>JAZKJV010004647.1:0-648963 GCA_037367405.1 Ottelia alismoides | reverse complement strand
TATTTCATGGTGACAGAAGGAATTGTGTTGGGTCATGTTGCCTCTAAACGTGGCATGGAAGTCGACCCAACCAAGGTGGAGGTGATTTTCAAACTAGAGCCACCTACAACCATTAAGCAGGAGTTGGTCGAGATTTTTCAGATTTTAAATTATAAGATGGAATAAATGTGTCATATCGTCGCTAGCCCAAAGAATCCAGCAACAAAAAAGATACTATTTTATTCTTCTCACACCAATAATTACAAAAAAAATTAGCAAGAGAATTTTTGCTATTTAATTAACATGAATAGTAATAGGATCGAACTCAGGGAGGCTATAATTCTCCAGGTTATTCAAATAATCGAAAAAATCAATTAAAAGAAAAAGGGAATCTCAAATGCTAACTATCTTGGTTTTTATGAAACTTTTATCTTTTATTTTTTTTAAAATTTTTTTATATCTATTTATTTATATTTTGATTTTCAATATTTTAATGATTTTTAGTTTTGCAAATCTTCAATTTTCAAAAATATTATTTTCAAAATAAATTTGTATACCAAAAATATGACTTTTTTTGGATTTTTGAAATATGATAAAAATGAGAAAAATGCCTACCTAAGATCTTTTTACGTTTTTATGATTTTTTACTATTTTGTAACTTTTCAGAGATTTTTAGATTTTTTTAGGATTTTTAAAATTAATAAAAATAAGGGAAATGCAAATAATGAGCAAACATGATTTTTTTTCATTTAAAAATATTAAATAAATCCAAAAATTAGGAAAATCATTATTCCTATAACAAAAAAAATTATTTACAAACAGGATTGAAATCACATTTTTTTGATTTTTTCTACAATTTTATATGATTTTTGTAAAGCTTTTTAGTATTTTGCAATTTTTGGGCTTAAAAATAGTTAACTCATAAAGATTGTATAGAAAACAAAATGCACATAAAGAAAACTAATCTATTTTTTTTAAATTTTTGGTGCAATATTAATTTTTTTATCATTTTCCAAATTTCTAATAGGGAAAAATGCCATGTTTTTATTTTTTAATCATAACAAATGATGATAAAATGTAATGAAAATTCTATGCTATGAAAAGACAATCAGCAGTAACACGTCACAATTTTTTACAGAATAAATGAGCAATCAAAATATTTATTTCAATCAAATAAGCATGCAATTTTAAAGTCTGGAAATGATGGACTGAATTGCAAATGTTTAATATGCAATTTACACAAATAAAACGTACTCCGTACGTGATTGGCTATAAGATAGGGGTCTCTTTTGTAAATATAACTAACTCCAGGGCGAAGATGCAATTTTTTCAACAAGGTACACTATCCTTCTTCATTCTTTCTTATTTCATGCCAAAAGCAAATAAAGGGTGCGTCGCCCCTTTCTTCTTGCTCACGCCACAAGGCGGCAACGAGCTTCGATCGACGGTCAGGCTGGCGTAGGCTGCACCTTTGCGTGGGATGTCAGAGGGCGGATAAGGCAGAGGAGGAGTTCTTCGTGATGGAGGTTGGTGTCGATGGAGCTCTACCACTATAGGCGAAGATACAGGTGCTGGAACTGGCGCGGAGCTCTACCAAGTTAAGGCACACAATGGAGGTGGTGTAGGCGAAAGATGGCAATCCGTAGGTGGTCGAGCTACTACAGGCTATGGTGGTGCTCACGAGCGACGATCCTCCTAGGGGGTGACACATGCCCTGTAGTGGCTATCGGTATTTGGTCAGCGGAAGAGGATAACGGCGACGAAGATGAGATAGCGGCGGGTGCCGCTAGCGACTTTGGAAAGTGGTGCCTGCTGTTGTCTAGTTTATTTTGTAAAAGCAGCTTATTTTTTTTCCTTTTTTATATAAATGGTAGTTGCTATTTTTTATTTTTTTTCCCTAAACCTGTAATAAAATAGGATAAATCCAACATGAGTACGACAGCTCGGTCAAGAAAGAAAAATAAAAATAATGATAATAAATAGAAATGTGAATGGTGTCGGATCTGGCGAAGTGAGAGATCAAATCCGGGTCTCCGATTACCGTGCGTGATCGAAGGTGAGAGATTGCATGAGGTAGAATGTTAACCTGGAGAGATCGAGAATATGAGATGAAAAATCGAGATCGATGGCAGATCGAATCATGATGGTTGATTAAAAATGATTAACTAAGATCTAAAAAATGATAACGGAATCAAAATTGAAAAAATTAAACTATGATTAATCTAGGTTAAGAATAATAGAAGAAAAATGGATCTCACCGTGGGAGCGGAAAATGTCGTAATGGCCTCGACGAAGGCCGACTCGCTGTCACCAGAAGGCTCGAGGGTAGGCACCTTTCTACAACAAGAAGCTCTTGGAGATTAGGCTCCTCTCGCCAAAGATTGATCAAGTTGAAGTGAGGGAGGAGAAGCCATATTAATAGGGAAAAGAATTAAATTTGAATTTCAAAAAAATTGAATGGAGAAAAAGATGAGGAAAATTTGAGATGAGATAAAGATATGAAAGGAAGTTAGTGCTAAACATATTTAGATCATTTATTTATTTATTTTCATCACTTTATTAAATTAATTAATAAATGTTAATTATTTATTTCTTGTGAGGGTTTATTAAGGAAATTAACTATATACGAATACTATATACATTTGGTACGATATATACATAGTTAAATACGAAAATTAGTTTAATTTTTTGTTTTAAATGTTTTTATTTTTTTAAAAATTAAAAATTATATACAATTATTTACAAATGCTATATGTTTAAAAATAAATAAATATATATGATAAAAATGGTAAAATTGCACAAACCACCCCAAAAAATCATCTTTCAATCATAACCCCAAAAATTATGTAACCACAGTCATTTTAAAGATAATTTAATTTATATTACAATGGAAGTGATTTTGATTTAATTTGAGTTCATATAGAGTCAAAATTGATCTTTCAATTATCGCTTTATGTCTTTTTCCGGATATGTTTACTTTTATTATGTACAAGATTTTCTTTGCAATTATTTTTATTATTTAAATTACATTTTTATTTAAAACTTTTGTTTTGAAAATTATTTAATTTGATGAAAAATAAAATAATGTAAGTTTTATACAAACATAAGTTTTATACAATAATACCTAGAAAAGTATTTACAAAACAATTTCTATTAAGGACCCTATCTCACCGTACTTTTTTCCTGGTCGATCAGGTCAAGTCTTGACCTTCTCTCGGGGTTCGGGTCAGCATGTATCTTTTACAAATATATAGTCTTTTTTATTATTTTCTTTATTTTGCTTTATATCATTTTTATTTATTTTAGGTTAAAATGATAATATACGTACAATATTTACACATAGATGCAAGTTAGTAAGAATATGGATTAGTATTATGTACAAGTGTTTTATAAGGGATTTTAAGCTAAAATAATGAACAGAGATGATGAAATGCAGATTCGTCATCCCCCTATGCTTTACCTTTGTTAGTCCCTTAGCAAACACTTATTTTAAAGAATAAGTGAATAAAAGAAAAAAAAAGGAAAAATAAAGAACTTAGGACAATATTGAGTACTAAACTTATCTTCATAAAATTATAGTATGGAGCTCTATTAGACCTTTGTATTATTAGTATGGCGAAACCGTAATGGGAAATGGTTTTATAACCAAACAGCCTCCAAGTTTTACAAGACTCCTATTCAGGTTGCCTCAACAATCAGGTAAGAACAATTCTCCATACACAAATTCTTATGACTATGAATCTTAACTTGTATTGTGTAAGTGAAATATAGCTCCCCATCTCAAAAGTAACAAAGAAACAACCTCTCTCAACAAGGAAACTCTAGTCCCCAGTCTAGTAACTCTTTCCTCGAGGAGTGAGGATATTCCCTTTTAAGTTCAAGTACAACCAACTCAAGAAGATGAGATAGAGAAAAGAATGGACGGTAACCAGTGTAGCTACCTACCCTTGTATGCATGACCAGTGTAAGCAAGTCATCCAGCTGCAAGCTTACAAAAATTGACTTTGAAGCTCTTATTATTGTTTGTTTTATATGTGTATACACTCTGGCGGGCATTTTACTTTTTAATCAGTCCTGTCTACTTTTGGAGATTCTGCATTTTTTCTCTTCTTTTTTTTTTGAAAATATAGGTGCAACATGTACATAAGGAGTTTTTCCTCTTGATCTAGTAGACTATCCCTCTTTTAAAGCATTATTGCAACCCCATGGCATCCTGTCTTTAGACCTCAATGCTACTAGATCAGGTTGAGATGCACTACCCACCCTAGAGGAAGACGAGAGGTTCCTCCTAGATGTACTACCCTCGTATGCTACTCCAAGCCAAGAGATTATGCCTCCTCACTACCTCCTCCATGAAGAGCTACATGTAGAGTGCTTGTCCAACATAAGCCACGGTCTGAAAGAGTCATGTGTGTGTTGTTAAATATTCTACTTAAACTGATCAAGATGACATATGAACATAGTCTTATGGAATCAATGAATTAAGTCTCTAGAACCTGAAAAGCCTTAACTCTAGTTCTTATATGGTTCCTCTGAAATTAAGTGGATTAAGGTCCTACTAAGATCCATTCTTCAATTTTATTCCATACTTAGTTTAAATGTCAATACTGTCCTGAAAAATGCAAATTCTTTTTTGAAACAATTTTCTAATTTTGAACTTTTTATGGAAGAAAAAAATGATGGACATGTAAAAAGACATTTTTTGAAATTTTGATAATATAAATTTTTATAGACTTTTGATATTGTAATTTTTAGGGAATTTTTAAGGGAAAAAGGGTTAGTAAAATATATACAAGTATATACAAGGATTGTTTTGTTTTTTTTATTTTGTTTTATTATTTTTTATTATTTGTTGTTTTTGTTTTTGTTTTTTTTGTTTGTTGTTTTTTGTTTGTTTTGTTTGTTTTTCCATTTTTAATAAAAGGTGACCAAAGTCTATATGCACACGTGGATTTTACGAATGTATATACATATCCAAAAATAATCATATTTAAAAGTACAAGTTATGTCTAAAGTATATATACAATATATAAGACATCCCCTATACTTGGCTCGAACTATGTCCTCATAGTGATCAGAGAGCAGCAAAGGAAGACATAACTCATGTTAAGTATAGAAAAGTTAAAAGACTCCTATACTACTACGACTCAAAGAAAAGATGAAAAGAATAGAAGTTGGTAATCCCCCCTATACTTAGGAATAAATAATCCAAAGTATAGAAGACTGTACAAATGGGGAGAATCGAGGAAGAGAATGTACGAACTCAACGGCTCGTCTTGTCCCCCCTATACTTAGGGTTGAATAGCCCTAAGTCTAGAATATCAAGAAGTTGGAAGACAATCGAGAAAGCAGAAGAGTAAAAACACAAAAGAGACAATACGAACAACATCACTCCCCCAATGCTTAGGGTAGAGTACCATAAGTATAAGTAAAAACAAGAGTGATGAATAGGAAGAATATGAACAACACTCGACTCACACACCCCCATATACTTAGGATAGAGTACATCATAAGTATAGCACATAGATGCAGATAAGAGGTGAACGATAACATGGAAGAAGGATGGAGTAAATCAATATGAAACACATATATATACAAGGTAGACATTGTTGAGGTGCCTCTCAACAAGCGCTAGAGTTTACGCCCCTAGATGGGCGCAAAGGCTAGGACAATGAAGTATCAAGGTTAAGGACGACATCTATAATGCGAATACCGTACTATCGATGTTTTCTCAGTGTGAGAACAACAACATGGTCAACAATGAAAACGATGACACCCAGATAAGCAATCAGGCAGGTTTCTGCTACGGGATGAATAGATATGTAGATAAAATCGGGCGTTGATTGCACAAAAGAAATCTTCGGCTCATGGACAGAGTGGAGTGAATGGTTGGAGCTGAAAAAGTGGAACGTGGAGAAGGAAGGATCTGTCATGGAATCCTCCACATCAATCACCATCTTGAAAATGTATGAAAGGTCAAGTTCAGGAGACTAAATAAGGAAGCAGATATCCGATGCATGTAATGAAGAGAGATCAGGCGTAGACGGTGGATCAGGTGTAGCATTGAATAACGCAAGGTTCAGCTCATCCTTGCGAGGGTTGTCAAGGAGAGAAGAAATATAAAACACAGAAAGATCATAAGTATTGAAAGAATCAGAAAACTCAGAATAATCAGAAGACTTGGTCTTGTGATCCGACAGATCGGATGCATAACCAGGGATTGAAACCGAGTACAGGGTACACACCGCCCCCAGATAACCCTCGGGGAGATGTGAGAAATCAGGATAATTTGAGGGAGAGAACAAATGATTATATTCAAATAATGAGTTCTCTCTCGAAGTAAAAGAAAAATCGTCCAATGGATCAGGAATATCAAGCTCAAACAAATCTTGGTCAAGATCAAAGAGATCGTTGACCTACCGGAGTGAAGGGATCTGAGCTTGGGAAATATTGGACAACATTTGACACTCAGAGTGAAGGGTGGGAGGGAGGGAAAACATGAGTGATGAAGATTTTTTTATAAAAGAGATTGTTAATTATATGGAGAGAAAAGATCGTAACTAACTCAACACCAAGCACAAACAAACTCAATGCAAACCCCCAATTCACCAACTCAATGAAATGTGAAGACCATGAATGATCAGTCAATTATCTTGTCAATTTTAGAGTTAGGTGATAAAAAACAAAGTTGTACAAACACTTAGTTTGGCTTATGGGATTGGGGCACTAACCTTAGTGTGTACGTGAGCTAGTAAATGCGAAAACAATGAGGGGGTTTCTTTCCCAAAACAATGATGTGAATCAATTACGTTTAATATTAATGGTCCAAGTGATATAAGTAGTCCCATCTATTAATATTTCAATTTTCACTTTTTTTGATTTTTGAACAAACACGTCTAATGAATTTTTCAATTTCCTTTTATTCCTATATGCACAAACAGAGGGGAAAATGAAAAAGCCAATGCGCGATTAAATACAATGATGCATGCATGGTTTAGAGATGCGTACCTTGTTGCCAGCACTCTTCATGCAAAATAATCTGTGCATAATTTAAATACAGAAAAATAAACTAATCTATATAATGTAAGTGAAACGTCCTAGCAATATCTTCTATTAGCGGGCAAGAACATGTTAATTTGACTAAGTCCAATATGCTATACTCTATAGGTATATGAATTTTTGTTATGGGCTTTGGACCTAATTAATTACCTAGCTCAAACAAGTTAATAAAAAATCAATAGGTGGCTCATGAAATCTGCGTAAAACAAAGAAAAATAAGGTGATAAAAAACAAAACCGATTAGGTCCCCCAAATGCACTAGCATTTGGCAAAACAGACCCCACAACAAATGAATGTACTTTTACAAGAGTTCAAAAGCTAGAAATAAATAAAAGAAAGTCTTTTTTCCAAAATGTTTAATCTCCTTCAAATCTTCTTCTGCTCCTCTCACGCTCTCCTGTGGTTTGGTGAAGAATCAAGCCACCGTTGCTTCGTCGGGGTGCTTCGGCTCTCCTAGGATTACCTCCCTTGCTCTGCGAGCCCTCGCAGGAAGAGGAAATGAAAATGTATAAGAGACACTAATATAAAGGTATGAGCAAGAAGAAAAATGAATTAGATTAAATGAATATGAATAATGAAATAATGTCGAAAAATATAAACAAATATGTACAACCAAGAATAGCATGTCAAAAGAGAAACCTAACTACCCTCATCGTGTCTCCCTGACAATAGCGTCATTTTGTTGGTCGAGATTTTTCAGGTTTTAAATTATAAGATGGAATAAATGTGTCTTGTCATCACTGACCCAAAGAATCCTATAAAAATATTATTATTTTCTACTCAAGCAAATAATTAAAGAAAAAATAGCAAGAGAATTTTTGCTATTTAGTTAACCTGTATAGCTATAGGATCGAACTCAGGGAGTCTACAATTTCCGAGGGATATTCAAATAATCGAAAAAATAAATTAAAAGAAAAAGGGAATCTCAAATGCTATCTTGGTTTTTATGAAATTTTTATCTTTTTATTTTTTTTAAATTTTTTTATTTCTATTTTTTTATTTTCTCATTTTCAAATTTTTAATGATTTTTAGACTTGCAAATTTTTAATTTTCAAAAGTATAATTTACAAAACAAACTTATACACCAATCAAATGCAATATTTTTTTAGACTTTTTGAATATGATAAAAATTATAAAAAGCCTAAATGAATTCATTTATGTTTTTAAGATTTTTTACTGTTTTTGTAATTTTTTAGAGATTTTTAGATTTTTTTTAGTTTTTCTAAAATGAATAAAAACAGGGAAAAATGTAAATAGTGAGCAAACATGATTATTTCTCAATTTAAAAATACCAGATAAATGCAAAAATTGTGAAAATCATTTATTACTATAAATTAAAAAAATATATCTACAAACGGGATTATAAATCACATTTGTTAAGGGTTTTTTCAACAATGTTATATGATTTTTTTTAACAATTTTTAGTATTTTACATTTTTTTGGGTTTTAGAAATAGTTAATGCAAGAAAACTGGAAATAAAATGAAATGCACCAAAAGAACACTAATCTAAATTTTTTAAAAATTTGATGCATTATCGAGTTTTTTATGATTCAAATTTGAAATAGGAAAAATTGCCATGTTTTTTTTAAATAATAACAAATGACGATAAAATGCAAAGAAAAATCTATGCTACAAAAAGACATTCAACAAGAACATGTCATAATTTTTTACAGAATTAATGAGAAATCAAAATATTTATTTCAATCATATAAGCATACAATTTTAAAGTCTGGAAATGAAGGACTGAATTTCAAATGTTTAATGTTTTTGGATAACAAGATAACAAGAAATAAATGTAGGGAAGAAAACGTAATTTACCCTAATAAAACGTGCTCTGCACGTGACTTGCTATAGGGTAGCGGTCTCTTATGCAAATATAACTAACTTCGAGGGCAAAGATGCATTTTTTCCAATTAGGACACATTGTCCTTCTTAGTTCTTTCTAATTTCATGCCAAAAGCAAACAAGGGGTGTGCCACCCCCTTTCTTCTTGCTCACACCACAGGGCGGCGGCGGGCTTCGATCGACAGTCAGGTGAAGGTTGCGGCTTCGTGTGGGATGCCAGAGGGCGGATTAGGTAGAGGAGGAGTTCTTCGTGATGGAGGTTGGTGTCGACAGAGCTCGACCGCTATAGGCGGAGATGCAGGTGCTGGAACTGGCACAGAGCTCTGCTAGACTGACGCGCACGATGGAGGTGGCATCAACGAAGGATGGCGATCCGTAGGTGGTCCGGCTGTGGTGGGCTGTGGTGGTGCTCGCGAACGACGGGCCTCTTGGGGGGCGACACATGCCCCGTGGAGGCGATTGGCGGAAGAGGAGAACGGTGATGAAGATGAGATAGCGACGGACGCCGCTTACGACTGTGGAGAGCGGTGCTTTCTGTTGTCGAGATTTTTTTGTAAAAGCAACTTATTTTTTTCCTTACTTTGTATAAATAGTAGATGCTATTTTTTTTTTATCCTTGAACCTGCAAAGGATAAATCCGACTCGAGCACGACAGCTTGGTCAAGAAAGAAAAATAAAAATAATAATAATGTATAGAAATGTCAATGGTGTCGGATCCAGCGAAGTGAGAGATCGAATACAGTTCTCCGCTCACCGTGAATGATCGGAGTTGACAGATTGCATGAGGTAGAGCGTGAACGCCGAGAGATCGAGAATATGAGATGAAAAATTGGTTGATTTAATATTATTAACTTAGATATAAAAAATGATAACAAAATCAAAGATGCAAAAATTAAACTATGATTAACCTAGGTTAAGAACAATAGAAGAAAAATGGATCTCATCGTGGGACAGGAAAATTTCGTAATGGCCTCGACGAAGGCCGACTCGTTGTCACTGGAAGGCTCGAAGGAAAGGCACCTTTCTACAACAAGGAGCTCTTCGAGATTAGGCTCCTCTCACCAAAGATTGATCAAGTTGAAATGAGGGAGGAGGAGCCATATTAATAGGGAAAAGAATTTAATTTGAATTTCAAAAAATGAATGGAGATAAAGATAAGGAAAATTTGAAATGAGATAAAGATAAGAAGGAAGTTAATGTTAAAATTATTTACATGATTAGTTAATTAATTTATTTATTTTCGTCACTTTATTAAATTAAATAATAAATTTTAATTATTTATTTTTTGTAAGGGTTATTTAAGGGAATTGACTATATACATATACTATATACATATGTTACATTATATACAAAGTTTAATAAGGAAATTTGTTTAATTTTTTTGTTTTAAATTATTTTATTTGTATTTTTATTTTAAATAATTAAAAAGTATTTGCAATTATTTAAAAATACAATATGTATAAAAATAAATATATATGAGAAATAAATGGTAAAATTGCACAAACCACCCTAGAAAATCATCTTTCAAATCGTGACTCTAAAAATTATGAAACCATAGTCATTTTAAAGATAATTTAATTTAGAATACAATGGAAATGAGTTTGATTCAATTTGAATTGATATGGAGTCAGAATTGATCTTTCAATTACCGCTTTATTTCTTTTTCCAGATGTGGTTACTTTAATATTGTACATGATTTTTTTGCAATTATTTTTATTATTTAGAAAACATTTTTATTTATAAATTTTATTTTGAAAATATTTAGTTCGAGGTCCATTTATGTACAAATAAAATGATTTAAGTTTTATATAAATATACATAGAAAAGTATTTACAAGACATTTTTTAGATTAAGGACCCTATCTCCCACTACTTTAATCCCGGTCAATCAGGTCAAGTCTTGACCTTTTCTCGGGGTTCGGGTCAGCCTGTATCTACTTCATATATATAGTATTTTATTATTATTTTCTTTATTTTTCCGTTATATCTTTATTTTTTTATTTTAGGTTAAAATGACGATATATGTACATTATTTACACACAGATGCAGGTTAGTAAGAATATGGATTTAGTATTATGTACATGTGTTTTATAAGGGATTTTAAGCTAAAATAAATGAATAAAGATGGTGAAATGCATATTCATCATTCCCCTGTGCTTTACCTTTGCCAATCCTGTAGCAAATACTTATTCGAAAGAATAAGTGAATAAAAGAAAAAAAGGAAAAATAAAAAAATTAGGATAATATTGAGTACTAATATTATCTTCATAAAATTGTAGTATGGAGCTCTGTTAGACCTTTGGATTATTAGTGTGGCGGAACCTTAATGGGAAATGGATTTAAAACCTAACAACCTCTATGTTCCACAAGACTCCTATTCAAGTTGCCTTAACAGTCAGGTCAGAACAAGTCTACATACACAAAGTCTTATGACTATAAATCTTTATCTTATGACTATAAATCTTTACTAGTGCAGTGGAAGGGAAATATAGCTCCCATCTCAAAAGTAGCAATGAAACAACCTTTCTTAACAAGGTAACTCTAGTCCCCCGATTTAGCAACTCTTTCCTCGAGGAGCAGGGATATTCCCTTCTTAGTTCAAGTACGACCAGCTCAAGAAGAGGAGAGAAGAATGGACGATAATCAGTGTAGCTACCTATCCTTGGATGCATGACCAATCTAGCCAAGTCATCCAGCTACAAGATTACAAAAATTTGACTTTGAAGCTCTTATTATTGTTTTTTATACTTGTATATACACTCTGGTAGGCATTTTACTTTTCAATCAGGCCTATCCACTTTTGGAGATTGTGCATTTTTTTCTCTTCTTTTTTTGAAAATATATACAAGGTACATCATGTACATAAGGAGTTTTTCCTCTTGAGCTAGTAGACTATCCCTCTTTTGAAGCATTATTGCAACCCCACAGCATCATGTCTTTAGATCTCAATGCTACTAGATCAGGTTGAGATGCACTACCCTCCCTAGATGAAGACGAGAGGTTCCTCCTAGATGTACTACCCTCGTATGCTACTCCAAGCCAAGAGATTCTACCTCCTCCATGAAGAGCTACGTGTAGAGTGCTTGTCCAAGATAAGCCACGGTCTGAAAGAATCATGTGTGTGTTGTTAAATATTCTACTTAGACTAATCAAGACGACATATGAACATAGTCTTACGACTCAAAGAATTAAGTTGCTAGGACTTGAAAAGTCAACTCCAAATCTTATAAGGTTCCTCTGAAATTAAGTAGATTAAGGTCCTACTAAGCTCCATTCTTCAATTATATTCCAGACTTAGTTTAAATGTCAATACTGTCCTGAAAAATGCAAATGCTTTTTTGAAACAATTTTCTAATTTTGAACTTTTTATGGGTTTTTGGGAAAGAGAAAAAATGATGCACATGTAAAAAGAGATTTTTTTCTAAATTTTATTTATGTAAATTTTTATAGACTTTTCATTTTGTAGTTTTTAGGGATTTTTTTTAAGGGAAAAGGGTTAGTAAAATATATACTAGTATATTCGAGGATTTTTTTTTGGTTATTTTGTTTTTTTCTTTTGCTTAAGGTCGTCAACGAGAGAAGAAATATCATACAAAGAAAGCTCAGAAGTATCAGAAGGATCAGAAAATTCAGAATAATCAGAAGACTCATTTTCATGATCCAACAGATCGGATGCACAACCAGGGATTGAAACAGAGTACAGGGTACACACCGCTTGTAGATAACCCTCGGGGAGTTGTGAGAAATCAGGATATTCGAGGGAGAGAACGAATAATTATATTCAAATAATAGGTTCTCTCTCGAATTTAAAGAAAAACCATCCAATGGATCTGGAATATCAGGCTCAAAGAAATCTTGGTGAAGATCAAAGAGATTATTGACCTGCTAAAGTGAAGGGATCTGAACTTGGGAAATATTGGACAACATTTGACCCTCAGAGTGAAGGGTGTGAGGGAGGGAAAACATGAGTGATGATGATTTTTTATAAAAGAGATTGCTAATGATATGGAGAGAAAAGATCGTAACTAACTCAACACCAAGCACAAACAAACACAATGCAAAAACCCAATTCACCAACTCAACGTAATGTGAAGACCATGAAGGTTCGGTCAATTATCTTGTCAATTTTAGAGTTAGGTGATAAAAAACAAAGTTGTACAAACACTTAGGTTGGCTTATGGGATTGGGGCACTAACCTTAGTTTGTACGTGAGCAAGTAAATGCGAATATAATGAAGGGGTTACTCTCCCAAACAATGATGTGAATCAAATACGTTTAATTTTAATGATCCAAGTGATATTAGTAGTCCCAATTTTTAATTTTTCAATTTCACTTTTTTTTTATTTTTGAACAAACACGTCTAACAAATTTTTTGATTTGTTTTTATTCCTATATCCGCAAAAGGAAGGGAAAACGAAAAAGACAATGCATGATTGCATACAATTACGCTTACAGGGTTTAGAGATGCATACCTTGTCGCCATCACTCTACATGCAAAATGATCCGTGCAGAATTTCAATACAGAAATAACTAACCTATATGATGCAAGTGAACCATCCTAGAAATATTTTCTACTAGCAGGAAAGAACATGTTAATTTGACTCAGTCCAATAAGCTCTACTATATAGGTACAGAAGTTCTTGTTATGGGTGTTGGACCTAATTAATTACTTTGCTCAAGCAAGTTAATAAAGAAATTAATAGGTCCTCGTGAAACAAATAAAAATAAGGCGATTAAAAAAACTGATGAGGTCCCTTAAGTGCACCAGCACTTGGTGAAATAGACCCCACAATAAATGACTATCCTTTTACAAGAGTTCAAATGCTAGAAATAAATAAAAAAAAGTCTATTTTTTTCAAAATTCTTGGTATCCTTAAAATCTTCTCCTCCTCACACGCTCTCTTGTGACTCGGTAAAGAATCAAGCTGCCTCCGCTTCGCTTGGGTGCTTCGGCTCTCCCAAGATCGCCTCCTTCGCTCTGCGGGCCCTCGCGTGAAGAGGAAACGAAAATGTATAAGAGACACAAATATAAAGGTAGAGCAAGAAACAAAATGAATTAGATTCAGTGAATATGAATAATGAAATAATGTCGAAAATATAAACAAATATGAACAACAAAGAATAGCAGGTCGAAAGAGAAACATAACTACCCTCGTCGTGACTCCCCAACAATGGCGCTATTTTGTTGGTCGAGATTTTTTGAGTTTTAAGTTATAAGATGGAATAAATGTGTCGTTTCATCGCTAACCCAAAGAATCCCGCAACAAAAAAATGTTATTTTTTTCTTCTCAAGACAATAATTACAGAAAATGTAGCAAGAGAATTTTTGTTATTTAATTAACCTGTATAGCAATCGGATCGAACTTGGGGAGGCTACAATTCCCAAGGGTTATTCAAATAATCGAAAAAATCAACTAAAAGAAAAAAGGGAATCTCAAATGCTAACTATCATGTTTTTTATGAAATTTTTATCCTTTTATTTTTATAAAAAATATTTTTTATTTTTTGATTTTCAAATTTTTATTGACTTTTACTTTTGAAAATTTTTTATTTTCAAAAATATAATTTCCAAAACAAAATTATACACCAAACAAATGTAATTTCTTTTGGATTTTTCAAATATGATAAAAAGGATAAAAATTGCCTAAATAAAATGTTTTATGTTTTTATTATTTTTTTATTATTTTTTGTATTTTTTGAAGATTTTTAATTTTTATTATGATTTTTAAAATGAATAAAATGGGGGAAAATGCAAACAGTTAGCAAATAGATTATTTTTACATTTTAAAATACAAAATAAATGTAAAAATTATGAAAATCTTTTTTCTTATAAACTAAAGAAAATTGACTACAAAATTAATTGAAATCACATTTTTTGGATTTTTCTACACTTTTATATGATCTTTTAAACGATTTTTAGTATTTTTCAATTTTGGGGGTTTTAAAAATAGGTAATTCACGAAAATTGGATAGAAAATAAAATGGACAAAAAAACTAATCTAATTTTATAAAAAATTGATGCAATATTCAATTTTTTATGATTTTTCAAACTTCCAACAGGGAAAAATGCCATGTTTTGCCTTTTTTAATAATAACAAATGATGATAAAATGCAAAAAAATCTATGCTAAGAAAAGACAATCTGCAGGAACATGTCACAAATTTTAATAAAATTAATGAGCAATGAAAATATTTATTTCAATCAAATAAGCACGCAAATTTAAAGTTAGGAAATGAAGGACTGAATTGCAAATGTTTATTGTTTTGGATAAAATAACAAGAAATAAACGTAGGAACGAAAATGGAATTTTTCCCATATAAAACGTGCTCTACACGTGACTAGCTATAGGGCAGAGGTCTTTTTTGCAAATATAAATAACTCCAAGGGCAAAGATGCAATTTTACCAATAAGGGCACATTGTCCTCCTTTGTTCTTTCTTATTTCACACTAAAAGAAAACAAAGGGTGCGTCACCCCATTTTTCTTGCTCACACCACTAGGCGGCGGCGGGCTTCGGTCGACAGTCAGGCGGAGGGCATAGGTTGTGGCATCACGTGGGATGTCAGGAGGGCAGATCAGGCGGAGGAGTTCTTCACGATGGATTTTGGTGTCGGTGGATCTCGGCTGCTACATGCGGAGATGTACGTGCTGGAACTGGCACGAAGCTCCGCGAGGCTAAGGCGTGCGATAGAGATGGCGTCGACGAAGGATTGTGATCCACAGGTGGTCGGGCTGCTGCGAGATGTGATGGTGCTCGTGAGCGACGTGCCTCCTAGGGGGGCGACACACACCCCATGATGGAAGTCGGTAGTTGGTTGGCGGAAGAGGAGAACAACGGTGAAGATGAGATGGCGGTGAGCACCACTAGCGACTGTGGGGAGCGGCGCCTACTGTTGTCGAGTTTTATTTGTGTAAAAGTAGTTTTTTTCCCTTTTTGTGTATAAAAGGTAGCTTCTATTTTTTTATTTTTTTTATCCTTGAACATGTAATAAAATAGGATAAATCCAACTCGAGCACGACGACACGGTCAGGAAAGAAAAATAAAAATAATAATAAATTGAAATGTGAATGGTTGTGGATCCAACGAAGTGAGAGATCGAATATGGGTCTCTGGTCACAATGTGTGATCGGAGGTGAGAGATTACATGAGGTAGAACATGATCGTGAACGTGGAGAGATCGAAAATATGAGATGAAAAATCAAAATCGATGGTGGATCGAATCGTGACGAATAATAAAAATGATTAACTAGGATAAAAAATGGTAACGAAATCAAAAATGCAAAAATTAAACTATGATTAACCTAGTTTAAGAACAATAGAAGAAAAATGGATCTCACCGTGGGAGCGGAAAATGTCGTAATGGCCTTGACGAAGGCCGACTCGTTGTCACCAGAAGGCTCGAGGGGCTAGGCACCTTTCTACAACAAGAAGCTCTTGGAGATTATGCTCCTCTCACTAAAGATTGACCAAGTTGAAATGAGGGAGGAGAAGCCATATTAATAGGGAAAAGAATTGAAATTGAATTTCAAAAAAAATTGAATGGTGATAAATATAAGGAAAATTTGAAATGAGATAAAGATAAGATAGGAAGTTAGTGTTAAAATTATTTACATGATTTATTTATTTATTTATTCTCATCACTTTATTAAATTAAATAATAAATGTTAAGTAATTATTTTTTTTGGGTTATTTAAGGGAATTAACTATAAACATATACTATATACATATGGTACATTATTTACGTAGTTTAATAAGGAAATTAGTTTACTTTTTTTGTTTTAAAAATTAGTTTTATTTTTATTTTAAATAATTAAAAGTATATACAATTATTTATAAATACAATATGTATAAATATATATATATATATATGTATGATAAATAAATGGTAAAATTGCACAAACGACCCAGAAAATAGTCTTTCGAATCGTAACTCAAAAAATTATAAAACCACATCCATTTTAAAGATAATTTAATTCAGAATACAATAGAAGTGAGTTTGATTTAATTTGAGTTCATATGGAGCAAGAATTGATCTTTCAATTATCGCTTTATGGCTTTTCCGGATGTGGTTACTTTTATTCTGTACATGATTTTTTGTAATTGTTTTTATTATTTAGAAAACATTTTTATTTGCAACTTTTGTTTTGAAAATTATTTAATTTGATGCCAATTTATGTACAAATAAATTAATGTAAGTTTTATACAAATAAACACGTAAAAGTATTTACCTAACATTTATTTGATTCAGGACCCTATCTCCCCCTACTTTATTCCTGGTCGATCAGGTCACATCTTGACTTTCTCTCGAGGTTCGGATCAGCCTATATCTATTACATATATACAGTCTTTTTTATTATTTCCTATGTTTTTCCTTTATATCTTTAATTATTTATTTTATGTTAAAATGATAATATCTGTACAATATTTATACACAGATGCAACTTAGTAAGAATATGGATTTAGTATTATGTATTGGTGCTTTATAAGGGATTTTGTGCTAAAATAAATTAATAAAGATGGTGAAATACAGATTCATCAGTAGGTCAGGTTACGATTTATCAAAGATTTTAGTAAGTTGGCCATATCGTTGACCATTGCTAGGTAAGGAGAATGCTTTCATCGTTGACGACTGTGTGCTCCTTGCCTTTAATCAATTAAAAGAACTCATCACTCAAGCCCCTGTTCTGCAGCCGTCGATTTGGACACAACCTTTTGAAATAATGACAGATGCAACAAATTACGCCATTGGTGCTATGCTAGGACAAAGGAAAAACAATATTCCATTTGCTATTCACTACGCTAGTCTAATGCTCAATGAAGCTCAAGGGAATTACACAGTCACTAAAAAGGAGTTTCAAGCAGTAGTCTTTGCCTTGGAAAAGTTCAGATCCCATCTCCTCGGGTCCAAGGTCATCATATTTACATATCATTCAACCATCTGATATTTACAATAGAAGAAGAACGCCAAACCTCATCTGATCTGGTGGATCCTTCTCCTCCAGGAATTTGACTTTGAAATTCGTGTTAAACCTGGAGTTAAGAATGTGGTGGCCGACCACTTATCCAGACTTCCTGAACCTGAATCTCCTGAGTGAACTTACAACCCATCATTGAGACCTTTTCAACTGAGGCAATTTTGTCAGTCACCTTGCTCTCCTGGTACGCCGATATTGTGAACTATCTTGTGACCAAGAGAACTCAACAAGATTGACCGGAGCTGAAAGTAGATAAATTCTTATCTAAGATCCACTTCTACCATTGGGAGGATCTATATCTATTCCGTGAGATGGAGATTGCATCTGGAGGAGTTGTATTCCTCAAGAGGAAATCTCGAGTGTCTTTTGCACTTTGTCATGATAAAGAATAAGGAGGACATCATTCAGGCAGATGAACGTCTACAAAGGTTCTTCAAAGTGGCCTTTGGTGGTCTACATTATTCAAGGATGCAAAAGATTACGTCAAGCATTGCACTGACTGCTAGAAGATGGGTGGCACCATAGGAATGCGAGATACGATGCCTCTAGTGTTCATTCAGATATTAGATGTATTCGACGCGTGGTGAACCAACATTATGGGCCCATTTCTGAATAGTCGGGGCTATGAATATATTATGCTTGCTGTCGACTATGTGAGTCGCTGGGTGGAGGCTATTCCCGCTCGAACCATCGACAATTGCATTGTTTGTCAATTCTTAAGAGATTACATCATTGCACAGTTTGGGATTACTAAGATTGTAATATCATAAGGGAGTAGCCACTTCATCCATAGAGAGGTGAAGAAGTTAACTCAAGAATTCTGCATAGAACACCGTGTTGCTTCACCCTATCACCCACTTCCCAATGGCTTAGCTGAATGTTCAAACAGGGAGATAAAGACAATTCTACAGAAGCTTGTGCATCTAGATCGCAAGAACTGGTCTCAGTCGCTTGATTCAGTTCTCTGGGCTAACCACGTACAAGTCGTCATTAGGAATGTCTCCCTACCGCATGGTGTATGGCAAGCCATGTTATCTGCTCGTTGAGCTGATACATAAATCTTTATGGGACATCAACGTTTGCAACTTGGACTCTGAGACAGGCAGGAAGCATCGAAAAGTGGACCTGAAAAGGTTATTAGAATTGAGAGATCATGCATATGACAACAATCTGATGTACAAGGAGAAGGTCAAAAAGTGGCACAACAAGCATATCAACCACAAGTCCTTCGAGCTGGGTCAGAAGGTGTGGTTGTTCGATGCAAAATTAAAGATCTTTCCAGGAAAGCTGAAGAGCAAATGGACTGGGTCGTTTGTAGTGAGGCATGTTTGTGACAACGGAAGCGTAATGATATGTGGATTGTCAGCTGACACACAACCATTTGTAGTCAACGGACAAATTTTGAAACCATATGTTGAACATGACACATTTGTGTCTATCATTTACTCAATACAAGTGATTTAATGATGATGAGCTGAATACTTCCATAGCTGTGGTCGAAGACAAAGCAGATCAAAATATATTTGAATGACTTTTCTTATTTTCCTTCTTTAGTTTCTTGTTCTTCCGAAAAGGTGCCATCCCCTTCATCATTGCTATACTTAGGATGTACTTTGTCCTAAGTATATGGGGATGTTCACCCCAAGTTGTCAAATCTCTTATTTTATCTTCATTTATCTTTTCTTCTTTTCCTCTTTTCTTCTTTTTGCTTTTATTTCTCTTTTTCTATCGAAAAGGTGTCACCCCGTTTTTTCTGTCTTCTATATATAGGACGTACTTTACCCTAAGTATAGGGGGTGTGCACCCCGAGTCTTTCATTCTTTGATATTCTCCATTGTCTCCCCTTCTTGTCTATACTTATGGATATCTTACCCCTGAGTATAGGGGGAGACAATCTGAGTACGATATAATCATCCCCACCCATGGCCATCCCTGCCTTGCATCAAGTATGTTATACTTAGGATTATTCGATCCTAAGTATAGGGGGGACGGTCGACTTCTCATTCATTTATATATTTGTTCATCCGTTTATTCTTTAGACTTTTTTATACTCAGTACGAGTTATGTCTTCTCTTTTCTCTCTGATCTATGAGGACATAGTTCAAGCAAAGTATAGGGGGGTCGTGTATACTGCATATACACATAAGCCATAACTCATACTTTCTTATTTTTAATAATAAATACGGCTAAAATATTCTATAAAATATACTATAAATATTCATTAAAATGACATTAAAAAATGATGCATATTATTCCTCAAATTCTTTTTGTATTTACTGATTAATGAATCAGGTAAAAAAATTTTGCAAAATGTTTGAAAAATAGTTTGAATTTTTTTGAAAAAATCTTTTGAAAACTATTTAGAAAACATTTTATTAAATATTTTCAACCTTTATAAAAATATTTTCCTAGAAAAATTCCGTTTCTTTGTGTGAAATAAAAATGTTTGAAAAATAATTTGCAAATGGTCACAAAAAATTTGAAAAAACTATTTATATTGTTTGAAAAACCTTTACGAAATGATTTTCAAATGTGTGTAAATGTTTGTAAAAATTGTTTGTAAACATTACTTTGGACAATAGTTTTCAAAATTGTTCGAAAATTGATTTTCAAATATGTTTGAGGAATATATACATCACACTAAAATTTTGTACTTATTAAAATGATCACAAATCCCTTGTAAATTCTTAAAGACCCTAGATCTTATAGACATAAAATGCATCCCTATATAAATATTTGTACCTATTTTTTGTTTTCAAAAATCACAAAAACATTTGCAAAATCTTTTTGAAAAATATCAAAAAATTGCACTTACATCATCTTTTCAAAATCCCATAAAAAGTTCAAAACATTGAAAATTGCATCACAAAAATATTTTCTGCATAACATTTGCATAGCATTCACATTTTTTGGATTGAGTTTTATAATTGAACAAGTCTAAGTAAAATCCGAAGATTGGAACTTGGTTGGACATTAAATATACCTAATCACATGAACCTTATAGGAATTGTAATTGAGTTACTTCAGGTCTAGTTGACGTAATTCTTTGAGAATCATGAGACTTGGTTCAATGGATTCTTGACCACCTAAGTAGAGTATTTTGGAGCACACACATGGCTCTTGTCGATAATGACCTAACTTGGAAACCTGCACCTTTTACTTGGCTCAACTCAATTGGAGGGGTGAGGGGATTGGATTTGCCGGTATGAGATGCACACAAGTGTAAACATTTGTCCTCATCTGGGGGGGAAGTGCACCCCAACCCGTCTGGTAGCAGAGACGTCTAAAGATAGGAGAGTGTGGGTTGTAATAATGCTTCAAAAGAGGGATAGTCTACTGGCTCAAGAGGAAAAACTCATTATGTAAATGCTACTATATATAGTATTTCAAAAAATGCAAGAGCAAAAACTCCAAAAAATGGATAGGCCTGATTGAAAATAAAATGCATGTCGGAGTGTATATATTTGTATATTCAATAAGCAAGCTTGAGCTTCAAAGTCATACCATGTGAGCCTGCAACTGGATGACTTGACTACACTGGTCATGCATCCTAGAATATGTAGCTACAATGGATACTGTCTATTCTCCTCTTTACCCCTCCTCTTGAGTTGGTTGCCACTAGAACTTAGAAGGAAATACCCTGCTCCTCGAGGAAGGAGTTGTTGGATTGGGGAATCATTGTGTTGTCATGATGGAGAATTTCAAATCTTTGTCAATTCAGTTGAGGGCATCCACTATCACTTACACCATACAAGTCAGATTTATAGTGGTAAGGGTTTGCATACGAGTTGAAATATTCTGACCTGTCTATTGTGGAGACTTCAGCAGAGTTTTGGGATTCTTGAAGGTTGTTGTAGTTAAAATCTGATTCCCAATAAGGTTCCACCCGTACTAAAATTCCAAAGGTCTGACTTAAGCTCCAAACGTTGATTTTCTGAAGACAGGTTCTACAGTTAATCTTAGTCAACTTTATCTCTTTTTTTCTTTGTTTTTATTTTCTGCACTTATGGCATACGTGTTTTCTAGGACTAGTAAAGGAAAGTATAGGGGGTGTGAATCTTTATTTCATCACCTTTATTCTATCATTTTGGCCTTAAAAACCCTAGTTATTGCATATATTCATCCCTAATTTTCATAAATTAACATTCATTCTTTGTTGTATAAATATTATATAAAATATTGTTTTTAATGCCAAAATTATACAATAAAGAAAAGAAAATAATAAAATATCAAAGATATTTTATGGCCCTAAATCCCGAGACCTAGGCATGTCAATGATTTGGTCGACAAGGAATAAAGTACGGGGAGATAAGGGCCAATAATTCAATAAAAAGCAAATTTATGAATTCATTCTTTATTCATTTATGGGACCTATTTTTTTCCACTTTTTATATCGCAAATAAGAAGTTTTGAACATGAAAGGTATAGATAATAAATATAGAAATATACAAAATTGATTTCATGCAAAATAACATACAAGGTAAAATTTATACTTTGAATAGAATTTCAAAATCCCAATTTCCCAAACCCATATCTCTCAAACAAAGGCTCAAAATATATAAAAACATCTTTAATTGTATAAAATTTTAATAAGCTATTTAATGAAGGTGGCTTCATATTTTTTGGAGTTAAGGTGTAATAGTTAGGTTTTGAATCCCTATTGTATAATGTACCCGATCACAATAATAATTTTATTTATTCTTTATTATTTTATTATTTTATATTTATATATTTTTGTAAATATTATTTATAATAAATGTACATACTAAAACTAGAATAAAAACAAAAATAAAATACTAAATTAAAATAGGTATATAAAACATATATATGAATATACAATAACTATACCTATATAATAAATACACCTATTTATTTAAAGTCTAGATATAATATCAAAAAATATAATAAAATATATTTAAGTAAATAAAAAAAGTTATAAATATATAAAATAATAAATTAAATTAATTAATAAATAAAAATATAAAATAAAAAAGTATGCAAAACATAGATAAATATACCTATAAATACCCATAAAAATCAACTTGTAAATAAAAGTTCAAAAAAATAAATAAAAAAATAATAATATTCTACAGGAAAAAACTTTTTTTATAACTTAAGAATAATAAAATCATTTATTATTTAGTTTAGATTTAACAAATAATTTAAGGCTAGGTTTTTCCTGGTTGGTCCACGTGGACCAACCAAGTCATGTCTCTTGTTGATCGAGGTCAACTATCTGACCCTACGCCAACACCTCTGACAACCTCGCTTTGACTCGAGCTTTGTCATTTTTACAACTCACTCCTTTCATCCTTTCACCTTTATCTTGTTGGATCTTTATCTCCTCGATCTCTGGTACATCACGCCCAAGGTCACCTCGAGGATTGCATCACTGGAGCGATTGATCTCCATCGTTCTTTGGAGCCCTCATCACCCTACAAAAGCCAGCCTCCATCCAAAATCAAAATTTGATCATCTCCGAGCTTCTAGACCCATACCCGAGCTCTGTGAAAGATTCATGGTGATAGCAGGAGTCTCCTCCGCTCTTGCGCATGAAGATTGGTGTCGAATTGAGGCTGGTCCGTTGCTCGCTGCTGCCTCGCCAGAGCTTCCACTTCTGGCTTCAAATCGAGGATGAGCTCTATCCTTTTAGTCCTTTTTGGTTCCTTAGCATAGTCTTAGTATAAATCTACTCCTGCTTTCATTTAATCCATGTTTGTGTCGCGTATCTTTCCCCTTGCATCCTCGTCGGAGCTCGTTGCTCCGCCTACGTATACTCCTCACTCCAGATTTCCACTGCCTTGCGTACCACCTCCATTATCTCCCCTCCACCTTCTGATCATCCGATGAACCTTCATCCACCTCGTTCTTGCACAAAACAAGGTCTTTGCCTCTCTCTCCTCCGCCGCTCGTCGGAGAGGCACACATCCTCCACCCTTTTCTCATCCTGAATAGTTGGATCTATCCCTAGCTCCGTTTTTGTTCCCTCTAACATCTCCTACATGAAATAACAAAGAACGACCCTTTTGAACCTTTCATCGACACACGGTAGACCCTCTAGGTGCAACTCCTCCGCCATACCGATCCAGACCTCCTTGCGTACTTTTGAGCCCCTCCATCATCGTGGAAGGAAAACAAAAACCTTCTGAACCCATTCACAGTGAAGGAGGCGCTGGCCATCGCGAGATTTTACAGATCGAAGCAAAGAGGGATGGTTGCTCTTACCTATCCTTCGTGGTAAGCAGCAGTCTTTCGATCGAGGCTCGCCCCCAGTTTGATCTTCCACCGTCGGATGGAACGCATGCCAGACGTTGGATCATGACTTGAAGATCTAATCGTGGACGTTGTTCGTGAAGGGTTGTCGCAGCGTGTGAACACAACGCGTGTCTAAGTGAATCAATATCCGTCTACTCTCGCCTAAGCTGTAGGTATTTTGCATATTATACCCCAACACTTTTTGTATTTAATTATTAAGACTTAAACATTCCTCTATCATTAAATATTTTTGTAATATTGGTATTTAGTCCCTCCAAATTTTGATGTTTGCTAATAGGTCCACGGCCGCTCACCTCACGTGTCCACGCACGTGAGGTGGGCATTTTCAAGCGTGCTCTTGGGTTTTTTGTGTATTTCATCTTGGCCTTGGGACGTTTATGCACGTTATATAATTGCCGTATAATTGCAAAGAGGCCCTCGAGTTTTATTTTATACACATGTATGCCTTTGCTAGTAATGTAGTTTCTCTTTATTTCCTCTATTTATTTAAAAACTTGATTGTGCTCCAAAAAAATCATCAAAATAGGCTTAAGTTCTTGTTGCATTATACTTCCATGCCCTTATTTAATTACAATTATTAGACCTTTAATTATTTTATAAAAACAAAAATAGTCCAATTATTCCTTATTTACAGTATAAAATACCTAAATCATTTTAAAAATTCCAAAAAAAATATATATTTCATGTTTACTTAGTTATTTTCTAACTCTAGATTTTAAAAAACCGCTAAAAATAGAAAAAGGAACTATGTAAAATTAAAAAGACCTAAAAACCTTTTTACAAATTCACAAAATTCTTAAAAATCCCCAAAAATAGTGTTTTATATTTTATAATTTTGATTATATTTTTATCTATATATTAAAATTGTTGGAAATTTTTGGACTTAATTTGCTATGTGTAATTTCCATTTCAATTTTATTTATTTAATTAATGCCTGATTTAGGGTCTTGTTACTTTAAAAATATATAACAATTAGAAAATTTATCTAGAAAAGCACAAAAAATGTAAGAAATATTTAAAACTCATAAATATTTAATTCTATAATTTTTTATTATTTTTAGTTATATTTATATCTCTCTTATCTATTATTATATATACTCCTATATATTATATTATACATTTAAAAGAAAAAGAGAATACAAAATATAAAAAAACAAAAGAAAATATAAAACAAATAAAATATAAATATAAAATAAATAAATAAAAATAAAACCCCACAAAAATTAATTTTGGCTAAGTGATTGAGAGACGAAGTATGCTTTGATTTTTTTATCTTTCCTGCTCTACTCCATTGCTTCCTGCATTCGACCCCTGCTTGCTTGTCCACTATACATATATATTAGGGTATACTAAATTTTAAGTCTCGCTCTTATTGGTTAGGTTGTCTGTGTAGGTTAATTTTTGAAATAGCCGGGAAATTTAAGTAGTCACACCAGCAACAATTGAAGTTGAATTGTCATCTCATTTTAGCGACTCTAATTTGTCCACATTTCCATACAGGGCTCGCTGATTTAGCCGAAAATAGGTGGTCTTAAGTTCAGCACAAAGCGTGAACTCAGTCGGTGTGTTGACCACACTAAATCCGGACTAAAGTCAACAATTAACCCACACTAAAAATCAATAATTAGAAATAAATGTGGAGTTAAAATTTATTTTTAACTCTGCACAAATGGTGTATAGTGTCAAGTATGCAGAGAGTTCGTGAACACAGGGAGCAAGCAGTGTAGCTCAGGCAATTGAGTGCACAAGTGTATGTGTATGTGATAGTGTCTACACTAAGCAAGCAACTAAACAAGATTTTGTGGGTTTTTAATTTTGAATATTTTTTTAATTTTTAATTTTGTATTTTATTTTTAATTTTCTGATTTTTATATTTTTATATTTTATATTTTCGTATTTTCTTTTTTTCAATATTGGAAAGTAAAGGCAAAATAAGAAAAGGCAAAGTAAAATATTTATAAAATGCACAAAATACTCAAAAATTCAGAAATAAAATGTTTTTGGTCTTTTTAATATTTTTTACTGTTTTGTGATTTTTTGGGGATTTTTCAAGATGTTTTTGATATTTTTAATTACTGAAATAAAGGAAAACAATGGAACTAAGGCTGGCTGTGACAAAAATGCAAGTTAAAAATACCAACCAGTGATCAAAAAGTTTCACACTATTTTTCTAATAAAGAGAAATAAAATAAGGGATAAACAGAAGCTGAGTTTATATTTTTTTGATTTTTCTACTCATTTATATATTTTTTTGAAGTTTTTAAGTGTTTTTAAATTTTTAGTGTTTTTCTTTTTGAGATTTTTAGTGATTTTTGGACTGACACTAGAATAGGGTAAAATAGACACTAGGTAAAATTAAAAAAATTTTTGGAATTTTTGGAGGTGTTTTGATATTTTTTTGGTATTTTCGAAGGTAGACAGTACACAAAAGGCAAGTTTTTGATTTTTTAATAAATACAAAAATAAGATAAAATTAAAAACTAAATAGGTGGCGTGAAAGTACACCTATCCAGAAACTTAAACCTATTTTTGTGGAATTTTTGGAGCTAAAATGATCAATCAAATAAATCCAACAAACATCCAAACATTAAACAGTCCTGGCAGGGGTAGAGAAATGCAATATTCAGAACTTCCAGGGGCATACATGCAATTTCCACAAAAATATTGAACTTAATATTCAATTTCTGGAACCAAAATGTAAATACAAAAGCCGCTGGGGCACGCCTACAAATTACCCACCAAGGCGCGTGACTTGCACGCGCCTGGTGAGGGCTTGGACGTAATTATCACAAAAACCTGGGGGCTTAGTTGCAAAATAACCTAAACTTTTACACTTAACGCCAAAATCTCAGGACCAAAAAGAAATACCCAAATGTACAGGGGTTCCTCTGCAAAATGCCCACCACCTCACGTGTACAGGTCACGTGAGGTGACGTGGCGGAGGACCTAAGTGCAAATATCAAAAGCCTGGGGGTCTCTTTGCAAATATTACAAAACTACTAACGTTACAGATGAATGTTTGAGTAGTTATTATAAAATACAAAAAGTGACGGGTAGAGGTTGCAAAATACCCAGTCAAAGGCGCGAGCGGACGGCTGATGGCGCGGCACTTACGCCACGTGGCGCGACGAGGACGCGCGATGACGGTTCAGATTCGACGCTCTGGATTAGATCATCGGGAGTCCATCAACGGCTCGGGGCAGCGTTGATCCTACGGTGGCTGCTTCGTCTGGAGCGGGCTCAAAATCCGACGGTGTAGGGTCCCTCTCCAAGAACAGGGACGAACAGGCGGTGGCACGAGCTTCGATCGACAAATGGATGCTCCTCCAGCCTCCTCCTTCGCCTCAGAAGCACGCCAGAGATTCCTGGAAGGTCCCTCGAGCTCGCGGCAGGGCCAAAATGGGCGGGGAAGCTCTGATGCGCCGCCGCAAGCTCGAGGAAGAACGGCGGCTCCAGGTAGCTCGAATCCTTCAAAATCGACTCCAGGTGGAGTCTTTCTGGCGCTAGGACCTGCAAAAAAATGGTGAGAAGGCCCAGGGCAAATTGCCTGGGCCTCGCGGAGGCGTGGGGGTGTGCGATAGACGACTGGGGGTGATGATGGTCGGAGGCGTCTCCGGCGAGCAATCGACTTAGCGAATCGATGCGATAATGAAGTGGATAATCGGGGGATAATGGAGCTGGAAACGCAAGGGATACAACTACAGCGAAAAACTAAGGAGTAACACACGACCTCGAGCCCAAGAGGGCGAGGGAAAAGTACCTCGACGGCGGTCGCCGGAGGTGCTGGAACACGCCTGAGAAGTGGTTCTCCCTCCGCTAGGACGATGGAGCACTGATGCTGTCACCCTCAGCGACTCTCTCGACCCTCAGGTGGACACAAAACTCGGTGGAAGGCGGTTCGATTTTCAAATTAGGTCAAGGGCAAGGTTTTAAGGGGTTGACGAAGGGGTGGAAAGAACGAGGTGGCTGGCTCGATTCAGAAGCTCTCAGCCCAAGAAGATCCTTGGGCGAGCAAGATGGGTAGTGGGGGAGAAAGTTTGCAGAAGGAATCGAGCTCAAAGGATGAAAGACCGAGCCTCGAAAAAATGGAGAAGAAGGGGTCAAAATCAGTTCTGACAAAGGCTATGGGACTAGGTCAGACAGTTGACCGGGGTCAACTGTCAGACCATCCTGGTTGGTCCACGTGGACCAACCAGGAAAAACCCTGAATTATTCTTTTGTTAATTCATTTAAAAATAATAAATGGTCGAATTTAATAAAAGTTATAAATTAAAAAATGTTCAAAATTTTATGAAGTATTTTATTCTGATTTTTATTTATTTTTATGACTTATAGTTTTACAAGTTACCTTTTTAACCCTATATAGGTATAATACCTATGTATTTTGATATTCTATTTTTTTATTTAGGTATTTTATTTTTATTATTTTTATTTAGTATTTTATAAAATTATAACATACTTTTATATACATGAATATATTTTTATTTTATTTTTCTGATATGTTTTGTATATTTAGTAAATTATAAGTACATTTTATATAGGTATAAGTATATGCAGTATACCTATGTATTCTTTATACAAGTATTTTTATTTTTATTTTTCTTTGCATTTTATTTCGATTTTAATGCATATATATATTATAAGTAATATTTACAAAATTATAAAAATATAAAAATGAATAAATAATGAATGAAGAATAAATTGAATATTTTATTCAGTACAAGTGTACAATGTGGGTCCAAAAGTCAACTTTCAGACCGTAGCTCCGCCAAATGCGAAACCACCGCCATTAGATAGATTATTTTATTCTATATACAATTAAAGGTGAGTACACTGCATTTGGAGTTGTCAGTTGTGAGATACGGGTCTGGGAAGTTGGGATTTTGGATTCTTATTCAGACCATATCTTTGTGTCTGTACATTATTTTTCTGTGAAATCAATTTTGTCTTTTTCTTTATGAAATTATCTACAACTTTCATGTACAAAGTTTCTTTATTTGATGTATAAAAAGTGGAATCAAAAATAGGTCCCAAAATGAATAAAGAATGAATAACAAGTATAGGTATTTGGACTGTGTTTTTGGCCTTATCTCCCCCTACTTTATTCCTTGTCGACCTATTCATCAAGATGCCTAGGTCTCGGGGGTTTTGGGTAATAAAATATTTACAATATTTTATTCTTTTTCTTTTCTTTATTTATTCTATAATTTTGGCCTTAATTACAGTAATTTACACACTGTTTAGATGCACATGCATGAATGCTAAGATGCTTGATTTAAAGCTATTTACAGGCATTTGCTAGGGTTTTTGGTGCCAAAATGATAGAATAAAGATGATGAAATGTGGATTCATCAGCCGCTAAAAGACAAAACAATGTATTTATTCATAAATTAATTAGATAAAAATAGTAGATGAGTTTATTAATTTTTTAGTATAAAATAAAAAATGTTTATTATTTTAGGGATTTTTACCCAACAGACCCTGTAAACATTTTAAAATGCCTCTACAAACTTTTGCACAACATAATTACCCCATCGACCTTATAAATTACCCCAAGAACGCCCACGGTCCTAAAACATATTACCTGGAGGGTTCATGGGGTAAGAGTTGGCAAGTTTACAAGGTCGAGGGAGGAATTAGTTGTTTCAAAGATTGTGGAGGAGAATGGCAAAGTTTATAGGGTCTGCCAGGTAAAAATCCCATTGTTTAATGCATTATTTTAATATGAATTTTATTTATTTTTCGGTCTTATTTATTACAATTTAATTTTTATGGGTGTATTTATAGGTATATTCATCCATGTTTTTGGCTATTTTGTTTTATTGTATATATTTTATTTTATTATCTTATTCTCTTATTTTATATATTTATAATTATATTCCGGTACATAAATATATTTTTATTATAATTTTGTGATATAATATATACACTTTAATAAATAGAGATATATATTATGTTGGTATAAATACAGGTATTTTATCTATGTATTTAACCCTTTTATTAATTTTGAAGTGTTTTCTTTGGTTTTACTTTATCTTTATATTTTGAATAGAATATCAATACTATTTACAATAGTATAAAAATATAAAAGAATAAATAATTAAAGAATGAATTTCACTTTTATTTATTTACAAATATTAGCATATGTATTTTACATATGTATTTTATATAGTTATTTTATTTTAATGTCTTATTGGCAATTTTATTGTGGTTTTATTATGTACGTGATTTATAGATAATATTTTCAAAATTATAAAAATATAAAATAATAAAAATAATATTGAAAAAATAAAATAATTATTTTAATCGTGTATATAGTTAATAGGGGTCCAAAACCAAACTTTCACATATCAACTCCAAAAAATATGAAACAACCTTCATTAAATAGCTTATTAAAAGTTATATACAATTAGAGTGACGATTTTGATACATTTTGAGTTTGTATTTGGAATATATGGGTCTGTGTAGTTGGGTTTTGGAATCTTATTCAGAGTATAAAAAGTACATTGTGTATTATTTGTGTATAAACTAAATTTTATATTTTTCTATATATTAGTATCTACAACTTTCATGTACAAAGTTTCTTTATTTGAGTTATAAAAGGTAGAAAACAAAATGGGTCCCAAATATTAATAAATGGAGAATTCATAAATGGGTTTTTATTGGATTATTGGCCCTTATCTCCCCCTAATTTATTCCTTATCGACCTAGTAATCAAGATGCCTAGGTCTCAGTGTTTAGGGTCAAAAAATACCTTTGGCATTTTATTCTTTTCCTTTTCTTTATTCTATGATTTTGGCATTATTTATACAGTATTTATACAATAAAGAGTAAATGTTAATTTGTGCAAATTAATGGTATTTACATTCATTAGCTAGGGTTTTTAAAGCCAACATGATACAATAAAGGAGATGAATTGGAGATTCATTAGGTGGTTCTGAACAATTGTCTTATCCATATTTTTATCTTTCATCTTTATGATTAGTATAAGCTATGTGTTTCATTCCACTTTGCACCATGAGGACATAGCACAAGCTAAGTATGGCGGGTGTGCATATATTGCATATATACTTTCAGTCATAGCTCGTACTTTCACATATTTTGTGTATTTATTTTGGGCTATGTATATGAGGATTTGAAAACTTTTTGTAAAACTAACTTGTAAAATGTTTGGAAAATTTTATATTTTACTTGGTTTGTTTTATAAATTATTTTCAAAAGGGTACAAGTTTGTTTTAATACTTTACTCATTATTTTCTGTTTATAATTACAAATATCTTTTTAAAAAATATATGAAAATGAAAATAAATTAAAAATCAAACTCGACCTTAGTTTTCAAAAGAAATTCTATTTTATGAAAGGGTGCCTTAGGTGTAATGGTTAGATTTTGGACCATTGGATTCTCCTACTATAAAAGGTTGCCTAGACCTAGTTCTTTATAAAGTCAAGCATGAAAGAGAGTCTGGATTTAAACTTTATATTTTGGAAGATCAAGTCGGTAAGGAGTTCTTTGAAGAGAGTGTTTCCACTTGAAGAAGATAATATTTTATTAAAAGAGTTACATATGGAGGAGCCTACACCTTTTCTTGAAGATATCCAGTTATCTGATTTATCATCTTACTTGTAAGCCAGGTTTCCCTCTCGTGTCTACTTTTTCTCTTTTAAGGAAAACCCAGAAGTCTGTTGCAGGAACTAAGGGTTGGATACATATTCCCTCTTTTTTGGATAATTTTAGGTCTTTCAATGTGGATATGGATATTACGTTTGAGGAAAAATGACAGCATTCCAAGCGATTCAATTTCCAAGTTGATGAAGATCTTTCTTATTCCGATTCTGATGAGGAAGAAACAAGCTAATCATATGGTAGCCAACAATTTCAAACCCCGAAGATTCAAACCTGATCTTTGAGAAACCGAAGTTTACAGTATTGTAGGTGTTGGACATGTGAGCCCACGACGAGCCATTATGAAATAAATGTTATTGTGAATATCATTCCCTGATCTGAAATAAAGAATAACCAATTTGCATAATAGGCCCCTTAGTACAATTAGGGTTATGTACCATGGCCATCTTGATTATCTTACAACTGTTGATTCAGTTATTGAATCATAGAGGCTGGTGCTTGGATGAATATCTAAAGAGTTAGATTGAGGACTCATCAAGCACCATCAAATGATTGTTGAGAGATGATCTCCAGCCTGAGTAGGAGATGGCAATCCTTTCTCATTTAGGTTGATATCTGACCGACCTCTTGATGTAGGTCCTCTGCATAGGAAAAGAGATTCGGAGGTGTCAGATTAGTTAGGTCAAAGAGTTGACTTAACGAGATCGAGATAACCAAAGTCCTATGTCGTATACTATCATGATATAGGCACACATCCTCTGACCGGAGACAGATGTGTTACTATATGTCTGAGTATGTACATTTGGCATACCAATAGGTTGATGACCTAATCAAGGTCTATACACCGGCGCGCTGGTGTGCATATAAGGGCATATGAGTAATATGATCTCTCAAAGGGATCATACAGGTTCAGTTACTGAACTAGAAGACATGAGCTCACTTGTGAGATATTGGGGAGAACCAAATTCCGTGCACGGTCGTCGCGCTTTGGAAGCTTGACTGAATTTGTAGGTTTGATATATACTTTTGGAAAGTTTATGATCAACACCTAGGTATATATATGCTTTTGTAAAGAATATGATCGATACCGACTCCCAATGATCAAATGAGAAACTTGATGATAAAACTCTGAAGTAGACAGAATAAAATTGATTTTATACTTCAGGTTTATTTTGAGTCTTCTAGTATGCATGATGTACAGGTATTGGGAATAGCTGAGGGTGATGTGATCATAAATGGTTGTATAACCATGACGCTTCCATTTCTAGGGAGTGATGAAACGGGTCTGGATTTTAGTGACTCCTCTCAGTAGAGAAGTAATCTGATCTTAGTCCAAATGTTGGACATTGATCTGAATGTGATTTAGATGCAATGAGAAGATTAGATTTGCAGTCTTGATTTAATCAAGCATCTATGGGAGGCCCGGATCTGGATTTGATTTGTGATCTCAATATCCAAGTCACTATACGTGGAACAATACAATCGCCATGTCCTTATCTCCAAGTATTTGCGGAGAAAGCGCATTATCCTTGAAAGAGTTCAGGATAATTTCATTATTGATATATGTATCCGAGCATTAAGAAAATGGATAATTAAATGTGATTTAATTGTCATGAATACTATTAATTTGATTCATATTATAAGAGAGTTATCTAAGATAATTAAATGTGATTTGATTATCAAAGATGTAAATAATGTGAATGTGACTCACATTATTTGGGCACATGAGTATAGAGATCCAAGATGATTAAATGTTATTTAATTATCATGAATATGAATAATGTTGATAACACTATCCATGTAAATCATATATATATTATAAATGTGATTTATTATATTTAATAGAGAGCAATTTGTAATTTACATTTATTAATTAAATGTTGATGTGAATTCACATTGGACAATTAATTGAAAAATGTAATTCAGATTTTATTTTGGGTTGTGAATGTTATTCGCAATTTTCCAATGGCAAGATTGCAATATTCACAAAATAATTATGAATTATTTTTGTTGAATAATTTACAACAAGTGTTGTTGTAAATCTTGGAGATTTCCATAGAATAACGTAATCTCATGAGATATCATGAGATTACATGAGATTGCAACCAGATCCCTTATTATGGAAGGAGGCAATCTTCATTCCATAATCTCCATGCTTGATTAATTTAATTTGGAATTGATTTATATTTATTTATCAATATAGATTTAATCTAAATTAAATTAGTTATTGTTGGTTTTTACCAACACAAATATTAGCCATTAAAAGAAACACAAATCAATGAGAGCCATTGGATTTGTGTTGCCCATGGATTGACTTCCATGGATCTCAAAATATTATAAATAGAAGGGCACCCCTTGCTCTTCATATGCTAATGAGAACATAAGGCTCTCTCTCTCTCTTTCTCTCTACATGCCCTCTTTCCTTCTCTCATGTGGACGTCCACCATGGATTCCCTAGAGAGAGTCTCCATTGCTGCAACATCATCGTTATGCTGCCCGATCGTTTGCTCATGGATCTCCATCTCCTTCGGTATGCCTCGCTCGTGAAGAAGACGTCGGATCTCGTGTATCGAGTTCAGGAGATCCGCTGCTTGGATCATCAACATGGATTGCGAGAAGCATGTGTTTCATCAACACGCTTGCAAGCGTCTCCCTGTCGGATCGAACGTGAGACAGGAGGTCTCTTCGTTTAGAGGCTCGATCGCAACCACACTTCAAGAGGCAATCCTATTACTTGTTTGTGGTTTAGACGAAACGATCCAAGAAGTGTTCTTGGATCATGTGGTTTCGTCACAAGAAAAATTTTTAAATTCCGCTGCATCGAGCAACTAGTGCGACTAGTCGTTCCCGATCGCATATGATGTGATCCTCACGCTTCAGTGATGCGCTTAAGGATCTAACCATATCCTTCAGTAGGGATATCCTTGTAGTGTTTTTGTAAGTGTTTGTTTTATTCGTCTCTAGTGTGTTCTATCATTGTTCCTTAAGGGTACCTGTTGATGAATCTCCATTTCATAACCTTTATTCTATCATTTTGACCTTAAAAGCTATAGCTACTGCATGTAAATAGCATTATTTTGTACAAATTAACATTCATTATTTATTTTATTTATTGTATATAAAATACTGCTTTTAATGCTAAAATTATAGAATAAATAAAAAAAAGAAAAATAATAAAATACAAAAGGTATTTTTTGACATGAAACTCCGAGACTTGGGCATCTTGATGGCCGGGTTGACAAGGAATCAAGTGGGGGGATAAGGGCCAACAAATCAATAAAATTCCCTTCTATCTATTCATCAATATGTCCTTTTTGGGATCTGTTTATAACTTTTAATGAGCTATTTAGTGAAGGTGATTTCATTTAATTTGGAGTTAAGATGTGAAAGGTCGGTTTTGGACCCCTATTATATAGTACACATGAATAAAATATTCGTTTATTTATTCTTTATTTTCTTATTATTATTATTTTTATGATTTTGTAACTATTATTTGTAATTTAGGTACATATTTAGAATAGAATAAAACAATAAAGAAACCAATAAAATAAAATCATATACAAATTAAATGAATGAATATACTATACTTAAACCTATATATTGTATACCACTATTTATTTAAATATACATAATACATCAGAAAAATATAACAAAAATATATTGATGTATATAAAAATAAGTCATAAATATATAAACTAAGTTAATTAAATAATAAAATATGAAACACAAAATAAAAATAAAATACTCAACATATAGATGAATATACCTATAAATGGAACCTTAAACATTAACTCATAATAAATAAATCGGTAAAAACAAATAAAAATCACATTAAAAATACATTAAATAATAAAAAAATTTTATGTTGTAACCAAAAATTAATAAAATCATGAACTAATTTAATTTCAATTATTTTTGAATTTCACTTATTGTTTGTCCTTTAGCGGCTGAGCTGTACCAATCATGGCTCATCAACAATTGAGCCTAGGTCAACTGTCCCCCTTCCAGCCTAGCCTTGTCAGAACTGCATTTGATCCTATCTTCCTTGGATTTTCACGCTCAAATCTTGCACCCATTCAACTCGATCTGTGCATGACTTTTATCCTCCGATCATCAAGCTTTCATGACTAGATGATTCCTTGGTCAACGGACCTCTAAATCAAGCATCGTTTCCTGAGGAAGTCCACTACTATATAGATTCGCCTTCGAGCTCCCTTGACTTTTTAATCCCTCTTCCATTGTTCTTTTCCTGGAACTAAACCCTAGATCGATATCTCATGACAACAACGTTCTCCAAGGCACTCCTGCAGCACCAATCGGTGTCGAATAAAGGCGGTTCGTTGCTCCTCCGTCGTCCTCCGCTTGGAGCTCAGCTTCAGGTGCGTCGACTCCTGTAATCTTCTATCTCCCTAGATTTTTTGTTGTTTAGGTCATCATTATCATAGTGATGTCTTTTATTTTGATAGGTTTAGCTTTATTTTCTGTATTTTCTAAATTCATCCCTCGCCATAGCTCCAGCTGCTCCACTTCATTCCGTAGAACCCTTGTGTGTTCTGTCTCACATGCCACCACCATTTCGTTTCTCATTACTTTCCGATCATCCCTTGCATCTCCATCCACCCAAATCTCATATAGATCCAGAGACCTGGTCTCCATCTCCACCGCATCGCTGGAGACCCACATATTGACCCATATCTACCTTTTTCCACCCCCTGGAGCTCTCTAGGGATCTATTTTTTGTCGTTGATCATTGCCCTGCAGGAAAAAGAGAGAAACCACTTTTGCAAGGCTTTTTGAGGTTTTCACAAAAGCTCTAGGTCCGAGGCTTAGTTAAAGCCACTCTGGTGGTCATTTATCTTTTTGAGGAGCTCCAAAGATGTGGAATCACTCTAGGAGGCCTTGGAGCCATCTCGCAGCAAAGAAGGAGGTTAGAGCAGCCTAGAATTATTGGTCGAAGGTCGGAGAAGTCGATGTTCTTCCCTGTTCTTTGTGCGAAGCACCAGTCGTCTGATCCCGCCTTCGCTCTAGTTCTAATATCCATCATCCATTTTGGATGTGTCTTTTGGTTGTTATATGAAGTCCTAGATCTGATCTCCTCAACTCATCGGGAAAGCAACATCAGGCAAGGGGAGCGCCCTACGTGGATTAATGGGTTAATCTCCACTGGACCACGTATAGGAGGGATAATTTACACTCCATACCCAATTTTTGTCTCTTTATTATTTAGTCTTGTAATTTATTTTTGTAATTCAAAACTTTTGGTAATTTTGCAGAAAGCACCCCAAGCTTTCCTCTATTTGCTTTTTAGTCAAGTCCATGTCACCTCACAAGCGAACTCATGTGAGGTGGCATTTTTGCATGCATAACCTCATAGATTTTTTATTTATATTAGTCTAATAATATTAAATATTTGTTCTATATTTTTGGGTAATTTTCTGAATTTTCCTTGACTTTATTTTTAATTGCAAGTTTGCCCCTGCTAGTTCATTAATTTTTGCGCATGTTTTTTATTTAATAAAATTATCATTCGTGCTACAAAAATTCTCAAAAAATAAGGAAAGGTGCATGCTAGTGTTTATATTCATGCTTATCTTTGGATTTTGATTTTAAGAATTATATTATTTATAAAAAACAAAAGAGCACATTTGTATCCATGTTTGATCAATAAAATTCCAAAAAAATATAAACCATTTTGAAAAAATCCCCAAAAAATATATTTAGTGTATTTTAGCATTTTCTAACTTCATTCCAAAATACCCTAAAAAATAGAGAAAAAACTCATAAAAATTAAGAAATCTCCAAAATACTTTATAGAAATATTACAAATCACTAAAAAATACAAAAATACTCATTTATATTTATGAATTTTCTTTATATTATATTTATTTATTAAAAATAGTTTCAGAAAATTTTAAATTTATTTTCGATTTTTAATTTCCAAAATAATCCTGCATATTTATTCAATCCCTATTTTGGGATATTTTTGACTTTAAAATACTTAAAAATTAGCAAAATTAACTATAAAATAACAAAAATAGTAAAAAATTATTTAAAACACAAAAATATTTCATTCACTTTTTGTTTATTTTTAGTTGCATTTATAATTATATTATCTCATATTATATATAAAGCCTTAACATCCTTATATTATATATTTAAAAAGAAAAAGAAATTAAAATCGGAAGATAAAAATAAAAATTATAAAACTAAAATTAGAAAATATATAAATTGAAAACCCACAAAATTCATAGATTGGCTAAGTGTTTGGAAAGATAAATTCTTGTGATTCATTTCTTGATCTCATCCACTCTGCACCCTTGTTTCCTGTGTTCTACCCCTACATATTTGTCACTATACATCTTTAGTTGGGTATAATAAATTGCTTACTCATTGTGTAGGTTAATTATTGTTTGATCACGAATATTGAGTAGTCACCTCAGCGACAGTGAGTCTGATTTTTTCAAACCATTATGAGCAGCTCTGATATTTGTGTTCAACAAATGGCATCGTTGTTGGGGAACATCGGCTTGTAGAGTAGTTTTTGTCTTTTATGATGCTTAGCCATTTCGTGCATTTATTTCCTTCTATTTGATTATCAATTTTGAACTATTTGACATCTTCTCTTTTTGACTTCTTACGAGGGACCACAGACCAAGGAGGATCGCCTAGGCGATACTACATAACCTTGGGATGAGGAGCTGGCTATTCTGACCTAGCTAGTAGGAGAGAGCAGGAGGCTCTTGAGAGAGAGAAAGATCGTAGCCTAGCATAGATTTTGTTTTGTTAGAGAGAGACTCTTATTTCTGCATAATTAATTTGTAATAATACAACATTGGACTTTGGATACTCGAACCCAAACTCTAAGTGTTTGTTCACTTGGGTGCTCACCATGTTTTTGAGATTTCTACCATCTTATTTATTTATTTCTCATGATTTGTGCTTTCCGCTTTATTTTTCTTTGTTTTGTGGAATGAGCCCTTAGTCTTTAGGCTTGATTGATTGTGTAAATTAAGGCCAAACACCTAACTATCCTTGCATGAACCTATAATGTTCATGTTTGGACTTAGTTTAATTAATTGTTGAACAATTAGTCTTGAAACCGTGTACCGAGAGAGGTCACATACAATGCTTGCAGGACCCACTGTGGTGGGCACCGAGTGGCATTGAATATCAGACTTAGGTTTCATTCCTAGTGCATTTGGTTCTTCACGTGTAGCAACTACCTGTTTAGGATGATTGCCATCTGCATATCGGCATATAACATAGGTTTAAAAATTCATGTTTTGCAACACGCATGGAGAACGCTGGGAAGCATTGTAAGTTCTCTAACTGAGCATTCATCATTTAGGCACTAAGGTGAGGTTTCCATCTTAGTGTCACCTTGCATTGCTTTGTCGACTCTCCCTATATTTTTGGATCGTGTAGGAATTTAAAGAAAATACATAAATCGTTAGGCACTTGTACTGAATTCACTCAAAGCAAGTATCAACAAAAAAATAAAAAATGAGACTGCTTAAAATACTTGACCTAAATAAAATTGACTAATTGGACTCATTGCATTAGGTGAACAAAGTCCTCATTTATTTTTAGGTAGCATTGGAACGTCTCCTTCCCGAGTGAGAGAGTGTTATCATAAGGATTAAAGCCAAAAATCCAGTCTGTGGTTGCCTTGTGTATCACCTGGATTTTCAAAACGATGGCGCTTCTATCATACGTGGACAAGTAGAGCCTGGTCAACGAAGACGTTCTCTCCTTGTGTAGAATATCCACCTTTTCCGAAGTACTGAGCATAGATCACGCCTTCACGGGTGTGTCTATTTCATCATCTTTTGTATGAGTAGGCCCTTTCATGCTCACGAGTGATTCCGTTGCGAGAAAGGTCCTAAGCAGTGGTTTTGCCTATTGGTTTCCTCCCTCTATTTCATTGGCTGGGTAGGGATCTAGGAAGGTTTACAAGGACCTCAAAAAGTGTAGATCGCATGTTACACAGGAGGAGGACAAGTACGCGATACTCATCCGGTAGTACTCTCGCACCCATAGGATTAGCGCTTTAAGGACTTGTTGAAAGCTAATTGCTTGAAAATCAATCTAAAAACTACAAAGATAATTATCGAACCTTCAAGGATTCATGGATCGAGTGGTGAATCCATTGTTTTGAGTTTTGATTGCTTAGTTTTATTAAGGTTAAGATAAAAAATATCATGCAGTTATGCCGTTTTGCTTTCCTTTTTTCATTCTCTGTTGAACTCTACTCACTTTGAGCCCTACTATTATTTTACATCCTTTTATTTCTCGTTCATCTCTGTGCTCTTCATCCATGATCCATCTCCTTCTGACCTTCTCAAGATGTCGTTCTATTGATGGTTTAATCGGGACTCCGCCGACACCCACTTCGATTCCGTGTCGCTGACATCTCATATAATAAGTGATGATCTCCAAGAAATTAGATTGGACCATGTGAACTTCTCCTTGGACTCCTCGACCCTTTATTTTTTCAATACTTTTTCTCTATCCAATAAATCCACTAAAGATGGACTCATAGCCCAAGCCAGCGATCCCTCTTCAAATAAATCAGGATTACTCTTGTCCTCTAACCAACCCATTGTAGATGGAGATTGATTTTAGTCAATATCCTAAGCTCCATTTGATGAATCTGTGATTCATCACTCTAAAAGTTGAAAATAGAGTCTTGTTCCCGAGTAAATAGATGCATATTTCCATTTATCCTGCACAATTAGCATTCATACATGCATTCATAAAATATGCATTTTAGCATCCACATTTTGCATTAAATAACCTCTCCCTTATAATATGTACACCTTAGTTAATAATATAAGGAAAAAAGCCAAGATCTCCTTCGTAAAATATCCAATAAAGCCCTAGAACCCTTGGACCATAAAATGCCCAGAGCTCTCTCATACCAACTCCAAAATAGATCTACTCACTTTCAGATTAATACGCATTAAAAGACCTTTAAAATGAGACTAATTTCATCCAATTTGGAGTTCGTATGAAAAAGTTGGGCTTTTTGGGCTTCTATGTATACTATGTATACTATATTTGTGTATATTTTTATTTTTGTATCATATTTAATCCCATCTCCATTTTTGGTCAACATAAAACTTGTAGATCTCATCAAGATCTACAACTTTCATGTTTTGAGTTTTTCCTAATTCGGCCTCCTTCTCTCTCTACACTCACTTCTCTTCTCAACCAATCACAGCTGGCCACGTGGCACCCTCTGATTGCGCCACGCGGCCCGCTCCCCTTGCCTTAGCCGCCCCTGCTCTCAGCCGTTGGATATTCTTCTTGATCCAACGACCACATGTTCTCCACATGCGCCCTTATTCTTAACCGTCTGATCATCAACCCTCCTTGATCTCAGCCGCCCGCCTCCGCCTGCCTATGCGCCTGACACGTGGCGCACGTTGTGCCCTTCGATCACACACGCTAACTCTTCCATCGCAGATGCTTATCTCGCCTCACACCTCAGCCCTTCGATCAAAGCCCTAATCTCATCTCCACCGTTCGCCAGCGCCGCTCCCATAACACGACGCAAGGAGCAATCGCATCCCTCATATCGCCTCGCCCCAGATCTCATCCTACCCGCTCCTTGACGCTTCGACCTGGGCCGTTGGATCACAAGATCCAACGGCCATGACCTCATCTTCCACCTCCGGCGCCCCTCTCTCCCATGATCTCAGCCATGCGCGAGGGGCTGCCCCTTTCTATTCTCGGCCGCACTCCAGCCACCCTCGCCGACCGCCAACACCGCCACGATCTTCACCACTCTCCCCTCATCCTTGCCAGCTCCCTCACTCGCCACAACTCCCACCATAGTCGCCCCACAAACCCCACGAACTTCACCTCGTCACCATCCAACCTACCACCTTCAGCCTATAAATCCTCGCCCTCCGGCCACATTCACGCCTATCCGCCACCCCATAGAGAAACCTAGAGCTCGGAGCCTTCGATTTGTGACAGAGATTGAGTGATTCCTTGAGCGAAGATGGGCCTTCTTCTCCAGCGAGATCCACGGCGCCACCGCCGTGTCGCATCCTCCCTCCGCGAAGCTGCTTGAGCTCAGGGCCCTACCGACCCTTCAAGCGATGACCTGGAACTCGAGACCGAGCTCCAATCCCCAGGTAACCCCCTCCATCCTCCTTTGATCTTCTTCTGAATTTTCCCTTTGATTTCTCGTAATTTATTCGTTCGCCACCATTGTCCTCTCGCTCCACTTTCATCCCTTCGAGCTCCGCGACGGAGCTCTGATCTTCGCGCCATACTTACACCCTCTGACAACACACTTCACCTTCCATCGACTCCAGCTTCGCCACCTGGGCAGAGCACCACCGCCGGTCACCACCATTCCCTCGCAGGCCTCGCCGTTCGCTCTCCACCTCTCCACGAGCACACCCACGTGCTTCGGCTATTCCCTAACCCTTGCAGGTACTCCTCTCTTGGACTGGCCGGAAGCTCATCGGAGCTCTTTTTGAGCTTCGCCGCCACGGTGCTCCAGCGCTCCTCCTCTGCTCCTGAAGCCACCTGAAGCTTCACCGCACCACCGCGCGTCTTACGAGATATCTCCGAGCCTCTGGAGAGCTTCACCGACGACGGGAACGACGGGCGGAGCCAAGCCAGCTACGCCGGAGCTCCGCCAACTCCTCCGCAGGTGGTCGAGGACCGTTGAGGACGAAGTACAGCCACCGTTCGATCATCTTGATCGAACGGTCCGAAGCCGTCCACGTCACCAGTCAACAGGAGCATCACAGAGCCGTTGGATCCTTCTAGATCCAACGATGTTTAGCACGCCACGTCATCATCTCAGGAGCAAGCTCCATCACTGTTGGATCGATCAGTGATCTTACGGTCGCTGATCAGCCGCGTCGCCTCATTCCGCACCGTTGGATCGTTCAACGATCGAACGGACTCATCTTTGCCACGCATCTTCATCCAACAGCCGTTGGATCACCTTTGATCCAACGGTCTTGATCGCGCCACATCGACTGGTCCGAGCCTCTTCCCCGACCTCTAGGCTCGGACCACCCGAAGCTACTCCGAGCCTTCGGCCGAACATCCAGAGGGCCCGAGCCTTGTCCCGGGCCGTTGACGCCACCCGAGCCTAGGCCGTCCCATGTGAGGAGCACGTGCAACCTGGGTAAATTACACAGAAGCCCCAGGAAGTTTCAGAAATTGCATTTCAATCCCTGTGAAGCACATCTACGTGAGGAGCACCTACGCCAGTGGAAAAATTGCATTCTACCCCCCTGCATTCTAGGTAATTGCATATAAGTCCCTGTCAGCATATTTATTTTTATGTAATTTTAATTTTATGTATTGCAGTTACACCCTTGTCTTTGCACGCATATCTAGGTGTCATAGTTCATCATTTTTAAGTTTTAAAAATTGCATGTTGTAGCTTAACTTGTCCTTGATCTTATGTGACACTTGTCATATTTTTGTGGTATCAGTAGAATTTTTAATTAATTAATTGGTTTATTTCTGTGATATTTTGCCCAATTGGACCTTTTAATTAATAGTTAATTCTCTGTAACTCCAAAAATTCCCAAAAAATCATAGTAGCTCTAGGATAATTAACTTAACATTGCATAAAAATTTCATCTCATTTGCACACATTTCGAGGCCTAAATAAATTAATTGGTGATTTCCTTAGTCTATTTTTAATAGGTTCATTTCACATTAAAATTAAGGTTTGACAATTTTCCTAGATTCCTCATCATTAGATCTATCTAGGATAATTTTATTTCCCTAAAATACTGTGATTTGATATTTATTAAAATTAAATTAGCAAAATCACCTTGCATTCTTGTTAAATTCATAATTAATTCATTCAGTGTCGAAAAATTCCAAAAAACTTAGGGTAGTTTAATTCACCATATTTCATCATCTGGCCAATTTTCATAATTTTTGGACTTCATTTGAATACTTAACTGATTTAAGTTCTAAATTGGCTTGATTATTGCATGTGTCTTGCATAGAAAATAGAAAAAGACCAAAAAAAATATTCCCCGAAAAATCTAACACTTAGACTTTGCTAAAAATTCACCTAAGAAGACAGATGCCTCCCTGAGTTCGACCTTGGACTTCACCAAGTAAAAAAAATTGCCGCTTGAAATTGACTTGATTAAATTAAAAGTGGTTTTTGATATTCCCTCTCGTTATCCGACTGCAACGAACATTAACAATTCATTTGGATATTAATCTGACCGAATTAACTAAGGGTAGCGGGAGGCGATATCAAAATGGCGTTGTTGCTGGGGAGGCACGGCTTAGGTTAATTTGTGGTTAATTTCTGATTGTTTGATTTTCTATCCCCGGGTAGTCTGACCCCCGATTTTCTTGTGAATATTTTCTCTCTTTTTCTTTGCATTATTTTTTTGTGTCACTCTCTGACCTTAATTTGTTTCTATGCGAGGAACGCGAGGAGTCGAAGATGCTTCGAAGATCTAGCATTGTAATTTATTGAGTGAATAGATAGGATTTGTACTTTTCTTTTATTTCTTTCTTTTTTCGCATCATTTCCAGCGGTTCCCGTTTGGGTTCTCGCGTGTGTAAATATAGTGAAACTGTGTCCCTGTGTGCTGTGTGGGTGAATGGTAATTTAGCTTGCACTAGCGGCTCCCCGAGCTAATAGGAATTGCTTGTGCTCGTAACTTTTTAGGACCACACAATCACTTAAAAGATGCACTTAGACTGCAGGACTTAGCCAAATCAAACAGTTCTTCATTCGCTAATAGAACTGCTTGTCTAGGAGCGGCTTTTATCGCTTGTATTTGCATTTAGTTTAAAAAGATTTCAATTTTGTTTTGCATCCTGCATAAAAAGTTAAGGGATCATTGTAAGTCTCCTAAACTCAGCATACGCATCATTGTTTTCTTGCATCGGCTTTTCTCGATTTTCCCCTCTGTTTTTCACATTTAATTAAACGGAAATTGGGACTGGATGATAGGCGTGCTGTGTGGTTAACTAACAAAGTGAGAACTTAACTTAAAACGGGGACTGCTAAACACTATTGATCAAAAAATAATAAAATTGGAAAAATTGTTTGCGGGAGATTAATCCCCGACCTTGTTTTCAGGTTGAGTGAGGGTACTTGAGTGTGTGTGAACACCTTAAGGCAGAACCCAAATCCTCGCCTTCCATATCACATTCCGACTAATCCTAGCAAATATCACAAGTCGAATTTTTAAGGTTCACTGACTAGTACCAAGTAGCCTCCGCCTGTCTCAGGTAGATAGGGGCAAAATTGCGGTACTTTGCGACAAGCTGCCAGTAACCCTCCGGGGTGAAGTTCCGGACTTGTCAGCCTCCGCCTGCTTGTAGGTAGATAGGGGTGTGGTCTTTGAATCCATCGACTTGGGATAGGAGCGAAGAAAGGAAGGACCGGCGGTATCTTAGGCGATAGGTTAAACAGGGAAGACGCATCAGGCTTTGAGCCGACTTCCCTTTAGGCCGCGTAATCCTTGCTATCTTGCTTGAAAAATCACACTTAAAATATACAAGATTAATTGGACTCGATTTCGAGTCCTTCACTGTGTTGAGTGTGAACCCAGGGTCTTGGATTGATTTGTTTGCTTCAGGTAGGAGTAAAATCGTACCTTCTTCTCGCCAAATCAAGATGAGTGACTGGGGGGATATCAACTCTTTATTCACCAATCTCTCTATAAGCCCCCCACGAAACTCCTCTTCATCGGCCCAAGCGCACCTTGGACCACCCAGGACTCATGACCCTCTTGAGTTCTGGTTCCATCACAAACAGGGTGGTTACTCTCAAACCAACCTTTCCTCTCCTCTGAGCTTACCGAGGAAGACCATTGCCTCGGTAAGAATCCCTTCCTTGATTTGTCCTCTGACACCGACCTTATTTCATACCCAGGAATAGAGGACAAGATGCCACCTAAGCAGCCACCATCGGATGAGGATCAATTGCGACAAATTCTCAATCGCCTTGCCGAATCCGAACAAAGAAATGCAGATCTCACGGCTAGGATGGGACAAATCATTGTAGCAGGAGGAATCGACTAACCATTGTTTGATGCCTGCAACCCAGCGGAGAACGAGATACAGAATTGGTTGGCACCAGCGGTTCCTGCCGAAGCATTTGAGCTCAAGCCTCACTTTCTTAGCCTGCTACCGAAGTTCAACGGAAATACCCATGAAGAACCATATACCTTCCTCCGAGACTTCGAGATGGTGTGCAACAATCTTAGCCATCCCAATGTTGGCCAAGATTACATTAGACTGAAGGCCACCCCATTTGCCTTAGGTAAAAAGGCAGCACATTGGCTGAAAAACTTAGGGGTGATATGTACAACCTGGATGCAGTTCAAGGACCTATTTTTGAAGAAGTTCTACCCTCTCAGTAGGACTAACCAAATGAGAACGAAGATCGCCAGTTTCTCCCAAGGATCCAGTGAACCCTTCCATGATGCCTGGGATAGGTTCAATGACTTAGTACAGAAATGCCCCTGCCACGGCATTTTTAAGGCGATCTTAGTCAAGACCTTGTTCTGTGGTTTAACCCCGGAGATGCAGGGGTTAGTCAGTGCCGCCTGTGGAGGAAGCTATCTGAACAAGAACGAGCACGCCGTATGGAAGATCTTAGAACAGATGGCGGAAACCGGCAGGTCGCAGGCCACCAAGGCCTTTCAGTTGTCTCCCTCAATCCTATCCAACGAGACAACCTGAAGGACTGTAGCGGATCTGACCGAGGACCTCATCCCCAACATGGGGATGATTGCTGATAAGTTAACCATGGTCGAGCAGATCCACAAGAGGGTCACTGACCTTGAGTCTCTCTCACGTCTACTGAAGCAAGTGGAGGAACTTACTGAGAAGGTAGCTAAGATGAAGCTACCTGCCCCTTCTGCACCACCTGCACCTGTGCATAGAGTCCATCTTGTACAGGAGCAGGCATTGGGGCCTCAGAGTGGCTGGGTGGAGGATCAGACTTACACCCAGCAGGACCAGCATACACCCCCACAAGTGGAAACCGGATACGAGGAGCCTTCGCAGGTGTTCGAGATCAACGGGTTGTGGTACAGCCGTGACCCCGTCAGCAGACAGTCGGGGATGGGGAAAGGCCAGCCTCACCGACCTACCCCAGCTTACTAAGGAACCAGCTCCATCCCCGCGCCGCGCTTTATGCAGTCTAGGTCCGAACAAGGGTACCAGCCTCAGCAGCACCAGCAGCAGTATCAGCATGGCCAGCAGGGCCAATACAGAACCTCATCTGCAAATCAGCCAGCCCAGCCCACCGAATTGGAGTCCCTCACCTTGGCGATCCAGACCCTGTCTGATAGGGTCCAACAAATGCAGAACGACTATCTGGATATGAGAACCGATTTGAATCGTGTATCTCGTGCCCAGGACCAACAGATGGCGCCAAAGACCCCAATTCCCGCATAGGTTCAGGTCAATCCTAACAGCTTAAACCATGGCCAGAACCGACCTCGAGATCAGGTATATTATTCAGATAATTACTTATCTGAACATGAGATCCTTTCGTATGATAATGTGAATCATATGTCGCTCAGGAGCGGAAGGATCGTGATCATACCTGATCGGGCACGTGCACCGAAGGAAGGAGCCGCCAAGTCTCTACCTGAGGAGAACTTGGAGGAAGAAGAGGAGCACCACCACCACCATCACCGGCAGAAGAAGAGGACATCTGAGTCCTCGAAGCAGCAGTCCCGCATCAGCATAGAGTCCAACGGAACCGATGAGGAGCCCGCACCTCCGTCTGAGGAGGATCGTCCAGAAGTCACGGAAGAAGCATCACCGGTTTCGCCTCATCATTTTTCTTTCAGTCAGAGTCAGAGTCCGAGTCTGTTTCAGATTCCGAGTCATGTACAGGACTCAGTTCCAGATCTTAATGAAAATCTTTCAATTTCCGAACATGAGTTGGAGTCAATAATCCCTTTCCCCCGAGCCCTCAAGGGTGGAAAGAAGAAAACTAAAAAAATCCAAAAAGATGACCCTGAGATGGCAGAGTTCTGCAACAAACACATCAAGGTCACAATCCCCTTTGACAAGTACGTGGAAATGACCCCTGTATTTCAAAAATACCTTAAGGTGATATGCATACCTACTAGGGTTAGCAGGAAGACCAAAATCCGTGTTGAGAAACACGTTCTATCAGTAGCCACGACTTGTGCAATAAAGAACTCGTTTCCCAGGAAATGAAGAGACATGGGTACACACTATGTAGTGAGTCATGTTGATGACATCGCGTTTGCACGCACTCTCCTGGACAATGGTTCCCCAATCAACTTAATGCCTACATCCCTTTATGAGTGGCTTAATCTCTGACCTCTTTGGAAATCTAGAGCCCTCCTACAGTTTGCTGATAAATCAACCAAGAGGTCTCAAGGAGAATTGAGGAATGTTGTCATCAAAGTCGAGGGGCAGGAATACATGGTGGACTTCACTGTCCTAGATATGGAAGCCCCTCGTAATTGGAGAGACTCCCAGATCATCTTAGGCAGGCCTTTCCTCAGAACAGCAGGGGCCTTGTTTGATTATAAGATCGGGAAGATCCAGTTCCAAACTCCATGCGGAGATGAGGAACTTGAGATGAAGCAGACAAGATGGCAGAGATCGGATTCTGAATCCAGCACCGAGTACTCTTCAATCGAAGCAGACTGCGAGCATGTAGACATAGTTAGGCCACGGAGACAGAACCCAACCAGCACCGATGAGTCCATCCCCTCCGGAGATGATCCAATGTATGAGTCAGTTTACGAGGTCCTCAGGAACGAGTACAACTCAGAACCTGCATCGCCCTACATCTTCGATGACTTAGAGGCCTAGTTGGGCCTGTCAGTCCTTACATCTTTAGGACAATCAGAAGATGAGGATGACGAGTCGGATGAGGCTTTTGTCGATTGTATGGAGACTTTTGACGATCCGCCTCCAGAGTTGAACAACTTGGTGGCAGCAATAACAGAGAAAGATCTAGCCACTTCCAACACCGAACCAGATGAGATTGAGCCAGACTTCTTAGATGATCACACTATACCTGAGCTCAAACCTTTACCCACAACATTAAAATACGCCTTCCTTGCGGGTCAGGACAAGAAATATCCGGTCATCATCCGTTCGTGATTGACCGAGGAGCAGGAATCTTGCTTGCTAGAGATCCTGGAGAAAAACCACAAGGCGATAGGCTGTAGCATTTCCGATCTCTACGGGATAAATCCCGCTCTGTGTTCGCACCATATATATTTGGAGAATGAACCAAACCCTCTCGTGAATTCCAACGTCATTTGAATCCAAACTTACGAGAGGTCGTGAAGAAGGAGATAGAGAAATGGTGCAACGCGGGTTTCATTTACCCAATCTCCGACTCTAAATGGGTGGCCCCAATCCATGTTGTCTCGAAAAAGTCGGGAATTCAGACGACCACCAACGAGGACGGAGAGGAGATCGTGATGTGAGTGCCCACGTCGTGGAGCATCTGTGTGGATTATAGACGCTTGAATGCCGCGACGAAGAAGGATCATTTCCCCCTGTCGTTCATTGATCAGATCCTAGAGAGACTAGCGGGGAAAGAGTTCTTCTGTTTCTTGGATGGGTTCTCGGGCTACAATCAAGTAGCCATCGCTCCAGAGGACCAGGAAAAGACCGCATTCACATGCCCCTTTGGTATATATGCTTTCAGGCGCATGCCCTTTGGGTTATGCAATGCTCCAGGTACTTTCCAAAGGTGCATGATTGCTGTATTCGTCGAAATGGTCGGCGAATTCTTGGAAGTTTTCATGGATGACTTCTCGGTCCACGGCAATTCCTTCGCTTCATGTCTTAGGAATCTGGACCGAGTCCTCAAACGATGTTGTGAGGTCAATCGGGTGCTTTCCTGGGAGAAAAGTCACTTCATGGTGACGAGGGGCATTGTGTTGGGGCACGTCATCTCCAAGAGAGGAATGGAGGTTGACCTGCCAAGGTGGATGTGATCAGATGACTCTAGCCACCAACCAACGTCAAACAGTTGCGGTCGTTCCTCGGGCATGTCGGATTTTATCGGAGATTCATTAAGGATTTTTCTAAGATTGCTCGACCGTTAACTGAGCTTTTAGGCAAAGACATGGAGTTTGTTGTTGATCACAAATGTCTTGATGCCTTTAAGCTATTGCAAGGAATGATAATGGACGCACCTATCGTACAAGCCCCAGATTGGTCTCTACCTTTTGAGATCATGACGGATGCCTCAGACTTTGCTATTGGGGTTGTGTTAGGACAGAGAAGGGATGGCATCCCGTTCGCAATCCACTACGCAAGCAAAGTGCTTGACACCGCTCAGTGTAACTATACAGTTACGGAAAAGGAAATGCTTGCGGTAGTGTTTGCCTTGGACAAGTTCAGATCTCACTTAATTGGATCCAAGGTAATCATGTTCACTAACCACACAGCACTACGATATTTGATGGAGAAGAAGGACGTGAAGGCGCGTCTTCTTCGGTGGATTTTACTTATCCAGGAGTTTGATTTGGACATCTGTGATAAACCTGGAAAGAAGAACGTAGTGGCCGATCATCTCTCTCGTCTCGAAGATCTTAATACTTCCGAGGATTCACCTATTCGAGACTCCTTCCCTGACGAGTCGATTTTTGTTGTCATCTCACTCCCATGGTACGCCAATATCATGAACTATCTTGTCTCCAAGAAGGTTCCCGAAGATTGGCCCAAGAGCCACATCGACCGACTGAAGTCGAACGCTAGACACTACCATTGGGAGGATCCGATCCTTTTCTTCAAAGGACTGGATTGTGTCTGGAGACGGTGTATTCCTCAGGAGGAATACCAGAGTGTCCTTTCTTTATGCCACAGCTTAGAGGCAGGAGGACACCACTCTCGGAAGAGGACCGCATGGAAGGTACTTCAGTGTGGTTTTTACTGGCCGACTCTATTTCGTGATGCCATCGCCTTCGCGAAGTCGTGTCCAGTATGCCAGAGAATGGGAGGAACTGTTGGTTCCACGGATGAGATGTTTGTGCAGCCTATCATCATTTATGATGTCTTTGACGCCTGGGGCATCGATTTCATGGGCTCATTCCCTGTTAGCCACAGGTTCGAGTATATCCTTCTTGCGGTGGATTATCTATCCAAATGGGTGGAGGCTATCCTGACCTGAGCCACAGACAGCAGGACTGTCTGTAAATTCATCAGAGAGGACATCATCTCTAGGTTCGAGATCCCCAAAATGATGATATCAGACGGGGGTAGCCACTTTGTAAATCGGGAGGTGAAGAAGCTCCTGAAGGACTACGGCATCGAACACCGTGTCGCTAGCCCTTACCACCCACAGACCAATGGTATGGCTGAAGTATCAAATAGGGAGGTGAAAACTATATTGCAAAAGCTTGTCCACCCGTACAGGAAGGACTGATCTCAGATCTTGGATAATGTCCTCTGGGCGTATAGGACAGCTTACAAGACACCATTAGGAACCTCCTCATTCCGAATGGTATTCGGAAAGCCGTGCCATTTGCCCGCAGAGTTAGTGCACAAATCAGAATGGGCAATCTAGAAGGTCAATTGGAACACACACATTGGGCAGAAGCAGAGAGAAATGGATCTGAATGAGCTTATTGAAGTCAGAAACCGCACATATGACAACAGTTTGGTGTACAAGGACAAGGTGAAGCGTTAGCATGATAGATATATCAAACGAAAGACCTTTGTTCCTGGACAGAAGGTATGGTTGTTTAATGCTAGGTTGAAGATCTTCCAAGGAAAGTTGAAGTCCAAGTGGACAAGCCCATTTGCCGTCCGTACGGTGCATGATAGTGGATGTGTTGAGATCTCAGATCTCGCAGATGACGCACCGACATTCCTGGTGAATGGACAACTGTTGAAGCACTTCGTCAAATCCAATGAGCAGTTAATCGATGTTGAGGAAATTGTATTCATGCGCGAGATATTCAGCAGATGCACCTCGAGTCGCGTTTGAGACCTTGCAGCAATGAGCTCTAGCCATCGGCAGCATCTTGAAAGATTCAGACCGACTCATTTGTATATATCATTATTCTTGTACATCCTATCCTTTCTCCCCCGCGACTCTATTAACCCATCCCCGCCTCATTAAATCACTATCTTAGACTATACTTAGGATGAACAGATCCTAAGTATAGGGGGGATGAGTCACCTGAGTCAGTTCACTGTACATTCTCCAGATCACATTGGTCCTCATACTCACTTCCGTCCTATACTTAGGCTCACCTGAGCCTAAGTATAGGGGGGACCGATGCCCGCATTATATATTCATCCACTTCTCTTCTTGACCTCGTTCGCCCCATTTTTTGACTTTCTTCCACACTTAGGCTGCCAGAGCCTAAGTATAGGGGGCCGGTCGATTTCTATACATTTTTCCTTCTCTTTAGCTCTCCTACTCTTAGCACGAGCTATGTCTTTTTCCTCGCTTTTCATGCTCTGAGGACATAGCAAACGCTAAGTATAGGGGGCGTGTATATATTACATATATACTTTACCCATAGCTCGTACTTTCGCGTATTTTTGTATATATTTTGCAATAATTACGGGTGGGTAAAAATTGAAAAAAAATGTATACTTGTATATTGTATAACACTTATATAATTTGTATCACTTATAAACTCTTGTAAATTGTTTTAACATAGGAGGTATACCCAAAAAAATGATGGAAATAAAAATAAAAAAATAGGCTTCTTATTTACTCTTGCATATCATCTCTGCATCTGAAAAGAAAAGAAAAAAAGAGTCTTGCATTTACATTCATTCACATAACATGGCATTTCATCTTATCTGCATATCTTGCATATGCAAGGTGAAAAGCTAGTGGGTTTCGAACCAAGTTATGAGTAGATATTGAGGATGGACTTGATTTGACCTTAATCCACCTAATTTCAGAGGAACCTTATAGGAACTGGAGTTAAGATTTCTCAGGTCAAGTGACTTAATTCTTTGAGTCCGCAAGTCTATGTTCACATGTCATCTTGATTAGTCTATGTAGAATATCTCGTGCATACGCATGATTCTTATAGACAATGACCTAACTTGGACAGGCACAATGCACGTAGCTCTTCATTGATGAGGTGGTGAGGAGGTAGAATCCTTTAGATTGGAGTAGCACACAGGTGGAAACATCCGTCCTCCTCTAGGGAGGGTAGTGCATCTCAACCTAGTCTGGTAGTGTTGACGTCTAAGGACGGCATGCTGTGGGTTGCAATAATGCTTCAAAAGAGGGATAGTCTACTGGCTCAAGTGGAAAAACTCCTGATGTACATGTTGTACCTTGTATGAGTTTGAAGAAAAAAAATGCAAAAACTCCAAAAAAATAAGACAGGTCCAAGTGAAAATAAAATACTTGTCGGAGTCTGTATATTAGCAAAGAAATGCAGCTGGATGACTTGTCTACACTGGTCAGGCATCCCAGGATAGGTGGCTACACTGGCTACCGTCCATTCTTTTCTCTACCCCCTCCTCTTGAGTTGGTCGCACTTGAACTTAGAAGGGAATACCCCGCTCCTTGAGGAAAGAGTTACTAGACCGGGTTATTGAGTTACCTTGTTAGAGGAGGCTGGTTCCGAGTCATTTCTGATGTGGAGAGTTACATCTCACTTACACAGTACAAGTAAGAATCATAGTCATCAGAAATTTGCGTTTGAGGATTTGTTCTGACCTAACTGTTGAGGCGTCTTGAATAGAAGACTTATGGAACTTGAAGTCTGTTAGGTCTTAAGTTCAGGTCCCAATAAGGTTCCGCCACACAATTAATCCAAAGGTCGAGTCAAGCTCTATTTTCAACTTTTGTTCATGACCTTGGTATGGAAGCCAAAATCATTTCACTCTTGCATTTCATTTTAGTTGCTCGGGGACGAGCAAGGTTTAAGTATAGGAGGTTGATATATCTGTGATTCATCACTCTAAAAGTTGAAAATAGAGTCTTGTTCCCGAGTAAATAGATGCATATTTCCCTTTATCCTGCACAATTAGCATTCATACATGCATTCATAAAATATGCATTTTAGCATCCACATTTTGCATTAAATAACCTCTCCCTTATAATATGTACACCTTAGTTAATAATATAAGGAAGAAAGCCAAGATCTCCTTTGTAAAATATCCAATAAAGCCCTAGAACCCTTGGACCATAAAATGCCCAGAGCTCTCTCATACCAACTCCAAAATAGGTCTACTCACTTTCAGATTAATACACATTAAAAGACCTTTAAATGAGACTAATTTCATCCAATTTGGAGCTTGTATGAAAAAGTTGGGTTTTTGGGCCTCTATGTATACTATGTATACTATATTTGTGTATATTTGTATTTTTGTATCATATTTGATTCCATCTCCGTCTTTGATCAACATGAAGCTTGTAGATCTCATCAAGATCTACAACTTTCATGTTTTGAGTTTTTCCTAATTCGGCCTCCTTCTCTCTCTACACTCGCTTCTCTTCTCAGCCAATCACAGCTGGCCACGTGGCGCCCTCTGATTGCGCCACGCGGCCCGCTCCCCTTGCCTTAGCCGCCCCTGCTCTCAGCCGTTGGATATTCTTCTTGATCCAACGGCCACCTGTTCTCCACATGTGCCCTTATTCTTAACCGTCTGATCATCAACCTCCTTGATCTCAGTCGCCCGCCTCCGCCTGCCTATGCGCCTGACACGTGGCGCACGTTGCGCCCTTCGATCACGCATGCTAACCCTTCCATCGCAGCCGCTTATCCCACCTCGCACCTCAGCCCTTCGATCAAAGCCTTAATCTCATCTTCACCGTTCTCCAGTGCCGCTCCCATAACACGACGCGTGGCGCAATCGCATCCCTCAGATCGCCTCGCCCCAGATCTCATCCTACCCGCTCCTTGACGCTTTGACCTGGGCCGTTGGATCACAAGATCCAACGGCCACGACCTCGTCTTCCACCTCCGGTGACCCTCTCTCCCACAATCTCAGCCTTGCGTGAGGGGCTGCCCCTTTCTATTCTCGGCCACACTCCAGCCACCGTCTCCGACCGCCAACACAGCCACGATCTTCACCACTCTACCCACATCCTCACCAGCTCCTTCACTCGCCACAACTCCCACCATAGTCGCCCCACAAACCCCACGAACTTCACCTCGTCACCAGCCAACCTACCACCTTCAACCTATAAATCCTCGCCCTCCGGCCACATTCACGCCTATCCGCCACCCCAGAGAGAAACCTAGAGCTCGGAGCCTTCGATTTGTGACAGAGATTGAGTGATTCCTTGAGCAAAGACGGGCCTTCTTCTCCGGCGAGATCCACGGCGCCACCGCCGTGTCGCAGCCTCCCTCTGTGAAGCTGCTTGAGCTCAGGGCCCTACCGACCCTTCGAGCGATGACCTGGAACTCGAGACCGAGCTCCAATCCCCAGGTAACCCCCTCCATCCTCCTTTGATCTTCTTCTGAATTTTCCCTTTGATTTATCGTAATTTATTCGTTCGCCACCATTGTCCTCTCGCTCCACTTTCATCCCTCCGAGCTCCGCGACGGAGCTCTGATCTTCGCGCCATACTTCACACCCTCTGTATCGACTCCAGCTCCGCCACCTGGGCAGAGCACCATCGCCGGTCACCACCATTCCCTCGCAGGCCTCGTCTTTCGCTCTCCACCTCTCCACGAACACACCCACGTGCTTCGGCTATTCCCTAACCCTTGCAAGTACTCCTCTCTTGGACTAGCCGGAAGCTCATAAGAGCTCTTTTTGAGCTTCGCCGCCACGGTGCTCCAGCGCTCCTCCTCTGCTCCTGAAGCCACCTGAAGCTTTGCCGCACTGATGCGCGTCTTCCGAGATATCTTCGAGCCTCCGGAGAGCTTGAGAATGAAGTACAGCCACCGTTCGATCATCTTGATCGAACGGTCCGAAGCTATCCACGTCGCCAGTCAACCGCAGCATCACAGAGTCGTTGGATCCTTCTAGATCCAACGGTGTTTAGCACGCCATGTCATCATCTCAGGAGCAAGCTCCATCACCGTTGGATCGATCAGTGATCCTACGGTCGCTGATCAGCCACGTCGCCTCATTCTGCACCGTTGGATCGTTCAACGATCTGACGGACTCATCTTCGCCACGCGTCTTCATCCAATAGCCGTTTGATCACCCTTGATCCAACGGTCTTGATCGTGCCACATCGACTGGTCTGAGCCTCTTCCCCGACCTCTAGGCTCGGACCACCCGAAGCTACTCCGAGCCTTCAGCCGAACCTCCACAGGGCCTGAGCCTCGTCCCGAGCCGCCGATGCCACCTGAGCCTAGGTCGTCCCACGTGAGGAGCACGTGTGGCCTAGGTAAATTACACAGAAGCCCTTGGAAGTTTCAGAAATTGCATTTCAGTCCCTGTGAAGCACATCCACGTGAGGAGCACATGCGCTAGTGGAGAAATTGCATTCCATCCCCCTGCATTCTAGGTAATTGCATATAAGTCCCTGTCAGCATATTTATTTTTATGTAATTTTAATTTTATGTATTGTAGTTACACCCCTGTCTTTGCACGCATATCTAGGTGTCATAGTTCATCATTTTTAAGTTTTAAAAATTGCATGTTTTAGCTTAACTTGTCCTTGATCTTGTGTGACACTTGTCATATTTTTGTGGTATCAGTAGAATTTTTAATTAATTAATTGGTTTATTTCTGTGATATTTTGCCCAATTAGACCTTTTAATTAATAGTTAATTCTCTGTAACTCCAAAAATTCCCAAAAAATCATAGTAGCTCTAGGATAATTAACTTAACATTGCATAAAAATTTCATTTCATTTGCATACATTTCGTGGCCTAGATAAATTAATTGGTGATTTCCTTAGTCTATTGTTAATAGGTTCATTTCACATTAAAATTAAGGTTTGACAATTTTCCTAGATTCCTCATCATTAGATCTATCTAGGATAATTTTATTTCCCTAAAATATTGTGATTTGATATTTATTAAAATTAAATTAGTCAAAATCACCTTGCATTCTTGTTTAATTCCTAATTAATTCATTTAGTCTCAAAAATTCCAAAAAAATTAGGGTAGTTTAATTTCACCATATTTCATCATCTGGCCAATTTTCATAATTTTTGGACTTCATTTGAATACTTAACTGATTTAAGTTCTAAATTGGCTTGATTGTTGCATGTGTCTTGCATAGAAAATAGAAAAAGACCAAAAAAAATATTCCCCGAAAAATCTAACAGTTAGACTTTGCTAAAAATTCACCTAAGGAGACAGATGCCTCCCTAAGTTCGACCTTGGACTTCACCAAGTAAAACAATTGTCGCTTGAAATTGATTTGATTAAATTAAAAGTGGTTTTTGATATTCCCTCTCGTTATCTGACTGTAACGAACATTGACAATTAATTTGGACATTAATCTGACCGAATTAACTAAGGGTAGCGGGAGGCGATATCAAAATGACTGTGATTCATCACCATTCACAACCATCTAGGATGGACCTTAATCCCATACTTACCTCATCATTGGTTCTCAGATAGAGACGGATCAGGGTTTGTTCCATCGTGCAGATCATCAGTCCGATCAAGAGCCAGAACTTCTGTCATAACTAGAAATGACTCCTACTGGAAGAGAAAAGGGACCACAGCCCCAATCAACCGAGCATGCAGACCAGGGGGAAGGGCAGTATACCATACAAAATGAAGTCAATAGTCAGCTCCTTGCATCCATTCAAGCCATGCAACAACAGTTTATGAACCAAGGGCTTGCCCAGGACACTTTCCAAGATATGATAAATGATTTGAAGATGAGGGATGATGAGAGAGATGCCAGGAGATAGGACCCAAACATGGATGACTTTCATAGGGATGATGCATAGGACAACTATTCAATAGGAGGACCTTGTGATGAGGGAAGAGAGGAAAGACCACCACAGCCTAAGCCCATAATGAAGTAAACATACAACCCTGGGGCTGGCTGTATCCCCGAGTGGATTCAGATTCCACCCATCTACGCCCACTACGAGCTGAAGCAACATTTCTTGTCTCTCCTCCCAACCTTCCATGGGAATACATCTGAGGAACCATATATCCACCTACAACAGTTCAGCCGCATCTAAGCCACCGCACACTACCTCAGTATTCCTCTAGGGGTAATCAAGATGACGTCCTTTCCTTTCAGCCTCCAAGACAAGGCCCTGTATTAGGTCGATCATTTGGGAAAGGTAGAAACGAGCTGGGATGAGTTAAAGTCTGCATTTCTCCACAAGTTCTACCCTCTTGGTCACTTAAACCAGATGCACACCCGCATCTCTGGCTTGATCCAACAACCACACAAGATGATACATGAATCATGGGAGAGATTCAAAGATCTACAAGAGAAGTGTCCCCATCATGACATTATGAAGACTAGTCTTATCCAGTACTTCTTCGATGGATTAACATTTGAGAGCCAAAAGCTTATAAATGCAACTTGTGTTGGCTCACATTTTAAAAAAGATGAGGATGTCATTTGGGACATTTTTGAGGAGATGGCCAAAGAAGAGGCCGCTCAATCCTCATCCTGTGTGTACATGAATCGTCAACATCCATCCACAAGCCAGTTAACATGGCTGCTCATGCAGAGGATAGGGATGAGAGCTACAACTTGAGCATTATTGAAAGCCACTATACAAAGATGATATCATTGAAAAGAGGATCCAGAGCTTGGAGAAGCTAGATCTAATTTCCGAATAGTTGGAGCAGATCGTCGAGCATTGATTCCAATGCCTGCAACTTTGTGTCTGCCACCATCGAGACATCTACTGAGATGAAGGAGTCAACATCGACACAACCTCCTCAGCTGAGTCTCCTGCTTCCCCAACTCGTCCAGCACGTGTATTACGTGCAGGCCCCGGAGCAGCTCCTACAGTCCTAACACACGGATGGTTGTCTATCAGCTAGACTTGCAACCAGCCTATCCCGAGAAGTTCTTTGCACCACCATCGAAGATCCAAAAGGTAAATGGTTCCTAGAACAATGAAGCGTAGTTGACCCATCCTCAGGGACAACCCCAAGGTCAGAACATGGGCAACATGCCCTATCATGAACAGCGGCATGGTGGAAGACCCTACCACCCCTCTCATGAGCAGCAACCTTCGTATCACAGAAACACCCGGAGGCAAAATTGCTAGCAAGGTCCTCAACAGCTCGGCTACCGTAGTCAGGGTTACCATTAGCAGCAGCCAGATTCTCAATACCAGCACCAATACTTTGTTCCTCCTCAGTATTCCCAGTACTCGCCATTCCCTCCTCCTCACCATCAGTCTTATCAGGGTTATAATTAGCAACCTCGGTACCACATCTAGCGACCCCATTTGGTCGACCCATCCAAGGCACCACCGGTGAACCCGACCTTGGATTGTTTAGCTCAGGTAGTGAAAAATATGGCCGAGATGACCTAGAAGATCGACGACCTGACATCTGCAAAGACTGTCATTCCAGCTCAATTCAAGGCTAACTCGAATAATTTCCGTCGCAAGGAGAAGGTACCTAGTAGTGTCCAACCCAATTCAGGTGATCTTAATTGATTTTTATCTAATGTTCTTACTCTCCGGAGGGGTAGGACACTACAACCATTAACCACCGTGAAGGGGAAGCATCCAACGTTTGATGGGGAGTCATCAGCTCGGCCAACACCAGGGCCAGATACCATTTTTAGAGTAGCATCAAAAAAAGCAACAAAAACAAAAAATGAAGAAAACCTAAAAATACAAAAAGAAGGAAGCAGCAACATCCTCGGTGGAGACCAGCCATATTTAGAGACGTCTGCACGTGTATTAGCCCCAACATTTGCCTTGGAAAAGTCACCATATGTAGTAGATTAGAAATCAATCAATGAAGTCAAGCCATCATTTTTTGGTCCATAGATTATAGAATATTTTGTACATTTACACCATCTATCTGTACACCATGATATGGACACAATTTTGAATGATACTATAAATATTCCTTTTCCAGAAGCAATGAAAAAACAAAAAAACAAAAAATTTAAAAATGCTTTGTTTTATCTCGAAATTGTGGAAATTATTCAAAATTTGGTCTTGAATATGCCTCTCATGAAAGATCTTGAGTACATGCATGTTGTGAAGAAAGACTTGAAGGTGAATGTACAACGAGGCATTGACCTCATCCCTACAATCTAAGAAGTCAAGGTGGCAGATCTGAAAAGCATATTCTCAACATGACCACAGGTAATGCCATCATCAATCTCTCGGATAAAAAGGACAAAGGAGCCTCCACTCATTCGTTGCCAAATGTTCGGCCAAGAATTTGAAAGGACATTACTCGATAGTGGGTCTTCCATCAACTTGATGCCAACCTCACTGCTCACTGGATTCAGGTTGGGTCCGCTCAAGCTCACCGAGATGATTATGCAGTTCGCAGACATATCTGTCAAGCGTCCTAGGGGCATGTTGGAGGGCGTAATCGTCACCGTTTAAGGGATTCATTTCAATGTTGAATTTGTTGTGTTGGACATGGACATCTCCATACCTCTGCTCCATACCCATATTATTCTTGGTCGACTGTTCCTCCGAACGGTTGTAGCAGTAGTGAATTACGACACTAGAGAGATCACCTTCAGCTCCAACAATGACAAAGTTAAGATAGAGAACGTTTCCGAGCCAAAGCCTACAATGGGAGCATCTATCATAAGTGTGTATGAAATCAACTGTCCTGAAGACTGCAATTTTTTGAAGGAATTCCAAGATATAGATCTTTGCCAACATGGAGATTTACGACTTCCTTTGCCTCGAGGAAGGAGTAGATCAAGTAGTCGAATTCCCCTCTATCGATGAGGACGGGATTCATGTTGATGTGCCCGATGAGTGTGAAAACTTTCTATGGGGATAATGAGCTCGCAAGATAAAGATCAGATCACTGATGAATTCTACAATAATGTGGATATAATTTCTCTGTATTTTTGAAAGATGAGCATGAACAGTCAAAGGTCGATATTGAACCTAAACCCTAAGTCGATCTCCGGTGATAGCACCATTCTCCAGGGTGCTCCCACGACGGGAATCGGTGTCGAATCGAGGGGGTTCACTGCTCCTCTATCATCCTCTTCCCAGAGCTCAGCTTCAGGTGCGTCAACTCCGGTGAGCTTCTATCTCCCTAGCTTTTACTTTACTTTAGGTCATCATTAGCATAATTATGTCTTTTATTTCGATAGGTTTAGCTTTATTTTCTGTATTTTCTAAATTCTTCCCTCACCGAAGATCCCGCTCAACTATTTCATTCCATTGTACCAGTGTGTGCTCCTCCTCGCCTACAACCACCATTTCGTTCCTCATTGCTTTCTGATCATCTCCTGCATCTCCATCCATCCGGATCTTGCATAGATTAGGAGACTTGGTCTGCTTCTCTATCGCATTGCTGGAGACCACCCATATCGACCCATCTCCACCTCGTTCCATACCCAAGATCTCCCCAGAGCTCTGCTTTTCATTGCTGATCATTTCCCTATAGGAAACAAAGAGAGAAGCCAATTTTGCATGGCATTTTGAGGTCCGCACAGAAGCTCCAGGTTTGAGGCTTAACCGGAGCCACTCCAGTGGTCCTTGGCTTTTTTGAGGAGCTCCACAGATGCGGGATCACTCCAGGAGGCCTTGGAGCCATCTCGCAGCAAGGAAGGAGGTCGGAGTACCCAAAATCATTGGCTGAAGGTAAGGGAAGTCGGTGTTCTTCCCTGTTCTTTGTGCAAAGCAGTAGTTGTCCGATCTCGCCTTCATTCCAGTTCTAATCTCCATCGTCCAATTTGGATGCATCTTGGTCGTTTGATGAAGCCCCAGATCTGATCTCGTCCATTCATCAGTGAAGCAACATCGGACAAGGGGAGCGTACCACGTGGATTAGTGGGTTGATCTCCACCGTCGGATTGTGCACAGGAGGGGGTAATTTACACTCCACACCCCTGATTTTTATCTCTTTATTATTTATTCTTATAATTTATTTTTTTAGTTCAAAAATTTTGGCAATTTAGGAGAACGCCCCCAAGCCTTCCTCCATTTGCTCTTTAGTCTATTCCATGTCCCGTCATGCGTGGTCTCACGTAAGGTGGCAATTTTGCTTGTAAAACCTTGCAGATATTTTTATTTCTGATAAGTCCAAGAATTTTTAATATCAGTTCTATATTTTTGGATAATTTGCATAATCATCCCTGACTTTATTTTTATTGCAAGTATGCCCCAACTAGTTCATTAATTTTTGTGCATGTTTCCCAATTATAAAAAATATCGTTCGTACTCCAAAAATACTTAAAAAAGGGATAGGTGTCTGCTATTGTGTACATTCATGAGATATCTTTGGACTTTGATTTTAGCATTTTCTATTTATAAAAAATCAAAAGAGCATGTTTTTGTCCCTGTTTGATTTATAAAATTAAAAAAAAATATGAAACCTTTTTGAAAAAAATCCCCAAAAAAATATATTTTGTGTGTTTTATTTCTAACTTCTGACCAAAAATCACTAAAAAGAAAAAAAGAAAATCATAAAAATTTAAAAGCTCCAAAATCCTTTAAAAAAATATGAAAAATCCTTCAAAAGTCCAAAAATACTCATTTCTATTTCTTAATTTTCTTTATATTATATACTATTTATTGAAAAAAGTTTTGGAAAATTTTGACTTTATTTTCTATTTTTATTTTCCAGAATAATCAGACCTATTTATTTAATCCCTATTTTGGGATATTTTTTACTTTAAAATATTAAAATGAGCAAAATTAGCTATAAAAACACAAAAACAATTAAAATTATTTCAAACCCTAAAATATTTTATTTCACTTTTTAATTTAGTTGTATTTCTAATTATATTACCTTATATTGTATATATAACCTTATACATCCTTATATTATATATTTAAAAAGAAAAAAATAAAAACCAGAAAAATACAAAAAATTAAAATTATAAAATAAAAATAAAAATATATAAATTAAAACCCACAAAACTCATAGATTGGCTAAGTGTTTGGAAAGACAAAATCTTGCGATTCATTTCTTGATCTCATTCACTCTGCACCCTTGTTTCATGTGTTTGATCCATACATATTTATCACTATATATCTTTAGTTGGGTATAATAAATTTTATCCTAGTCCGATTAATTTCTTATTCATTGTGTGGGTTAATTGTTGTTTGATCATGAGTATTGAGCAGTCGCCTCTGCAACAGTGAGTCTGATTTTGTCAGACAATTATTAGCAGCTTTGATATTCATGTTCAATACCCGTTCTCTAATTCTTTTTAATAAAAAAACATCTTCAAAACTTCTGTAAATAATTAACTTATTAATTTGGTGTTCTTCCCTAACATTTCATTTTGCACTCAAGGCTTGTTAAGATATTTAACACGCGATTTATGAGGTATGAAGACTAAGAGTTAACCTATCAAAATAATTAGGGTCTTCGAATTAATAATTCAAACTTCCCTTATTAGAAAGATTTGTGTTCTATATTGCATACTTAGTCTCTTATTTAAAGAATATGACCATCACTCACATGCACAACTTCATTCATGATTGCGATGAGTTGAGGTTTCACTTAAGGAATTATGATTTGAGATTCAAGTCTTGACCTGATTTTATGACACTCAAGGATAACATGAGATTAATGAAGGTTTCATGAAACAAGAATGTCAGTATCTTAGCTAATATGGGGCATGGTTCTCATACTAATCTCTTGATCAAAACATAAGTGCCAAGGTATGATGACATTTAAATTAAATTGTTGATCAATGTGCATCAATCCTTGGTAAAAGCAGTGTAGTTAACCAAAAAGAAAAGAATAAAATGATGAAAAGAAAAGCTCAAAGCATCACAGAGTTAAAATCATATGATATTACACCAAAGGTGAGCGCTCCCACCTTATAAGTGTTCATTTGGACCAAAGTATTAGACTTTTATGAGTTGAGTAGTACCTCAAAAAGGGCTCTTCATCTTATAATGATACAAGTCTCGGTATATAAGGTACCTTAGATACTCAAAAGAGACACAACCCGACGCATTTCCAGGAAAACAAGTAAAAATAACTCTAGTTCTTTTAATGGACATACTGATTAATAAACAAAAATATATTGTGTTGAGTTAATAAGACACTTGAGAGATACCTTGTTCCAATGAGAGGCAAAGAAGAAATGAAACTATCCTATTGCCTTCATTATCTGGCCTATAATCCACACTTTAACGTTTGACAAACTAAAGAGATGATGGATTGAAGTAAGACTAGATTCAATCCCTAGTGTTGAGGATTGGATCCTTAGAAAATTCTTTTGTATTGGAATTTAGGTGACATCTTGACTCTACTCTTGTGAATGCAGTCAACACATTAATGTGATACTTCTTATTATATAGGGATTTTTACCCAGCAGACCCTGTAATCTTTTGCAATTACCGCTATGACCTTCTAAACATCGCAATTCCTCCCCCAACCCTATAAACTTGCTCCGTCTTACCCCACGAACCCTACCGTTAAATTAACACATCTAAAGTTAACTTCCTTGAGTTAGAAATGAGTTAATCTAACCGATATATGATCAGACGGCTATAATTAACCAAAAAATAAAAAAATAAAAAAGACTGTTCTGCAGGGTTGGGGGGGCTTTGACGGCGGCGAGATTGGAGCAGGCGGTGGCTCTCCAATCGGCGGCGATGCAGGCGATGAAGCTTCTCCTGCGCTCCATCGTGCGAGCCCCTTTCGTGTGAGCCTCTTAGAAAGTCAAACTCGCGGATCTCTGCTGCAGTCCTCAGGCGCAAATCGCAGCGCCCCGTTGGGTCTGGCGGCCAAGTCGTAGATGATCCGCGTGTTCCTCTGCTGGTAAAACCCTAGGACGCTGCCCATGTTAGAGCTCGATATCGTGAGGCAGTACAAGTCTTCTGATGTCAGGTAGAACATATTCTCCGTCAAGATTTGGTAGTCGTCTCCAACGGCGAAGTGGATCTCCATGGTGGGTGGTGCAAATCTTCGCGCCGGCACAATCCTGTAGCACAGATCAGACCACTGGGGTCTCCCATATGCATCCCTGAATATATAAACAGATAGATAGCAGGAATTCCATCATAAAAGAAGCAGTGTTATTATAACCTGAAAAGATTTGTCTGCGTGTATCCCGAGTCTATAAAGAACACTCTATTTGCGAACGAGTTTGGTTGGAGATTGAGACGCTGGTTGTTAACGCTGACATCCAAAGCATTCAGGTAGTAGTAGCTCGGGCTATCAATGCCATTGTTGATGCGGAAAGGGATGTATCTGAGAGGGAGGGAGTTCCCCTGGCTGTTCGTGTCACTTCCGAAGCGGAGGTAGGTAGTGGCGTCCATGTTTGACGAGAAGCAGTGCGAGAAGTTAGGCTGCCTGCTGTAGCATGAGGGCTCCGCGGCCTATCCCCAGAAGTTAGGCGACGAGACGGGGAGGAGGGGGGAGCTTCGACGCCGGCCGATAGAGGAGGGGAGTTTTCGAGCAGGGGCGGCGGCGGACTGGAGGAGGGGACGTTGTAGGGAGGTGACGTTTTCAGATGTAGGTGGGCGGTGGGAGGGAGGGAGGGCAGCTGGAGGTGGAGGGTGGGAGGGAATGGCATTCCTAGTAAATTAAATAAATAAAGAGGGTAATATGGACATCTTTTTAACGGAATCTGGTAACATTTAACGGACAAATAGATGGGGATTAACCACAGGATCTGTGGGGTAAGAGTTAACAAGTTTACGGGGTCGAGGGAGGAATTACGATGTTTCGAAGGTCGTAGCGGTAATTGCAAAAGATTGTAGGGTCTGCCAGGTAAAAATCCCTATTATATATGTATACATTGAGAGTATGATGATTAGAGGATTTGAATTCCTTTGAATAAGATGAGGTTCAGCCAAGGGTCTCTAAAACTAAGTGTTCTGATTTTCTTAAGCCTTGTCTTTTTACATGCACACATCAGGGAATTCACTAAACTCTCTAATTCTCTAATTAATTATTTATTTACTAGCTCGAGGATGAGCTTAGCTTAAGTATAGGGGGAGATGAATCTCATATTCATCTACATTATTTCCCTAATTTATCTCTCCATCTTAAGAAAACCAATACAATTCCTTAACAATTAACATTAATTAACTAACTCCATGTTGTAAATAATTAGCTATATTTATTGTATATTAATTATCCTATTATTGTGCCTATATTTATGTGTTTATTAGTTATTAAAAATCCAATAAAAATTAGACTAGCATTGTTTAGAACTAATTTAACATATTTTGTAAAATAAAAATCCAAATAATAATAAGAAAAGAAATAAAAATAAGTTATTATTTTAAATTGCTTGTAAAAATATTTTATGTATATAGATGACTTTTTCTCTCTTTGGGTTCTGCGTGAAAGTTGAAGATCTCATCGAGATCTAAAACATTCAGGTTGAATACCTTTATAAAAATGCTCCTAACTATTTTTTTCTATCTAACTTCATTACTTTTATTTTTTTTAATTGTGATTAGGCCACCTGTTGCCACCTCCTTAGCCCACGCAGCCCGGACTTAGTTTCACCACCCGCCTTCCTCCTTGACCGTCTGATCATCCATATTAGACGGCCCCAACTACTCCAAGCCCACCTCATTCCAGACCATTGGATCGCATGACCCAACGATGCCTGGATCGCCTTTAACCTCCGTCTCCTCAACCTCAAAGAGTCGCTACTCTTTATTCTACCCTACTTCACCTAATTCTCCAAAATACATCGCGTGCCCTAACCACATGTTAACAATGCCTAATCCTTCCTCATTCATTAGCCATCCTTGCCCAACTCCCTATTTCACCATTCTTCCTCATGTGCATCACTTGAAGGTAGTCGAAACCACCGCACTCACTAACCACCCCCAACTTCTTGCTGTTGGAAATGCGAGCCCACGGCGAGCCATTATGCAATAAATGTTATTGCAATTCACTCCTTAATCTGAAATGAAGAATACATAATTTGCATAATAGGTCCCTTAGTACAATTAGGGTTATGTACCATGGCCATCTTAATGATCATACAACTGTTGATTCAATTATTAAATCATAGAGGCTGGTGCTTAGATGAATATCTAATGAGTTAGATTGAGGACTCATCAAGCACCGTCAAATGATTATTAAGAGATGATCTCCAGCCTGAGTAGGAGATGGCAATCCTTTCTCAGTTAGGCTGATATCTGACTGACTTCTTGATGCAGGTCCTCTGCATAGGAATAGAGATTCGGAGGTGTCAGATTAGTTAGTTCAAAGAGTTGACTTAACGAGATCGAGATAACCAAAGTCCTATATCATATGTTGTCATGATATAGGCACACATCCTCTGACCGGAGACAGATGTGTTACTATATGTCTGAGTATGTACATTTGGCAGACCAATAGGTTGATGGCCTAATCAAGGTCTATACACCGGCGCGCTGGTGTGCATATAAGGGCATATGAGTAATACGATCTCTCAAAGGGATCATACAGGTTCACTACTGAACCGGAAGACATGATCTCACTCATGAGATATAGGGAAGAATCAAATTCCGTGTGCATGGTCGTCTCGCTTTGGAAGCTTGACTGAATTTTTTGGTTTGATATATACTTTTGGAAAGTATATGATCAAGACCTAGGTATGATATATGCTTTTGGAAAGTATATGATCAATACCGACTCCCAATGATCGAATGAGAAACTTACTGATAAAACCATGAAGTAGACAGTATAAAGTTGATCCAATACTTCGGGTTTAATCTGGGTCTTCCAGTATGTAGGATGTACAGGTATTAGGAATACCTGAGGGTGATGTGATCATAAACGATTGTATAACCATGACGCTTCCATTCCTAGGGAGTGATGAAACGGGTCTGGATTTTAGTGACTCCTCCCAGTAGAGAAGTAATCTTATCTTAGTCCAATCATTGGACATTGATCTGAATATGATTCAGATGCAATGAGAAGATTAGATTTGCGGTCTTGATTTAATCAAGCATCTATGAGAGGCCCGTGATCTGGATTTGAGATATGATCTCAATATCCATGTCACTATACGTGGAACAATACAATCGCCCTGTCCTTATCTCCAAGTATTCACGGAGAAAGCGCATTATCCTTGAAAGAGTTCATGGATAATTCTATTGTTGATATTTGTATCCGAGCATTGAGAAAATGGATAATTAAATGTGATTTAATTATCATGAATAATATGAATTTGATTCATATTATAAGGAGACTTATCTTAGATAACTAAATGTGATTTGATTATCAAAGATGTAGATAATGTGAATGTGATTCATATTATTTGAGTACATGAGAATAAGTTATCCAATATAATTAAATATGATTTAATTGTTATGGATAAATATAATGTGGATAAAAATATCCAATTATTCATAATATATTATAAATGTGATTTATAATGTATTAGAGAGAGTTAATTATAATTTATATGTGTTGATTAATTATTATGTGTATTGGATACACATTGTGTAATTAATTGACAATGTAAATTATATGTTGTTTTGGGTTGTGAATTTGATTCACAATTTTTCTATGGAAAGATTGCAATATTCTCAAATATAAGTGTGAATTATAAAAAGCCAACAAAAGTTGTTGGAAATAAATAGAGGAGATTTTCAAGGAGATATGCAATCCCATGGATTTCCATGAGATTGCTCTCTCCATGGAAAGAGGGGGGCGGCACATCATTCCTATAAGGAATGTGTGGCCGTCCACTTTGGAATGTACATGGAGATGAAATCTCCATGTATCTTCTCTCCTTATTTATTGGTTTGATTTGGATTAATTTGTATTTTATTTTGTCAAATATATTTTGATCTAAATTTGTTGGTTTTACCAACAACAATCTTAGCCATTGGATTGACATAAATCAATCTCATCCATTGATTTTGTATGTCACATGGATTGAGATCCATGGATCCTAAAACCCTATAAATAGAGAGGCACACCATGCTCTCTATTTTACACAACACATCTCTCTCCCCCTCTCATGGCCGTCCACCGTGGATGCCATGGAGAGGTTCTCCATCGCCGCGTCATCGTCGTTATGCTGCCTGTTCTTCTGCTCGTGGATCTCCGTCTCCTTCGGTGCGCCTCGCTCGTGAAGAAGACGTCGGATCTCGTGTGTCGAGATCAGGAGATCCGCCGCTTGGATCATCAACATGGATTGCGAGAAGCACGCGGTTCATCCCCGAGCTCGCAAGCGTCTCCTCCGTCGGATCGGACTTGAGACAAGAGGTCTCTTCATTTAGAGACTTGATCGCAACCACGCTTCAAGAGTTAATCCTAATTACTTGTTTGTGGTTTAGACGAAACGATCCGAGAAATGTTCTTGGATCATGTGGTTTCGTCGTATAAATTTTTTAAATTCCGCTGCATCGAGCAACTAGTGCGACTAGTCGCTCCTCGTCGTATTCGATACGACGCTGACGCTTCCATGATGCGCTTGAGGATCTAACCATATCCTTCAAGTGGTATCAGAGCCTTAGGTCGACAATTTCGAATATGATTCGCAAATCGAGGACGACTTGGGTTCGTTATGGTCGCGAAAGTTTTTATCGCATTTGATTTCGCAGATCTGTTTAGTGTAATTTTTCGGCCCTGTTTAAATTGTTTAAACACTAAAATAGCACTTGGATTTTGTTCCCCATTAAATAAGGAAACCATAGGATCTGAGTTTGCGTAAATCGGATTTCATATGCTCTAGATATGGTAGTTTTAATGAACATGTATCCACTGTTACAGGAACTGCGAATCTTAACGTAATTAAAGAGTTAATTACTATTTAGAGACGCCTCGAAATACGTGCAAATCACATAGGTTCTGTTGTAAATCAAGTTAGCAAACTATGGAGACTTACTTTGCTTAATTTGGATTTAAATTGATTGAGATATGCTAATTTTAGTAAGTAGGGGTCACTGCTGAAATTACTTTCTTAATCAAGAACTATGTGATTGTCAATTAGTGAAATTAATTGTTAATTTCATGAAATAATTATGAAAAATATTTGAGAAATATTAGAATATGATTATTTCCTTAATTGACATGACCTCAACCAATTAATTGATTAGATTTGATCTAGATCATAATTGGAAACACAATCATCAAACTCCTTGCTTGATAGGATTGGGAATTTGTCTAGCAAATTTCCTTATAATCAAAATTGTTTTGATTACTATATGGTATAATTTCGGTTGAAGAACCGATGATCATCTCAAGTACAAATTAATCAATTTGGCATTATCCTTTCCCGAGGCGGATATGGTGTCTAGTCGGGGATCGCTGGGGTAGCGGGTTGCAACGTATGCGGTCCGTCCCACTCCCGCCGGTACTGGCCATGACAGCGGGTAGGGCCGGGATAATGTCCGAGGGATTAAGATGTATTTTTCTAATTATTAAAATACGAATTAATACGTACTTTAAGAATAATACCATATATATTCAAGTAAGACAATCAAGTTTGATTGATTGAATTTGATTGATAATTAATTTAATATGATTAAGTTAATTATGTCCAATAAAAATACTCTAATATGATTAGAGTTGATAATTCCCTTGGAAGAATTAATTATATGAATGTGATTCATGATAATTAATTAGAATTTGAATATGATATGGAGGATCACATAAGTGACATCCATGGTCTCCCGTCAAGGCGAAGAGTTTCGTCGCCAGATATTATATGTAGGAGACGCCTGTCCGAAGTGACAGCTCCTGCATATGAACCATTTGGATCGGGCTCGTCGCTTCTCGAAAGAGTAAGGACGTACGCGTAGTGACCCCAATATCGGGTCCTCATATTATTGGGGCGATATTGGATTGCGCATAGCGAGTTGTATTCCTGTTGACGGTTGGTTCAATTAATGACGGGTCAACATCACTTTAGGGGTGGTGGGCCCGGGTATTAAAGACCGAATTGGGAGATGCAAGTTGGACTTGCAAGGTGGAATGTGTTCCCGCTTTTTTTTATCCGAGTTGTAGGTTCTCATATTATTGGGATGCAACGAAGATAAGGAAGGAGATCCCAGATCTTGCTTGAGATATAATGGTAAGTATATCTCTTACATTGAAAGTGATTAAGGGAATGAACTTTCATTGTTGACATGGCAAGACAACTTTGATATAAAAATTCCTAATTCAAAGTAAAACATGTATATATATAAATATATACCCTTATGCAAATTACTTATTTCAGATAATCCTTCATCAAACCCACTCAATGTAATACTCATTAATAACCAGTAAAATATCATGGATTGGACTCATGATCCAGATATTGTACTTGCGATTGGACACATAATGTATGTGGTTGCAATGTGCAAGTTTCCTCATAATAATGAGAAGTGATAATTAAATAAGACAATAGGACTAAAACCCTAGGGTTTGTATGTCTCTATAAGTCTTGATCTTATCGAATGTATTTTTGAAATGACATGTCGATGATGATCATAATTATCAAATTAATCCTTATAAAATCAATAAAGATATTCTGGCATACATATGTGCTCTTGACATTTAATCATTAATGACATGGTTCTCTACATCATGTAGAATGGTAGCTCTATTAGAGATAATGTATTCGAATTGTTTGAGTACCTACCTGAACCTATGCTTTAAGAGTTTAGATGGATGTAGGGATGAGTGTCATCATTCTACTATCTTTACTCTAGTCATTCATGAAGCTTCATAATATTCATATTGTATGAACTTGAATGAAGCTTGTATAAATGTTGAAATACTCTTATATTAAAAAATTTTTATTTTAAGATAAGAGATCCTTGGTCTTGAGAGTTGCTTATAGACAAAGGGAGCGTAGTGGAAGCATGGGTTGGACCCACGTAAGAGGTATAGTCAAAGAGTTGACTGTATTTCTGTGACTTCCATATGACATCCAAAGAGTTGGATGAATGCCAATACTGCAATAAGTTGATGTGTTGATAGTATGACTATCAAATCTATCTAGAATCCTTAGAGAAGGAATCAGATAGTGCATTAAATTAATCTACATGTAATCATTGAAATTGACTTACTTATTTGATAAGATAAAGTCTAATAATTGTATCTCAATCTTCTAATCACACTTGCAATTGGTTGCATATGTATTAGAAATTTGATCTTAAGGTTTATTGGTCATCCATGTTGAAAGTGATGCAAATGTTGCAACAATTTCCATGAGATCAATAGACTTCATATTTTCAGTGGGAGCCCTTAGTCTTAGAGAATGTCTCTATAACCTAGATATTAGAATACGCTCATTGAATATTTCTAATTGTTGGATATAAACATGAATTCTGAAATTTATCTATCATAAAGAGTTATGATGGAGATATTTCAGATAATAATCTAAAATCTAGTGGACTCTATTAAATTAGAAAATTAATGAATGATTCATTAAGATTTCTAATACTGAAAATTAAACCTTTAAAGATCAATAGGAGGATAAAGATCATTTGACAATGATCTGGCATCATGTTTTGGACATTTGTTTGTTGATGTGATCAATAGACTGATAAGAGATGAACCTTTAGATTGTCTAACTGTTCAAATCTTACATACTTATGAATATTGTATTCAAGAGTAAAAATGTCCAATACACCCTTCTTTAGGAAAGGTGTAAGATGTTAAGGTATTCAAGATCTCATACATATTGATGTATGTGAGTCATCTATATCAGAATAAACATTATGGATATGTGATATCTATTAGTGATTATTTGTGATATGAAATTTCTTCTCTTCACTTAAGAAACTTTGAAATGTTCAAAGATTTCACAATTTGGTTTAGAACCAATGTTTGAAGGAAGATGAAATGAATTTGATCTAATCAAGGTAGCTTGTACCTATTAGATGAATTCAAGGAATACCTTATGGAGATGTGTATATCATTTCTATCTCACCCCTCCTAATGAACCTAAACTCAATGGAGTTGTAGGGAGATACAATTGATCATGTGTGACATGATTTAATCAATGATTAATCTTAGCATAATTATCTCTTAGTTTCCAAGGTATATATATATGTAGTAGAGACTACATTATATACTTAATAAGGTTCCATGCATATAAAATGGAATCTAGCACTAGAGAGTGCTACTTCATTAGGAAAATAAAGGATGGTATTGTATACCTACTTTATGACCTTGAGATTCTTAAAAGATCTCATCTTTGGGAATATGATTCTTATAGGATGATTCTCTTAAGAATCAAGATGAAAATGAAGAAAAGGAACTCATTTAATCTTGAGAAGATAATGAGGCTCCTGAAATCGGAAACTAAATAGACAATTAAAGATGAAACATTAATACCTCTTGAAATAAGTTTGAGGATGGATTCCATGTGTCAGTTAAGTCTGAAAATGATCGGACTTCATGTGATGAAGCTCCTGAGGATCATGACATGGAAAGATGGATGTTAGCAATAAAATTCTAATGTAGAAGTGTTGTATATGGACCCTCGAGGATCCACCTATATGGGTCAGACCCATTAAGGTGTAAATGGATCTTCAAAAGAAAGAGGGAACCTGATGAGAAGGTATAGACCTTCAAAGCACGGTTCGTAGCCATGAGCTACACACCAAAGAGAAGGCATCGCTTGCGATAAGACTTGCTCTCCAGCGACCTTGCTTTAACCCATCATAATATTGCTAACTATAGCTACACAACTTATCTATGACATCTTCATGGTGTGAGTCAAGATTGCATTCCTCTATGAATACCTCTCTGAGGATATTCATATGAAGTAGCCCCAGGGCTTCATGGTTGAGGAAAGCAAGGTGTGCTAGCTGAAGAACTCCATCTTTGGACTCCAATAAGTTTCTTGTAGTTGGAACATAAGATTTGATGAAATCATAAATGTTGTGATTTCAGATAAAATCTTGATGAACCATGTGAAGCTTAGTGGGAGTGCCATTGTGTTCATCGTGCTAAATGTAGATATTATTCTAATCATTTAGAATGATATAAGAATAATAATAAGTGTTTTATAATTTGGTTGTTCCATACCTTGAGATACGATTTCAAGGATATCTCTTAGATCTTAATTCTAAAGTCGTTCAGAAGCAAAGAGAAGAGGGTATTGGGACTGTCGCATTAGTAGTACACCTTGGACTTATTCCATTTTCTGGACAATTTCAAGAAAGGCTTCCTTCCCTTAAGATGTGGTAGTGACCTGTCTAAAGGGATAGCACCTCAAAGAGTTGAGGAAGTGAATGCTAGAACTGCTTGCACTTGTGCATCAGTTATGAGAAGCTGAATGTATGCTAGATGTGTACAAGAACCAGATGTCTACCATGCAGTAGGAGTAGTAAATTGTTACTAATCCTACTATGGAGATAAAACACTTGATTGCAGTAATAACAATATCTTCAAAGATGATGAAACTTAGAGATAGTAATCTCAAAGTCTTATCTTCAAAGGTTTAAGACCTCGTAGATAGTGATCTATAAGGGTCTTAACTGTAGATACCTTTGGAGATAGAGATCTCCAGGAATGAAGGTATTCTAATAAGGATTATGGGAATACTGGTTATGATAATTAATAAGATGTAGTGTCAAGGACACTATAACAAACAAAATTGAGTATCGGTTGCATGAGATGCAACATTTGCATTGGATGCGAGCACTGTTACTAGGAGATATGCAAGTGCCGTAAAAGGACTTAGCGTAGTCTCTTGGGAACGGAGTGACTGATCAGCTTACCTAGCTATTTTCTAAATAGCCTATGATTGTCACATGAGTGTGGGTTTAAATGATTAGCCCATTAATGGCTCTTTGGGCTAGTGGGAGATTGTTGGAAATGCGAGCCCACGGCGAGCCATTATGCAATAAATGTTATTGCAATTCACTCCTTAATCTGAAATGAAGAATACATAATTTGCATAATAGGTCCCTTAGTACAATTAGGGTTATGTACCATGGCCATCTTAATGATCATACAGCTGTTGATTCTATTATTGAATCATAGAGGCTGGTGCTTAGATGAATATCTAATGAGTTAGATTGAGGACTCATCAAGCACCGTCAAATGATTATTAAGAGATGATCTCCAGCCTGAGTAGGAGATGGCAATCCTTTCTCTGTTAGGCTGATATCTGACCGACTTCTTGATGCAGGTCCTCTGCATAGGAATAGAGTTTCGGAGGTGTCAGATTAGTTAGTTCAAAGAGTTGACTTAACGAGATCGAGATAACCAAAGTCCTATATCATATGCTGTCATGATATAGGCACACATCCTCTGACCGGAGACAGATGTGTTACTATATGTCTGAGTATGTACATTTGGCAGACCAATAGGTTGATGTTCTAATCAAGGTCTATACACCGATGCGCTGGTGTGCATATAAGGGCATATGAGTAATACGATCTCTCAAAGGGATCATACAGGTTCACTACTGAACCGGAAGACATGAGCTCACTCATGAGATATTGGGAAGAATCAAATTCCGTGCGCACGGTCATCTCGCTTTGGAAGCTTGACTGAATTTTTTGGTTTGATATATACTTTTGGAAAGTATATGATCAAGACCTAGGTATGATATATGCTTTTGGAAAGTATATGATCAATACCGACTCCCAATGATCGAATGAGAAACTTACTGATAAAACCATGAAGTAGACAGTATAAAGTTGATCCAATACTTCGGGTTTAATCTGGGTCTTCCAGTATGCAGGATGTACAGGTATTAGGAATACCTGAGGGTGATGTGATCATAAACGATTGTATAACCATGACGCTTCCATTCCTAGGGAGTGATGAAACGGGTCTGGATTTTAGTGATTCCTCCCAGTAGATAAGTAATCTTATCTTAGTCCAATCATTGGACATTGATCTGGATATGATTCACATGCAATGAGAAGATTAGATTTGCGGTCTTGATTTAATCAAGCATCTATGAGAGGCCCGCGATCTGGATTTGAGATATGATCTCAATATCCATGTCACTATACGTGGAACAATACAATCGCCCTGTCCTTATCTCCAAGTATTCGCGGAGAAAGCGCATTATCCTTGAAAGAGTTCATGGATAACTCTATTGTTGATATTTCTATCCGAGCTTTGAGAAAATGGATAATTAAATGTGATTTAATTATCATGAATAATATGAATTTGATTCATATTATAAGGAGACTTATCTTAGATAACTAAATGTGAATTGATTATCAAAGATGTAGATAATGTGAATGTGATTCATATTATTTGAGTACATGAGAATAAGTTATCCAATATAATTAAATATGATTTAATTGTTATGGATAAGAATAATGTGGATAAAAATATCCAATTATTCATAATATATTATAAATGTGATTTATAATGTATTAGAGAGAGTTAATTATAATTTATATGTGTTGATTAATTATTATGTGTATTGGATACACATTGTGTAATTAATTGACAATGTAAATTATATGTTGTTTTGGGTTGTGAATTTGATTCACAATTTTTCTATGGCAAGATTGCAATATTCTCAAATATAATTGTGAATTATTTTTGAAGAATAAAAAGCTAACAAAAGTTGTTGGAAATAAATAGAGGAGATTTTCAAGGAGATATGCAATCTCATGGATTTCCATGAGATTGCTCTCTCCATGGAAAGAGGGGGGCGGCACATCATTTCTATAAGGAATGTGTGGCCGTCCACTTTGGAAGGTACATGGAGATGAAATCTCCATGTATCTTCTCTCCTTATTTATTGGTTTGATTTGGATTAATTTGTATTTGATTTTGTCAAATATATTTTGATCTAAATTTGTTGGTTTTACCAACAACAATCTTAGCCATTAGATTGACATAAATCAATCTCATCCATTGATTTTATATGTCACATGGATTGAGATCCATGGATCCCAAAACCCTATAAATAGAGAGGCACACCATGCTCTCTATTTTACACAACACATCTCTCTCTCCCTCTCATGGCCGTCCACCGTGGATGCCATGGAGAGGTTCTCCATCGTCGCGGCATCGTCGTTATGATGCTTGTTCTTCTGCTCGTGGATCTCCGTCTCCTTCGGTGCGCCTCGCTCATGAAGAAGACGTCGAATCTCGTGTGTCGAGATCAGGAGATCCGCCGCTTGGATCATCAACATGGATTGCGAGAAGCACGCGGTTCATCCCCGCGCTCGCAAGCGTCTCCTCTGTCGGATCGGACTTGAGACAGGAGGTCTCTTCGTTTAGAGACTTGATCGCAACCACGCTTCAAGAGGTAATCCTAATTACTTGTTTGTGTTTTAGACGAAACGATCCGAGAAGTGTTCTTGGATCATGTGCTTTCGTCGTATAATTTTTTTAAATTCCGCTGCATCGAGCAACTAGTGTGACTAGTCGCTCCTCGTCGTATTCGATACGATGCTCACGCTTCTGTGATGCACTTGAAGATCTAACCATATCCTTCACTTGCATCTTTAAAACTGTCTCCTCCATCGCACATAGCTTCTATCCCTCCATTATATGAGAATCCTCTGATCTGTTCCTCCTCACTGGTGACAAATTGAGAGAGTGGAATCAAGCGATGAACGAGGACGATCTTTGGCGAGATCCAAGGTTTTTTTCCTTGCTGCAGCCATCTCCAGAGCTACTCAAGCTCTCTTCTTCGTCTAGGATATAGAAAGTTGGAGCGACGACTGGAGCCACCTAAGCTCCATCCTTCAGCCTAAGATTCATCACATCATCAATTTCAATCCCACTGTAGGTAAGTTTTCGAACTTATTCTTTTACTTGTTCTTCATTTTATCTATAGCCAATCACAGACTCTTTCTCGTATCTGAGACCACAAGTATCTTCACCTCTACTCCATCATTCATGGGTATATTTTCGGTGATCCTATTTGCTTCTACATTGTAGTGTTCAGGCCTATCCACTTCTTCTCCTACAAGGAGGAAGAACTAGTCAGGGCTCTATCTTCTCCATTACAATCAGTCATCCATTTCACTCCAATCACAGCACGCACACAACCCATTTTGCTTTGGTTATATACTAATGTTTACAGGTATTTGATTCCTTATTGATTGGTCAGAGTTCATCATCCGTATCCGATCTCAGCCAAAACCTCTGACTACATTCAATCGAGGAGCTCTTCTATTCTTCTACAAAACATCCTATGAGCATCCTCTTCCGCAGGCTCGTTACGAAAGCCCACGATCTTCAGCTAGAGCAGAAGACTGAAGTGGAGCACGAAGGACTGAAGTGGAGCATGGAGGGCTTCTCCAGAGCCCCGCCTCTCTTCAATCGCCTATGGAGGAAGGGGAAGAACCAAAGGTCTAGATACCATTCGATCTGATCATTTCAATCAGATCCAGTGACTTATATTCCTACTGAGCCAACTTATGAAGCGTCACTTCACGACTGCAGGTCGGTTATTTGAACCAACTACCGAAGCATTGGTGGGTGACACATGGCTCGATCCACCATCACCCGAATGTAGCAGGTCACGCGCCCAATGCACGTGACGGTGTCAATTTTGCATACCGTCCCGAATTTGCAGATAAGTCTTGCTTGAAAAAATTACATTTCTACCCAAGTAACTTTTTGTAATTACATTTTTAGTCTAAATTAGACTTATTTATAATTAAATAATTCATATTTATTACATGTATGCCCCTTCCTTGTTCCTTCAAAAACTTGTGAACCATTTTCTCATATTTTAATGAAATTGATGTCTTTTGAAATCTAATGTTTAATTTAGTGTAATTGACTTGCTGATTTTATGCATAGTTCACGTATTAATTTTTAGAGTGTCATTTATGTCTATTCAGCCTTGTTATTAATTAAAAATTAATTTTGATTGAAGTTGAATTGCTTTCTCCTTTATATTGATTATTCATTGATTTATTGATTGCCTTCACAAGTAATTAATTTATTTAATTAGGAGCATGTATGTGAAGTGTGCATTTACTCTGTGATTGCATTGCATCATTGTTTACCATATAAATTAAATGCATAAAAATGTTTAAAAAATTGCATGCATTGTCTTCTTTGCATCTTGCTTGACCTAGAAAGCTTATAAATTGCCTAAGTAGATAATTAACTCATAATTTAATTGAATAATTGTTCACGTCCCTGTGTTCAACCCAAAACTTGCCCATGTATAAATTTAGGCCGAGAACTCTTCACGGAGAAATTCTCTCAGTTCTGTTGATTGTTGATTGGGCTGTGCTACAACGAGTCCAGGTTATTTTAGCTGATTGACGATTCATCAGTGGAGTCACAGACTCCTCATGTAGTACGGTCAGAGAGAGCGAAGAGATGCCGAGATCAAGGATACTAAGAGAATCATACATTCTTTTCAATGCATTTCTTCTCTAACAATCATGGAAGATGATTGGCCATCACGAAATCATGTTTCCTCTTCTTTTACGAACTTTTATAAGGGTTAATTATATTATAGTTTCCTCTATATTGTCCACAATCCTACATAATTTGCAAAAGTATTTAGAATCCCTGAATACGTACGTTCAATTTTTTTGAGATATGACACATGCACTTCAATTATTAGTTACAACAACCTACATATAGCCAAATAATCATATCTAAACATCATTCTTGGTATTTAAAATCACCTTTCATTACACAATCATTTATATGGACTACTAAATTATTATTTTCATAACAGATGTCAAATCAACTCATATCAATTATGCTTCAAACTCGCAGAGAGGATCCTCTGTTGTAGCCCCTGTTGCAGCCGACTCTGTTGTAGGGACTACAGATGTCCGACCACCTATCCCCCACCTTGAGATGCGAGCCCACTATCCCCAGGCCTATAAGAGGATCGTCGGATCCTCATCCGACGTTCCTCGTGCATTACAGCCCCTGTGGGATTTACAACAGACGATTGGCTTCCTCGAACTCAAACTCAACTTATCCTTCTTACTTCTAAACGTTACAGCAAATTCAGCCTCAAAAATTATCAGGACGCCTCAAACCCTGGCTACCACTTATCCAGATTCACCCAATTGGACGGCTTCGCTCTTTCCCATTTTCCACCTCGAAGTTCCAAGAGATGCCAACACATGCTTTTCTTGCGCCGAGGGATATGACACAATAAATTTTACCGACCACCTCCATCAACGAGGGACTTCAATCCTCCACCAAATCACTATCCATGTTAGAACCGTAACCCAATAGGGATAACACAGACAGCCAATCTTGCATCTCCTATCCCATGCAGAAAATAATAAAGAAAAACTTAGATAAGAGATTAACACATGAGCATGGGATTACACAGACAGCCAATCTCCAGTCTTCAATACCAGAAGATCCCTCGCCCCAACACAAACACGAGACCTTCAAGGCCCCCTCACCATGCACAGCTTACACGTGTATGTATTCCCTTGCTTGTTGTGGCCATGGTAACTGCACGGCCTTCGTGTCTGCGCCATAATAGGACGGGGCCATCTATAAGTACTAGTGTTGGCTCTCAGCCCCTTCTGCACTCTCGGGCGCTCTTTGTGGCACATCTTACCTGTGTCAACCAGCTGAGGGGATGAATTATGGCGCAGGAACCAGCCCGGGTTTCTGGTCATAGCCAACTCTGTGGCCGCAGGGTACTCTCTGGCCCAATGCCTGAGGTGTGTGATGAGCATTTCTAGTGGGGGCTTGCTGTTCAACAGGTGAGCCTCTACTCATCTCCTTGGTCTCTTAGATCTGAGTTAATGGCTTCACTTCTTTTCTGTTTTTTATTAGAGGGATTTCAGTGCTGGATAAGAGATGCTTCCTTCTTATCCTGAATTTCTTTGTAGTCAAGCCTTTGTCTTGCAACCTAACTCATCTCCCACTTTTTTTTAATCTTCTTGTTAGCATGTGATGGTGTCTGCATGCGTATAATTTCGATTTGTGATTGATACTGGAAACTTTTCTCATGGATTCCCTAAAAATTTTCTGAATTTCTGAATGGAGATTACAGTAATCGAGTCCTAATCTTTAGATGGTAAGTTACGTGCTGGACTAGCAGACCATTTACGTGATGTAAAGACCATATCTCGAAAGAGACTTTTACATAAACTCTTTTATCAGAAAAAGAGAGGCATATGAGAAAGAAAGGGTCAGCCACTTATGGGTCTATTGGTGAAGCTCCTATCCCAGCAGTTCCTGCATGAGATTATTTCCACACATGAATCTGTGTGAGGACTCTAATCAGTCTAAAATCTCATTAGAAAGTAACAATAACTCCATGATGGTCTGGCAATCTCTAACAACTCCTTGCTGCAAGTGGTCTTTTGCTTTAATGCAGATAGGTAGAGAGCATTAAAGTTGAGGTATAACACCAGGACAGCGTAATTGGAGGGTAATCCTTGTTGCAGTGGGGAGAAAATGAGACTTAAAATTATAGATCAGGTGAAACAGCTGGAGCTAACTCGAATGGGGACGACTCAAATACAAATCCAACCGAAATTCTAGTTCTATATCAAAAATTTATAAATGTTACGTGGTCCTTAGGATGAAATCTGTTGTCATGAAGGATACGTGTGCTTTGTTGCATTTAATTACTTTGTACAAATACATATGAGCAGTGCTCCCATTCATGGCGCATATGTTTTAGAAATTTGAATACTCTTACGAGGTCTTCTGAATGGATGATGGTCTAGAAGACGATAAATGCGGAATCTAATTCCGGGCCGAAATGGAAGGACATAATTTTCTGAGATAATTTTGACAGCGCCCTCTAAAATTTCCGCTTGGGCTTTTGGGGTTATTCGATCGTATTTATTTATTTTTATCCTCCTGTGAGATTTAGCTTCGTTGTGATGTACTGAAGTTTATCTCCTCTTGATGTTTAATACTAAGATGACGACTTGCCTGCTAAAAACAAGAAACCGGCATCAATTATAAAATGAGAGTTATTCATTCTTATCAAGTATGCCCAAATAGTATGAACTTTGTCGCAAGCATAATCTTTCTCCTCTCTGAGAAACCATGTTTCTTATTGGCAAACAGGGATTAGCATATATGATGCTGGCGGCCATGGCAGCAGCGACGCAGTCGGCTGTGTTTTGCCGGAGGGGGCTGCAGGAGCTGCAATGGATGAAGCTGTGCAATCTCTACGGAAAGTTCTGCAACCAGTCCGGCTGGGGGTGGCCACCACAGTGGTGGTCAGCCTTTGCTTCGTAGCGCTCTCTTGCATGTCCTCGGTCAATATCTTCCGGTTGTGTGGGAGCGGTAAGAACAAGAAAGGGAAATGGTAGATTAATGCTTAGTGCGTGTTCTCATCCCTTGTCTTCCTTTTTAACGTCGTGGATGTTTTATGAAAGATATGTAAATGTATATTGCCCTTCCAAAATAAAGGAAAGATAGGAGAACGACGTTTGAGCTATCAGATTGACCCCATTTTGAAGGATCATATTACCACCTTAATTTCTTGTTGAAGTCACATCACGCTGGCAGTAGTTATGCTTGAGGGATTGGTAAGCTCCCCTTTTGTTGCGATGGAGAGAAAAGCAGTCCTCCTGGCCTCACTACCTTGATGAGGGATGAGTCTACGTATTAATCGTTGAATAGTAAGAAATAATCAGGTATTGGGATTGCAGGAATCGTGATTCGGATGCCACCAACTTCACGATTCAGTGTATATCTAGTTTCGTCATAGATTCATATTTGCTTCACTAAATATTGCGAAGCCCTCTCCCACTATAGCTAGGGTCGGCTACATGGATTATTGATTAAATCTATTTTGAAAGATTTGATAAATTTTTGTGCTAAATGTCAAATACCTAACATAACCCCCACAAGGGAGGGATTCCAATCCTGGTCTTTTGAATGTAGACACACTGCACTACCAGCAATCCAATTTGGTGATCATATTTGCTTTCATTATGATCCTTAAATACTAGCAAGGGTGTGAATTATGGATTAGCTATTCATTTCTTGAGGTTTCTTTGCTAATAAGTTAATAAAGCGCTTGAGAGCCAAATGAGACATTTGATTGCTATTAGTATATAAATTGAACGAGCTGCAAACTTATGATGTCCAAGAATATGAGATCTAAGAACGCCAAATGATGTGAATGGAATCTGTTTTGCTTCTACATTACACCATTCTTTTATAACAGTCTTTCAAATGGCTCGACTAAAAAGCGGAATGTACTCAAATCCCCGACTCTTAGAGAATGGACCCATAAAATAGATGCCCCATGAATCAAAAACCTCACAGAAGTGAATAGGCTGCATCAGCATCATATCACGCTATCCACAAGTGCCCATCCTCTGACAGTCAATACACCTCTTCACTAATTCATCAGAATCCTTAAGGAGGGTAGGCCACCATAGGCCGGATTGGCACACTTTCTGTGTTGTTCTCCTTCCAAAATGATGTCCTCCTGCCTCAAGCGTGTGGTAGTAGGTGAGGACGCTATGGTGCTCCTCCTGAGGAATGCACCGATGCCATACGCTATCCCCTCCTTGATGATAAAGGATGGGATCCTCTCAATGGTACGACTTGACCTTCGCAAAGAAGGTCTCAAGTCGCTGTCTGGGCTAACCTTATGGAACTTTCTTGGCGACAAGATAGTTCACAATGTCAGCGTACCATGGGAGTGAGGCGATAGCAAGGATCACCTCATCTGGGAAGGTCTATGTAGTAGGTGTCGTATAATCTAATTCCTCAAGATTTTCCAATCGAGAGAGATGATCCGCCACCGCATTCTTGACTCCAGACTTATCCATAATCTCAATATCAAACTCATGGAGTAGAATGATCTATTTGGTCAATCTTGCTTTGACATCCTTCTTTGCCATGAGGTACCTGATGGCGGCATGATCAGTGTAAATAGTCACTCTAGATCCAATAATATAAGATCTAAAGTTATCCAAGGCGAAAACTTTGGCTTGCATCTCCTTCTTTGTGACAATATAGTTATGTTGGAGCGGCATCAAATGTTCGGCTAGTCTAGTGGACGACATAAGGTAAACCACCCCTTCTCTATCCTAGCACAACCCTTATGGCAAAATCAGAAGCATCCGTCATGTTCTCGAATGGGAGAGACCAATCAAGCGGCTGAAGGACAGGAGCCTTAATAACTAATCCCTTGAGAGTCTCAAACGATGCATGACACTTATCATCTACAATGAACTCAGTGTCTTTCATCAGCATATCAGTGAGCGGTCAGGCAATCCTACTAAAATCTCGAATGAATCGTCGGTAGAAACCGACATGCCCCAGAAAAGACCGCAACTACCGCAAGTTGGACGGTGGATTGAGTTTTCTAATGATATCCACCTTGGCCGGATCGACCTCCATGCCCCTGTTGGAGATGATATGATCAAGAAACGTCCCCTGAGTCACCATGAAGTGACTCTTCTCCCAAGATAGAACAAGATGGACCTCGATACAACACTGAAGTACATGGTCTAGGCAATCAAGACAGGCATCAAACCCGTCGCCGTAGACCGAGAAATCGTCCATGATGACCTCTAAGCAATCACCCATCATGTTTGAGAATATGGACAACATGCACCTTTGAAAGATTGTCAGGGCGTTACATAGACCGAAGGGCATCCGTCTGAAAGCATAAGTCCAAAAAGACAGGTGAATGTCGTTTCGTTCTAGTCTTCGGGCGCTATGGCCACCTGATTGTAACTGGAGTTCCCGCCAAGGAAGTAGTAATGACTCTTCACAGCTAGCCTCTCAATAATCTGATCAATAAAAGAAAACGAGAATTTATCCTTCTTGGTGGCCTGATTCAATCGTCTATATTCCGCACAGACCCTCCAAGAAGTGGATACCCGGTTTGCGATCCCCTCTCTAGACTCACTCACAACTGTAGTCATGCCCGTTTTCTTGGGCAATACATGAAATGGACTAACCCAATTGGAGTCAGAGATGGGATAGATAAAATCGACGCTCCACCTTTTTGATATCTCTTTCATGGCCACTTCTCGAAGATTCGGGTTCAACCTTCACTGAAACTCATGCGATGGCTTAGCGTCCTCTTCGAGATAAATATGGTGGGAGCACATGGCCGGACTTATCCCCTGGAGATCAGCTACGCTCCATCCAATTGCCTTGTGCTTCCTTTCAAGAATCTCCATCAAACGAGATTCTTGCTCTCCACTCAATCTGTTGAGATAATGACTGGGTACATCTCATGCTAACCAGCAATGAATCTATACTTCATCGACTGTGGCAAGGGCTTCAGCTATGGGTAACTGAGAGCTGGCAAATCTGGCTTCTGGAATGTATACGTGAAGGCAACCAGATATGAATGTGAGAACTCTCGCTGGTCTTGAAAATCTAGTGAAGACGACACTGCTGGTGTGTCTGCAATCGGTGCTAGCTCAGTCTCCACCCTAACTGTAGGCTCTTTGGGAATCAAATAAGGTAAAAACTTATCAAACTCTGCCTAATCAATGTCTGAATCTGAGGGATCTGAATCAGAAGAGAAAGAAATGAAATCTGCTTCGCGATCCAAACCGCAATCGTCAGCCTCGATTGTGTCCTTAGCCAAGAGTGTGCTACCCAGACTCTCATCTGCTGGAAGCTGTGAATCTGTAGTGTCTGAAGGTGCAGCAAGAGATCGTGAAACGGGATCCGACTAAACAACTTCATCATCTCTGATCACAAAATCACACTCCTGGTGGACGTCTCGCTCTACATTTGTCATCTGCTCTGTATCGCTGGATTGCTTGGAGCAAGCTCAGTTTCGTACTTTAGTCTCGTTGATTGTCTCTATTTGTACACTTTCACCCTCAACGTGAAAGTATACCTTCCCACTATCATGATCGGACACCGTCTTGGCTGTGTTCAAGAATGGTTGTCCTAGTATGATGGGGTTATCTGTCACAGACTCAGGGATCTCCATCTCCAATACAACAAAGTCTATGGGAAATTTCAGGTCCTGAATTGTGACGGCCACGTCCTTCAACAATCCCTTCGGCCTCTTGATAGAGATATCAGCAAACTGAAGGAATGTCATGCTCTGTCGAAGAGGGCCAAACTCGAATCGTTCGAGTAAGGCTGCCGGAAGTAGGTTGATGGAAGAGTCGTTGTCTAATAGAGTCCGATCGAACCGTTACTCATGAATGTGGCATCTGACATACGTAGCTCCTACATCTGGGCTCTTGGCTGGAAAACGGTTATGAATCGCGAAGCATGTAGCACAAGTGAGCACATGGATCTCTGCATTGTGATTCATTCTCTTCCTGCGGATGGTAGTCTTCTCTCTCATATTCTTTTAGAAGAGAGGGATGTGCTCAAGTGCCTCCTTTAGAGTCAGCTGGATATGGAATCTGTCAATCATCTACTTGCTGAAATCTAACTGTTGGGTCTTTTTTTAGATTTTCTCTTTTATTCCCCATTGCCAAGCGGAGTGCCTGAGGGAAGAGATGGCTGAGCCCTCCTTAAATAGAGGGGTAGGAAGAGGTTCATGTGTTTGTGATGCCCCATAACATGATCAGCATGCAACACATATGGAATCTAAGTAGATGAAGAAACCTTTCCTTTATTATTATTTTGGTCTTTTCTAAACTGTCCTAAGATACAATAACATGGGGGAACACAATTGGAATAGAACTGGGGGCTTCAGTACCACCCATGTCATCAGTCTTCGTGGCATCAGCACTGTGCTCTGGCTCAACATCAGGTAGAATGGTGACATCAGTACCACCAACTGCTTCTAGAGAAACGATGGCCTCAGTACCGTCGATTGGATCATCATCCTTGGTGGCTTCAACACCATCATCATCAACATCATCAACGGCATCAGCACCGCTATCCTCCTCTTTTGATGCTCCTGGGTCCTCATGTGGTCGTCGCTCAGACGAGGCACTGCCGAATGGAATCCTATTGCTCCTAGGTATCACAAAATCAACATCAAATATATTGGAAGAAATATCACCCAAGGAGTCACTAGGAGTGGTGGTCTCTGTGAATTGTACCTGCTCAGACTTCCTCTTTAGGTTATTTAGATAGGGCTCGATCTGAGTGGGTATGGTGGTCTTGCCCTTTATGATGTCCCTCATCTCCTACCAGAACTCATCCATCTCCCGTCGGATGCCTGCTAATCTGAGAGTAGGCGGGAGAGATCGTCAAGGGATGAGTTCTCATAGATGGGTCCATGAGAACCGAACGGGTTGCCTCACTAGAAATGAGGTTGGTTGTGCTAGTACTGCTGTGGAGGAGGCTGAGTGTACTGCTGTGGCTGTTGCTGCCTCTACTGCTGTCCCTGATGGTAGAGACGAGAACCCTGCTGGTAATGGTGTGATGGATGGGAGTACTAGGGCTGCTGCTATTGTTGTTGGTTTCACTGTCCGTCCTGAGCTGGCGGCTACTACTGAGATGAGGTGCCTCTGATAGACCACCTGAATCTGAGATGATCACAACAGATCCCGAGCTACTGCCGGTCATACCAAATCCTGTTAACTTCCATCAATGGCTCCTTCTCGTACGGGGAATGGGAAAGAACTACTAGGGGATGATCATGTTGATATACCACCATCTGAGTGTCCTGAGATGGAGGCGGCTTAGAGTAATGCTGCAACGGTTGAACTGGCTCTGCCTAAATATGATGGACTTGGCGGTACTAGGCATGTGACTGGGAAGAGCTGCTGCTGCTATGATCAGTCTGTTACCTGAGACGGGGCTGAGAAGCCATCTGTGCCTTCTGGAGTCACATGATCTGGGTCTTCAGGTCATTGAGAGTCTGTGCCAATTGGTCTATCTGTGTCATGCCCTGGCATTGCTTCTTCTCTATTATCTCTATGAGTCCAGCTTCTCACTAATAATCCCCATGTATGTTGTTAATGAATCTGCCTGTGTTGTTTTTGATGAAGTAGATGGACCTGCATCAACCTGTGCTATCCTTTAATAGTACATGGCATGTGGAAGGGGCTTCCCCTGTATGTAGACACCGGTCTGGGACATCACAGTGTAGTTCTCTACCATCTCCTCATAGATGGCCCAGGCCGGGTCCTCATCCTTGGCGAAATGGGACCAACCACATGAATCATTGACAAGCCCCTGTAGCTCCGGTGTTAGCCCACAAAAGAAACTATGCACTAAGTTGGGCTTGGAAATCTCATGGTGTGGACACCGGTCGATGAGCTCAGGAAATCGATCCCACCCCTCATGAAACTGCTCATTGGGGATCATTGTGAAATTATTAATCAGTGCTCTAGCTGTAATGGTTCGGTTGAGTGCATAGTACTTGTTCAATTACTCAATCCGGAGTTGCTCCCAAGTAGTAACATATCTCCCCAAATGCTTCAGCCAATAGGCCACTCTATTGACCCGAGAGAAAGGAAATGATATCAACTTTATTGTGTCCTCATCCATGAATCTGTCGTGGACCGTACCGTAGATCATCTTAAATTCTTACAAGTGTAGATGAGGCTCCTCAGTGGATAGCACATGGAACTTGGGCAATAACTGGATCGTTTGGGGGCCAAGCTTAAAGTCGCCTAGAATCTTAGGGAGCTAAATCCATCGATGAGTGAGAGTTGCACCAGGGTTGTGCAACTGTCTCATCGGTCGTGGCTGTCTAACTGGCTCAGGCTGATCCTCCAAGTATCCGTCTGCTCCTCCTCCAGGTGCTGGGATGTCTCCACCGGCTGGTCGCTGCGTATCTCCTTTGTCGGCTCGCATCTGCGCAAACTCACAGCGTACTTCTGCCATAAATGATCCATAATCTCTAATCTATCTCTACATCGTCTCCAGGGAGGCTAGAAGTGTGTTTTTGATGGCACCCTGATCAAGAACATAAGTAGAACCCTAGGGCTGCTCATTGGTGTGTCCGTCGCTGATGGCCATCTCACGGGTCTCTGCAAAGGCAAAAGACCCGAATTCAGGAGCCGTCAAATGAACATAAATCCGTGCTGGCCTCTGCTCTGGCACCTCAGGACTGGTGGGAGAAGGGTGGTCGAGGGGCAATAGGGTGGTAGAGAACCCAGGTTCAGAGAGCGGGTCTGGGCTCTCTGAAACTGCCCTAGATAAAAGAAAAGAAGTGCTCGAGAGCAGTACTGTCAATGGCAGCCTAAGGGACCTCCTTCCCATTATCGTGATGTCGGGATGAATGCGGATGAGATCTTAAATGCAAACAAGATAAGAAGTCAAACCCCAAATTCACCTAATCAACACTAAGCTGATGACCGTAAAGGTTCGGTCGTTAATCTTGATCAATTAGTCTACAAGAGTGATTAATAGAGTTGGTAGGAACCCGATGCTCCCAGGAGACTGGCTCAATCCCACAATTAGATCTTTCCCAGCCAGTATGGGTGCGGACCATTTACTGGCTACCCGATCTGCCCAATCTGCTAAGGAAGTCCCGGACCGATTACCGATTTCCTGGTGAAATCCTCACTGGAGAATGACTAACCACGAGACCAGTAGTCTGAAAGAAGTTCATGTATGGCTCTAGCCTAGTGTTTGGGTCACTCTCTCGCTACATACAAATTAAACAATGGGGGTGACACTCTTCAAAACAAATAATTTTAGATGAGGTGATTTTTAGGGTCAAGTTTGCATTAACAGTCCTAATTTTATGATTTTCTCCTTTTTAGGTATTTTTCAAATGAAAACAACGCCTAACGAATTTTTCGATCTCCTGATTTATTTTAAGTCCAATAACAAGGGGAGGAAGTTGAAGAAGCCAATGCGCGATCAAACACTATGACGCATGCAAAGATAGAGATGCGTACCTGTCGCCAACACTCTACATGCAGAGTGATCCATGCATAAATTAGAAGACTGAAAAGAAACTAACTATATGATGAACGAAGAAATCAACCTCAAGACGAGCAATTTCTAATGATCGTGAAGAACGGTAGCTAACTAATCAGAGAGAGGTTGATGTCTGGTCTTGAATGTCGATCTGTGTCCGTCACAACGGATGATGCACGTGTTGTATATGACCTCTAGCGTCATGTGACCTCTCAATCGATTAAGATAGCTTTTTATTATTTCTTTTTAACTAGGATCAATTACAATCTATTGGTGCAGGCAAGCAATTAGGGATTGGGCCTTATCTAATTATGTCACAATCAATAAAAAATCCTAAGTATAGTGGTCAAAACTTCGAGAATCAAATAGAAAGAAAATTGCGATTAAAACAAAACCGCGAAAAACTCGGTGAGGTCCCCGAGCATACCGGTGCTCGGAGAAACATACCCCGATGGTTCAAGTGTCCACAAAAGAGTCTAAGTGTCTAGAATATTACAATAACAAATGTTCTGCTGAAAAGGAAACTAATCTATAGGCTATAACTAGTTCCTTCTCCTCTCCTGCTCCTCCTCTGGTGTGGGTACTCCAACATAAAGTCGAAGCATCCTCGGGTGATTCATCATACAAAAAGTGAAACAGATAAAATGTCAAAAAATAGTAATATCAAATAGAAATAAAGAATAAGCAAATAGCTGAAAAGTGACTACTAAGCCGTGTTCCCTGGCAACGGCACCATTCTGACAAGCGACCGAGCGACACGAGTTAGGGAATCATGTAATCAAAGGGTCGTTGCGATCCAGATCACAAGGCTAATGCTCAATCAATAAAAAAAGAAAGAGAACCACATAATCAAAAAGATAAATCAATCAAGAATAGGAAACAATGTTAGGGTCAAACACAAGGAGCACGAGAAATCCTACGAAGTGGTCGAAATTCAGAAAATAAAATGCATATTTTATCAATTTTAATTTTGCAAATTTTTTATATAATTTTTAATTAAAGAACTCAATCAAGACAATAAAGGAAACAAAGTACACAAGGAGAATTTTGAATCTTTATTTAAGGCTAAAAATGCTCAAAAATCAAAGTAAAAATATTTTTGGGTTTTTCAGTTTTAAGGTAATTTTCGGTAATTTTAAGGGTATTTTCTGATTTTTTGGGATTTTATAAAACTAAAATAGGGGCTAAAAATCCAAACAGTGTATAGCCAGGACAATAGTGGAAATTAAAAATAATTAAAGTAATTGTCATGGGGAGGAATTTTATGAGAAAATAGATAAAAAGAGCTACAAATAGGAATCGAAATGGTATTTTTTTATTTTATCAAGAATTTTTTATGATAGTTATCAGTTTTTAGGTCTTCTGTGATTTATAGGGTTTTTATGATGATTTTCAAAGCAAAACTGGTATTGTAAATAAAGCTCACAAAAATACACAACTAGAAATTTTTAGGGATTTTTTGAATTTTTATGTATTTTCTAAGATAGATAGAATACTTTTTTAGGGGTTTTAATTTTTAGAAAATATCAAATGACACTAAATTAATCCAAAAAAATTAACATAAATATTACGTGTCAGCAGAAGTAGGGTAATGTTTATATAATTTTTGGGGTTAATTTGATATTTATTTTATTAAAAACAAGACCGATAGTTCACAGGACCCAATTGTAATTAAAGTAAAGTTTGGAGGCCAAATAATAATATGTGGAAAATCCTAGGGTGAACATTGCGAAATACACAGTGAAATTACGCACATGCTTAATAAACCATGCACAGTGGTATAAATGTAAATACCAAAAAAATTTCATTCAAAACATAACATATACAAAGTCCAGGGCAGATTATGCAATATCCTAGAAAAGCACGTGAAAATGCACGTGAGTTCACACAGACTGGACTAAAATGCAAATACTGAAAACATCGAGGGTCTAATAGCAAAATGTCCAAACTATTTTAAACTACGACAAATATTTAGAGGACTAACTAGAAAACATAAAACAGAGAGGGGCCTAAGAATAATTTACCCCTTTATTAAGCACAATCCAATGGCCGATGGCGGTCCACTTATGGATGGACGGCTGAGATGCGCAGGTACCCCTTCGGCGATGAATGGCTGATGATGGATCCTCAAATGGATCTGATGATTGAGGGTCTCCTGATGATGGACAGTGAAGATCAGAACTGGGGGAGACGCTTAATCGAACGGCTGAGCGAGCATCTGGACAAATTGGGAAGAACTTGCTTCCTGCGAGCTTCGATCGGCGATTACGTGCTGGTCCGACGTCCTCGTGAGCTTCTAGGATGTAGGGAATGACGACGATGGTGGTCCGTAGCGGTTGGTTGGCTCAAAAGGGCCCAAGGCCAAGTGTAGGGTCTTGGGGCAACATGTGCACCTGGAGTTGGTCAACCGTGCTTTCTTAGCCTTCAGATGAGTACTGGTCGTGCTTCAACCCTGCTGGAGAAGGGGTAGGCTCGGAACGGGTGCTCCGACGGGGTTAGAGCACAAACGGAGTCACGAACAGAGGGTGGAGGTGAACGGAGCAGGTCTCCTACAATGTGAGGGAATCGACCTGCTAGGAGACTCTAACCTGGTGGCTAGAGTCAGGTGGGAGCTTGCAGAGCACACGCAGAAGCGGGAGGAGGTTGGAGCGAGGAAGGGTAAGGTCAGAACACGACGAAATAGGGTAGGAATAGGTAGTCGACGGAGATGCTCTGTTCGTCGGGTGATTGATCGAATCAATGGAAGAATAGTAGGTATAGGGAGTACCTGGATATTACGGAAGATGCTTGGGGTTGTGGACGACGGTCCACAGGGGTCTTGGCCTCGATAACTGACGAACCTGAAATTAAGCCTATTAATAAGTTGTTTTAATGCGTTGTAGTTGGCCGAATCGGATGCGTCAAAGAACCATTTAATTAAATTAACTATCAAATCAAATCAAATGGTTGATTTATTTTTTTACTTGGGCAAGCCCAAGGTTGAACTCAGGGACACGGGCCTCTTTCGTAATATTTGGACTCTAATTATATGAATTAAGTGTTGGACTAATAATCGTAGGTCAATGAAATTCATGAAGACATGATCCATAAATAAACATGAGAAATGCAATTTTTTATTTGAATTTTTTTATCGTGCAAAGATATGTGATTAAATGCAATGCAAAAACATGCCCTAATTACCAAAATACTTGAGCCATTTAATCATAAGTCAAATCAAGTTCAATTCATAAAGATATTTTCATTGATGTAAAATAAGACATCTGAAGCATTACATTAAAGACACTTAGCTATTAAAATAATACATCAAAATTCATAGTGTCAAATCTAAAATCTAATCATGTAATCAAGAAGACAATGTAACGAGCTTCAAAATGCCACTGAAATAGACTCAATCGGAGCTTGGATGCTCAAGATATGTCAGAGTGAAGCCAGGGATATAAATGCAAGAAAATATAAAAGATAAATAACAAATAGGTCCCTATGAGGGACTAAAATGCAAATAAAATGAAGTTTAGAACCTTCCCAGTAAATAACGTACACGCGTGGAGTATTTTTGCAATTATTAGAACCCGTGAGGATATGAGTGCAAAATACCCCAAGCGTACGTGGGTTGCACGTGAGCTCTGGACCTGAATGCAATATGAGGAAATCGGCAGGGCCTCCATGCAATTTTTCCAAACCGTACGTGAAGAACACGTGAGGCCAGGCTCGGGTGGCGCTGGAGGCTCGGGGCTTGATGGTTTCGAGATAGCCAATGTTAAATATACGCAGTGGATTATCGTTCGCTTAAAAATAATGAGTCGTTTCATTGTAGGCGGGCAATCAGAATCGGTCAAGAAATAAGCACACAAAATTTAGTCAATTTTAATTAATGTACTTTTATGTTTATTTTACTTGGGCAAGTCCCAAGGTCGAATACAATGAGGCAAAGGAACAATCAAGAATTATGCCTATCAAAGTTCGTGCACGGTTTTCGAGACGATATATATTTTTTATTTTTTAATGCAATTAGGGATGCGAAATGCAATTTTGGCCGATTTTAGAGACTAAAATATAAATGTCGATCAAACGATGTCCGAAAAATATGAAATTTGCCAAGAAGATAATTACGATGAAATGAATGCACTGTAATTTTTTTTGGAATTTTCGGTGCATGATTATTTTTTCATGAATTTTTAAATGCAAATGAAGTGAATTTCAATATTTAATTGTAATAAATATTAAACCTATTTATTTTCAAGGGATAAAATTATCTAAGATCTATCACTAGGTGATGGATCTTAGAAAAATCATAAACACAACAAATGTGAGATTTAATACCTATTAAAAATCAAATATTGAAATATGCAAAATGATTTTTACAAGGCAAACTAAGCATGTAAATGCAATTCTTTTTTGACACAGTGTTAAACACAATTAATTCTATAATCCGAGATTTTCAGCAAATTTTAGAGTAACAGTTAAATAATTATAGAAATCAGAGCACAAAATGAACAAAGTATGCAATTTTCCACAAAAGAATTAATTATTAATTAACAACTACTCACAAAAATGTCCACAATATGCCAAGATGTATAGAATTAATTAACAAATATTATGATATTTTTTAAATAATAAAAATATGCAATGTAAAGTTCTAAAACTATGAGGGAACACAGGGTTATTTTTGTAATATTACAATAATTAAATAAAATGTGAAGAGGGCTATAATGTAATTACCAAAATCCTGGGGGGGTTCAGCTGCAAAAATACCAGAGGGTCACGTGCGTAGCACGTGACCTCTGGTTGGGGGACTGATGTGCAATTAGTCGAACTCCTAGGGGGCTCTTCATAATTTACTCAGTAGGTCACGTGCTATGCACGTGACCCCTGGGATGCTGACGTCCCCCCTGGGCGCACGTGCCTCGCACGTGTATGGGGGGTCTCAGGCTACATGCCCGGCGGCTCGAGCGAAGGAGCGGAAGACCAGCGGTCGCCTAGGCGTAGCAGACCGGTGAGGTGTGGACGATGGTTGAGCACCTTGAGTCTGGTGGAAGCTTGTGACGGTGGCCTGTGTTATCGGCTTCTCAATAAGAATGGTGGAGGAGCAGGCGTTGGAGGGTTGTCAGAGAAGAGCGTGGAGACGACGTAGCTTGCGGCGGAAGTGTTGACGTCGGAAACGAAGGCATGGGCTCTACAGCGACGGCTGGAGCAAAGCAGAAGGCCTGGGCGATGCTGGGACGAGGCCTGGGGCCTCAGATCTCGTCGAGGAAGGAGGCTGAGTGGGCTGTCACCCCGGTGGTCATGAAGGAGCAACTCGGCGGATGGCGATGATGGGGCATGGTGCTGAGGTCAAATAGGGCTGGGGAGAGCGTTGGAGATGGCAGGTGGGATGGTGGTGATTTGATTGCGATCGACGAGATGGTGAAGGAGATCTGGGACGAGGCGGCGGTCAGCAAAGTTAGCGGGTGCGACAACGAGATTTGGGGGATCGCAGGGTGGAGGTTCCCATATTGGGAAAGGCGGCTGGGTGAGGACGATGGTCCTCGGCCGTCCGATCATCCGAGATCGGGCGGTCGAGGTTGCGACACGTGGCGGTTACCTAGGGCTAGTGCTACACGTGCAGGGCATGCGCACAGGAGGCACGTGCCTCACACGTGTGGCTTTTTATTTTTTTATTTTTTTGTTATAAAAATGAAATAAAAATAAACTCAAAAATGGGTGACACGTGGCGGCTCCAGGAGCTCCCATGTGTCAGCCCCACATAAATCAAGAAATAAATACCTTGAAAAATATGGAATAAATAGCAAATGACCATGGATCGATTCATGAAATTGCTCGTCTCGATGAGATCTACAACTTTCATGAAGACATCAAAATCAAAATCGTTCAATTGCATAAAGTGATATTGTTGGAGTATCCCATGTACATAGAATACCTTGATTTTTGGGTTTTATAATTTTTTGTCAATTTTAAATCAGATAAAAATTCGGAAAAAATATGATAAAATGAAAGATAAACATTTATACATTAATCTATTTTTTGGATTTTTTAATTAAGAAAAAGAAGAAATAAAATAAAAGACGAAAAAGGCGATTTTTGTACAGACGATTAGTGAAGACTTGGACTCAATTAATTTCTTTGATTTCAAGCTCAATTTGGATTGGGATTTTTACACATTTTAATAAAACTTTTATCAAAAAAGATAAATGAAAAAGAAGTAAACTTAAATAGGTTAATTATGAACATAAAATAATAGGTCAAAAACTGCTAAAATACCAAATGTACAAAAGAGGCGCATAACCCAACTTTCACATATGAGTTCTGATTCACTTGAACTTGGTCTTGTTTTGAAAGTAATTGAATGTACATTAGTTCAAAAGTGAGTAGGATAAAAACGGACACTGGATGGGGAAGATACGAGGTTTTTAGTCCGGGAATCCTAGAACTAGGGTTTGGGTATTTGGTCCACTTATTTGGGTTAATGATTTTTTGTATTTTTCATTTATTCATCTTAGTGATATGTACACAATGGACGTAGTTTTGGGTCATTCGGAGTTAGCATGAAAGAGTTAAAAATCGGGGAAGTTAAGCTATTTATCGGTCAATTTTAGCTGGGATTTTTGGCTTCTTATTTTGTGCACAAATAAGGGATAAAATGCAATTCTTTTCAAAACATGCATGAATGCTAATTATGCTAAATAACTGAAGAAACGCTGATGATTTTCGGGATTTGAGCTTATTTAACGAGGTTTAGAGTGATGAATCCAAGAGTCATCATCCCCCTATACTTAAACCATGCTCGTCCCTAAGCATCAAAAAGAAATGCCATGAGATGAAATGAGATTTGGTTCCATACCAAGACCATGAGATGAAGGTGAAAATGAGACTAGACTCGATCTTTGGATTATTAGTTTGGCGGTGAGACTTAGAATTTTAAAATCAACAACCTTCAAGTTCTACACATCATTCTCACAATTTCGACTAAGAAGTCTTCTTAGATCAATCCTCTTCCCAAAGCATACCCTATGAACATTGAACAATCGACTCATGTGTGTGAAAGGTTTTAGCTATTCCCATCCAGAATGCCGGACTACCATGCAAACCTCCTCTCCAGTAACTCGTCCTCGAAGAGTCAGGTAATTCCTTCTAAGGTCTGACGTGCTGTGTTCACAATCGAATTGGGGGAGAAGTTAGAAGAAGGAGAAATGAACTGGAGGGTGGCCAGTGTAGTCACCTCTCCTTTTGAAGCTGGCCACTGTAGCCGAGTCTCCACCAAGATCTGCAGGTTTTCTTGAAGCTTGGACCTTTTTTGTGAGAAATTTATTTGGTAGTGGCTTCTTTGTATTTGGATTTTTGGTGGTTCTGCTTGGATCTTGTTGTGCTCCTACGGATATAGAATCTTTTTGTTTTCGTACATTTTTTGGGGTCTTAGAAAAATTATGCCCAGCTGTCCATCCCTTTTCTGAAGCTTTATTTCAACCCATACTCCGGTCTTTAGATTTCCACGCTACCAGAAAAGAAACTCACACAGTCTTCCAACACCTCGTCTGAGTTGAGCTAAGTGCATAATGCGAGAGTACAAATTATTTCCCTAGTCTAGAGTCGTACCTAGAATGAGAGACCAGGTTAGACACTAAGAGCCAAATGCTACACATTTTCATGTGGAACTCAAAGAATTAAGTCAAAGACCTGAAGCTTATAAAATCCTATTTCTCAGTGAAGTTCCTTTAAAAAATTAGGTGGATTAAGGTCAAGTCCAAATCACTCTCAGTTTCTACTCATAACTCGGTTCAGAACCCAAAGACTTTTCACAGATACTAATGAAATGTTGGATGAAATGCATGTGTATGAAATAAAGACACATTTTTTCTTTTCTTTTCTTTTGGTGATTTTTGATTTTTTATATGCAGGGGATTTTTTTAATGAAAAAATGAATAAGAAGCCATTGTTTTTCAAAATTTTGGGTTGGACACAATCAGTGTTAGCAAAACTATTTTTTGTTTTGTTTTTGTTTTAGTTTTTTTTTCAAATTAATTACCCACCCCGTAAATACATATAGGCTTACGCGAAAGTACGAGATATGGGTAAAATATATACATAGTATATATACATACCTCCCTCTACTTAGCGATTGTTGTGTCCTCAGAGCAAAAGAAGCGTAAAGAAGACATAGCTCGGGCTAAGCGTAAGAGAGTGAAAGAAAAAGAAAAGGAACAAGATACATTGGTCCACCCTCCTATACTTAGACTGCGAACAGTCTAAGTATAGAAGAATAGCGAAAAGGAGGTGCCCTGGATATGTGAATGATGAGAGTATATACATATGGAAATCGGTTCCCCCTATACTTAGGCTCTGGTCAGCCTAAGTATAGAAAAAGGGTGGAAATGGAATGATCGTGAGATGGTGATGAATATGTGATTCGTCATCTTTATTCATTTATTTTATCTTAAAATCCCTTATAAAACACCTGCATCAAACACTAACTCCATATTCTTACTAACTTGCAACTTTGTGTAAATATTGTACACTTCTTACTAATTTTAACCTAAAATAAATAAACAAATAAATAAAGGAAAAATAAATAAAAGAAAATAAAAAATGGAAGACTGTATATATGTAATAGATACAGGCTGACCCGAACCCTGATAGAAGGTCAAGACTTGAACTGATCGACCAGGAATAAAGTAGGGGGAGATAGTGTCCTTAAGCAAAAAATCCAAAAAAATTGTGTGCGTGTTGTTGTAATAAATTCTCACTTATTTTATGTATATCTGTATAAAACTAACACTAATTTATTTGTGCCTTAATTGAACTCAAATCAAATAACTTTCAAAACCAAAGTTGTAAATAAAAATGTGTCCTAATTAATAAAAATGATTGCACAATTAAATCATGTACAGAATAAAAGTAGCCACACTCGGAAAAAGCCACTAAGCACTAATTGAAAGATCAATTCCGACTCCATATGAACTTAAATTGAACCAATATTACTTTCATTGGATTCTAAATTAAATTATCTTCAAAATGGGCTGTATTTTCATAATTTTTGGAGTTACGGTTGAAAAGTCGGTTTTCTGGGGTGGTTTGTGCAATTTTCCCATGTATTTTGTGCATATTGTATTTGTATATATTTGTAAATTTTTTACTAATTAATTAAAAAAATTTAAAAAAATATAAATTCTTTAAAAACAAAAAAGAGGATAATTTCCTCATTTACCCTTGTATATAATGTCATATATGTATATAGTATATGTATATAGTTGCTATTTTTAATTAACCTCCATAAAAAATAAAAAAAATAACATTTTTTTAATTCAAATAAATAAAGTGATGAAAATTTAAAAAATAGATAATTTTGTAAATACTTTTATCTCTTTTTATCTTTACCTCTTTTCAAATTTCATCTCTCTTATTTCTTTCACCAAAAAATTCAAAAATTCATTTCAATTTTCATTTCTCTTTCACCAAAAAATTCAAAAATTCATTTCAATTTTCATCTCTCTTTATCCAAAAAATTTAAAAATTCAAATTTCATTATATCTTTTCTATATATATGGATCCTTCTACCTCATTTCAACTTGATCAATCTTTAGAGAGAGAAGCCCGATCTCCGAGAGAAAATTTCATCGAGAATAGTGCCTTGCCTCCGAGCCGTCCGGTGACAGCGAGTCAGCCTTGTCAAGGCGATCACACTCCTTTTCCGCTCCTAAGGTGAGATCCACATTTTTCTTATTTTTATCTAGGTTAATCGTAGTTTATTTGTCGTATTTTTTACCTCGTTGTCAATTTTTTGTTTATCTAGATCTTAAAATCCGCCACGACTTATACCGCCACCAACACCATTTTTCATCTCACTCTCTCGACCTCTATGCGTTCTATTTCTATAATCCACGATCTCTCATCTCCGGCCATGTACGGTGGCCGGAGATCAGATTCGATTCTTATATTTTTCTACGGATCCCCATTCATTTTCCGATTTGTAAATAAATAAAAAATTTTGTTTCATTTTTCTCTAACGTTTGTTTTGCAGGATCAGTAAAAAAAATAAGAATAAAAAATAAAAAATTTTCTTTATCCTATTTTTTAAATTCCTATTTTTTGGATTTATAAAAGAATAAAAAATTAAAAAAAATATTTATTGTTTACAATTCAAATTGCAAAAAAAAAAATTAAAAAGAGGAAGAAATGGCAGCAGGGCCGCCACCCCTTGCCACCATCACCGGCCATCCTCCAATCCGCGGTGGCCCGCACCTCCGCCGGCTTGCGCTCTCCTCCCGCAGGTGCCTCCAGCAGACCCGCCGAGCCTCTAGTAGTCCTTCACTGGCCGTGCGTCTCGCCCTCCCGCCGCGACCTCCGTGCCCCAGGCTCCTCCTCGTGCTGCCATCTTTCCACGCATCCCCGCCGTTGAAGACCCGACGCTGCGCCACTCGTCAAACCCGCTGAGCCCTCTGCCAAGGGCGGCAGCACCCCAGCCGTGCAGCGACCCCCTTCCTCACAGTGTCGCGCCGCGCAGCGGGCCGACCTGACTGCAGCCCTTATCGTGCCACTCGCAGCAGCCTTCCGCGCGTGGTAATCTTTCGTCCGCGCTGACCTGCCATCGTCGCACCTCCCGCGGTGCCTCCCCGAGCGCCCGTGCGTCAACCTCCTTTGGTCACGCGTCCCCTGTAGCCCCCTCCGCCGTGAAGGTGCGCCCGAGCTCCATCGATGTCGGTGCCCCGTGGGTGGCACCCCTATCTTAGGCAGCGAAGGTCATCCCTCTTCCCCCTTGGATTTGGTTGAAATAAAGAAGAACAGTAAAACTACTCTAGGGCATTAAAAAATTGGAGAATTTACAATTGCGCCCCCCGAATATTTCAGAAATTACAAAAAGGGCCCCCACCAGCTCTATCACGTGCGCATCACGAGCATACTTGGTAAATTGCAATTTTTCTCTCTGTTTATTCTTATTATTGTTTGCTGCAAAAACATTGAACTATTTGCAAACTAGTCACTGAATTCCAGAACTTGAATTTGCTTGTGCTTTTCATTGAGATGAATGTATTTATTAGTCCAAAAATCTTGCAAAAATTGTGCTACGCTTTTGATGTCCTTCTCTTCTTAACATAAAATTTTTATTGCATTTTGTCATCATTTATTATTATTAAAAAATAAAAAACATGTCATTTTTCCTTGTTTCAAATTCCAAATTTCGTAAAAATTCAAATATTGTTCCAAAAATTCTAAAAATAAGGTAGTGGTATTTCATTGTCTTTTAATTTCTGACCAATTTTCACGCATTAATTATCTACAAAACCCAAAAAAATTTAAAAACATTAAAAATCTTCCAAAAATCATAGAAAATTCTACAAAAATCTAAAAATAGTGATTTCAGTTCATGTTTGTAGGTAAATGCTTTATTTATCTTAAAAATAATTGTCAGGAGTTTTGGGCATTAAAATATTTTTATGTTGCAAATTACTCCAGGCTGTGCACATTCTCGCATTTTTTCACTATTTGATTTTTAGAAAATACAAAAACATCTGACAATTCCACAAAAATTCTCAAAAATATTGCAAAACTTTTAAACCCAAAAATACTTTCTTTGCATTTTACTGAGTATTTTTGATTAATTGAAAAAATTACAAAAAGAGTTGGTGTGCGTATTTTTGATTTTGTGAATATTACTTCGTGTTATTTTTTAAAATAAAAAAATTTGCAAAATCAAAATCACTAAAAAATAAAAAATCAGAAAATATACAAAAAAATTAGTAATAAAAAATAAAAAAATTAGAAAGATAAAAAAATCACAAAAACCAAAGATAGTTGTCCTTTGAGATTCTTGTTTTCTCTTAATTGATTTTCGATTAATTGAATAACCCTCAGGATTTGTAGCCTCCCTGAGTTCGACCTTGTCTGCTATACAGGTTAATAAGTAGCAAAAATAAAAAAAATATTTTTTTGTCACGGGATTTTGGGGATAACAACAATGACTGTTTACCATTAGATTATTCCGTCCGAGAAATTACGTGTCAACAAAATAGCGCCGTTGCTGGGGAGGCACGACGAGGGTAGTTAGGTTTCTCTTTTGACCTGCTATTCTTGGTTGTAAATATCTGTTTATAATTTGCCACATTACTTCATTGTTCATATCACTACATTTGTTTCTTTTGTTTTCTCTCATATTTGATAATTGTATTTCTTACACATTCTCTTTTCTTTTTCTTGTGAGGGCCCACGGAGCGAAGGAGGCGATCCTAGGAGAGCCGAATCACCCAAGCGACGTGGAGGCGGCTTGATTCTTCACCAAGCCGCAGGATAGCATGAGAAGAGAAGAAGGAAAAAGAGAGAGAGAGAGAGAGAGAGAGAGAGAGTTTTTCTTTTCCATTCGAACTTTGTAAAAGGACATTCATTTGTTGCGGGGTCTGTTTCGCCAAGTGCCGGTGCACTTGGGGTATCTCACCGGTTTTGTTTTCATCGCCTTATTTTTCTTTGTTTCCCATGGATTTCGTAAGGTACCTCTTGATTGCTTTAATTAATTTGCTTGAGCCAGGTAATTAATTAGGTCCAAACACCCTAAACAAGACATTTCTGTGCCTATAGAGTAGAGCATAATTTGGACTTAGTCAAATTAACTTGTTCTTGCCCATTAATAGAAGCTATCATCTAGGATAGTTCACTTGCATTTGCATATAGGATAGTTTATTTCAATTCTGTCAGATCACATGCATGTAGAGTGCTGGCGACAAGGTACGCATCTCTAACCCCTGCATACATCATTGTTTTTAGTCGCGCATTGGCATTTACGATCTCCTTCCTTGTTTTCACTCACATAATTTAAAAAGGAAATTGGACACTTGGTAGGCGATTCTTTGAAAATATTTTAACCAAGTGATAACTGCTAAAACCGAGACTGCTAATGAAAACTCGAACCTAAAAAATACAAGGAAAATTATTGTTTTAGGGAGAGTAACCCCCTCATTGTTTGGTTTGCTTGTGCGAGAGAGCGACCCGCACACTAGGATAGAGCCATGCCCGAACTCTTTTCAGACTACTATCTTGGGTTAGTCGTTCTCCAGTGAGGATCTCTCCGTTAGCCTATAAAGCGGCCCATGACATCCTTAACAGATTGAGTTGATCGGGTAGCCGGTAAACGGTCGCAATTCATACTGGCTGGGAAAGATCTAACTTTGGGATTGGGCCAGTCTCCTGAGAGCATTGGGTTCCTAACAGCTCACTTTAACCGCTCTGATAAATTGTATTGTCACCAAACTCTAAAATTGACAAGATAATTGACCGAACCTTCACGGTCTTCACATTGAGTTGAGTTGGTGAACTGGGGGTTTGTATTGTGTTTGCTTGCTAGCAGTAAAGATCCTTCTGCGCAATTTGCATCTTCATTCACTTTCACTCTTGCATTGACCCTCGTGTTCTCGCATCCCACCTATTGATTTCGAAGATGTCGGACCGGAGTATTTCTCGTTCGAACTCCGCAAACACAATCTACACTTTGAGCCGTTCACCTTCTATTCGGGGAGACTCACTTCACGAATATTCCTCTTCCCGTAGTTTGCCGTTCACAACATCCATCAATCCGCTTTTTGAGACTCCATCAATTCTGAGTACTAATCGAGTATCATGCACATTTTCAGAGTCAGACACTGAACTCTGGATGCCACAAAAGGGAAATGGAACCATGTCGGAGAAGAGCAAGATCAACAACACCATGTTAGCCTCCATCCAAACAATTCAAGCCCAGATAGCAGAGCAGACTAACTTTCAGATCGCACTGAGAGACATGATTCTTGAGCTGAGATAGGAAAGAGAAGATAGGAGAGAGGGGGATAAAAGAAACCCTGGAGGTGAGAATGGAGAAGAAGCTGATACAGAACCTAAGCCTACACTAAAAGGTGCTTATAATCCAGGGGCAGGACAAACAAATTCTTGGATACAAATCCCTGCGGTTCATGGGCATTTTGAGCTTAAGCCTACTATTTTGCCTCTTCTCCCAATATTCCATGGAAATATTAGTGAAGAACCTTACATACACCTCCAGCAGTTCGATCGCATTTGTGGAACAATACACTACCCGAATGTCCCATTAGAGGTAGTACAGATGACCTCCTTTCCATTCAGTCTGATAGGCAAAGCATTGTATTGGCTAAATCACTTGGGGAAGGTTGTCACTACTTAGGAAGAGTTGAGGTCCGCATTTCTCAGCAAGTATTATCCATTTGGATGACTCAACCAAATGCGATCCTTAATTGCTAATTTCTCCCAGATGCCCAAGATCCTATTCACGAGGCATGGGAACGATTCAAAGATCTGACGGAGATATGCCCCCATTATGATATTCCAAAGATCAGCCTGGTATAAAATTTCTTTAGGGGATTAAGCATTGAGAATCAGAAGCTGTAAATGCCGCTTGTGGGGGAAGTTACTTCAATAAGGACGAGGATGCCCTATACCAAATTTTTGAAGAGATAGCGGAAAGTTCTGCAACTCTTTCTTCTTCACGTGCTTTTCAGAAGCATCCCGTCACCACCCCTGCAGTACCCCACAAAGATGTCAATATGATGGCAACAAAAGAAGTGGATAAGGTGGATAGCACTGACCTGGCCATCATTGGAAACCACCTATCCAAAATAGACATTATTGAAAAGCGATCCCAGGAACTTGATAAGCTTCATGTGATCGAGAAGGGGACAAAGAACCTGAATAAGCTGGATGAGATAACAAAGCATCTGGAACTTCTTGTCAATTCGATCAACGCAGTCCATAGCACGAATGCAGCATCCAATACCTCTAATAGGGAGCAGACATCATCCACCAAGTAGAGTAGCGGAGGACCAACCACAGTTCAGCATGTCTACTACGTGCAGACACCTGATCAGGTTCCGTATCAACAAGAAGTTTCTTAGATTCTTGAGTAGCAGTCCACCTCCACTTGGTATTCAGGAGGTGAATGGTATCTGGTTCGACCGTGAGCGAAACCAGCCCCGTCCGTTAGGGTAAGGCCAGTTGGGTTTACAGCAGGGTCAGAGACCCGCCCACCAGTTTCAGGGAGGCAGACAGCAGTAATACCAGTACCAGCATCAGTAGTTCCAGCCTCAGTATTAGTCTCCACCTCATTTCCAAAACTGGAGACAAGGACAGCCTCAGCAGTAGTCTATGTATTTCCCTCATCCTAACCAGCAGTAGATTGCATATTATGGGCAGTATACTCCCCCTCCTCCTCCTCATTATCAGAATCCGTATGGGTACCAACAACCTCCGTACTATCAGCCTCAACGACAACCAGTCAATGAGCAAGTTGAGGCCCCTTCAGTCAATCCAGCACTGGACCAACTTACACTGCTTATGAAGAACATGAATGAACTGACTCAGCGGATTGAAGACTTGACCACCACAAAGACTCTGATTCCAACACAGGTTGAAGCCAACCCCAACAACTTCAGACGCAAGGAGCAGGTAGCCAATGGCCCAACCACCCCTGAGACAGGTATGTCCCTTTATTTTACATGTTTATTTGACGCCATTCATCTCAGGAGCGGTAGGAGATTGCAACCGCCTACGTAGCAGTTGGGATTGGGAGATCGATCCACTGAGAGAGCATCATCTTCTGCATCATCTCCTTTACCAGCAGTCGAGAGGCCCAACATCGCAACACCCACATCTGGAGTTTCACCACCTTCACCACAAACTTCACCAGGCAGATGCAGATCACCATCATCAAGGGAGAATATACCAGTCGCAGATTCTTCCTCTTCACCAGCAGTAACATCCCGTTCTGTTTTAGATTCTATTTTTCCTTCACCTTGATTGGACAACACTATACAGACTGATTCTAGTTGTCCTCTTGTACATGATGATTCCACTTTGAATAAAGGAAATGAATGTTTGCATGTTTATTCTGATTCTATGCCATTTCCTTCTGCTCTCAAAGCTAAAAAAATTCAAAAATTAAAAACAGCACTATCTGACCTTGGAGTGGTTGAGATCTTACAGAACATCTTTTTAAAGATGCCACTCCTTAAGGCCATGGAATACATGCCTACAGTAAAAAAGGGAATGAAAGAGGCATGTTCCCAGAAGCGTCAACCGAGGAGGAACAGATGAAAGGAAACAGAGAAACACATCTTCACCATGGCCACAGTTCATGCCATCATCAACCTTCCACCGAAAAAGAAAAACAAGGGAGCACCTCACATCCGTTGCCATATCTTTGATCAAGAATTTGATCATACTCTTCTCGATAGCGGTTCCTCCATTAATCTCATGCCTACCTCTTTATTAACTGAATTCCAGTTAGGGCCTCTTAAAACAACTAGAATGATCCTTCAGTTTGCTGATAGATCGATTAAGAGGCCAAGAGGCATTTTAGAGGACGTTATTGTAATGGTACAGGGAATGAAATTCCCTGTTGATTTTATTGTCATGGATATGGACACACATGTACCGTTAGTCCATACCCCGATCATAGTAAGTCGACCGTTCCTCCGAACGGTCGAAGCAAGAGTTGATTATGGTACTGGAGAGATCATCTTTCACTCTCGTAGTGACAAGGTGAAAATTGAGACAAACTCTAATCCTAGACCATCACTTTTACCAAAAACAGATGAGACAGAGAAAGTTATATCAGAGCCAGATGACTGTGATTTTCTTGCTGAATTCAGAGAGAGATCATTTCTCGGATTTTATAGATATTCAAGAGTTCCTTTCCCAAAAGGACACTCTGGAAAGCATAGTCGACATGAGTTCCCTTGGTGGTCCAATTGAGACAGTTGCAGATAAGCATTTTGAGCAGAGTTCTGAGGTCTAGATATCTAAGCCAATTGTTGAATTTCCTAACTTATGCACAGTTGAGAGACATTTTTATGAGATTATTGCTGAGATATCTGAGCCGTTCATTGAAAAGAGTATTGAACATCATGATGAGCCATTCCTTTCTGAGCAGAGATCATTCCTTACAAATTTATCAGATATTCTACTTGTTGAGCCATCAATAGCCAAGGTGGGTAGTCTACAAAGCACAAATCACATACCATCTACTAGTACAGTAACAGACATTATCGCAAAGCTGATTCATACCCCACCTGAGCTCAATGTTTTACCATCAACGTTGAAATATGCCTTCCTTGCGGGTCCCCCCCTCCCAAATGTTTTTGGTCATCCTCAGCTCGTAGTTGACTGATGAACAAGAATCTCGCGTGCTAGAGGTTCTTGAGAGAAACCGCAAGGCTATAGGATGGAATATCTCGGATCTCTGTAGGATCAATTCAACGTTGTGCTCGCATCATATCTACCTAGAGGATGACTGCAAACCCTCCCGTGAATGTCAGCGCCGTCTAAATCCAAACCTAAGGGAGGTTGTCATGAACGAGATCAAGAAATGTTGTGATGCTGGCTTTATATATCCCATTTCGGATTCCAAATGGGTAATTCTTATACATATGGTCCCAAAGAAATCTGGGATTACGATCGTAAAGAATGACCGTGGTGAAGAGATTCCGACTCGGGTACCTACTTCATGGCGTGTTTGTGTAGATTACCGACACCTGAACTCAGCTACCAAGAAGGACAACTTTCCACTGCCCTTTATTGATCAGATTATTGAGAGGTTGGCAGGGAAAGAGTTCCTTTGTTTCTTGGATGGGTACTTGGGATACGAGCAAGTTGCGATCTCTCCTGAAGATCAAGAGAAAACTACTTTCACTTGTCCGTTTGGCACTTACTCCTTTAGACAGATGCCCTTTGGATTATGTAATGCCCTCGCTACATTTCAAAGGTGTATGTTGGTTGTTTTTGTCGACATGGTGGGTAATTTTCTTGAAGTTTTCATGGACGATTTCTTGGTCTACGGGGATAGTTTTTACACATGTCTTTCTCATTTAGATCGGGTTCTTCAACGTTGCTGCGAGGTAAATCTAGTGCTCTCGTGGAGAAGAGTCACTTTATGGTGACTAATGGGATTGTATTGGGCCATGTCATCTCCAGACATGGTATGGAGGTTGACCTGGCTAAGATTGATGTGTTTTCCAAGTTAGAGCCACCGCAGAATTTGAAGCAGTTGAGGTCATTTTTGGGACACGTAGGATTCTATAGGCGATTCATAAAGGACTTCAGCAAAATCTCCAGACCTTTGACTGAGCTTCTGTGTAAGGAGACTGATTTTGTTGTCGATGAGAAAGTTCTCCTTGCATTCAATCAGATGAAAGAAATGGTTACTAGTGCTCCTGTCTTACAGCCACCTGATTGGTCTCTTCCCTTTGAGATCATGACGGATGCATCAGATTTCGCAGTTGGAGCAGTCTTAGGACAGAGAAGGTATGGGATACCATTTGCTATACACTATGCTAGCATGACTCTGGATGAAGCACAACAGAATTATACAGTTACAGAGAATGAGATGTTAGCAGTTGTGTTTGGGCTAGAAAAGTTCAGATCTTACCTCATCGGTTCACACATGATTGTGTACACGGATCACACTGCCATATGATACTTACAGGCAAAGAAAGATGCCAAACCACGCCTTATCAGATGGATCCTTCTTCTCCGGGAATTTGATTTAAGGATTCAAGATAAACCTAGAGTGAAAAATGTTGTGGCAGATCACCTTTCCCGTATCACAGACATAAAGACCTCTCAGCAGAACATGATTCCTATTTCCGAAACCTTTCCAGATGAGGTCATTTTGTCTGTGGACTCACTCCCATGGTATGCTAATATTATGAACTATCTTTTCTTCAAGAAAGTTCCACATTATTGGTCGAAGTACAAGGTAGACAATTTTCTATCAGAGATTCATTATTACTAGTAGGTGGATCCATACCTATTTCGTGAGGGTGCGGATTGTATCTGGAGAAGGTGCATTCCTCGGGAGGAACACACCAGTGTACTTGAGCACTGTCACAAACTAGAATCTGGTGGGCATCATTCGGGGAAACGCACGATAGCAAATGTTTTGTAGAGTGGCCTATGGTGGCCCACATTGTTTAAGGATGCTATAGAGTATGTTTGAGGTTGTACTGATTGTTAGAAAATGGGAGGAACTGTTGGTTCCAAAGATACCATGACCCTAAGATATATATAGATTTCTAATGTTTTTGATGCTTGGGGCATAAACTTCATGGGCCCATTTCCTATTAGTCAGGGATTTCAGTACATCCTGCTCGTCGTGGATTATGTTAGTCGATGGGTGGAGTCTATCCCCACCCGAGCCGCAGATAGTCGTACAATGTTTCCTTTCTCAAGGACCACATTATTATGTAGTTCGGTATTCCCAAAATACTAATTTCAGATGGGGGAAGCCATTTTATTAATAGAGAAGTAAAGAAGCTTGCGAAGGAGTACGCCATTGAGAACAGAGTTGTGTCTCCTTACCACCCTCAGACTACTGGCTTGGCAGAAATTTCAAATAGGGAGATCAAGACGATATTGCAAAAACGTGTACGTCCAGATAGGAAGAACTGGTCCCAGATGCTTGACTCAGTTCTATGGGCTTATCGGATGGCGTACAAGTCTCCTTTGGGTATGTCTCCCTATAGATTGGTATATGGAAAGCCTTTCCACCTGCCAGTGGAATTAATTCACAAATCTTTATGGGCACTCTGTGTATGCAATTTAGACTATGAGAAGGCAGAAAAAATAAGAAGTTGAATTTGAACAAGTTACTGGAATTCCGAGACGTTGCATACGATAACTCACTTATGTATAAGGAGAAAGTCAAGCGCTGGCATGATAAACACATCCGAAGAAAGGCTTTCTTCCCTAATCAGAAAGTTTGGTTATTTGATGCTAAGTTGAAGTTGTTTCCAGGAAAATTGAAAAGCAAGTGCTCAGGACCGTTCATCATGAGAGCTGTGCGTGACAATGGGAGTATTGTCATATCTAGGTTGTCATCTTACGCACTGCCATTTGTTGTGAACGGACAGTTGCTGAAGCCATATCTAGATCATGATACATTCATGTCCGTTGTTGATTCGATATCTGTGGTATCAGATGATGATCTCTTGATTCCATCTTTTGTGTCTGATACATGATCATCTACTCCTCTTGTATATCCTTTTGTTTCACTCTTTCTTCTTCCATTTTATCATTCACCCCTTTTTCGTGTGTGTATATATGCTATATTTAGGATGTGATTTATCTTAAGTATGGGGGGGTGAACGATCTGTGTTGTTCATATTCATCTTGTTCATCACTCTTGTTGTTGCCTATACTTAGGGATACTCTATCCTATGTATAGGGGGGTGATGTTGTTCATATCGTGTCTTTTTATTTTCCAGTCTGTACATTCTCCTCATCGGTTTTCCCCTTTTGTGCACTCCACTATACTTAGGATTACTTGATCCTAAGTATAGGGGGGATCACCAACTTCTCTTCTTTTTATCTTTTCTTTGAGTCATTGTAGCATAAGAGTTCTTTTCAATTTTCTATACTTAGCACGAGTTATGTCTTCCTTTTTTGCTCTATGATCACTATGAGGACATAGTTCGAGCTAAGTTTAGGGGGGTGTCATATATATTGTATATACACTTTAGACATAACTCGTACTTTTAAATACATTTATTAGGGGGTTATGTGTATAATTTTGTAAAATCCACATGTGTTAAAAAAACAAAAAAATAAACAAACAAAAAAAACAAAATTAAAAAACAATAAAAAACACAAACAAAACAAACAGAACAAACAAAAAAAGCCAAAAAATGTATATACTTGCATATATTGTACTAACCCTTTTCCTTTAAAAAAAACTACAAAACCAAAAATCTATAAAATTTGCATAAATAAAAAAAACCTTTCTTTCACATCTGCATTTTTCCTCCAAAAATCCGTAAAATGTTCAAAATTAGAAAATTGTTTAAAAACTTGTTCTTTTCACATGTGCATCATTTCTTTTAAAAAAAACTTTGCATTGCATTGTTCATATTTTATTGCATTTGCATGCGCATTTTTCATGATAGTATTGACATTTAAACTAAGCCTGGAATAAAATTGAAGAATGGAGCTTAGTTGGACCTTAATCCACCTAATTCTCAGAGGAACTTCACCAAGAAATAGGATTTTAGAAGCTTCAGGTCTTTAACTTAATTCTTTAAGTTCCACATGACAATGTGCAATGTTTGACTCTTAGTGTCTAACCTGGTCTCTTCATTCTGGGTACAACTCTGGAATAGGGAATTAATTTGTACTCTTGCACTATGCACTTAGCACAACTCAGACGGGATGTTGGAAGACTATGTGAGTTTCTATTCTGGTAGCGTGGGAATCTAAAGATTGGAGTATGGGTTGAAATAAAGCTTCGGAAAAGGGATGGACGGCTGGGCACAATTTTTTCTAAGACCCCAAAAAATGTACGGAAACAAAAAGATTCTATATCCGTAGGGGCACAACAAGATCCACGCAGAACCACCAAAAATCCAAATACAAAGAAGCCAATACCAAATAAATATCTGACCAAAAAGGTCCAAGCTTCAAGAAACCTGCAAATCTTGGTGGAGACTCGGCTACACTGGCCAGCTCCACAAGGAGAGATGACTACACTGGCCACCCTCCAGTTCTTTTCTCCTTCTTCTAACTTCTTCCCCAAATTGATTGTGAACACAGCACGATAGACCTTAGAAGGAAATACCTGACTCGCCAAGGACGAGTTATTGGAGAGGAGATTTGCATGGTAGTCCGGCATTCTGGATGGGAAGAGCTTAAACCTTTCACACACATGAGTCAATTGTTAAATGTTCATAGGGTATACTTTGGGAAGAGGATTGATCTAAGATGACTTCTAAGCCGAAGCTGTGACAATGATGTGTAGAACTTGAAGGCTGTCGATTTTAAAATTCTAAGTCTCACAGAAGTTCTGACACACTAATAATCCAAAGGTCCGACAAATCTCCAAAGTACAATTATATGAAGATAAGTTTAATACTCAATGTTGTCCTACTTTCTTTATTTTCCCTTTCTTTTTCTTTTTCTTTTTCTTTTTCTTTTTCTTCACTTATTCTTTAAAATAAGTGTTTGCTAAGGGACTAGCAAAGGTAAAGCATAGGGGGATGATGAATCTGCGATTCGTCATCTTTATTCATTTATTTTAGCTTAAAATCCCTTATAAAACACCTGCATCAAACACTAACTCCATATTCTTACTAACTTGCATCTTTGTGTAAATAGTGTACACTTCTTACTAATTTTAACCTAAAATAAATAAATAAATAAAGGAAAAATAAAGAAAAGAAAAAAATGGAAGACTGTATATATGTAATAAATACATGCCGACCCGAACCTTGAGAGAAGGTCAAGACTTGACCTGATCTACCGGGAATAAAGTAGGGGGAGATAGGGTCCTTAAGCAGAAAATCCAAAAACAATGTGTGCGTGTTATTGTAAATACTTCTCACTTATTTTGTGTATATCTGTATAAAACTAACACTAAATTATTTGTGCCTTATTTGAACTCAAATCAAATAAATTTCAAAACCAAAGTTGTAAATAAAAATGTGTCCTAATTAATAAAAATGATTGTACAATTAAATCATGTACAGAATAAAAGTAGCCACACTTGGAAAAAGCCATTAATCACTAATTGAAAGATTATTTTTGGCTCCATATGAACTCAAATTGAACCAATATCACTTCCATTGGATTCTAAATTAAAGTATCTTCAAAATGGTTGTATTTTCATAATTTTTAGAGTTACGGTTGAAAAGTCGATTTTCTGGGGTGGTTTGTGCAATTTTACCATGTATTTTGTGCAGATTGTATTTGTATATATTTGTAAATTATTTAAAAAAAAAATTTTTTTAAAAAATAAATTCTTTAAAAATAAAAAAGGCTAATTTCCTCATTTACCCTTGTTTATAATGTCATATATGTATATAGTATATGTATATGGTTGCTATTTTTAATTAACCTCCATAAAAAATTTAAAAATAACATTTTTTTAATTCAAATAAATAAAGTGATGAAAATTCAAAAAAATCAGATAATTTTGTAAATACTTTTATCTCTTTTTATCTTTACCTCTTTTCAAATTTCATCTCTCTTATTTCTTTCACCAAAAAAATTCAAAAATTCATTTCAATTTTCATTTCTCTTTCACCAAAATAGTTTAAAAATTCATTTCAATTTTCATCTCTCTTTATCCAAAAAAATTCAAAAACTAAAATTTCATTCTATCTTTTCTATTTATTTGGCTCCTTCTCCCTCATTTCAACTTGATCAATCTTTAGAGAGAGGAGCCTGATCTCCAAGAGAAAATTTCGTCGAGAATAGTGCCTTGCCTCCGAGCCGTCCGGTGACAGCGAGTCAGCCTTGTCAAGGCAATCACACTCCTTTTCCGCTCCTAAGGTGAGATCCACATTTTTCTTATTTTTATCTAGGTTAATCGTAGTTTATTTGTCGTATTTTTTACCTCGTTGTCAATTTTTTGTTTATCTAGATCTTAAAATCCACCACGACTTATACCGCCACCGACTCCATTTTTCATCTCACTCTCTCGATCTCTACGCGTTCTATTTCTATAATCCATGATCTCTCAACTCCGGCCATGTACGGTGGCCGGAGATCAGATTCGATTCTTATATTTTTCTACGGATCCCCATTCATTTTCTGATTTGTAAATAAATAAAAAAATTTTGTTTCATTTTTCTCTAACGTTTGTTTTGCAGGATCATTAAAAAACAAAAATATAAGAATAAAAAAATAAAAAAATTTATCCAATTTTTTTAATTCCTATTTTTCGGATTTACAAAAGAATAAAAAAATAAAAAAATATTCACTATTTACAATTCAAATTGCAAAAAAAATTAAAAAAGGGGAAGAAACGGTAGCATGTCGCCACCCCCTACCACCGTCGCCGGCCATCCTCCAATCCGCGGTGGCCCGCACCTCCGCCAGCTCGCGCTCTCCGCCCGCAGGTGCCTCCAGCAGACCCGCCTAGCCTCTAGTAGTCATTCACCAGCCGCGTACCTCACCCGCCCGTCGCGACCTCTGCGCGCCAGGCTCCTCCTCGCGCCACCATCTTTCCATGCGTCCCCGCCGCTGAAGACCCGACATCGTGCCACTCATCCAACCCGCTGAGCCCTCCGCCAAGGGCAGCAGCGCCCCAGCCGTGCAGCGGCCCCCTTCCTCGCAGAGCTGCCCCGTGCGGCAGCCCGACCCGACTCCATCCCTTGCCACGCCACCCGCAGCAGCCTTCCGCGTGTGGCGATCTTTTGTCCGCGCCGACCTGCCATCACCGCACCTCCCGCGGTGCCTCCCTGAGCGCCCGCACGTCAACCGCATTTGGCTCGCATCCCACACAGCCCCGTCCGCCGTGAAGGCGCGCCCAAACTCCATCGATGCTGGTGCCCCGTGGGCGGCGCCCCCATCTTAGGCGGTGGTGCCCATCCTTCTTCCCCCTTGGATTTGGTTGAAACAAAGAAGAATAGTAAAACAACCCTAGGGCATTACAAAAAATAGAGAATTTACAGTTGCACCCCCCGTATATTTCAGAAATTACAGAATGGGCCTCCCATCAGCTCTGTCACGTGCACAACACGAGCATACTAGGTAAATTGCAATTTTTTTCTCTCTGTTTATTCTTATTATTATTTGATGCAAAAACATAGAACTATTTGTAAACTAGTCCATGAATTCCAGATTTTGAATTTGCTTTTGCTTTTCATTAAAATGAATGTTTTTATTAGTCCAAAAATCTTGCAAAAATTATGCTATGCTCCTGATTTCCTTATCTTCTTAGCATAAAATTTTCATTCCATTTTGCCTTCATTTATTATTATTATTAAAAAATCAAAAACTTGCCATTTTTCCTAGTTTGAAATATTAAAATTCATAAAAATTCAAATATTGTTCCAAAAATTCCAAAAATGGGGTAGTTGTATTTCATTGTCTTTTAATTTCTGACTAATTTTCACGCAATAATTATCTACAAAACCCAAAAAAATTGAAAAACATTAACAATCTTCCAAAAAATCATTGACAATTCTACAAATCTTCAAAAATAGTGATTTCAAATGCTGTTTGTTGATAATTGCTTCTAGTTTGTCTTAAAAATAATTGTCAGGAGTTTTGGGCACTTAAAATATTTTAAGTTGCAAATTACTCCAGGCTGTGCACATTTTCGCATTTTTTTCACTGTTTGATTTTTAGAAAAATACAAAAACATCTGAAAATTCTACAAAAATTCTCAAAAATATTGCAAAACATTTAAAACCCAAAATACTTTCTTTGCATTTTTCTGAGTATTTTTGATTAATCGAAAAAATTACAAAAAGAGTTGGTGTGCGTATTTTTGATTTTGTGAATATTACTTCGTGTTATTTTTGAAAATAAAAAAAATTCAAAATCAAAATCACTAAAAAAATAAAAAATCAGAAAATATACAAAAAAATTTAGAAATAAATAAAATAAAAAAATTAAAAAGATAAAAAATCACAAAAACTAAGGATAGTTGTCCTTTCAGATTCTTATTTTCTCTTTATCGATTTTCGATTATTGAATAACCCTAGAGATTTGTAGCCTTCCTGAGTTCGACCCTGTCCGCTACACATGTTAATAAGTAGCAGAATTAAAAAAAATATATTTTTTGTTGTCACGGGATTTTGGGGATAACAACAACGACTGTTTACCATTAATTTATTCCGTCCGAGAAATTACGTGTCAACAGATGGGGAGAGTGGTATGTGCAGATGGCATCAGTCCTCCCTATACTTAGGCCTTGGCCTAAGTAGAGGAAGAAGTTGTACAAGGAGATCGATGTGGTCGGGAGGGAGGGTGGGTAGCCGATGATTAAGGCAGTTTTCGGCCGATTTTTTGTGAGCCTATGGTGAGAGATCATAATGACGAGAAGGAGATGAAGCATATGATTACCAACTATTATCAGTGTTATCCTCAGAAAAGTCATGATGGACAGTAGATGTATCATATGAGTCAGATAAAAGGTAACCATCATCAGAGTTATCCTCAGAGGAATAGTATTTGAAATTGGACACACTCCAAATATTCTTGTCTTTTTGTTTCTTCAGTTGTTTTCTCAGAATTCGTTCCTTCTTGGGATCAAGAGATTTGTCCTCAAATGAATACTGTGAAGCACCGGTCTCAGTCAGTTCATAAGAAATAATTCAAGTGTATTTGATGAGAGCAGGAGCATCGACTTTTGATGAATAATAGTTAGGAACGGGAGTCGTCCAATGAGAATCGAATTTTGGATCCTTGTGAAGATATGGTTTTAGAACTGTCGAACAGACTTCACTCATGTAGATTACCTTTTTCGGACATGATGAGGGATCATCAGCTGATTCCTCTTCCGGAAGGTCAAAGGTGACTTTCTTTTTCGATGAAGGAGTAGTCATTTTGTTTCGTGAAGTTGTTGGTCCACTTGAGTCTCCAGATGAATAACTATTGGAATTCTTCTCCTTGGTTGGTGTTCGTCCTGCGTGTTTTTTCTTAGTCTTCTTATTGCTGGTGCACTCCTGATTTGGGAAGTTTTGGTCAAGGTATTCAGAGTAGGTTGCCCCTGGGTGCGACCATGCATATGTCTCAAGATCATATAAGAAACATTCTTCTATTGTGAGATCCGCAGGAATTAAAATACTGGGGAGAGTCTCTGCATGTTCGTTCTCAATTAATTTGATGTTGGAGCATACCTGTGTTGAGCTAATGTGATCAAGGTAGTCAAAATAGGTTGACTCAGGGTGCGACCATGCATAAGTCTCCGAATCATATGATTCATATACTCGATTCTCTATGATGAGAACAGTAGAGAATGGAGCAGGGGGAGAGTCTCTAAACCGATAGTCTCATCAATAACCGCTATCTCAGATGTAGCAATGGGGTAGGACTTTTATACCGCTTCATAGTTAAGGTTGTCGAGGACTTTGTGGGTTGCCCCAGAAAATCGTGGTTCCTCAAAGACTGGGTGAGATCGAAGTGCTTCCAATACTGTAAACTTGATTTCTCGAGTCTCGCACTCAATAATTGCCTTAGCCAATGCTAAGAATGGATTTTCGAGAATAATTGGAGACTGGGTGAATTCTCCTTGATGCTCAATATTAATGATCGTGAAAGTCTACTTTGAGCGGAGCACCTTGGAATGTCATGATGACAGAAATGATTCCTCCTGAACGCTTTATCAATCGGTCAGCCAATTAAACGATCTCTCGTATCTTCCTGTTAGGTCCGAGTTTGAGCTCATGAAATACAGAGGTTGGGAGGATATTGATCGGTGAATCGTCATCAATTCGAGCATGCGTAAATATCGTGTCTTTGATTCCACAGTCAAATCTAGGCAACCGCTTCACTATGCGGCTCTTGGTTTTTCTCCTCGACAACAAGGAGGAGGCCATTGATAAAATATGTCTTTCAGTCTTTGTTCTTATCCTTCCCGACTTTTTCATCAATAATTTATCCATTACAATCCTTTGAGGTCAGGGAAGTGCTCAATGGCCTGTATAAAGGGAAGTTCAAAGATCAGTTTCTTCTCCAGTGCTTCCCGTACAGCAGGATCCAAATTCTTCAGATCTTCTTCAGTTTTAGTTTTTATGTATTTTTTGAGATTTTCGATTTTTTTGTTGTTTTCTAATATTTCAATTTTTTTGTTATTTTCTTTGTGGTGTGGTGATGTGGTGTCTTCCATAGATGAGTAGGGGCTTTGATGTTCCGAGTAAGAGCCTGAGGCATAGTCATTTCTAGGGGAGTAATATGCAGAAGTGTCGCTGTTAGAATCATCCCTAGGTTTCTGAATATCCTCAAAATTGTCAACATGAGATCCAATCTTTTCCTCATCCAATTTTATATCTGAGCTACCAGAGAGTGAAATTAATCGATTGACAAACATTCGAAATCTATCCTCCATTAAATCGTATCTCTTATCTATCCTCGAAATATCATCCTCAAAATTCTATTCATGATCAATCATGGGAGCAGTCGGTGTGTGTTTTTGCATTTGAGATTCATCTTCCATTTTCCTGTATGTGCTGAAAGGAGATTTTCTTGAAATATCTGATATATGATCATTATTTTCTGAAAATTTCTCCTCAAAAATTATGGAAGGAGGTTGCTCATGTGATCCAGGCCTGTGGAGTTGGTCTGAGTAGAGTTCAATCCTTTGATTATGATTGGTCGGACCATGATATTGTGGAGTCAGCATACATGGTTTATGCATTTCTATATAATCAGTCCAGTCCTCTGTATTAGTGTCATGTCTGAAGAGGGGGTTGTCATGGTCAATCCCAGGTGATGGTTGTTCATTTGTGTTCAAAGGCGAGGAAGATGGAAGATGTGAAGAAGTGTTAAATTCGATCATGTGGTTACAATCTCCCCATGAAAGATGTATTGACATTTATCGAATATGAAGGTTGAATTGCATGATCGGAGTACAGTGGATTGATATATGAAGAAGTGGAGACCTCAGTCGGTTGTTGGTTTGTATGATCCGAATACAAAGGGTTGTCATTCATGAAGTAGACCGGATTTGTAGAGAGTATTGGATCTATAGGTGATTGAGAGACTCTTGTGGAAGTTAGATGATGTGTAGTTGGAGGAGGTTTTGAAGTTTTGGGTCTAATCGATACGAATTTATTTTCATAGTATAGCTCTAATGGATTCTCGGATAAATGTTCCGTCATTTTTGAAAGAGCTGAAGTGAATGACGGTTTGGGTTTATTCAAGACGAATTGATTTCATGACCTGTATCTGGAAAGTTATTGGACAAAAGTTCCATGATTTTCGAAGGAGGTTTATTGGTTGACAAATCAAGAAAAAAGAGTGATGGCACAAGTGTGCGGCTTTTGCTTTTCGAAATCGATTCACTCACGTAAAATCAAACACAAATCAAACTCTAGGTCCACCAACTCACACAATGAAGCCGTAAGAGTTTGTTATTTATATTTTCAATTTTAATTGGTGATAAATCAATCTTGGAAAGAATTTAGCGAGCCGTTAGATGCCAGTAATTTTCGTATGGCCCGAATTCTTACGACTAGTTGCACCTACTTTCAGCCAGTATGGGTGTAAGTACGGACCGTAAAACGGCTACCCGTTACTTTAAGACGGAGCCTTATGCAATGTCCTCTAAAACACCCACTCTGCTAAGGAAATCCGGATTGTTTACCGGCTACCCGTAGTTCCTTACTAAGAAGTAGCTAATCGTTTTTGGTAGAATCAGTAGTCAATATGAAAATCCAAGTTTGGGCTCTAGCCTTAAGTGTCATCTCTCACTCACTCAGAAAAATAAAAGAATCCAAGGTCGGGGTTTCTCTTTCGCAAAAATTCTTGATTTTATGAGTTATTTAAAATCGGCTATATTTAGCAGTCCCAATTTTAATTAAGCGATCACTGAAGAATTAAACAAACACAAATACACATTTACCATCCAGTCCAAATTTCCTTTAGAATTATGTGATAAAAAAGGAGGGAGAAATTCGAGAAAGCTGATGCATGTGAAAACAAAGATGTATGCTCAGTTAGAAGACTTACAGTGAATCCTCGCAATCTCCATGTGGGATGCAATACAGAAATTAAAAAATTAATCTAGATGAATGCAAGCCGATGAAAAATCACACCTTGTAGAAAGTTCTATTAGCGAGGAAGAATTGAGTTGAATTTGGCTAAATTGAACGATCTAATGTGCGTCTCAATTAAAGTGAAGTATGGCCCTAGGTACTACGAGAACAATCAAAAATGTAAATTCTCTAAGAGACATATGTGCAGGTCTATCCTAAGCACCACTCAAGTCAGGCCCCACCCTCACCGGAGAGTCAAACAGGCCACGACACACCACTGAAAAAGTTCAAGGTCTTTTTACACATGCGAGAGTCCAAACGGAAACCACTATAAATGTGCAAGTAATTACTAAAATTGCAGAAAAAACTCCTAGACTCTACGCTCCATCATGACTCGACTCGATCTTAAATTACTTACGGCTTTTTTTGGAAGTTGGTGAAGATGCTTCGGTTGCCAAAACCGCTCCACGTACGCTGGGTACCTCGCAAGAAAAATAAGAGAGAATGTAAGAGAGTGACTCAAGAATAAAATAAGAAAAATAAATGCTGAAAATAAAATAAAATAACTGCAAGAAAAAAAATGGAATTTACAGTAAAAAATCGAGGGTCAGACTACCCGATAGCGGAAAATCGAAAAAAAAATTTAGACAAAAAACTAAGCTGTTTGCCTCCCCGGCAACGACACCATCTGACAGTTCTGAGATTACAGATGTTAAATATATGTCGTGGATTATCGTTCTCTTAAAAATAATGAGTCGTTTCATTTTATGAGGGTACTCGGAATCGGTCAAGAAATAACCACACAAAATTTAGTCAATTTTCATTAATGCAGTTTTATGTTTATTTTACTTGGGAATGTCCCAAGGTCAAACACAAGGAGGCAAAGGAAAAACCTAGAATTATGTCTATCAAAGTTCGTGCGCAGTTTTCGAGGTGGTATATTTTTTTATGCAATTAGGGATGCAAAATGCAATTTTGGCCTATTTTAGGGATGTAAATGTCGATTAAACGATGTCCGAAAAATATCAATTTTGGCCAAGATGATAACTACGATGAAATGAATGCACGTATTTTTTTGGAATTTTTTGATGCAAGATTATTTTTTTATGAATTTTTAAATGCAAACAATATGAATTTAAATATTTAATTATAATAAATATTAAACCTATTTATTTTCATGGGATAAAATTATCTAAAATCTGTCACTAGGTGATGGATCTCAGAAAAATCCTAAACTTCAAAAATGTGAGATTTAATACCTACTAAAAATCAAATATTGAAATATGCAAAATGATTTTTATAATGCAAACTATACATGCAAATGCAATTCTTTTTGGGCACAATGTTAACCACAATTAATTCTACAATCCACGATTTTCGGTAATTTTTAACGCAACGGTTAATTAATTATATAAATCAGAGCACAAAATGGGCAAAGTATGCAATTTTCCACAAAAGAATGAATTATTAACTAACCACTACTCACAAAAACGTCCACAATATGCCAAGATGTAGAGAGTTAATTCATAAACATAATGCTATTTTTTTTAAATAATAAAAATATGTAATGTGAAGGTTTACAACTATGAGGGAACACAAGGTTATTTCTGGATATTACAAAAATTAAATAAAATGCAAAGAGGGCTATAATGTAATTACCAAAATCCTGGGGGGTCTGTTGCAAAAATACCAGAGGGTCACGTGTGTAGCACATGACCTCTTATTGGGGGACTGATGTGCAATTAGCCGAAATCTTGCAGGGCTCTTCGTAATTTACCCAGCGGGTCATGTGCTATGGACGTAACCCCTAGGATGCCCACGTCCCCCCGGGCGCACGTGCCTCACACGTGTGCGGGGGTTCTCGGGCTACGTGCCCGGTGGATCGAGCGGAGGAGTGGAAGGCCAGCGGTCACCTAGGCATAACAGACCGATGAGGCATGGATGGTAGTTGAGCAACTTGCGTCTGGTGGAAGCTTGTAATGGGGTCCTGCGTTATCGGCTTCTCGATAAGACTGGCGGAGGAGCAGGCATTGGAGGATTGTTGGAGAAGTGCGTGGCGACGACATAGCTTTGCAGCGGAAGTGCTGACATCGGAGACGAAGGCGTGGGCTCTACAGCGATGACCGGAGCAAAGAAGAAGGCTTGGGCGGCGCTGCTACGAGGCCTGGGGCCTCGAATCTCGTCGAGGAAGGAGGCTGACCGAGATGTCATCCCAGTGGTGAGCAACTCAGCCGATGGTGATGAAGGGGCATGGCGCTAAGGTTAAATAGGGATGGGGAGAGCGCTAGAGATGGCAGGTGGGACGGCGGTGATTTGATTGGGATCGACAAGATGGTGAATGAGATCTGGGACGAGGAGGCGACCGACAAAATTAGTGGGTGCGATGGCAATATTTGGGGGATCGCAGGGCGGAGGTTCCCAGATTGGAAAGGTGGCTGGGAGAGGACGATGGTCCTCGGCCATCCGATCAGCCGAGATCGGGCGGTCGAGGTTGCGACACGTGGCGGTTACCTAGGGCTAGCTCTACACGTGTACGGCACGTGCGTAGGACGCACGTGCCTTGTGCGTGTGGCTTTATTTTTTTTTTATACAAAATGAAATAAAAATAAACTCAAAAATGGGTGAGACGTGGCGGCTCCAGGAGCGGCCATGTGTCAGCCCCACAAAAATCAGGAAATAAATACCTTAAAAAATCAGGAATAAAGAGCAAACGACCTTGGATCGAAAATTTTCTTCACGAAAGTTGCTCATCTTGATGAGATCTACAACTTTTATAAAGACATCAAAATCAAAATCGATCAATTGCACAAAGTGATATTTTTGGGGTATCCCATGTACATAGAATACCTTGATTTTTAGGTTTTATATTTTTTTATCATTTTTAAACCACATAAAAATCCGGAAAAAATATGTAAAATAAAAGATAAATATTTATACATTAATCTATTTTTTATATTTTTATTAATTAAGAAAAATGAAGAAATAAAATAAAAGATGAAAAGACGATTTTTGTACAGACGATTTATGAAGACTTGGACTCAATTAGTTTCTTCGATTTCAAGCTCAATTTGGATTTGAATTTTTATGCATTTTAATAAAACTTTTATCAAATAGGACACATAAAAAAGAAGTAAACTAAAAAAGGTTAATTATGTACATAAAAAAATAGGTCAAAAACTGCTAAAATACAAAATGTACAAAAGAGGCCCAAAACCCAACTTTCACATACGAGCTCCGATTGACTTGAACTTGGTCTTGTTTTGAACGCAATTGAATGTACATTAGTTAAAAAGTGAGTAGGATCAAAACAGATACTGGATGGAGAAGATATGAGGGTTTTAGTCCGGGAATCCTAGAACTAGGGTTTGGGTATTTGGTCCACTTATTTGGTTAATGATTTTTTTGTATTTTTCAATTATTCTTGTTAGTGATATGTACTCATTGGAGATGGTTTTGGGTCATTCGGAGTTAACATGCATGAGTTAAAAATCGAGGAAGTTAGGCTATTTACATGTCAATTTTGGCTGGGATTTTTGGCTTCTTATTTTGTGCACAAATAAGGGATAAAATGCAATTCTTATCAAAACATGCATGAATGCTAATTATGCTAAATAACTGAAGAAATGCTGATGATTTTGAGGGATTTGAGCTTATTTAATGAGATTTAGAATAATGAATCTGAGATTCATCAGGGCTGCTTCGGCTAACATTTCGGGCTCGGATGTAGGCTCGACTGGCTCGGGAGAGCCTCGGGTGCTCCGAGCCTTGAGGTATGGTGCCGTTTGACACGTGGACATCCAAGGACCGTCTGATCACGAAAGATCAGACGGTTGCTACTGCTGTAGAAGGCGTCGACGTGGCTTCATAAGAACCACCCGATCTTGAAGATCGGACGGTTGCTGCTGTTTGCAGAGGGTATGACGTGGGAAAGTATGGGCCATTGGATGAACACCGGGGAGATACATCCAACGGCACCTGTAGCTTTTGAGTCGTCTTCCTCCGCCGCGACGATGGAGGTGGGTCTTTGTCCTCCAATGAAGCTGACTGAACTCTGCCACCTCCTTCTGCTCAAGATGCCGCTCCTCCATGGTTCCTGAAAGGTCCTTTATCTTCTCTAAAGATCCAGGAGGGTGCTGAGCATCTTGGAGGCTGATGGAGGCATCTGTACGCCTGATGAGGGGCTCGCAAACTTGGCTCAGGTGAAGTTCCGACCATTGAAGACTCAAGCACCTGCACGGTTACATCCATAGACGAAGCATGCACATTTAAGCATGTGTCTGAAATGAGATGGAATGGAGGCCATATGAGAGGAGAAGGAGGTCGACCTTGATCATCTTCTCAGGTGAGTCGAAGAAGAAAGTAGTAGGAGTGGTCTGTGATCATGGAGGAAGGAGAAGGGGATTGAAGGGTAGCACGTGAATGGTGGAAGCGAGGCGGATCTAAAGGGATGGTCGGTGAACAATGATGGTGTCAGGAGTTGCCTAATTAATTGGAAGAAGAATGAAGGATATACAAGGGGGATCGAGGATACTTAACGGGGCAATAATGGCGGTCGAAGGCTTGAACTTGGGGTTCGAGGTGAACCCCAGGTCTTCGATGGACCCCCTCAACTGGGTGGGGCGGCTCGAGCGAAGGCTAATCTCTCCGACGTGTCCATGAAAGGTGGCGGGTCTCACTGGAGGATGAAGGTTGTCGTCTCTCCTCTATCGATCCTCCCCCCACGGGGAGGAGGAGAGTGATGGGCCTAGCCCCTCATAAAGGTAGACACCAGTGAAAGGCAGAGGAGAGGAGGTATTTAAAGAGGGAGATCAACAGTTGAGATGGCGGAGGTTGTGGCTTTAGTGGGTGATATGGAATGATAGGAAGAGAGTCATGGAAAGCGTGGACTCTCACAAGGGTCGTGGATGAGTAGGGAATGTCCGGCAGCTGCTAATGAGTTGGGAAGGTGGAGGTTGTGATCGGGAAAATAGAAAGGGGTGGTGGTCTCCTGAGGTGGGCGACGTGGGTGAGGAGGTCTTCGGAGGTTGACGACAGCTTTTTGGCCGTTGGATCTTGTGATCCAACATCGGAGAGATAGGCACGTGTAGTGGCTCAGATTAAATCGAAAAGGTGCAATCAAAAGGCTCAAGAGGCACCACGTGGTGCAAGGAGAATGCGATGCTTGCAGACGGTTGAGATGGAATCGGGGGCACGATCGAAGGGTCGAGGGTAGCGCAAGGAGGAACGGCTGAGATGGAGGCATCTTGGAGGAGATCGAGCAGCACATGATGAGCCACGTGGCGAGCTAAGATTTAAGCGCTAATGGACGGAGGAGATGGTGTCTGGAGTTTGATCGGATGGTGGTGATGAGTTGCAGGATTCAATGGCGAGGATTGAAGACTCTAGACAACAATCCAACGGTGGAGAATGCGGTCGGGTGTCAAGTGAATGAGTGAGTTGCGTGGCGCAACCAGAAAGCGCCACATGGCCCATTCAGATTATTCGAAGATATAAAGTAATTTATAAGGGCAAAGAAGATTGATTTTGGAAAAAAACTCAAAACATGAAAGTTGTTGATCTCGATGAGATCTACATGTTTCTTGTTGACCAAAAAAGGAGATGAGGTCAAACAATGATAGAAAATATTTTTGAGAGTGTTTTTAAGGTTAAAAACACTACCATCTTTTATTTTGTTATTTTTTTGTATTTTTAATTTATTCAAGGGGTTATATAATACAAGGATTAATCTAGTTCTTATTGACACAATCTAAGATATGGGTTAATTTCTGCAAATTAAGAGCATGAAACAGGGTTTCATCAACTACCTATACTTAAACTGTGCTCGTCCCCGAGCATCACAAGAAACGAATGAGTTGTATTAACCCCCTTATGCATGCGTGTATAGGATCTAATCTATTCAAGTCCTCTCAATTTTAGAGATCCATAATCTCAGAGTTCAACCCATCCTTAATCAAGAGGCATCCAATTCCTCTATTTTCCATATTCTCTCTCATATACATATAAACTAAGGATATGACGCTTAGTGTTGACTATGTACACAAGAGTAGAGTCAAAACGTCACCTAAGATCCCGATCCAAGAAATTCTCCTAAGGACCCCATCCTCAACTCTAGGGAATAAACCAAATATTGCGTTCAATCCACCGTCTCTTTAGTTACCAGACTTAGAAATGTAGGTGGCAGACTAGATGATGGAGGAATTTAGGATTGTGTCATTTCTTCTCTCCCTCTCATTGGAACAATGATTCTCTCTAGTGCCTTATTACACAACACATATTTTTGGTGTTGATCAGTGCGTCTGTCAAGAGAAGTTGGAGTCATCTGCACTTGTTTTCCTGGGAATACACCGGGGTGTGCCTTTTTTGAGTACCTATTGTACCTTCTACACCCAGACTTGCAGCATTTACGATGTAGAGCCCTTTTTTTGGTGTAAGCCTGGCTCCTGGTCCTAATAGCTATGGTCCAAGTGGACACTTTGAAAATGGTTGGGAGTGCTCGCCTTTGGTGGAAGCTCTTTGTTGATTGACTTTGTGGAATGAGAGCTTTATTTTCAACATTTCATTGCTTTGTAATATTTTTGGCTAGCTCCACTACTTTTACCAAGAGTTGGTGCACACTGATCAACATTTCTACTTATTTCACACCCTAACACTTAGGTCAATGTCGAGAGATTAGTATAAGAAGCAAGTTCTCATACTGGCTAAAATGCTGACACTCAGGTTTCATGAAGCCTTCAAAGAGTTTATCCCATCCTCGAGCACCATTAGATCAAGTCCAGACTCAAATCCCTCATCCCAGTTCCTCAAGTGAAATGTCAACTCATCTCATCGAAACTGCGGTCGTACATGTGATGTGTTGATCATATTCTTAAGGTAGGAGACTAAGCATGCAATATAGCACACAAATCTAGAAACCTAGGGAAATGTGAATGACTAAGTCTAAGACCTTAATGGCTAAGGCTGGTTAACCTAAAATCTCAAGACCTCATAAATCGATTGTTCTCGAGCATCTCTGATCCTGTGTGGAAGTGAAAAATGTAGGGATTTACTTCGACTCCTTCAATAAATTTTGATTTTTTTATTTTTCTTTTTCTTTCTTTTTTCAAGTTTTTATGAAGACTGTAAAAGTCAAAATGACTGCCTAAGCTCAAATGAGTAGATGCATCTCTGTTCTTCCAGTATAGGTGTAAGTATAGGCCGGAGCCTGTTGCTTGAGGACGGAGCCTTACGCTATGTCCTCTAAACCACAAGGGTGAACCCTCACTGAATGCGACTACTTATTTGGGTTTAGTAGTCAATTTGAATTTTAAAAGATTTTGAATTTTTTCTTTCATTTTTATTTGTTTTTGATTAAAGGTTAGAACACAAGTTAGACTCAACTTTCCTTGAAATCAAAAAGAATTTTCAACACCGCATTACACAAATAAAGATTTTCAAAATATTTTCAAAAGATTTTTCAAAGCACGTGAAACTCATTTTCCAAATCTTTTTCGAAAATATTTTTCTTGAAAAATAGTGTAACATAATATAGAAAAGCCTTGAAAACACTTTGTCCACTTAGTTCACAAGATTATACTTTAGCCAAAAAGTTTTAAATTTTTCAAAATTTTTCAAAATATAGCAAAAGTACATATACTGTATATACGGTATACCCCCTATACTTAAACTTTGCTATGTCCTCATAGCACTAGATGATATAAGGTCACAGGTCCATTTAAGTCTAGAAGAATATATAGAAGCTGATGTGGGCTCCCCCTATACTTAGGTTAGAAATAACCTAATTATCAAGGCAATGAAATATCAGTAGAAAAATCACGGGGACTCAGGTCCCCCCTATACTTAGGCTGAGAGTAGCCTAAGTATAAAGACTAATAATTGATGTTGGGGTGTTGGGGAAGACCTGAGGTGAATGAAGAAGTCAGATGGATATACAAATAAGTGGATGAATCTTCGGGGATTAATGGTAAGGTCTAAGGGAGGGTGTCGAAGCAACCAAGGCTCAAACAAGCATGCAACTCCCTTGATTTCACCAACTCACACGTGAAACCAACAAATGTTGGTTGATTATCTTGTCCATTTTATTGGCGATAAAAAACATTCTAGTTTATGCGGGAAAAATATCAAATAAAACCATCTACATAAATGTGGGTGTTGCTCTCCCAAAATAAGATTTTACTCCATTTTTAGGTTGACTTGCAATTAACATTCCCAATTATTTTGCTTAAGGTTATCACTGATTAAAAGTGAGCACATAAACCAAGCAATCATCATCTACTGCTCATTCCCATTTTCCATTAACCTAGGTGATCAAGCTAGGAGGGGGAGTCGAGAAAAGCCATGTAGTCGATAAAAACATGATCTAGACTACACGAGAAAACACGCAGCGCCTCGAGCAAGAAGCATGAAAACTCGGACTGAATTGAAAACCAAAATCATATGTATGCAAGTCGATGAAAAACCATACTTAACATGCTTCTATTAGCGGGGAAGAACATCTTTTAAATTTGTCTAAGTGAAATGATGCTTATGTGTGTCTATTATTAATGTGTGTCCTACCTACGAGCAAGCACCTAAAATAAAAATTTGAAAGAAGCTCGAAGAGCTGCGTGCCTGGTCCTAGGTCAACACTCAAGTGGGGACGATCCCCACACAACCACATATAAGTGGTTCATTTACAAGCGCGAGTCTTCATCGAAGATCGCTGTAAAGACGATTATTGCATGCATATGAAATGAAATAAAATGCAAAACATTTTTTTCTCGATTCATCTCCAAAATTGCTTCTGCAGCTCCTCGCAGCAGGGAAGTACCTGCTCCTTGCCTCCTTGAACATCAAAGGCCCTGCCACAAAAGCAAATGTTAGATATCGATCGAAAAGAACTTTTAATGATGCAAGAAAACATGGACAAATCGACCTATGTATAGAAAACACTTAATTAAATAAATAAAATCCAAACAAGACAAAAGATGAGCTGTGTCTCTGGCAACAGCGCCATTTGACGAACCCAAAATTTGCCTTCTTAATAAGACGTTTTAATGCGTTGCAGTTGGCCTAATCGGATGCATCAAAGAACCATTTAATTAAATTAACAATCAAATCAAATGATCGATTTATTTTTTACTAGGGAAAGCCTAAGGTCAAATTCAGGGACACAAGTCTCTTTCGTAATATTTGGACTCTAATTATATGAATTAAGTGTTGGATTAATAATCGTAGGTCAATGAAATGCATGAAGACATGATCCATAAATAAACATGAGAAATTCAATTTTTATTTGAATTTTTTATCGTGCAAAGAGATGCGATTAAATGCAATGAAAAAATATGCCCCGATTACCAAAGTACTGAGTCATTTAATCATAAGTCAAATCAGATTCAATTCATGAAGCCATTTTCATTTATGTAAAAATAAGGCATGTGAAGCATTACATTAATGGCACTTAGATATTATAATAATACGTCAAAATTCATAGTGTCAAATCTAAAATCTAAGCATGCCATCAAGAAGACAATAAAACGAGCTTCAAAACGCCACTAAAATCGACTCAATCGGAGCAAGGATGCTCAAGATATGCAAGAGTGAAGTCAGGGGCATAAATTCAAGAAAATATAAAGATAAATAGCAAACAGGTCCTTGAGAGGGACTAAAATGCAAAAAAATAAAATATTGCAGATATTTTATGACCCGAACCCCGAGACCAAGGCCAGCATGGAATTGGTCGACAAGGAATAAAGTAGGGAGAGATAAGGGCCAACAGTACAATAAGTACCCCATTTATTTATTCATTTATTTATGCATTTTGACACCTATTTTATATATAATTATTCATTCATCAAATAAAGAAACTTTGTACATGAAAGATGTAGATAATAATGTAAATAAAAATACAAAATTGAGTTTGTGTAAAAATAATACTCAGTGTACATTTTATACCCTGAATAAAAAGCCAAAATCTCAACTTCACAGACCCATATCATGCAAATAAAAACTCAAAATCACCTAAACTCACCTTTAATTGTATATAGCTTTCCAAGAACCATTTAATAAAATTGGTTTCATAATTTTTGGAGTTCATCTGTAAAAGTTAGGTTTTTGGCCTTCATTGTGCAATCTGCCTGATTAAAATATTCAATTTATTCATTGTTCATTATTTTTACAAAATTATATTTTTAGAACTTTGTAAATAATGTATACAATACATGTACATAGTGAAATTAAAAGCAAAACTAAAAAGAATTTGTAAAATAAAATAAGTCTATAAGACACATAGACAAAATACCTATGCTATCTATATGTATATAAAATAAAAGGAGATTTCATTATTCATCTATATTTCTTTTACAATAATGTAAATATAATATATAACCTACTAAAAATATAAATCCAAAATAAAATAAAACTAATAAAATACCTTAAATAAATAAAGTATACATAATATATTGGTAAAATACCTATAAGTACACATACATATACATCTACCTATTTATTTAAATATGAAAATCAATTCATAAAAATTAAACAAAAATACCCTCACACTCACAAAAATAAATTCTAAATTTATAAAATGAGACAACAAAATAATAAAATAAACAAAATAAAAATAAAATACACAAAATACATGTAAATACATGCATAAATACTTTATTAAAATAAAACCATAATAAAAATACATCAAAAAATTAAATAAAAATCATAAATAAATACTACATGAATTAATACACATTTTTCATTTTATAAGAAAATTCTAATAAAATCATTTATTGGGTTAAATAAATCATTTTCGCATAAATTCCCCTATTTTGTCCGTTTATGGCCGAGGTGGACCAATAAGGGCGCGGCCTTTGTTGACCGCCCGGTCAACTGTCCCATCCGGGACCTGGCGCTCCAGAACTGTCTTTTCCCCAAATTTCTTCCCTTTTTTACGGCCATCTCGTCCATAGATCGCGCTCGCGTTCTTCGCAAGAAATCATCCCTGATGATCACTGATGCCCGCCGATATTTTAGAACAACATGATGCTCAATGGATTACTCAATAAACACCGGTCAATAAGGGTACATTCCCCTGTTTATAAATAAGAAGCTCCGCCCCCCTCCTCAAATTTGGCCCATTTAGATCCACTCAAACGTCTCGAATCAGTTCCTGGGAGGTTCCTCGTGACATGAGGAGCAATCCAGCAGCGCGAATCGGCCGGAGGAGGGATCAGTTTTGACGCGGCGGAGCTCCGGCGTCCGTCCTGCTCCCTGGTGGCCACCAGGTATTAGAGTTGCCCTTTCTTGCATTTTAGGTAGATTTTGATTCCAGCTTTTCATTCCCGTGCTTAGTTTAGTCTTTAGTTAATTAGCGTAGAGTGAAATCAACAAATCGAAGTTCGTCGGAGCTCCGCTCCGGCGACTTCTTCACTGTGATCTCGACCATTTCTGACCGCCACTTTCACCTCACCTCGTTCCCCATCGCGTGCTCCATCTCCCTATCACTTTTGTTTAACCAAGGACCCTCAGTCCTTGCGAATCGGAGCTCCACCTCCGCCTATCGTCGGAGCTCCTCCGCCTCACCTCATTTTGCGCCAGAGCTTAAAAATCCGGGGTCGAGGAGATAGCCCTCGTTCCCCCGATTCTTCCTATGCAGGTCAAATGACGCAAAAAGCCCTTCTGGGCTCGATTCAAACCAGGAAGAGGCTCCTGGAGGTCCCGACCTTCATCGACCTCGCCCGAGCTCCTTGGACCACTAGGAGCCACGCCAAGACCACGAGCAGGCGCGGGACGCTTCCAGCTACGATCCGAACACCTCAGACGTGAGGGAGAAGCCCGGAGGAGCCCAAGCTTCAAGATCGAAGCTCGCCTAGAACGAGCTTCTTCTCTGTTCTTCCAGAAGGCTCCATCGCCGTCCGATCAGGGTGGTGCCCCTAGATCACACCAGAGCCGTCAGATGAAGCCCTACACCGACCGTCCGATCAGCGAGGCTGATCAAATCTCAGCCTTCACCTGCGAACCGGTACCAACCGTTGGATGCGCGATGCGTGTCCAAGTGAAATGATCCACGCCGTCCACCAGCGCACACTTAGGGGTAATTTGCAAATCTTCACCCCTGCCTTTTTATATTTATTGTTTAACCCTGTAAATAAAAATCAAAGTTCATTTTATTTTGGATATTTTGCATGGACCCCCCTGTATGATTGTGATATTACTTTTAGGTCCAGTCCACGTCACCTCACGTGTCGTCCCACGTGAGGTGGCGAATTTGCATATGACGCCCTGTATGTTTGTATATTTCTCTTTAGTCTATAAAATAAAATTGAAAGTGTATTATTTTTGTAAAAATTGCAACCAGGATCTCAAACTTTTCTGAAATTATATTTGGTCCCTGTGGGTGCGGATCACGTGTAGTCACACGTGATGGTCATTTTGCGCGGGGGTCCCTAGCGGGTTTTGTATTTCATTTTAGCCCTCAAAATTGCAGACCACGTGTTATATTTTTGATGTTTCTGCATTAAAGCCCCTGACTTTATTTTTATTTGCAAAAATGCCCTTGCCAGGCCATATATTTGTGCTTACTTTTCCATTTATTTCATGCATCATATTAATTTGAAAAATTCCACAAAAATGAATATAAGCTCCTGTTAGCTTGCTCTTGTACGCCATATTTTTAGTTTTCATTTTTGTGCATTTTTGCATTTATTAAAAATAAAAAACATGCCCTTTGTCTACTGTCTAGCTTAGAAAATACCAAAAAAATAGTAAACCACCTCGAAAAATTCCAATATCATATTTTAGTGTCCGTCCAAAAATCCCTAAAAATCTCAAAAAGAAAAACCTTAAAAATTCGAAAATACTCAAAAACTTCTAAAAAATATAAAAATTCTAGCAAACTCCAAAAATTGCAAAGTCAAGTTCTATAGTTTCTATATTTTATTATATTTATTTTAAAATTAGTTTAAGAAAATTTTGTGGCTGTTTGATTTTTTTAATTCCCATATGACCCCCAGCCAGTAGCTTATTCCTTGTTTTCTCTTATCTTGCTATTTAAAAATACCAAAAATATCTTGAAAAATACCCAAAAATCACAAAAATAGTAAAAAATCATGAAAATACCAAAAAGATTTTATTTCTGCATTTTTGAATATTTTTTATATTTTTATAAATATTATATCACCCCTCTCACTACATTGTATATGCATTCCAATATTGAAAAAGGAAATTAAAAAAATATAAATAATATATATATAGATATTTATGTATAATCTGAAAATTATAAAATTATAATATATATATATATATATTATATAATCTATCCATATATGTATGTATTATATGCTCTATACCTACCCCTCATGGGTGTATATCTTTATATATCTATATTCTATAAAAGATATATATATATATATATAAATATCTATAAATATATAATATTAAATAATATATATTACAAAAAAAGAAAATTAAAAAAAAGAAAAAGAAAAACCCACAAAATAGGACTCACACAAGGATGACTCTGTTATACATGAACATCATAGGCTGCTTCATTTTTTTTGCATTGCTCTCTGTGGTTCGACCTCTACATACTTATTCACTGTGCATCTTGTGGTAGAGTAATAAATGCTAGTTCACACTTTTGGGACTCAATTAATTTATTCTTTCATGTGGGTTAATTACTGATTAACCGGTGTTCTGTGAGCGGTCCCCTCAACGACATTACATTTTGACCCTCATAAAATGCATGTTATCAGATGACGCCGTTGCCGGGGAGCAATGAGCGTAGCCTATTAATTTTGTCATTTATGTTTAGACAGTGATGTACCATTAATTTTGTGAGCAGCTATTTATTTTGCAATTGATCACTGTGCTCGATTGATTTATTTATTGTGATTAATTTCTTCCTGCTTTATTTAATTGATTGAGCTATACTAATTCAATCTCTTTGCGACTTTGATGTGAGGGCCCGCCACGCGAGGATGGTTTCTTAGGGAGCCAAGGCAGCCGAGCTTGGAGGAGGGTGGTCTTCACCTCATGACCATCTGGAGAGAGCACCAAGGATACGAAGGGATGGGAGTTAGATAGGTTTAGAGCAATTAGAATTATTTTTGTAATTTATTGTGAGAGAGAGACAATTTTGGCATGTAATAATTAACAGGACTCTACTCTTCACAATGAGGTCCAGTGCCCGGGTGATTGTTCACCTGGGGGCCTCATCGCGGTTTTCCGAGTTTTCCAACGCTTTCTTTTCTTTGTTTCCCGAAGTTTTGAGCTTTCCGCCTTTATTTTACTTTGTTTTGTGTGCTTGGAGCCCCTAGATATAGGTTGCTTGATTCGGTAGCTAAGTCCAAACATTAATAAGAATGCATGTTCCTATAGTCTACTCCATATGGATCTAGTCAAACTTAAACAAGCCGTTCATCTGTCTCTTAGCCCTTGTGCCACAGCGAGCCCCATAAAGCGCTATCTCCTAAACTCAAGTGTGTTGAGCAGAGGAGGGGTGAGCCAAGACCGGACCTTTCAAGCTAAAGATGAATGAGCAACTTATGGTTCTTCACGCTAATAGCAGCTAATGTTTAGGCGATTTTGTGCCTTGCATACCGACATGTAGATAGGTTTAAAAATTCTGTTTTGCATACCGCATGGAGAGAGCTGGGATGCATTGTAACTCTTCTAACTCAACATGCATCATTTGCTTCAATGGTGAGATTTCCATCATGGAATCACTTGCACGGCTTTTCCGCTATCTCCCTCTGATTTTGAGCACCTAGGACTTAAATGAGAATCTACAAAAACGTTAGGCGCTGGTATGAAAATAGACTCAAAAAAAGTGAAAACCTAAAAAAATAAAACAAGGGGACTGCTAAATAAACTTTGACATTAATTAAAATCTATAATGGACTATCATTGTACCAGGTTCATAAAGCCCTCATTGTTTTCAGGTACCTTAGAGGGGGACCAAAACCCTACTCCCTTGAGCGAGTGCGACCCCCTAAGGATTAAAGCCAAAAACCCAGTCTGCAACTGCCTTGTGTATCGCCTGGATTTTCGAAGTAATGGCGCTTCTATCGTACGTAGGCAAGTAGGACTTGGTCACCAATGATGACTCTCTGTTGTGTAGAGCATCGACCCTGTCCGAAGTATGGAGCATAGGCCACGCCTTCATGGGGGTGTCTGTCTCATTGTCCTGCGTCTGAGTAGGTTCTTGCACGCTCACGTGTGATGCCTTTGCGAGCAAGAACCGAAGTATTGGTTTCACCTATCGGCTTCCTCTCTCTATTTCTTTGGTTGAGTAGGGATCTAGGAGGGGTTACAAAGACTCCAAAAAGTACAGACTACAGGTTACACAGGAGGAGGGCAAGTACGTGATACTCTTCTGGCAGTACTCTCTCTCCTATATGGTAGCGTACTAAGGACTTGTTACAAGATATGCCTGAAATCACAACTCTAAAAATGAAAAGATAATAAATAGCCAAACCTTCACAGCTTCACATGGCGTGAGTTGGTGAACCCAATTTTGTATTGCGTTTGTATGGATCTAGATTAAGGTTCAAAGATCAAGTCCCGCGCCTTTGCGCACATTTTGTTGTGTCATTCTCCTTTTTACCACCCCGCTCACACGAGCCTTTCTACTGTTTTACACCCCTTTTTATTCCTCGTTGACCATCGTATCCTTCTTCCAATATCCGATCCTCTATTGTGCTTCGCGAAGTTGATCCATGGATTGTTTCCGTTGGGACCATGCCAACACCCACATCGATTCCATGGACTCAACTCCGCCAATAAATTCGAGGCGATTCCCGAGAACCCGATCCGGACTTTGCGGATCGATATCCAGACTCCTCGTTTTCTATCTTTCGCTTGACCATCCAATAAACTGGGATCGCTTTTGTCCCACCTTCGCCGCTGTGAATGGAATTCGATTACATTCCACATCCTTTTCCGTTCACAACACGCTGGGGTTGACTTGAATTCCAGCTCCATCATGACAGCTGAATACTATTGCATGTGGTCTGATTTGGACTATCTCATTCTATAGATAGAAGAAAGAGCAAGCCCTGGAGACTACTCCGGAGTTCCTTTCGTCCGACTCAGACCCTGATATGGCTCTCGGAGGAAAGGGCAAGGGTCAACAGCCACCCCAACCAGAAGGACATATGCTAGACCAGAATCAAGTCAATGCACAACTGTTGGCGTCTATTCAGGCCATCCAACAGCCGCTGACCGAGCAGGCCCTCACGCAGACAACATTTCAGGATATGTTGAACGATATGATGAACCGAGACGAGGGAGGAGGAGGCAGATGTAGAGGCGGAGGAGGTGGAGGTGGAGGAGGTGGTGGGCCTAACAATGATGATCCAGAATTCCCACCACCACCCAAGCCTACACTTAAAGATACATACAATCCGAAAGACAGCCAGATGATCGAGTGGATCCTCATTCCACCGGTACACGCTCACTTTGAGCTGAAACCCCAGTTCATTGCTCTTCTCCCTGCATTCCATGGAAATACTAGTGAAGAGCCGTACATTCACCTGCAGCAATTCTCCCACATTTGCCACACCACTCACTATCCCAATGTCCCTCTGGACATTGTCAAGATGCTGGCATTCCCCTTCAGCTTACAAGACAAGGCCTTCTATTGGGTCAACCATCTGGGGAAGGTTGTAATGACCTGGGAGGAGTTGAAGTCAGCTTTTTTGCATAAGTATTACCCTCTCGGTCGGCTCAATCATATGCGAGCCCGAATCAGTAATTTCTCCCAAGGAGCCCATGAGTCAGTACACGAAGCATGGGAGAGATTTACTGATCTGTAGGAGAAGTGCCCCCATCATGAGATTCCGAAGACCAGCTTGGTCTAGCACTTCTTTGGGGGACTAAACATCGAGAGCCAAAGGCTCGTTGATGCAACATGTGGGGGTTCGCACTTCAACAAGGATGAAGACGTAGTCTGGCAGATATTCGACGAAATGGCCGAAGGAGAGGCCGCCCTCTCTTCATCCAAGGCATATCAAAAGCAGCCCCAGATCCTCCAGAAACAAGTACATATGGCAACGTCCAAAGAGGCAGAGAGAGATGAGAGCTCCAACCTCATTATCATCGGGGGCCATCTCGAAAGTTGACATCATTGAGAAGCGATCACAGGACCTCGGAAAACTCGCTGTGATCGAGAAGAGGACTCAGAATTTAGACAAGCTTGATCAGATTAACAAGTACCTTGAACTGTTGGTGAGCACCATCAACTCTGTTCAGTCGGCGACACCATCAGAAGCTCCAGTTGAGAAGAAGGACGAGCAACAACCGCAGCATCAGCCGAGCCAGCAGCCACCGGCAATCCAGCACGTGTACTACGTGCAGGTGCCCGACCAAGGCCAGCCGCAGCAGCAGATGGTTGTGTACCAACCAGAGTTTCTTTCAGGACCTGATCCGATTTTTCCACCACCACCCCTGATTCAGGAAGTGAACGGGGTATGGACCAACGATGCACAGCCGACCCGTCCTACGGGACAACCTCAGGGTCAGCCACTTGCCAACCGGCAATACCACCAACCTCAGGGTGGTCGTTTTGGACAGTCCTCTCAGCCTCATCAGCAGTATCATCAGCCTCCCCAGAATGCAAATCAATGGAGGCAGAATCCGCCATACCAGCAGCCGCAGTACCGCCATCCACAACCTTTCCATCAGTATGCGGCTGCCCCACCTCAACAGTATCAACAGTATTCTCCTCCCTCTTATCAGCAACTTCAACTTCCTGCACCACCCCAGCACTACCAGCAACAACCTCCGCACCCATCCATGCAACAGCAGCGTGGTCTGCACGCTGAACCCACTAAGGTACCCGCTGTGAACCCCACCATGGATTGTCTGGCCCAACTTGTCAAAGGGCTGGCGGATATGACCAAGAGGCTTGACGACCTGACCGCCACCAGAACCACCATTCCAGCTCAGGTCGAAGCCAACCCCAATAATTTCAAGAAGAAAGAGCAGGTAGATTGTGATGTCCTATCCGTGTCTGACAATTATATTACTGTTTATTCTAATGCTGTTACTCTCAGGAGCGGTAGGGCCTTGCCTCCGCCTGCCACCAAGATTGGGGGGAATAAAGAAACAGGTGGATCGTCATCTTCCGCATCAGCCGTGCCAGCCACAAGGGCGGGTGAGGAGGAAGAAGATGGACAAGCCATTCCAGCCGTCGTGCATTGCCAGCATCCCCAGCCAAAAATACAAAAAAATCAGCAAAATCAAAAACAACAAAAAGAAGTTTGCAGCCGAAGCGAAGCCGCGCCAGCATTGGAGGAGCCGCCAGTAGCACCGATCCCTCGCCAGCCGACAGAGCAGACGCTATACTTTTTGCTTGCCCTACCGCACCAGCATGTCAGGATACAGTTTGTACTCCTTTTTGCAGTTCGGATGTACAACATTCTATGGGCAATGATTTTGATGTAAATAAGAACTTTATTTTTCCTGCTAGAGATGTACATATTCCTTTTCCTCATGCAATAGAAAAATCCAAAAAAATTGCAAAACGAAAAAAGGCATTGTCTGACCCTGGACTTGTGGACATATTAGACAAGTTGACTGTTGAGATTCCCTTATTAAAGGCCGTGGAGTACATGCCAGCTGTGAAGAAAGGACTAAAGGAGGCATGTACCAACAGGCGTCGCCCAACACAGGAGAACAGACGTAGAGATGTAGAAAAGCACGTGCTCTCCATGGCCGTTGTTGCAGCTATCAGCAACCTCCCACAGAAAAAGCAAGATACATGAGCACCTCTTATCAGTTGTGAGATTTTTGACCAGGTCTTTGAGCGCACTCTCCTCGACAGTGGGTCTTCCATCAACCTTTTGCCATCATCCATAATGCAAGAATTTGGGCTAGGTCCGCTCAAGCAGATACAAATGATCCTTCAGTTTGTTGACCGATCCATCAAGCGGTCGCAGGGTCTTTTGGAAGACGTTGTAGCTAAAGTGCAGGAGATGCAATTGTATTCCTTGATATGGACTCTCCAACACCCCTACTCCAGACCCCTATCATCCTTGGTCGATCATTTTTACGTACTTCAGGTGCCATGGTTGATTACGGGTCTGGCAAAATTGCTTTTATCTCGAATGCCAAGCAAATCACTATAAAAATGAGCAGAGAGCCGAATGCCACGACTGATGAGAGCCAGGCAGCATCCAAAGCAGACTGTGACTTTATTGCAAAAATCAGAGATTCATTCTTGTCATTGGACGATTCATGGACCCGAGAAATCCTTACTCATGAGGAGGACTTGGAAAGCACAATTACCCTTGGCTCCGATGATTCTTGGGAGACAGATTCTTAGATGCAGGCGCATCTCTTTGAGCATTCACTCCAGACCGAACACGATCAGCCTAGTGCAGAACCGTTCGACACATCACTGGGATCTCAATAGAATGATGAGGATGGTAGCCCTTTAAAGAAGTACATCCCACCACCAGCACAGTGTCTGAAGTGACCGACAAGTTTGACAGGTCAAAACCAGAACTCAAGCCACTTCCTGCAGGCCTGAAGTATGCTTTCCTTGCGGGTGGAGAACAAATGTATCTGGTCATCATCAGCAGCAGGCTGCATCCGGATCAGGAATCTCGTCTTCTCAAGGTTCTAGAAAAGAACCGCAAGGCACTTGGTTGGTGTGTATCAGATCTCCGAGGGATATATCCAGCTCTGTGTTCGCACCACATCTATCTGGAAGAAGATGCCAAGCCGTCCCGTAAATTCCAAAGAAGGTTAAACCCTAACCTCCGGGACGTCGTCATGAAAGAGATAACAAAATGGTGTAATGCAGGCTTTATCTATCCCATCTTCGACTCAAAATGGGTAAGCCCACTGCATGTAGTTCCAAAGAAATCCGGGCTTACCGTGGTTACAAATGATAAAGGAGAGGAAATATCCACTCGGGTACCAACATCCTGGCGGGTGTGTGTTGACTACCACCGTCTTAATGTAGCAACTAAGAAGGACCACTTCCCCTTGCCATTCATTGATCAAGTTCTGGAAAGACTAGCAGGCAAGGAGTTCTTTTGCTTTTTGGATGGGTATTCCGGGTACAACCAAGTGTCAATTGCCCCTGAAGATCAAGAGAAGACTACCTTCACTTGCCCGTTCGGCACCTACACCTTCAAGAGAATGCCCTTTGGATTATGCAATGCACCTGCAACCTTCCAAAGATGCATGTTAGCAGTCTTCGCCGAGATGGTAGGCAGTTTTCTCGAGGTGTTCATGGACGACTTCTCTGTCTATGGTGATAGTTTTGATTCTTGTCTAGAGCACCTAGACAGAGTGCTTCAGAAGTGTCGGGAAGTCAATTTAGTGCTTTCATGGGAAAAGAGCCACTTCATGGTCACCGAAGGCATCGTGCTGGGTCACATCGTTTCCAAACGTGGCATGGATGTCGACCCGGCAAAGGTGGATGTTATTGCAAATCTACAGCCACCACAGACAGTGAAAAATGTATGGTCATTCCTGGGGCATGTGGGATTTTACAAACGATTCATCAAGGATTTCAGCCGCATTGCCCGACCTTTAACAGAACTTCTGTGTAAGGAAACTGAGTTCCATGTAGATCAGCAGGGTCTCCTTGCTTTCAACCAGCTGAAGGAGCTTATTACTCAGGCTCCGATCTTACAGCCGGCAGACTGGATTCTTCCCTTTGAGATAATGACCGATGCGTCAGACTTTGCAGTCGAGGTTGTTCTTGGGCAGAGGAAAGAGAAAGCGCCCTATGCCATTCACTACGTCAGCAGAACATTAGATGAAGCATAGAGAAATTATACAGTGACAGAGAAAGAGTTGCTAGCTGTGGTTTTCGCCCTTGAGAAGTACAGATCCTATTTGCTTGGATCAAAAGTCACAATTTTTACCGACCACTCTGCTATCCGTTACCTCCAGCAGAAGAAGGATGCCAAGCCAAGACTGATTCGATGGATCCTTCTCCTTCAGGAATTTGATCTGGAAATTAAAGACAAGCCTGGAGTTCAGAATGTGGTAGCAGACCATCTCTCCAGAATTGAGCAGCACGAGTCTCCTCTGAACAGTGCACCCATTACAGATCCTTTCCTAACGAATCAATCTTAGCAGTGGATTCTCTTCCTTGGTATGATGATATAGTCAATTACCTCGCCTCTAGGGTAACACCATCGGATTGGATGAAGAATCAGAAGAACAAATTCATGTTGACCATCCGCTTCTATCAATGGGAGAATCCTCTTTTATTCAGGGAAGGAGCGGATTGCATTTGGCGCAGGTGCATCCCTCGGGAGGAGCAACTTAGTGTCCTCGAGCATTGCCACTCGCTCGAATCTGGTGGACATCAATCTGGAAATCGTACGACAGCCAAAGTACTTCAGTGTGGCTTCTGGTGGCCCACATTACTTAAGGATGCAACAGAATTTGTCAAACGATGTATTGACTGTCAGAGATTGAAAGGTACACTCACTGCAAAAGATTCGATGCCCCTGAAAATCATTCAGATAGCAGACGTTTTCGATGCATGGGGCATTGACTTCATGGGACCTTTCCCTAAGAGTCAAGGTTTTGAGCACATTCTTCTTGCCGTCGATTACGTAAGTCGTTGGGTTGAAGCTATCCCTGCTCGAGCCACTGACAGCCGAACAGTGTGTCAGTTCCTGAAAAAGAACATCATCTCGCGGTTCGAGATACCAAAAATTCCTATATCAGACGGGGGTAGCCATTTTATTAACAAAGAGGTCAAGAAATTGACGAAGGAGTACGACATCGATCATCGTATCGCATCTCATTACCATCCTCAAACTAATGGCATGGCAGAATTATCAAAAAGAGAAGTCAAGACTATTCTGCAGAAACTTCTCAGGCCAAACAGAAAATACTGGTCCCAACTCTTAGACTCGGTCTTGTGGGCTTACAGAACCGCCTACAAGTCTCCCTTGGGCATGTCTCCCTATCATCTTGTATACAGAAAGCCGTGCCTTCTGCCCGTTGAATTAATTCACAAGTCTTTATGGGCAGTTAACAGTTGCAATTTGGACTCACGCAAAAGTGGTCAGAAAAGAAAGGATGACCTGAATAAACTTTTGGAGTTCCGAGACTATGCATACGATAACACATTGATGTACAAAGAGAAGGTGAAACGCTGGCATGACCGGCACATCAGACGAAAGACCTTTGATGTTGGACAGAAGATGTGGTTATTTGATGCAAAGTTGCGGATCTTCTCGGGCAAATTAAAGAGCAAGTGGATAGGGCCATTTTGAGTTTGTGAAGTGCGTGACAATGGAAGTATTGCCATATCAGAATTGTCCCCTGACGCACAGCCATTCATCGTCAACGGCCAACTCCTGAAGCATTACCTTGAACCAGATACATTCTTGGCCGTTGTAGACTCCATTCAACTCGTGCACCATGATGACATATCCACAACAGTGACAACATCAGAAGATTCAAACGATGCATCCCAAAAGCTGTTTATATGATTTTCTTCTTTTCTTCTTTTCTTCTTTGCTTTTTCTATCTTCTTTTTGTATCAAAAAGGTACCGTCCTTGTAGACAGTTTTCCATACGTAGGATGTACTTTGTCCTAAGTATAGGGGGGATGTGCACCCCGAGTTTTTCATTTCATTTCGATCCTCTCCATTGTCTCCTCTTCTTGTCTATACTAAGGAGTACCTCACCCTAAGTATAGGGGGAGACAATCTGAGTACGATATGTGTATTCCCACCCTTGACCCTCCCTGCTTTTTGTACAGTCTGCTATACTTAGGATTATTTGATCTTAAGTATAGGGGGGACGGTTAACTTCTCATTCATTCAATCACATATATTTGTTAGATCTTTCTATACTCAGTACGAGTTACTCTTTTCCCTTCGACCTATGAGGACATAGCTCAAGCTAAGTATAGGGGGGTCGTATATACCATGTATATACTATAAGCCATAACTCATACTGAAAAATAAAACATCAACTTAATCTAAAAAGTAATAAGTAACTCTATAATAATAAAAGATGATTGTGAGCTCCTCAGACTCTTTGTACTTGTACTGATTAATAAGTCAGGAAAAGCGTTTTGTGCAAAATATTCTCTTTGAAAAATCTTTTGAAAATTGCGTGAAAAATAACGTGTACAAGTAGTCAACCTTTGTAAAATAAGTTTCGTTTGTAAAATTTATTTTCTTTGAGTGAAATAAAAATGTGTAAAAATTAGTGTGCAAATGATTGGAAAATTTTGGTTGTCAAATTGCTTTCAAAAATCTATCTATCCTGTGTGAAAAACCATTGTAAAATCATTTTCAAATGCGTGAACATGTTTGTCAAATTAGTTTGGACTATAGTTTCCAAAAATCCTTTGAAAATAATTCTTGAATAAATCTGAGGAGTCTGCACAAAAATCTCTCATCCAAAAATAAGCAATAATCCCAAATAAAGCTTATAAGAGCCAAAATCAGGTTGTACAACAAACACAATTTTTCTTTGTATATACTGATTAATAAATCAGGTTAAGTACCTTTACAATATAATTTGAAAAATAGCGTGAACTGTTTGAAAAATTTGCTGTGAAATGTTTTTAACCTGTGTAAAATTGTTTGGATTGAAAAACTTTGTATTTGTGTGGAATAAAAGATTTGAAAAACCCATGTGCAAATGTTTTTGAAAAATATTTATCAAAACTATTGTGGAAAATGTATATATATAGTGTGAAAAATCTTTACAAGAATAGTTTTCAAATGTGTGTAAATGATTGCAAAAATTATCGTGTACTATAGTTTGCAAAAATTATTTTCAAAAACTAGACCTGAGAAAATAAAAGCATCATTACAAACACTTGTAAATCAAATACATAAAATTCTTTCTGTGCAATCTGAATAAATTACTTCATTAAAACCTATAAAGTCTTCAAAAAAAATCATCATACATTTTGTAAATAAAGTAGCAAGCCCGTGTAAATAATTGTAAGTACTTTTTGTATATGTCAAGCTTCTTATTTGCAAAAATTCTTTGTGTAAAAAGATTCTTCGATTCTTGTAAATTCCTTGTGAAAAATTACATCATTCATTGTGCATAGCATGAGCATACCGTTCATATTCTTTTTGAGTGAGCTTGATGATTGAATCAGTCCAATAAAGTCAAAAATTGGAGCTTGGTTAGACCTTACCGCAACTAACTGCACTGGAACCTTACGGGAACTAGGTTTAAGGTACTTCAGGTCTATGCAGACTTAATTCTTTGAGAAATCAGGGATGGGTTCAAGTCACCAAAACTGACTAACTAGAACTTTTCGAGACACACACATGACTCTTGCCGACCGTGACCTAACTTGGACACTTGCACCTTTCACTTGGCTCAACTCAGTTGGAGTGGTGAGGGGGTTGGATTTGCCAGTTTGAGACGCACACGGGTGGAAACATTCGTCCTCATCTAGGGAGGGAAGTGCACCCCAACCTGGTTCAATAGCCATGAGGTCTAATGACAGGAGATTGTGGGTTGCAATAAAGCTTCAAAAGAGGGATAGTCTACTGGCTCAAGAGGAAAAACTCCTTATGTAAATGCTGCTGTGAATAGTATGTCGAAAAAAAAATGGTCAGGCCTGTAAAAATTAAAATGCCTGCAAAGTATGTACATATGTTGTAAAGCCAATAAGCAAGCTTGAGTTCCAAAGTCAAATATATGAGCCTGCAGCTGGATGACTTGACTACACTGGTCTTGCATCCTAGGATAGGTATCTACACTGGCTACCGTCCATTCTCCTCTTCACCCCCTCCTCTTGAGCTGGTTGCCACTTGAACATAGAAGGGAATACCCTGCTCCTCGAGGAAAGAGCTGTTGGATTAGGGAATCATTGGGTTGTCATTCTGGAGAAGTCAGTTCCTTTGTCATTTCAGTCGGGGAGAGCCACCATCACTTACACTGTACAAGTCAGCTTCATAGTTATAAGGGTTTGCGTATGATGTAGACCAGTTCTGACCAGACTATTGAGGTGGGTTGAACCGAGTTCTGTGGCTCTCGAAGGCTGTTGTATTTTAAAGCTGGTTCCTGACTAGGTTCCACACACATCTACACCCAAGGTCTGACAGGAGCTCCAAATTCAGATTTTATAAAGACATACATTGCACTGAAAGCACCCCTATTCACTCTATCCTTCTTTAATTCTCCTTTTTCTTCTTTATTCTTTTTGTACTTATTGCATAAGTATTTGCTAGGGACAAGCAAAGGCAAGTATAGGGGGTGATGAATCTCCATTTCATCACCTTTATTCTATCATTTTGGACTCAAAAACCCCAGCAAATGCATGTAAATAACATCAATTTGTATATAATAGCCTTCATTATTCATTGTATTAATTATACATTAAATAAGGTTTTTAATGCCAAAATTGTAGAATAAAGAGAAGAAAAGAAAAAGGAATAAAATATTGCAGATATTTTATGACCCGAACCCCGAGACCAAGGCCAGCATGGAATTGGTCGACAAGGAATAAAGTAGGGAGAGATAAGGGCCAACAGTACAATAAGTACCCATTTATTTATTCATTTATTTATGCATTTTTTACACCTATTTTATATATAATTGTTCATTCATCAGTACAATAATGTAAATAAAAATACTAAATTGAGTTTGTGTAAAAATAATACTTAGTGTACATTTTATACCCTGAATAAAAAGCCAAAATCTCAACTTCACAGACCCATATCTTGCAAATAAAAACTCCAAATCATCCAAACTCACCTTTAATTGTATATAGATTTCCAAGAACCATTTAATAAAATTGGTTTCATAATTTTTGGAGTTCATATGTAAAAGTTAGGTTTTTGGCCTTCATTGTGCAATCTGCCTGATTAAAATATTCAATTTATTCATTGTTCATTATTTTTACAAAATTATATTTTTAGAACTTTGTAAATAATGTATACAATACATGTACATAGTGAAATTAAAAGGAAAACTAAAAATAATTTGTAAAATAAAATAAGTCTATAAGACACATAGACAAAATACCTATGCTATCTATGTGTATATAAAATAAAAGGAGATTTCATTATTCATTAATATTTTTTTACAATAATGTAAATATTACATATAACCTATTAAAAATACGAATCCAAAATAAAAAAAACTAATAAAATACCTTAAATAAATAAAGTATACAAAATATATTGGTAAAATACCTATAAGTACACCTACATATACATCTAGCTATTTATTTAAATATGAAAATCAACTCATAAAAATTAAATAAAAATACCCTCACACTCACAAAAATAAATTCTAAATTTATAAAATGATACAATAAAATAATAAAATAAAATAAACAAAATAAAAATAAAATACACTAAATACATGTAAATACATGCATAAATACATTATTAAAATAAAACCATAATAAAATACATCAAAAAAATTAAATAAAAATCATAAATAAATATTACAGGAATTAATACACATTTTTCATTTTATAAGAAAATTCTAATAAAATCATTTATTGGGTTAAATAAATCATTTTCGCATAAATTCCCCTATTTTGTCCGTTTGCGGCCGAGGTGGACCAATAAGGGCGCGGCCGTTGTTGACCGCCCGGCCAACTGTCCCATCCGGGACCTGGCGCTACAGAACTATCTTTTACCTGAATTTCTTCCCTTTTTTACGGCCATCTCGTCCATCGATCGCGCTCGCGTTCTTTGCAAGAAATCATCCTTGATGATCACTAATGCCCGCCGATATCTTAGAACAACATGATGCTCAATGGATTACTCAATAAATGCCGGTCAATAAGGGTACATTCCCCTGTTTATAAATAAGAAGCTCCGCCCCCTCCTCAAATTTTGCCAATTTAGATCCACTCAAACGTCTCGAATCAGTTTCTGGGAGGTTCCTCGTGACATGAGGAGCAATCCAGCAGCGCGAATCGGTCGGAGGAGGGATCAGTTTTGACGCCCGGAGCTCTGGCGTCCGTCCTGCTCCCTGGTGGCCCCCAGGTATAAGAGCTGTCCTTTCTTGCATTTTAGGTAGATTTCGATTCCAGCTTTTCATTCCCGTGCTTAGGTTAGTCTTTAGTTATATAGCGTAGAGTGAAATCAACAAATCGAAGTTCGCCGGAGCTCCGCTCCGATGACTTCTTCACTGTGATCTCGACCGTTTCTGACCGCCACTTTCACCTCACCTCATTCCCCATCGCGTGCTCCATCTCCCTATCACTTTTGTTCAACCAAGGACCCTCAGTCCTTGCGAATCGGAGCTCCACCTCTGCCTATCGTCGGAGCTCCTCCGCCTCACCTCATTTTGCGCCAGAGCTTCAAAATCCGGGGTCGAGGAGATAGCCCTCGTTTCCCTGGTTCTTCATATGCAGGTCAAACGACACAAGAAGCCCTTTTGGGCTTGATTCGAACCAGGAAGAGGCTCCTGGAGGTCCCGACCTTCATCGACCTCGTCGGAGCTCCTTGGATCTCCAGGAGCCACGCCAAGACCACGAGCAGACGCGGGACGCTTCCAGCTACGATCCGAACACCTCAGATGCGAGGGAGAAGCTCGGAGGAGCCCAAGTTTCAAGATCGAAGCTCGCCTAGCGTGAGCTTCTTCCTTGTTCTTCCAGAAGGCTCCATCGCCGTCCGATCAGGGTGGCGCCCCTAGATCACACCAGAGCCATCAGATGAAGCCCTACATCGACCGTCCGATCAGTGAGGCTGATCTAATCTCAGCCTTCATCTGCGAACCGGTACCAGCCGTAGGATGCGTGACGCGTGTCCAAGTGAAATGATCCACGCCGTCCACCAGCGCGCACTTAGGGGTAATTTGCAGATCTTCACCCCCGCCTTTTTGTATTTATTGTTTAACCCTGTAAATAAAAATCGAAGTTCATTTTATTTTGTATATTTTGCATGGACCCCCTTGTATGATTGTGATATTACTTTTAGGTCCAGTCCACGTCACCTCACGTGTCGTCCCACGTGAGGTGGCTAATTTGCATATGACCCCTTGTATGTTTGTATATTTCCCTTTAGTCCATAAACTAAAATTGAAAGTGTATTATTTTTGTAAAAATTACAACCAGGACCTCGAACTTTTCTGAAATTACTATTTGGTCCCTGTGGGTGCGGATCACGTGTAGTCTCACGTGTTGGTCATTTTGCGCGGGGGTTCCTGGCGGGTTTTGCATTTCATTTTAGCCCTTAAAATTGCAGACCACGTGTTATATTTTTGGTGTTTCTGCATTAAAGCCCCTGACTTTATTTTTATTTGCAAAAATGCCCCTGCTAGGCCATATATTTGTGCTTACTTGTTCCATTTATTTCATGCATCATATTAATTTGAAAAATTCCACAAAAATGAACATAAGCTCCTGTTAGCTTGCTCTTGCACGCCATATTTTTAGTTTTTATTTTCGTGCATTTTTGCATTTATTAAAATAAAAAACATGCCCTTTGTCTACTGTCTAGCTTAGAAAATACTAAAGAAATAGTAAACCACCTCGAAAAATTCCAAAAAAATTAACTATGGTCTATTTTATCATATTTTAGTGTCAGTCAAAAAAACCCTAAAAATATCAAAAGAAAAACCTTAAAAAATCGAAAATACTCAAAAACTTCTAAAAAATATAAAAAATTCTAGCAAACTCCAAAAATTGCAAAGTCAAGTTCTGTAGTTTCTATATTTTATTATCTTTATTTTAAAATTAGTTTGGGAAAATTTTGTGGCAGTTTGATATTTTTAATTCCCATTTGACCCCCAGCCAGTAGCTTATTCCCTGTTTTCTCTTATTTTGCTATTTAAAAATACCAAAAATATCTTGAAAAATACCCAAAAATCACAAAACAGTAAAAACTCATGAAAATACCAAAAAGATTTTATTTCTGCATTTTTGAGTATTTTTGTATATTTTTATAAATATTATATCACCCTCTCACTACATTGTATATGCATTCCAATTTTGAAAAATGAAATTAAAAAAATATATAAATAATAATAATAATATATAGATATTTATCTACAATCTGAAAATTACAAAATTAAAAAAAATAAATATATATATATTATATATAATCTATCTATATATGTTTGTATTATATGCTCTATACCTACCCCTCATGGGTGTATATCTTTATATATCTATATTCTATAAAAGATATATAGATAAATATCTAAAAATATATAATATTAAATAATATATATTACAAAAAAAAGAAAATTAAAAAAAAAAGAAAAAGAAAAACCCACAAAAATAGGACTCACACAAGGATGACTCTGTTATACATGAACATCATAGGCTGCTTCATTTTGTTTTTGCATTGCTCTCTGTGGTTCGACCTCTACATACTTATTCACTGTGCATCTTGTGGTAGAGTAATAAATGTTAATTCACACTTTTGGGACTCAATTAATTTATTCTTTCATGTGGGTTAATTGCTGATTAACCGGTGTTCTGTGAGTGGTCGCCTCAGCGACATTACATTTTGACCCTCGCAAAATGCCTATTATCAGCGAGTGTCAGGTGAATGAGTGGGCCATGTGGTGGAACAGAAAGCGCCATGTTGCCCAATCAGATTATTCGAACAAAGAAAGTGAATTATGAGGGCGAAGGAGACCGATTTTGAAAAAACTCAAAAGATAAAAGTTGTAGATCTCGATGAGACTACAAGTTTTTGTAGACCAAAACGGAGATGAGGTCGAAAAAAGATAGAAAATATTTTTGAGAGCATTTTTAAGGTTAAAGGCACAACGCTTTTAATTTTGCTATTTTTTGTATTTTTAATTTATTCAAGGGGTTAGATAATTACATGGATTAATCTGGTTCTTATTGATACTTAGTCTAAGATAGGGTTAATTTTAATGAATTAAGAGCATGAAACAGGGTTTCATCAATCGCCATCACTGCTAGAGGCTTAGCTCCTCACGACGGAGCTGAGGGGATTCCTCACCGGACCTGGGGCTCTCACGCTCCAAAAGGATGCCCTCGTCCTCACCTTCTCGTGCTGTCACTCTAGAAAAGGAGGGATAGGTATGCAGGAGGTGGTGGCATAGCCAAAGGTGGTGAAAAAAGAGGAGGGGGTGCATGATATTTAGGTGTACATGTCCGAGAAGGAGGTGGTGTATCTCGCGAACCGAGGCACAGATCGAAGAGGAAAAGTAGCAAGCGAAGATTGGGGATCCACGCTCTCGAATCGGAGCAGAAGTTCGGGTGGAGTAGTGATCAGACCAGGTTGCTAAAAATGGAAGAAAGTCAGGGCAAACTTGACACGTCGGAAAAGGAGATAGGGGGACCAGTTGACCTCTGTTAACAAACCGATATGGACCAGTCAGAGGCTGGCGAGGATAAGGACAAAATAGACTACCAGACAAATTAGAGAAGAAAATAGAGAAAATTAAATTAAAAATAATAGATGAATTTAATTAAAAAACAAATAAAATAATTTTTTTTATTATTTTTCAAAGAATTTTTCTGTGATTTTTAATTATTTTTATGAAAAATAAATTAGTGTAGATACAATATATAATATTATATACATGGATAATATACGTAGGTATTATGTACAAGTATTTTTATTTTGTTATTTTTATACAAATATCTTTATTTTGTATTTTATTTATTTATAGCATATTTTTATAAATATAAAATAATTTTTATTTTATTTCTGTTCATTATTTGGTGATACATAATAAAAAGAGGGAGTGATATATATACATGTGTTTTGTACAATAAAGGGAGGATTTTATTTTCAATTTTTGTTTTTTTATTATTGATTTTTATTTTGTTATTATTGTTATTTATAGAAATATATACAAGGAAATAAAAATAATAATTTAGTTTTATTTTGTTAAAAATACTTATATACAAATATAGGTAGTTTGTACAACACAAAGTAGACCCTATCTCTCTCTACTTATTTTATTTTGTGATAAGATCAAGGCTTGACCTTCTCTTGGGGTTCGGGTCAATCTGTATTTATTCTAAATACCTCCATTATTTTTCTTTTCCTTTATTCTTTTATTTTTGCATAAAAACGTGCAATATTAAAAGATGCATGCTGAATGCTAAGTTATTATTTTTACAAGTATTTACATGATTCTTTGATAAGATAAATAGCTAAAATAAAAGAATAAAGAGTGACAATCAGGGATTCATCTGCTATAAAACTAGATATTTTAAAATTTAAATATAAATCAAGCCATTGATCTTCTATAAAATAAAAATTATATTGAAATTTCAAGCCATTTGGAGTTATGTAACCCATCCATCAAGTGATGATGGATTCATTTCACCAGAGTCATTAATTATTTTTATAATGTTGGATTGTGTTCACACTAGAATTTGGATATTTAAAATGTAGTGGTCACACAATGTTATGTGTGCTCATGGACACATGCTCGTTATATATATATATATATAGGAGAAACTTCAAATAATGTGCATCTTTCCTAAGTTAAGGAAATCCATGTCAATTCAAGTATTTTTCTATTTTTTTACAATTTCTTACATCATAGATTCAATAATAAATATTAATATAATATGTATATTAAGATAGAATTATGAATATTAGTTACATCTAGATGATATATTTTTACAAAGCAGTTTGATCATTTTTTTACATTATGTAGTTTATATTTTACAAATTTGTTACACAGCTTACTAAATTGATAGAGGTTTCTATTGAAAAAATAATTTGTAATTTACCCATGAAGCATTATTATTGCAATAGGCCTTTATACACATGAGCCTACAATCCTCCACCCATATGAGATGTGGGACTACTATCCTCCAACCACATATGGAGAAGCTTCATGAAGACAAGTAATTAGAAGAAGATTCTAGAAAAGAGAGAGGTGGATAAAATATTTATATATTTCCCCACCTCCCACCAAAATATCTAGATATTTTCATTTAAAGGATAAGAATGTAAGAGGATTCTATATCTATCTTCCAAAATATCTCCACCCTCGGAGAGCCTATAAATACCATCCAAGAGGTCATCATTTCATACAACACAAAAATAAGCACAACACATCCACTACCATCACAAGAGTCCTCCTTATTCAAAGTCTTGTAAGTCTTTCTTCCTTGTTGTAAACATTGTAAGTCATCTTCTTGTAAAAGTTCAAGTCTTGTATGGAAGTTCAAGTTTTAATAAAAATAGGTTCTTGAGTTCACATCTACCTATGCATTGATCCATATTCTCTCCCTCTAATATTCTTCTTATCTATCACTAATCTTCTGCTACTCCAACAAGTTTAGTATCAGAGCAATCATCATCCTTACATCCTTGTTGAAGTATTTTCCTTTTTCTTCACATCATGACATCCACCTCCAACGCACCTATACTCAAGTATACCCAAAACTCCATACCTATCTTTGATGGAGAAAGTTATGATTATTTGAGTGTTCAAATGAAGACTCCTTTCATCTCATAAAATTTGTGGGAGATATTTATATAAGGTTATGAGGAAGCTAAAGATGCGGATGCACTCGCTTTACTAAGTGAATAAAAGAAGAAGGAGATCAAGGAGAATAAGAAGAAAGATGCGAAGTTCATTCTCTTCATCCAGTAAAGAGTATGAAAATCTATCTTTCCTTACAATTCTGAAGCAACTATTTCTAAAGAAGTATGAGAGATCTCAAAGAAAGAATTTCAAGGATCCATCATGATAATCAATATCAACCTTCAATCTTCATGGAGAGATTTCGATAATCTCTTGATGAAAGATGGTGAAACTATCCAAGGATTCTTTTTCAAGAGCTTCTAAAGCTATGTAGATATTATTGTAGAGAAGAATAAAAGTTCAAGTCTTGTAAACAAGTTCAAGTTTTAATGAAGAGAAGTTCTTGAGTTCACATCTACTTTGTGTACTCTCTCTAATTTGCTTCTTATCCACTACCAATCTTCCGTTGCTCCAACAATTTTTAAAGTCGAAAGAAAGATCAGCCTTATTTAAAGGACTCATGTGTATGTATGTGTGTGCACATATGTGCATATATGTGTGTGCACGCATGATTGTGTGTGTGTGTGTGTGCATATATGTATATAGTTGTGTGTGGTCATGGACACATTTTCCTTTTTCTCATATATGTGTATGTATATATATGTATATATGATTTCCTTCCAATAAGACGCGGTCCTTTCTGAGTTTTGGAATGCTGCCTCTTTTTTTTGTAAAAAAATACGATGACTTTAATAGAATATGTATGCAAATTGTATGTTAATTTTATGTTTGAATGTTTGTATTATAATGTGCATTTTTGTGTATGGTTTTGTATTTATAATGCGTAATTATAAAATAAATTGTATAAGTATTCTACTAAAGTGCTCGCATTTTCTAGAAAAAGAGGGATTCCTTCCTGAACTAAGGAAGAACAAATCCTATTGGAAAGGGCTCATATACATACATACACACACACACACATCTGTGTGTGTGGTTGGGGAAAAATAGGGCTGCCCTCAGACGATTTTTCCGTAATTTTTAATTTTTTCACAAATATCACCATTTATATTCATCTATATATCCCTACAATATGTAATTAGAATATCATTATAAATAGAGAGTCATATGCCCTCCGTTTAGAACATGCAATTTTAATGGTCTAAACATTGCTGTAATCAACTTGTTCTATATGGAGGGCATAGGAGTCTCTGTTTCTGATGAAATTTGGATGTCATATTAGGGGATATATAGATTAATATACATGATGATATTTTTCAAAAAAATAAAAAAATATGGAATAATGACCGAGCCAGTCCCATCAAACCCTATATATATGTATAGATTTTCATCATCATATCCCTGTATTATGTCATTCAAATTTCACACGAAACAGAGACTCAAACGGTCTCCATCAAGACGAGGTTGATTTCAACAGTCCTACGACCATTAAAAATGGTTTTCTAGATGGAGGCCGTAGGAGTCTGTTTCTCACAAAACTTGAATGACATAATATAGAGTTATAGTGATGAATTTTCATGGATTCATTTTCAGGAAAATAAAATAATAGGGAAAATAGGACGGGAGAGCTAAGTTACCTACCCCTAGGGGGAGGCCTAATTATCCCATATATATACATATATATATACACACACATACATAGAGGAGTGATTCTGCGAGAGCAAAACACTATGAGAGCATGAGAGAAGTGATTCTGGACCACTAAATTATGTCTTCTCTCTCCCGATTGAATATAGTGGTCCAGAATCACTGCTCTCATGCTCTCACAGGTTTTGGCTCTCATAGGATCATCCCTCTATATACAATTATATATGTGTGTGTGTGTGTGTGTATATATATGTGTGTGTGTGTGCCTGTATGTGTGTGTGCGCGCGCGTGTGCGCGCACGCGTGTGTGTATATGGGGGAGTTATCCAATGGGCCCTGTGCCAGTTTGGGTTTTGGTGAGTAACAAACATGAGATCACCATGTGTATATGTTAGTTCTATTTGGTAGGAGATGGTTTTGGCAATAACAATATGTACTTTGCATTTTTAACATAATAAGAATTCATGTTCTTAAAAAGAGGTAGTTGGTTTTAGAAAGATGAAAAAATCCAAGTTTAGATTATTGCTAGCATACAATTTATATATGGAATGATCATTCCACGTCTAGATTAGAAACTATAAATTACTAATTACAAATGTCAATATTATTGAACTCATTATGATTGTTACTGAAGTTATAGTTACTAATGTTCATACAACAATTGGGTAAATTACCAATGTCCATACATCAATTACTGATTACAAATGTTCATTTTACTGAACTCATTATGATTGCTTCCGAAGTTATAGTCATTTAGTACTTCTGAATAATTACTAGACAATTGGATAAATTACTGATGTTTATACAAACAATTATTGAATATTTATGCCCATATTACCGAGTCATTGTGATTAGTTACTGAAATTATAGTTACACATCAATTATTTATTTGGTAACTATATTTGTTAATTATCTCTTGTATTAGTTATTGAAGTTATAGTTGTTAATGTCCATGCAACAATTAATTAATACAACGACCATATTACTGAACTCATTATGATTGTTACTGAAGCTAAAGTTACTAATGTCCATACAATAATTACTAATTACAACTGTCCAAGTTATTTAATTATAATTGTTATTGAAGTTATAGTTACTAATGTCCATACAATAATTGCTGATTACAAATGTCCATATTACTAAACTCATGATTATTACAGAAGATATAGTTACTTAGTATTTCCGAATAATTACTAAATAATTGGGTAGGGATATTACTAAAGTTATACGAACAATTACTGAATATTCATGTCTATATTCTGACTCATTGGGATTACTTACTGAAATTATAGTTACATATCAGTTATTTATATGCAAACTATATTTGTTAATTACCTCTTATATTAGTTACGTAATGATTAGTTCTTAATAATATCATCGAAGATGTTCTTCTCACCTCTTTAATAAGTAAGTATACAACGATCATCAATGCTTCGCTATTTAACTTTTTCATCCATGAAACATAAGAAGTGTTCAGACATCTGGCATATCTGAAATAAAAGATGAATTAGTAAACCACTAGCTGTGAGTTGTAAGAATTAAAGATGAAGTAGTAATAACAAAACCTTGATCTTGTGAAATACTTGAATATAAAGAGAAAAATGAGAAACTTAATTTCAAAATAGTCAAAATATAAGTTACAATTGTGTAGACAATAGTAAAATAAAAATGGTATATTAATAAATTAAGTAAATGCATCAGTAGTTCAATGTATCATCAAAGTAACGCATGAAAAGTAACAATTGTGTTAGTAATAGTAACATAAAATATATTATAAGCAAATTAAGTAAATACATCAGTAACTTAGTATATCTTCAATGTAACACATGAAAAGTAATACTTGTGTTAGAAATACTAACATAAAATATCTTATAAGTAAACTAAGTAAATACATCTGTAACTAAGTATATCTTCAAAGTAACACATGAAAAGTAACAATTGTATTAGCAATAATAGCATAAAATATCTTACAAGTAAATTAAATAAATACATCACTAACTCAGTATATTTTCAAAGTAACGCATAAAAAGTAATAATTGTTTTACTATAACTTTTTATTATATAAAATCAAAATACCTTCGATAAAAAATCAATTAGGACTACAGATCATGTATCAAAATGAATAAAAAATGATATTATGAACAACACTTTCTCACATTTCAAAAATATTTCTCGAATAAATATTTCTATGACCTAGAATATGTAACAATCAAAAAATAAATATTACTGAACTCATCGTCTCACTCTTTTTGATCCCAAAAAAACACCATTGATAGGGACGAAAAAATCATTAAAACAATGAAATTATGATAAAAATAAATGATTAAATCATGAAAATTAATAGCATACCTCTCGTCTTGTGTTGAAACCAAACCATCGCCTTGAATTGGAATGAAACGATAGGTATTAGCAATCATATACATGTGCCTTCCATTTTCCAAAAATATAAATCTATGTTTATAAATATTTTAATTTCCAATTTTGTTTTATTTCCATTACAAAAATCGGTTCCTGTTTTTTGGGATCGAATCTTTTGGATGGACGACTACAATTAGGTGCTCATTCAAACTCTAATCGACACATGGTCCATTGGATAAAAATCCTATATATATGTATATATGTATATGTGTGTATGCAAATATGTGTGTTTGTGTGTATGTCTGTGTGCATATATATATATATATATATATATATATGTGAGTGTCTGTGTATGTATGTATGCATATATATGAAATAGGGAGTATGTACCAAGGTGCAAGCGTCCATTTTTTAAAAAATGAAATCTTGTGGTATTTAGATCACTATATATCACCATGATGCCATTCCAAATTCATGTCAATTCAAAATTTATATCCCATTAATCAAGAACATTAAATTTTAACAGCCATAGAATTGGCAAAATGGATTCATCTAGATGGACATGTTTGGAATATTTGTTTTTAGATTAAGTTCACATGAATGTGACCTAATCTTTTTTGTTAGAGTAGGGATTCTTCTTGTGCTATTCGAAGGCAATCTAGCAATGGACACTCGTCGAATCTAAGTGTGTTTATGATTTTTTGCCTATCTCCCTTAAGTAAAAATTCTAGTGTGTCTTCCTTAAGAATTCAAAATTAAAGGAAGAAAACACCAATTTAATTCTCGTATCATAGATCTGAGACACACTAAAAAGATTGTGTTTCAGACTATCAATAAGGCTGACACGATTAATAGAAGTTAAAGGGTTTCTGATCATACCTTTGCCAATTATCATACCTTTTTGGTTGTTGCCAAAAGTGACAGTCCCATCAGCTTTTGCTTTGAGGTTGAGGAATATGCCCTTGTCTCCAACCACATGTTAAGAGCATCCGTTGTCCATGATCGACTTACTAGTACAATCCAATTTGATGTCCCTTGAAATACTGTTTATTCATGGATCGACATTCAATTGGTCTTCTTAATTAACCATGGATTTTGCAAATAAATCAATGGGTTTCTTTGTTACCCATTACTTGTGGGTCCTAGGAGTGTTAGGATGGTTTCCTGGATTTCTCCTTGGTCCCATGACCTTCATTGGCTTTAACTTGACTTTGAACATTCCTAATATGTAAAGCTAGTTTGTTAATCTTAATAGACTTAGAGCTACTCCATTTTTCTAAGTCGTACACTAACCCATACTTAGTTCTGTTTGGTAGTTACCTATTAATATTTATCAAGGTTCTCCTTTTCCTCATTGAACCTTGAGAGATAATTAAATAGGGAAGTTTATGCTTTGCTTAAGCTTATCTACAATGGTTTCAAGGTTATCTATGTTTGTCTTGAGAAATTGTTCAATTTCATGCTTCTTATCAGAAAGAGACAAATTAGATGTGAGTTATCTAATGTAATCTTTCAAAGAGGTAGTCTCTTTTGAATGATCTTTTAGGGTGGTGCGTACAATTAGTTTTAGCACTTTGTTTTCCGTTTTCAGCTTACTAATAAGATATACAACTCAGTAAGAACTTCTTGTACTTCATCAAAAGAGGGTTATGTGAAAGTTACCTCTTGTTGTCAATCCCTAGCAAGGCTTCTTCTTTGCAGGAGTTGTATGATTCGCTCCCAAAAGATGTTGATATGTGGGAGTTGGAGTCAGAAGAGTCCCAAGTAGCAAGGAAAGTTTTCCTCTAAGGATACTTGCGATGGTGTCTATGACCTATGCGCCTTTCTTCCTCCATGATCTTGTTGCCTTTGCTTGAAGCGTGGCTTCTTGTTTCTCAGGCACTGTTTCTCTTTAGAAGTGGACAATCTTTCTTGAAATGTCCATTTTTCTTGCAGTTGAGGCAATTCAGATCACTTCCTTTCTTCATGTGACTCTTGATGAACTTCTTGAACTTCCTAGTGAGCATGGTCAGATCTTCATATGAGTTGTCTTCCGAAGTTGATTATGTAGCCTGAAGTGCAGTACCTTTCTTCTTCTTGACTTTGGCTTCAACTTCGGTTGTTTGAGTCTTCTCAACTTCATAGGCTAAGATTTTACCTATGAGTTCATCAACGAGGAAGGTGTTGATGTCAGTTGCTTCTTTAATGATGATAGTTGTTGTACTTTACATAGGTGTGAGAGATCTCAGTATCTTATTCACATGTATTGGCTCTCCTATATCAACCGTCAGATTTCTGAGGTTGTTGATTATTGTTGAGAACCTTGGGCACATGTCACGGATCGACTCTCCACTTTCCATCTTGAATAGCTCCTACCTTTTTTTATTGTAGACTGACTTGTCATTCATGCAAGTTCATTGTTCCTTCATAAGTAATGCAGAGCTTGTTCCATATCTCATATGTGGTATTACAAGTTGAGACTAGATTGAACTCATGAACTGTGATCATACAAAAGATTGTGTCCATCGCCTTTGAATTATAAGTTGCTTTCTCTTTATCTATGTCATATAGAATGTTTCCCTCAACCAGTTCTACACACTTTATTTCTATGATATTCCAAACATTGATATCAATAGATTCTAAGAATATTAGCATTCATACCTTCCAATTTTTGTAGTTCATGTCATCGAAGTGCGATGGCCTGATCGTGGACAGGCTTTCAAAACTCTTGCTTGAAATAGCTACCATATGTATCGTTAGGTAGTGACTTCGATATAATGAGCCAATATCTGATACCAAATGTGAGTTTGGGGATAGCGATACCACTAGAAGAAGGAGAATAATGTTTCTAGGTAATTTTAAAAATCTTTTGTAGAATAATCAGCAAGCACAAACATATTCAACCAAACAATCCAATCAGCATGCATTACAAAGTATTTTAGCATGAAAGCCCATCTAGGTAAAAAAACTTGACCCGAGTCTTCTAACTCAGGATTTCTCGGTTAGACAAGTGTTGAAATGCTTTCGGCAAGTGTCTAATATGTCCTCAAAAGGCGAGAACACAATCATTGTGTCTACCGCTCATGAGAAGAGAATCAAACAACAATTAACCCATAATAATGATCAAGCAATACAAAATAAAATGCAGAGTTAAAATTTATTATATCTCTACAAAAAGTGTGTATAGGTGCAAGTATATAGAGTGTCTAACATAAGGAGACAAGTCAGTATAGTAGGTATGTTTATAAATAAATAATAAATAGATAATATATGTATATTTTGTACAATATTTACTCAATGAATAAATGAATTATTTTGTGGGTTTTAAAAAAATAAAAGAAAATAATTCTTTTTTATTTTATATTTATATTTTTTAGATTTTTTATTTATATATTGTTATTTCTTTTTATATTTTCTGATTTTTAGGTTCTTTTTAATATATAATAAAGTCTTACAAAAAACTTTATATAATATAAATTAACATATTTATAAATACTACTAAAAATAACCAAAAACTGTAGAATAAATTTTTTTTGTAATTTTATAGTTTTCCAATGTTTGTGATTTTTCAGGAATTTATGCTAATTTTTAGGTGTTTTTAAATTCAAAAAATAGTAAAAAACGATGACATATTAAATATGTTGAATGTTTTGGAATTTAAAAATAATAAATAAAGTCAAAATTTTCAAAACTGTTTTTTAATAATAAATAATAGAAAGAAATTCAGAGATAGAAATAAATATTTTAGTATTTTTAGAAGATTTTTCATAATTTTTATAAGGATTTTGGAGCTTTTTTATTTTTAGTGATTTTCTTTTTCTATTTTTAGGGATTTTTGGTCTGGAGGTACAAAATACAATAATAAACAAATACTATTTTTTGCAGAAAACAAAACATTCTATTTTGATTTTTAATAAATAGGAAAAAGCATAAATTGCTAGTATATATATAGAGTGAAAGAGTATACAAAGAGGCACAAAACCCTATTTTCATAATTTTTGGAACAAGTTTGATATTTTTAGAAATAGAAAATAATCACAAAAATTAATTGAACTAGAAGGGATATATTTGCAATTTAAATTAAAGTCATGAGCATTAGTGCAAAATACCTAAAAGTTTACAACTAAATTACAAATTTTAAATACTAAATTACAATTCCAAAAACCTATAGGGGTAATAGTGCAAAATGCCTAGCTCACGTGGGATGACACGTGTCCTGAGCTGCACTAGACCAAATGTAATTTCTAAAAACTCAGGGGTTTACATGCAAATAACACAAAAAATATAAAGGATATTAAATAACTTACATGACTAAATAAAAATTACAAATATGAGGGTATGCGTGAAATTGACGCCCTAAAGGCATAGATCGGACAACTGAAGGTGCCTCACATGGACACGTGACACGACCTACTTACGCAATGATAGTTCTGGTGCTGACATCTGGGATTAGATCCTTCAGATGGGATCTACCATCGAGGCTTCTCCTGATCGGATGACTAATAATCAAAATTCGACCTATAGTTAATTGAGAAACGTGTCAGAATAGAAGAACCGTGAAAATCAGATTTCGATTATTCAAACAAAAAATCAGATAAAATAGGAGAGAGAGACAAGAATGAAGGAAAAGAGTCGGCTCTCCTATTTTATCCTTAAACTATTTATTTATCCAGGTAAGTTTCCCTGGGTTGAACTCGAGGTGGTAGAATACCTATATTACAACTTTTGAGAGAAAGAAGAATTTTCATGATATTTATTTCTTCTTAAAAAAGCAAGAAAAGAAGTCAAATCGGATACAAGTTTCTAAAAATCAAAACAGGAAAAATAAGCAACAAAAATACGTGAAAAATATTAAGAAACTTTTCTAGGGTAGTTGTCTAACTACCCTAGAAAAATTGAGGAAAAATAATGTCAAAAAGGGGTCCAAAATTACCCTACAATACAAGGCTATAACTGCAATAAAAGAAAAAGAAAAAAGTCTTCAAATTGGTCTTTGTACAGGTACTGAATTGAAAGAAAAAACTTCTTACGTTTAGGTCCCTATACAGGGACCTAAACGTAATTTCCTGGAAACTTTTTGAAGCTTGATAATTTCTGGAACTCTGTTGGGTTCTTAATGCTATTTTCACACCCCTTTACTTTCAACGGCCTAGATTAGAACGTCTGCGCATATCTCAACCATCTTTATCTGCCCCATGTCGCACAAATGTGCCTTCTGGCATTCTTGTTGTTCCTCCCCTTTCTGTGCAGGTGACGGTGACGATCCTTCTCCGGATTATCTCCGATGAATGGTTGAGGTCTTCGGCCTCCTACAGGGCTAGAGGGGTGACACCTTCACCCCACGAGCTCGCCTGTTGGTGAAATGGTGGCGAAGTCAATGGAAGAGGATGGGCATCGCTGAAGAAGATGTCTCCTTTGCATCAAGGTCGACTAAAATTGTGAAAGCCCTGGACTGCCAATACTTCGTGATTAATCGAAGGAAAAGCTCCAATAGGATGTTTGTTGCTCCAAATCATGAAATAGACCTACAATTGAGATTTATATGCTCGATTCCTAATGAAATCAGCCAAGATGTTAAAACATTACAGTTCAAAGTATGCTTCCAGAACAGTAAAAATGGAACGAGATTGAGGGGTAATCACAATAAAATTTGGTAGGAAAGTTTGTGTGCGAATAAGAAGGTACTTAGAGGGTTCTAATTATGTCCTTAACAATTCTAAGTAGGCCATAACGATCGAGAAAATAAAAGAGAAAAGATGGAGGAAATACCTGGGAGTAGCAGAACGTATGACTCCACTAGTCGTCGCTCGACGGGGCAACTTTCTCGGAGCTCCACGTGGCGGTCGAACGCCTTGGAACTTCTCCTCCGTTGATCGGTCCTCCATGCTAGTGCTCTACCCAGCCCTGTCATGGCCGGAGGGAGGCAAAATTAGGCGGAGAAAGAGGGTCGACGACCAGGTTAGTTTCTGGAACTTGGAAGTTGGAGAGTTAGTTGGTAGATGGCAAGGTTGAGGAGTTTTTATAGGTGAATCGAAGGAGGGTTAGTTGCGAATCAAAGGCTGGCGTGGATCCAGGTGGTTAGGAGTAGGTAGTGGAGGGTTTATATTGGAGGAAGAGGTTGGGAGATGGCAGGTAGAAATTGTTGAAGGTTGGCCGATAAAATAGATTCAGAACAGACTATTCTTGGAGAAGAAGACACTAGGTGCTGACACGTGTCAGCACCTGGTTGGCCAGATGATTAAATACATTAATAAGTAGGAAATAAATAGTAAATAATGGAATTTTAAATATGTATAAAAATGAAAAGTGTAAATAACTAATTTATCTAAATTATGGTATAATTAGTTTTTATAAATAATAAATAATTTATGAATTATTAATGTTAGAATTTAATATAATAAATTAATAAATAGTATACCATTTTATATTTTATTAATTATTGTAATAATAAATAGAATATGCATGAATTTTTATGTATTTTAATAAATTAATTTAATATATTAAAAAATATGGGTATAAGTTATACCGTTCAATTTTACTTATAAAATAGTGTTTTTGATTTATTTAAAATAATAAATAAGCTCCAAAAAATATGAAATAAATCATGGTTAAAATAAAAGATGAAAAAAATAATTTAAACTTATAAAATCATTAAAACAATAAATATGTGTTCTAGATAAAGTAAATAGCCTAGAAACCTAGTTGTGATTAGGTCCCAAAACCGACTTTTTTGTAAACAGAGTCTGATTTTAGTGAAATCACCTTCGTTAATTAGAGAATATTATTCTATGAACTTCAAAGGTGAGTAGAGTGAAATTGGAGTTCGTATGAGAAAGTTATGATGTTCAAAAGTTGAGATTTTGACAATTTACAAGTTGGATTTCTTGGCATATATACAAGATATTATTTTAACTTATTTTTATATTTTTCTATATATTTTTAGAAATAATTAGGGAAAGAGTTTGGTAAAAAAAATATTCTTTTAAATTAATTAAAAATCATTGAAGATTAGATAATTACTGGATAAATAATGAAGATTGTATAGATTGTGAAATTAATTATTTTTTTATTTTATTTCCTTATCTCCCCCAACTTATTTATTTGTCGATCAATCAATGCTGACGTGGTCTCGAGGGTAGGTTATACATATACCTTACAACTATATTTATTTAGTAAGTCACATTGTACATATATATATCTACCCTTTGCGTTCTTTTTATTTTCTTTATTTTTATTATTATATTTTTTTACATGATTTTAATGCAAAAAGGTGCATTGTTATTCATGAGTGTGGTCTTGTTAAACGATAAAAATTAATGAATATTTACATGTATTTGTTAAGGTTTGTAAGGCAAAATGCAGGAAGAATGTTAATGAATCATGGATTCATCAACGACAACTGCCAAATCTAGGTGACGACACTTGATCGGATGACTCACAAGAGTGCTGGAAGAACAAGGAAGAACACACCCGTGGCAAGCTTCGATCTGGTGTATCGTGCGCTTCCAGCCACCTGGGAGTCCACTGATGGTCTCTTTCATTCCTATCGATATCCATCACCTCCCTAAGGGCATAGATGGCTTAGAGGCTCGCTGATCGAGCCTTGGAGCTCGGATATTTAGGAGTGACCTGGGAGATTGTTCTTGAGATCGAGAATCCCTCAAATGGGCTCTTCCATGCGTTGTAACTACATAGAAATCTCGAGGGGACTCATACGATGCTACCTAAGCATTTATTAGTGGAAATCAAAGTGGAGGTGGAAGGGGGTTGCGAGGTTCGACGAGATGGAGGAGTTAGACCTTGAAGTCCAAATATGAAGGGGATCAAGATGATCTAGGTAGCAGGTATGTACAGAAATAGTTGGGAAAGATGATGGGATGATCGAGGAGGTTGAAACATGCATGTGACGGTGAGGGATGGTGACAGGAGCTCCAGAGCTTCGGCGAAGCTTAATCCCAATCCTAAGCTAATACAAGTTATTAAAGCATGAAATGAAATGTGGAATCAAATGACAAGAAGGAAATCTATCTAGAAAGTAAGAAAAATTAACCTCAAGCGGGCCCTGTGAGATGGAACCTCACGCCTGCGAGCGGTGGAGATATGTGGGAATAGGGATGTCAATGGGTCGGGTTTGGGGCGGGTATCAATATTCCCAAACCCGTACCTATTTATAAAATCACTACCCATACTGCCCATTTATTAAACGTGTAATTTCTATCGGGTACCCATAAACCAGAAGGATACCCATTTACCCAATGGGTATCCACATATTTGACATAATAAAATTTCAAACTATCAATAAGTGTACATAAGATTTTCCTACATAGATTAAACAAAGGGAGATCATGCAATATTGTGGTACACAAAAATATGCAATGTGTAGGAAATGTTAAAGGTTAATATATTAGGTGTTTAACTGCTTTGGGTTGATAATTTTTATTTATTGAAGATACAAAAATATATTTGAATATGAATAAATGGATAGAGAGGAGAAAATTGACTTGGATTTTTATATATACAACTCAATACCTTTTAGATAAGAAGTGGATTTGATAAGTTTGATTAAATCTAACACATGTATCTATATTTATATTTATTATCTATTCGGGTTTGAGGCGGGTTCGAGTTCAGGTACCCACAAGGAAATCCCAAACCCATACCCATACCCGCATGGGTACTAATTTCAAGACCCAAACCCATTAAAAAAAAATGGGGCAGGTTTTAGATCCTTAAATGGGGTGGGTTTGGGTTGGGTACCCAATGGGTAAACCCAGATTGACATCCCTATGTGGGAACCTCCTCCTGCTCCTCCCTCCTCACCATGGAGTGCTGGGCGAGTCTCCTATCACATGTCTCTAGCCATGGAGCACAATCAGGGGAAGAAACGGAGCAAGAGGGGAACCAAAAATGAGAGGAAGAGGAAGAGGTGGTTTTGTATAGTAGAAGAACGTGTGAGAAGATCGAGGTGAACGATACAAATCGGTTATGCAAAGCTTGAGGAAATGCATGCGCATGAAAGAGCTTGGATCGAGGAAGAAAGCCAATAAAGGAATCTATAAAAAAAATGAATGAATTGAGCGGTAAAAATCGAGGAAGTACGAGGTTTAAGCATTCTGACATGCCTACAACTGGGGTCAGAAGAGTTGACCCCTAGTCAAGGGGGACGGGTCGTGATTGGTCCACATCACACACAAATAGACAAGGCAAAAGTAAAAATTTGAAATAATTCGAAATAAATAATAATGATTTATTTAACTTTTGGTTAAAAATAAAAAAAAATTATTAATTTCTATAGTATTTTATTATGATTTTTATATTTTTTTTAAGAGTTTAATTTATTATAGGTTACTTTTTACAAGTGTATTTATAGGTATATTTACCTATATAATGTGTATTTTATTTTTATTTTGTATTTTAGATTTTCTAATTTTATAAAAATTAATATAATTATAAATAATTTTAATATGCACAGATATATTTTTGTTATAATTTTCAGATATAATATGTACATTTTAAAATAAATAAGGGTATTTATTATATAGGTAGGTATATGTATAGTATATTCATCTATGTATTTTGTCTACTATTTTATTTAGTGTATTTTTTGGTTTAATTATATTTTAATTTTGTAAACATACTATAAATAATATTTATAACACTATAAATTAAAAAATTATAAAAAATATAAAGAATAAATAAAATGAATATTTTATTCTAGTATATAGTACAATAGGGGTCCTAAACCTAACTTTTGCATCTTAACTTCAAATTAAATGAAACCACCTTCATTAAATAACTAATAAACATTATATACATTAAAGTGATTATTATGCATTTTGAGTTCGTGTGGGGAATATATGGGTCTGAGAAGTTTGGTTTTTGGATTTTTAAATTGAGTGTAGAATGTACACTGTATATTATTTTTGGGTGCAATCAATTTTTTGTTTTTCTATTTATTTTTATCTACACCTTTTATGTACAGAGTTTCTTTATTTGAGGTATAAATAGTAAAGAATAAAATAGGTCCCAAAAATACATTATTGAATAATAATAATTAGGGTGTGCATCTGACCATTATCTCCCCCTACTTTAATCCTTGTCAACCCAGTCATCATCATGCCTAGGTCTCAGGGTTCAGGGTCATAAAATATGTTTTATACAATATTTATTTTTCTTTTTTCCTTATTCTTTTAATTAGGCTTTAAACCATGTATTTTATACAATATTTATACAATAAATAATGAATATTACTTCATGCAAAATAAATTTATTTACATGAATATAGCTAGGTTTAAAGGCCAAAATGAAAGAATAAAGGAGATGAAATGGAGATTCATCACCCCCCCATACTTGCCTTTGCTAGTCCCTAGCAAACACTTATGCCTATAAGTGCAGAAAAGAAAATAAAGAAAAAGAAAAAGAAAGAACTTGGATTGATTTTAACTTTCAAACTTTTCTTCACAAAATCAAAGTTAGGAGCTCAATCAGACCTTTGGAAATTAAGGTTTGGTTAGAAACTTAATGGGAATCGGACTTGAAACACAAAAGCATTTAAGAACCACAAGGCACTGCTCAAGTCTCCTCAGTAGCCAGGTCAAAATATGTTAACTCATACACAAACCCTAATGCCTATTAATCTTTCTTGGAGAGTATGTGTGATATGTAGCTCTCCTCGGTTGAAGCAGTAAAAGCCAGTCTTCTCCAGCATGGTGACCCTTATTCCCCAATCCAACAACTCTCTCCTCAAGAAGCCTAGTATTCCCTTTTAAGTTCAAGTACAACTGACTCAATAAGAGGAGGTGGATAGAAGAATGGAAAGTAGCCACTGTAGCTACCTATCCTTGGATGCTTGACCAGTGTAGCCAAGTTATCCAGATGCAGGCTCACACATATCTGACTTTGAAGCTTAATCTTGCTTATTGACTATACAAATATATACATACTCTGATGGGAATTAATTTTTCTTGGAATTTTGCTCATCTTTTCTTTTTGGAGTGTTTGATTTTGCATTTTTTGAATACCATATACAACACATTTTACATAAGGACTTTTTCCTCTTGAGCCATTATACTATCTATTGCAACCCACAATTTCTGTCATAAGACCTCATGCCTACTGTATCAGGTTTGGGTACAATGTCCACAAATGTGTGACTTCCGATGTTTCCATTGGCTTCTATCTCATGCCGACAAATCCAACCCTCTATCACTTCAGCAGAGGTCAACAAAATGCAAGATGCAGGGGTGCAAGCTAGGTCATTATAGACAAGAGTCGTGCACATTCTAAATATTCTACTTAGGTAGTCAAGACGACACTGAACCAAGTCTCGCGGTCTCAAAGAATTAAGTCTACTAGACCTGAAGCATTTCAATTCCAGTTCATTAAAGGTTCCTGTGATTAAGTATATTAAGGTCCAACCAAGATCTAATCTTCGGATTTTATTTAGACTTGTTCAAGTATCAGCATCAATCTGAAAAATGCAAATGCTATGGATAATACAAGAAAAATATTTTTTGTAATGCAAATGTATGGTTTTGATTTTTTTATGGGTTTTCAAAAGTTTTACAAATTTTTGTGGATTTTTAGTATTGCAAATTTTTAGGGATTTTTCAAAAACAAAAGGTTTTGGAAAATAATTATATGCGCATCTGTTTATATGGGAGTGCATCTTGTATTTACAAGAATTTGGATTTAGGAATTTATAGGTTTGTATGTACAGGATTTGTAAATGATCTTTATTTACTTGAATTATGTACAAAGTTCTCAAAATAATCTGAAAAGAATTTTACAAAAATTTTGAAAACTTTATTTTGCAAACTAATTAACAAATACTTTTCATAACATTTACAAAATTTGAAAATCATTTTGTAAAGATTTTTCAAATAATATGTAATTGCAAGCATTTTCCAAACCATTTGCAAATAGATTTTCAAAACATTTTAGTTAAGACAAAGAAAAGAAATTTTTACATACAATACATTTTTACAAAGGTTGAAAACATTTTACAAAACATTTTCCAAACAGTTTACAAAAGATTTTTCAAAAATATTTTCAAACCATTTTTCGAGCATTTGGCAAAAGCATTTTTAACATGATTTATTAATAAGTATATACAAGGAATTGGTCATGTGTTTTAATTTTTATTAATTAGACATATTATTGAAAATACAAAAGTACGAGTCATGGCTAAAGTGTATACAATGTATATATGACCCCCCTATACTTAGCATGAGCTATGTCCCCATAGATCAGAGAGAAAAGAGAAGACATGACTTGTACTTAGTATAGAAGAATCTAGACTACAACAACTAAATAATAATGAATCAATGAAGAATGCGAAGTCAACCGTTCCCTAATACCTAGGATGAAATAATCCTAAGTATAGCAGGCTGTATATACATATAGGGAGGGTTGGGGTTGGGGATGAACATATAACGACTCAGTCTATCTCCCCTTATACTTAGGGTAAGATATCCCTAAGTATAGACAAGGAGAGGAGACAATTGAGGGGATCAAGAAAAGAATTTGATAAAAAGAAAAAATACACGTGGTGAATGTGTGCATCACTCCGCTATACTATGGGTAAAAGAGACCTCAGTATAAGCAACAACAAAAGCGATGAAATAAGAGGAAGAATAAACACTCGTCTCATCCACCTCCCTATACTTAGGACAAACTACACCCTAAATAAGGAAAACACACGGAATGGCTGGATGAGCAAGACAGTAGATGGAAGGAATAAAACAAAAGCGGATATACAAGGTGGAGGCTACACAGAGATCAAAAAGGGAGAAAGCATACCTTCTTGTATGACTGCTGAGGAATGGATCTAACAAAGTGCAGGTTAATATTGGGGTCCTCAGCTAACTCAACCCGACCATGATCGACCTGATGAAGATCCTTAGTGGTCTCAAAGAGAAAAGGCACATACAGGTTAGTGGAAGTAGTGTGGTCAGGTTCGGCTGGGAAGTCTCTACTAAGTCTACCCTCCGCACTAGGGTGTCTATGGTATAGATGTTACAGATGTCATCAATGCATCGCCACGCACTGGAAGGAGAAACTCCAAGGTCTATGTTTTTCGAGTTTTCCTCCCTGAAGAGTAATTCTCGGATCTTAGTCTCATTCATTATAAGGAAAACCTCTCTGATATCAACAGATAGGTCATAGTCCTTAGAGTCGTCTAACACTGGCACACTCTCTTTAGATGTGGGTCTCTGGTCTGTCGTAGGTGAGGTGATCAAGACTATGCTCTTGTCAATAGAATGAAAGTCAATCTCTCCAGATCCATGATCAATAATGACCCTCGTCGAGGCGAGGAAATATCATCCCAGGATGAGCAGAGGATGCTCTACGGAGGTGGAGGTCTCCATGGGCAATACAATGAAGTCAATAGTGAATCGCATGCCTTGGATCAGAATGTTGGCGTTCTCTAGAATACCAGTCGGCCTCTTTATTGATCCATCAACAAACTAACAAATCATCATGGCCTTCTTGAGAGGCCCTAGATGAAGAGAATGTTCCAACGAGAAGGGTGTTATATTAATCGAAGCACCACCATCAAGGAGAGTGTGATCACAAGAATAATCAAAAATGGCGATTCTCGCAAGAAGTATGGCAATGTTCCCATTCCTAATGTGTGAAAGGTGGGTGATGGCATAGGTAGAGGCCATGGTCAAAATGTAGCGCTCAGATCTGCTTCATCGCTTTCTTTTCATGGGTTTGGGTGTAGATAATTGGTTCTTGGCCTGACAAAGTGGGGCCTCAACAATATCATGAACAATTACCACCACTTTAGGAAGGGTTAATTTTTTTTTAAAATTTTCTATCTCTTCCATAAAAGGGAAGAGATCGGAATCAACATCTAAACAAGGATGACTAACAGCAGTCTGTACAGTGTCATCCTTGGAGGAAAAGGTAGGAGCTATTGTGAATGTGTGTGTGGACATCGGATATGGCAAAGGTACCCTCTCCTCACAAGCTGACTCGACACATTGCCTCCCAGAATCTTTTTGTGTTTTTAGTTTTTTTCTCATTCTTTTGTATTTTGGATGATTACAATCTCTCCTAGGTATCCTCAAGTGAATCCATAAGTCCATGAAGTGAAGTGGCAATGTGGCTCTTATTTAGGCTAGTGAGGTCATCTATCCTTTGTTTCATTTGCTCCACTAATCGGGTTAGGTACTCAAGAGCGGTACCCATAAGAGGTGACTCCAACAACTCAGACTCAGGTGGGTGAGATGGTGGGAAATGTGAAGGTGGTGGTGGTGGGTAAAACTCTGCTGCCTGAAACTGTGGATGAGGCGGATATGTACAAAAAGAAAAGTCAGGATCAAAGTCCTCCTGATAAAATGGAGATGGATCGGCTGAAGAGGAAGAAGGATCGACACAGCCCATATAAAAATCACGTCGGTCGACCATCTCCGAAATGAAAGTCAAGGATTGAGAGAGGACGAAGGTTAAGTCAAGTTATGCAAGAAAAAGTTGCAAATGCGTAGAGAAGATAAAGTATGCACACAAACAAACACAAATATAAACAAACAAAAACCCCTCACTTCACCAACACAACTGTGAAAGTTTGGTCTTTTTATCTTTTCATTTTTAAGAGTTAGGTGAATTTCAAAAGGTTGTACAAACACATAGGTAGTCCTAGGATTGGTGCACTAATCCTTAGTGTATACATATCTTGTATAAAATGTGAATACAATGACGAGGTTACTCCCCCCTTGACAAGGTTTTTTCTTTTTGATTTTAGGGTCGAGTAAAGTCAACAGTCCCAATTTTATTGGTTATCACTTTTTTTTGTATTTTTAATACAAATGAACGAGTCCTAATAAGGGATCAATTCCTTTAATATCCTATTTGCTAAAAATCAGATGGAGAGAGTCAGAAAAGAAATGCAAGTGTAAATCAATGATGTATGCAAAGATAGATGGTGCTCACCTTTCCTCCAACTCTCTTCATGTAGGATGCTAAGCAGAATTGAAACCTATCTAGATGCAATGCAAGTCGATGAAATCACCCTAGAACTGAATATGTTATTAGCGTGAATAATAAGATGCTAAACACCTAGAAAGGAACCAAAGGCTCCGGTCTTCGATGCTCTTTGGTGCCCCACCACAATGGGTCCTCCAAGCGCTATATGGAGACCTCTCGCAGCACGCGGTTCCAAGTATATGTGAGGAGCAATTAAATTTGACTAGATACAAAAGCAAACTATAGGTACACGTAAATTAATTAGGGTTTTGGACCTACTCTATCGAACAAACAAATCGTAGATCTAGTGCTCAATCACACAAAACAAAGAAAAAGAAATGTAAAAAACTCAAAACTCGTGAAACAAAGGAAAAAAAGGCGATCAAAACTACGAGAAAACCGATGAGGCCCCTAGGAGAACAATCACTCGGGTACTGGACCTCGTGAAGTGGCAGTGTCTAAAGTCAAAAATTATTACAAATTATTTTACAAAAAAAGGAAAAATTCTCTCTCACAAATTAAAATAAAAAATGCTTAACGAGATTGCTCTCCTCCTGCACTCTTTACTTCCTTCTCTGCTTGCTCCTAGTGGGATTGGGTGTGTCAACCTCCTAAGAAGTCACTGTTGCCATCCAATACCTTGCAAAAAATATCAACAAAGAGAATGGTCAGAATAGTCAAATAAAATATAAAAAATAAAAAGCAAAAATAAAATGCAAAAATAGAATACAGAAAATAAAAGATAAATAATGCACATAATGCTACAGCTCGTTGCTCCCCGGCAACGACGCCATTTGTTGAAACTCTTCCAATGAGGGCCTAATATGTCCTTGCATGCTGAGAAAACAGTCGCTCTGGTGACCACTCATGAGAAGCGAATCAGACAACAATTAGCCCACAATAAAGATCAAGCAATGCAAAATAAAATGTGGAGTTAAAATTTATTATAACTCTACAAAAAATGTGTATAGGTGCAAGTATGTAGAGTGTTGAACCCATGAAGACAAGTCGGTCTAACAGATATATTATTGATAAATAAATAAGAATTAAATAATATAAGTATATTTTGCATACTATTTACTCAAAGAATAAAGAATTAATCTGTGGGTTTTAAATACATAAAATAAAATAATTCTTTTTTGTTTTATATTTATTTTTAATTTTTTTTAATTTTTTTAATTTTATATTTTTTATTTCTTTTTATATTTTTTGTTTTTAGTTTCTTTTTCTTTTTCATATATAATAAAGGCTTATATGTAACTATATATATAATATAAGGTAATATAATTATAAGTACAACTAAAAATAACAAAAAATGCATACTAAAATATTTTTGTATTTTTTATGTTTTCTAATGTTAATTGTTTTTTTAGAAGTTTTTGCTATTTTTAGGTGTTTTGAAATTAAATAATAGTGACTAATTAAATATTCTGAATTGTTTTGGAATTTAAAATACTGACGGAAGTCAGAATTTTCCAAAACTATTTTAAATTAATAATAAATATTATATAGAAAATTCAGAGATAGAAATAAATATTTTTGTTTTTTTAAATATTTTTTATAATTTTTATAAGGATTTTGGATATATTTTAATTTTCAGTGATTTTCTTTTTTTAAGGATTTTTGTCTGGAGGTACAAAATAAAATAATGCATAAATAATATTCTTTTAGATTGTTTAAATATTGGTTTATAATTTCTTTTGGATTTTAAAGCAAAAAAATAAAACATTCTATTTTGATTATTAATAAATAAGAAAAAAATCCTAAAATGCAAATCAAATTATATAATGAACGAGTATGCAAAGAGGCACAAAAACCCCTTTTTTCATAATTGTTGGTGCATGTTCTTCACTTTTAGAAAATAGAAAACACCGCAAAAATTAATTGAACTAGAAAGGGTATATTTGCTATTAAAATAAAAGTCTAGGGCTCCAATGCAAAATATCCAAAAGTTTACAACTAAATTACAAAATTTAAATACTATATTACAATCTTAAAAACCTGTTGGGGGTAATAGTGCAAATCCCAACTCTCGTGGGACAACATGTGAGCTGAGCTTGATTGGACCCAATTGTAATTTCTGGAAAATCAGGAATTCACATGCAAATAACAAAGAAAATATAAAGCATATTAAATAACTTATATGACCAAATAAAAATGCTACAAAAATCGAAGGTATGTGTGAATCTACCACCTAAAAGTGCGGGTCAGATAGCTGAAAGCACATTACTTGGACACGTGGCACGCTCTACTTGCACGATGACGGTTCAGGTGTTGACGTCTATGATTAGATCATTCAGATAGGATCTACGGTCGATGCTTCTCTTGATTAGATGATAGCTGTAAATCTGGATGGCGACTCTTGATCAAGCGACGGTTGAGGGAGCTGAAAGAACAAGGAAGACCTCACCCTTAGCGAGTTTCGATCATGTGTGTCGTGCACTTCCGGCCACTTGGGAGTACGCCGATCGTCTCTTTTCATTCATGTTGACGTCCAGCATCTCTCTGAGGGCACAGATGGGTTCCAAGCTTGCTGATCGAGCCCTAGAGCTCGGATGTTTAGGAGCGACCTAGGAGGTTGTTCTTGAGATCGAGAAGCCCTCAGATGGGCTCTTACAGGAGCTGTAACCGCAAAAAAAATCTCAAGGGGACTCCTACGATGCTACTGAGCATTTATTAATGGAAATTGAAGTGGAGATGGAAGGGGGTGGCGAGGTTCGGCGAGATGGAGGAGTTGACCTCATAGTCCTGATCCGAAGGGGATCAGTTTGAGTATGGTGGCGTATATGGTGGAGAAACGGTGAGGAAAGATGATGAGATGATTGAGTAGGTCGGAGCAGACATGTTGTAGGAGGGACGGTGGCCACAGCTCTAGAGCTCCAGCAAAGCTTAATCCTAATCCTAAGTTAATACAAGTGATTAAAGCATGAAATGAAATGCAGAATCGAAAGACAACAAGGAGATCTACCTAGAAAGCAAGAAAAACTAACCTCAATAGGTCGGAGCCGTGAGATGGAACCTCACATCGACGAGCGACGAAGATATATGGGAACCGCCTCATGCTCCTCTGTCCTCGCCATGAAGCACTGGGCGAGTCTCTTGTTGCCAGTCTCTAGCCCTAGAGCACAATACGAGGGGAAGCAAGAGAGCAAGAGGGGAGATAAAAATGAGAGGCGGAGGTGGTTTTGTACATGCAAATAACGGGAGAGATGATCAAGGTGAACGACTCTATTTAGTGGTGCAAAGCTCAAGGAAATGCATGCGCATGAAAGAGCTTAGATCGAGGAAGAAAGTCAATGAAGGAATCTATACAAAAAATGAATAAATCAAGCGATAAAATCGAGGAAGTAGGAAGTGTAAGCATTCTCACAGACCTGTATCTAGGGTCAGAAGAGTTGACCCCAAGTCAAGGAGGGTCGGGCCCTGATTGAGCCACGTCACCTGTAAACATATAAGGTAAAAGTAAAAATTCGAAATATTTTGAAAATAAATAATAAATGATTTATTTATTTTTTGTTTAAAACATAAAAAATTTATATTAATTTATGTAGTAATTTATTATGCTTTTTATTTATTTTTATGAGTTTAATTTATTATCAATTACTTTTTGCAAGTGTATTTGTAGGGATATAATGTGTATTTTATTTTTATTTCATATTTTAGATTTTCTTATTTTATATAAATATTTTTAATATGCACAAATATATTTTTGTTATATTTTTTAGATATAATATGTTCAGTAAAATAAATTAGGGTATTTATTATATAGGCTTATGTATAGTATATTCATCTATGCATTTTTATAATATTTACTTTAGTGTATTTTTTATGGTTTTATTGTATTATAATTATGTACACATATTATAAATAATATTAAAAATATTATATAAATATAAAATTATAAAAATTACCAATAATAAATAAAATGAATATTTTATTATGGTATATAGTACAATAGGGTCCAAAAACTAACTTTTGCATCTTAACTCCAAATTAAATGAATCCACCTTCATTAAATAGCCAATAACAAGTTATATACAATTAAAGTGATTTTAATACATTTTGATTTTATATGAAGAGTATATGGTTTTTGGAAGTTTGGCTTTTGGATTTTATTTGAGTGTAGAACGTACATTGTATATTATTGTTGGGTGAAATTAATTTTGTATCTTTCTATTATTTGTATCTACCTTTTTTATGTACAAAGTTTCTTTATTTGAGGTATAAATAATAAAGAATTAATAGGTCCCAAAAATGCATTGATAAAGAATAATAATTAGGGTTTTTATTTTGTGTGTGACCTTTATCTCCCTCTACTTTATTCCTTGTCGACCCAACCATTTCTTTGTCTTTTATTTTCTCTATTCTTTTATCTTGGCTTTAAACTTTGTATTTTATACAATATTATAAAATAAGTAATTAATGTTAATTCATGCAAAATAATTCTATTTACATGCATTTAGCTAGGGTTTATATGCCAAAATGAAAGAACAAAGGTGATGAAATGGAGATTCATCGCCAAGCTAATCAACTGCTTCATTAAAGCCCGAGATATTTCCATGAATATCTCAATCATTTACAAAGCTAGCGCTTCACAATCTTGGAACAAACACCATGATAAATACTATATATGATACACTGTAGACTAAGAAGAAGAACAAACAAGCTTCATCTTTATTCTTTCTTCCTTGGACGTATTACGTCCAAGAGCTTTATTGCAACTTAGGATCAGACACCTAAAGTCCTGTAAAAAGATGATAACTCGAAACAAAAAGATTTATAGCAATACTATTTCTGGAGAGACTTTATCTTTGTAGATATCAATAAAATATTATCCAATATATAATAGTGATATCTACTAATAAATTAGCACAATATCATTGAACAAAGATCACAGATATAACATAGCAAATATCACAGATAGGACATGTGAATAATCAATATCAAATTAATAATAAATATCACTCCACTGAGAAGGATCAATAGTGTTCTGACTCCAATTAAAAAAACTTGAGCGAAGGCAAGTGATCAAACTCTATTGTAATGATAGCTTTGCTTTACTACTATCAATTGACCGAATCCAGGAACATGAGATAGAATAGTCGAGGAGATCACTGAGAGAGAACTTCTTGCTTTTCTTGATAAAGTAGGAGAGATTGCTCGAGTTATGTTTCTTCCAACATTGGGCATGTAGTCCCTTATATAGGGGCATACAAGAATATGATTGTTGGAAACAACATTGGTAAGAAATCAGAGAAGATTTCCTAAAGTGAACGATCGGTAGTAATAAAATGATCAATCAATTCTAAATTATTGATCATATCAAAAGGCTACGGTGGATAAGTTGTTGACTGTTGGAGGAATTTGAAATATAATGGATCATGTCTACAAATGTTGGTCGATTAGGCATGATCTATAAGTCAAAATGGAATGGTCGATCACTGATAAAATATGATCAGTAGGAATTGAATCTTTGATTCCCTGATTTAGAAATTATTAGTTGAATCTTGCTTGTGATTACAACTTTTCAAAATAATAAAAATAAATAAAACAACACCTTTTTGTTGATTCAAGATGACTCTTCCTAAGTCCAATAAATTTCATTTTGTTTTGAAGTAGGCCAGTACACAAACCTATTATATACTTTTCACCATCGCAGATGACCCTCTCCTTGATGCCTTCATCTTTTTTAAGGGTGTTCATAACTCACACATCACATAAATGTGGAAATAGCAAATAAAAATTACATAAAAGGGTGTTCATCGTATTAACACGGATATAATGCATAACAAATAAATTGTTGTGAAACCACTTGGTGTAGGAAAAATTTTCTGAATCATTCCGCACAAGCACAAGATTATTAGGGTTACCTTTGAAGAATGAGTCTCTAATACGGGTTACCTATTGAATCAAGTCTGAGCATTTATAGCTTCTCTTGCGAGCATGAGTATGACTCACATTATTTACTTTGTTCCTTGACGTAGACATCCAAGGGGTCATGGAGGGAAGAGTATAACCAAGCAGAGAGTCGTGTACTTCCTCTTCTCTCAACTTTCAAGGCAATGCGCCTATCTTGGAATTGATGTATTAAAGAGAAAGGACAAGCCCTCTCTTATATAGCATGGTATTGACATCCTTAAGGAATCATATTCCTTACTGTGGACATTCACATCATGCATGTGAAAATCACACATATCAGAGTATCTAACTTCCGGTATTGGAGGGATTGCGATTCTCGATAGATTGGATCCAACCATCGCCGTTTCTGCGCCTCCCTCGGTCTCAACACCCAATCCCCATGATAGTTTCAACAATTAACCCACAACAATGATTAAGAAAATAAAAGTAGGTGAGCTAAAATTTATTACACCCTACAAAAATGTGTATAGTATGGAACAATAGGGTCGAACCATAAAGGACCACACGAGGTGGAGCAATAAAAATGAATAGAAAACTTAGGATTTTTCGAGTTCTAAATATTTAATGTTTTTTGGGTTTTAATTTATATATCCTTTTTTATGTTTTTAATTTTGCAAATTTTAATTTTTAATTTAAAGATAAAATATAGATTAATATCTAATATATAATTATATATAGAATATACAAGGAAAGGGATAAAGGAGATGATTTTAGAATTAAAAAAAACTAAATAATTCAGAAATAAAATATTTTTGGATTTTATAAACTTTTCTATATTTTTAGAGATTTTTTGATAATGTTTGAGATTTTTAATGGATTTTAAATAAGAAAATACACAGAATAAAAAAATTGTAAATCAGGGAACTTGTAATAGGACTAATAAATATTTATCAACAAAGATTGAGCAAAATTCAATTTTCCTTAATACTAGAAAATGAAAAGGAAATTTAGAAAGTTAAAACATATTTTTTTGTTTTTCTGTGAATTTTTTGAATTTTTATAAATTTTACGTGTTATGTGATATATAGGAGTTTTCTTTATATTTTGAATAAAATTTGAACAAAGGTTAAAATATACATATATAACATTAAAGAATTGTTTTTGAGTTTTTTTAAACATTTTGTATTTTTTTGGATTTTTAAATGCTAAACAGGAGAAAATGCATTGTTTTATATTTTTATAAACAGGAAAATAAGTTTAATTTCCTTAAGAAAAAAATATGTTATATAAAATAGTTCCAAACACTTAAGATAATCTTCCTATAATTATTAGATGTAAAATGCTATTTTTAATAAATGGAATACCAATACAAAATCAAATATGCAATATAGGGACCCATTTACAATTTACAAAAAAATATTAGAGAATTTAATAACACTTTAATGAAGTCCAGGGACATACATGAAATTTTTCCACAATTAAAATATATTTTGCACAAGAAGAGTTATAAACGCAGATAATCATTACAATAAGGCCAAGCATGCAAATATACCAAAAATAATACAACTGATATTTAAAGTTTCTAGACTAAAAATAAATGCATAAACCTGTGAGGGTATCCACGCAAAATATCCGCCCCCTCACGTGCATAGGCATGTGAGGTGACCTGGAATGGACTAAACTACAAATATAAGAAAGCTTAAGGTCCTTACTATAAATATTACAGAAATATTATAATAGAAGAGGAATGCTTCTAGTCTAAATAATAATACAAAAAGTGAAGGGGAGAATATGCAATATACCCCTCAATAGGTGCTGGTGGACGGTGGATGGAGTGCCACTTATCCACATGGCGGCATACAAACGACCGATGACGGTTCTCGAAAGAGTGGTTGAGATTAGATCTCATCGCTCGATCTGACGGTGGTATGGCTCTCGGTCAAACGGTTACTGTTGCACTTGGTGCTCTTTCTTCATCCAACAGTTAGGAGAGGGCATATAAGAACAGGGAAGAGTGCTCGGTTGGGAGAGCTTTGATCTGGCAAAACTCATGCTTCCGAGGGTCTCCTGGACTGCTGGCTAGCTCAAAAGGTTCCTTGGTCGATGCCGCAATGCCCTAAGGCCTCATATGGATCCAGATCTTAGCGATGGAGTTCTAGGAGCTCGATGAAGCTCAAGGACCTAGATGTTATGTCCATGGATCAATCAAACCGCCAAAAGGGGTTCTCTACAGTCCCTACCTACACAAGAAGACTCTTGGGTCGAGGGTGAAGCTTCTTGATCCTTTAGTTGCTCAAAAAGATGGGTGAATGGATGCGACGAAGGTACTCGGACGGGGGATGGTGGAGGAGCACTGATCTCCAAGATCTGAGCATGATCTGGGGTGAAATGGATCGGGGTGCAAGAAGATAGATTGGTCAAGGTGAGGGTGGATCTGATGGTCTGTCAATAGTCGAGAACACTATGAACATGGGATAGAGTCTAGAGCTTCAACGAACTATGATTTGAGTTTTTAAAGGAAAATAGATGAAATTAAACAAAACCAAATGTAGGACTATGCTAATTCTACTCCTAAGAATGAAAAAGAAAAGAAAATAGAATCTCACCTGCCTAGTGTGGTCGGGAGTAGAAGTCATACGGAGGAGAGCCAACGAGGGTTGAATCACCTCAGACTTCTCTTGCTCCTCGTCGTCGCTTGACGGTAATCACTCCCTGTCACAGAGGATTTATCCAAGCTTTGATCCAAGGGGTCAAAAGTGATTAAAAATAAAAAAGTGGTGGAGTAGAATATATACAAGCTGCCCGAAATATGACCCTCGCCCAGGGTTTTTGGTGGAATCGAGGGTTTACTACTGTCGACTTTTGATCCACATGAAAGATTAGAGTTAGGTGAAGATTCACAAATATGAATCAGGGGCAGAAGATGTTTATATCGATCAGAAAAATGAGGTAAAAATGGGGGAAACCATGGGATAGACGGGTCCAAATGGGGAGCGAGGAGTTGACCTGGGTCAATTAGGGCCACTCCCTAATTGGTCCATGTTGGCCACTAAAAGAAAAATTAGAAATAAAAGAAAAATAAAATAGAAATTTATTTTATTTTATTGTCTCAATACATGAATGTTATTTCTTATTTTATGTACTAGGTTTAGGTTATTTTTGTTTTTTATCAACCTATTTATTAGGTGTTAATTTTTACAAGTGTATTTATAAGTATAAATACCTATGTATCATGTATTTTATTTTTATTTTGTCTCTTACGTTTTATTTTTATATATACATAATTTATATATTTGTTATATATTTACATAATTTTATTTTATTTTTCTGAGTTTATATGTACATTTAATTAATCATGAGTGTGTATATTATAGGGATGGGATACCTATATAATTTAGTATGTTATTTATTTTAATGAGTTTTTATGGTTTCTTTCAATGTTTATATTTTTAGTATGCTTAAAGTAATATATACAAGCATTTAAAAATATAAAAAGAGTGACAATATAAGAAATGAATTAAATGAATAAAACTATATAGGTATATACTACAATGGGACCCCAAAAGCCACCTTTTGTATCTTAACTCCAATTGTAATGAAATAACCCTCATTAAATAGATAATTTAATTTAAAGTACAATAAAAGTGAGTTTGGTCAATTTTGAATTTAGATGGAGAACATATTGATCTATATAGTTTTGTTTGCGCCTTTTTCATCTATGTGTCCTAGTCACATAGTAAGTTATTTTTTTATGCATTATATATATGTACATGTTTCGTGCTGAAAATATTTTTATTCGAGGTGTGTAAGAGTGTGTAAAAATTGGTGTACGATTCAGTTATATACAATGTATTTGGCACCTAGGGTTTCTAGATGAAAGTTTTATTTTATCTCCCTTATCTTCTCCAACTTTATCCCTTGTCGACCATGTCAATATTGATTTAGTCTTGTGGTTTTGGGTCAGTCAATATTTACAATAGTTCTTTTAATATTCTTTTCTTTATTCATTTATTTTATGTTTAAATACATGTATTTAAATACTATTTACAGACAATAGTTAAAAGGTTAATTTTTACAAGTTAGTTATATTTACATGCATTTATCTATAAATTTAAAGATAAAATAAAGGAAAAAAGTGAATGAATGGGTATTCATCTCCCCTAGACTTACCTTTTCTAGTCCCTAACAAACACTTATTTGGAGAATAAGTGATGCAAAAGAGAAAATAAATAAAAGAAAAATAAAGAAGGTAGAATGATTCATAGTTTTAAACTTGTCTTTACATAATCAAAGTTAGGAGCTCAATTATGACTTTAGATTATTATTGTGTTTCGAGCCTTGTTCAGGTTAGGAATCGTAACTCAACAACCCTTAGGTTCAATGCTCCTTTATCCAGTTCAACCCAACAATCTAGTTAGAACCTTTTCTCAGACATGTACTCTTGTAACCTTAAAATAATACATAATAGGTTTGTGAAATGTGTTAGCTCTTCCTAGGTAAGTAGCTGAACTACCCAATTGTCTCCTCCTCTGGTAACTCATCCTCAGGGAGACAACTATTTCCTTCTAAGTCCATGTACATTCTAGTGCACAATGAATTAGGGGAATCTAGAAGCATGAGAAATGAAGTGGAAATGGACTAGTGTAATCACATTTCCTTGTGAAGCTCGACCAGTGTAACCAAGACTCCACCAAGAGGCATACCTTTTCCGAAGCTCACAATTTTTGGAGATTTTGGTGTAGGCTTCTTTTGGATATTTATTTGTTTTGGCATTACACTGCATTCTTATTTTGCCACGATAAATATAGAATCTTTTGTTCCACCCATATTTTGGAGTGTTAGAAAAAATATGCTAGAAGATCATTCCTCATCTGAAGCTTTATTTCAATCCATTATCCAGTCGTTAAATGTCCATGCTACTAGATAAATAGTAGGTTGAAGTACCGATTTCAGCAATCCTCAAGAATGGTTCATGCGCCACCCTTGACAAAGTGACCTAGATCATCTAGACTTAGATTCCTATATTTTTCAACAACCCATCTTAGTTAAGCTAAGTGTTGAGTGTGATGTTTCCAATCATTGTCTCAAGAGTCATACAGATGACATGAAGGGTTCTAGTTAGTGACATTAATTTGACTCATGAACATAGTCTCACAGAATCTAAAAAATTAAGTCATAATGACCTAAAGCGTCTCAATTCCAGTCCTTAATGGGTACCTCCGAAATTAGGTAAATTAAGGTCTAGACCAAGTTTTAATCTTCAGATTTTATCTGGACTTGTTCAACTGTCAACATCATTTAGAAAAATGCACATGCAATGCAGAAAATATTTTTATGGAGATATTTTTTGGTTTGAAATTTTAATAAGATAATCAAAGGGTTTTGCAAATGTTTATGGGATTTTGAAAACAATTTTCAAAATTTTATGTATTTTTGAAAATTTGCATTTTTCAATCAGATCTTGAAAAGGGTAAAAAAGTTAGTAAAATAGAGTTACTATATTAGTGGTATGTGTATATGAGTGTTATTCTTTACAATTGATTTGTTATATACCCTTACCCAATATATTATACATATATATTGAAAATAGGAAAGTACAAGTTATGGCTAATGTATATGTACATATATACGACCCCGCCCTATACTTAGCTCGAACTAGTCCTCATAGTGATCAAAAGGTAGAAAGGAAGACATAACTTGTGCTAAGTATACAAAAGAGTAAACTACACCAACTCACGGAATGTGAAGTCGGTCATCCCCCTTATACTTAGGATTAACTAATCCAAAGTATAACAAAATGTACAGAAAGACAAGATGATTGAGGGTTAGAATGCACAAAATCATCAACTCGGCATGTCCCCCCCATACTTAGGGTAAAGATGCCCTAAGCATAGACAAAATATCGACAAGTTGAGGGACAGGTGAGGGACTAAAGAATGAACACCCGAGTCAGTCACTCCTCCTATACTTAGGATGAAACATATCCTAAGTATGGTAGTGATGAATGGGATGATTGAGTAAACGAAAGAATAAAAGAACTGAAAGGAAGAAAAGAAGAAAAATAAATGATATCTTTTTCCTAATTGTCTGATCCATTAGTAGTCTGTAGCTCTTCTTGATATATCACCTAAACTGAGTCGACAACAGACATGAAAGTGTTATGATCAAGATATGGTTTCAAAAACTGTTCATTAACTACAAAATGGTGTACAATGCTACTATTGTCACACACATTTTTAACAATGAAAGGCCCAGACCATTTGCTCTTCGGTTTGCCTAGAAATAACTTTAACTTTATGTCACAACCGCACCTTCTGATTCAGATCGAAGGTCTTTCTCCTGACATGTTTTTCAAGCCATTGCTTGACATTTTCTTTATACATTAGGTTGTTGTCATATGTAGAGTCCCGGAATTCTAATAAATGATTCAGGTCTAGCTTTCTGTTCTTGTCTACTTTCTCTCTATCTAGATTGCATGCACTAAATGCCCACAAGGATTTATGAATGAGCTCGAAGGGCAAATGACATGGCTTTCCATAAACTAGGCGATAGGGAGACATGCCTAAAAGAGACTTGTACATTGTATGGTGGGCCCAAAGAAATGAGTTAAATAAAAATGACCAGTTCTTTCTGTTAGGACATACAAGTTTCTGTAGGATTGTTTTGATCTCCTTGTTTGAACATTCTGCTAAGCCATTAGTCTGTGGGTGGTAGGGAGAAGTGACACAATGTTAACTACTATACTCTTTTGTCAATCGCATTGTTTATGAAATGGCTTCCCCCATTTAATATTAGTATTATGAAAATCCCAAACCATGTAATGAGGTTATCTTTTAGAAACTGATAGACCATGCAGCTGGTTGTGGCTCGAGCAGGGATAGCCTCCACCCATCGACTTATATAATCGACAACGTGGAAATTATAATCGAATACTTGACTATTCAGAAACGGGACCATGAAATCGATATGCCATGCATCAAAGACATCTGAGATCTGAATATACTTGAGAGGCATGGTCTCTCAGGATCTAATGGTGCTGCCCATCTTCTGACAGTCACTACAACCTTTTACATAGTTAGTAGCGTCATTGAAGAGAGCTGGCAACTAGGGCCACAATAAAGGACTTTACCTGCTGTGCGCTACCCAGAATGGTGTTCACCATATTTAAACTTGTGATAATAGTTCTAAACACTTGTAAACTCCTCTCAGGAATATATCTTTGCTAGATATAATCCGCACCTTCGCAAAATAGAAATGGATCCTCGCACTAGTAAAAATGTATATTGGACATAAATTTGCCAACTTTTGCTTTGGCCAATCTCGTAGAACTTCCTTGGAGATAAGTTAATTGATGATATTCACATACTAGGGGAGCGGGGTGACTGAAAATATGGCTTCATATGGGAGGGTCTATGTGATTGGTATGATATCCTACTCAGGAGTCTCAATCTCAGTAATTCTGGAAAGGTGATCTACAACAACATGACTCTAGGTTTATCTCGCATCTCAAGGTCAAACTTCTATAGTAGAAGTATTTAACGAAGTAAATGTGACTTTGCATCCATCTTGCTTGGTAAGTACCGGATGGAAGAATGGTTAGTGTAAACAGTCACTTTTAAGCGGAGCAAATGAGACCTAAATTTTTCAATGCAAAGACTACGACTAACCACTCTTTTTATATCATTGTATAATTCCTCTAGGCTTCATCTATAGTTCTTCTAACATAATCAGACACATCTATCATGATCTCAAACTGAAGAGGCCAATATTGCAATTGTAGGACATGATCTTGGGTGATTATTTCTTTCAACTGATGGAAGGCATGGAGCACTCTTCCATCTACAATAAATTCGATGTCCTTGCCTAAGAGTTCTATCATTGGTCGAGCAGTTTGTTGAAATATTAGATGAATCTTTGGTAAAAATTAACCGTCCTAAAAAATGACCGGACTTGCTACAGAGAAGTAGGTGGTTTGAGTTTTATATTACCTCCACCTTGGCCGGGTCGACCTCCATACCTCGCTTGGAGATGACGTGACTCAACACAATTCCTTTAGTCACCACGAAGTGACTCTTCTCCCATGAGAGAACAACCTTGACTTCAAAACATCGTTGAAGTACTTGGTCTAAGTATGTCAAGCACTGATCGAAGTTATCTCCGTAGACTAAAATGTCATCCATGAATACCTCAAGAAAATTTCCCACCATGTCAGAAAACATAGCCAGTATACATCTAAGAAATGTAGCAGGGGCATTACATAGTCTGATTAGCATGTGTCTGAATATGTACTTCCCAAATGGATAAGTAAAGGTGGTCTTCTCTTGGTCTTCAAGCGCTATTGCAACCTGATTGTATCCATAATATCCATCCATGAAATAGAAATATTCATTTTCCTCAAGTCGTTTAACTATCTGACTAATGAAAGGCAAGGGGAAATAAGATTTATTGGTTGCTAGGTTCAGCCATATGTAATCCACAGACGTGCCAAGATGTGGGTACTCTAGTCAAAATCTCCTCTCCTTTATCATTTGTTACAACTGTGATCCCTATTTTCTTAGGGATCTCATGTAGCAGACTTTCCCACTTTGAATCTGAGATGGAATTTATAAAACCTGCATCGCACCATTTCATGATTTTTTTCATCATGACCTCCCGCAGGTTTGGGTTCAGCCGACGCTGGAAATCACGGGAAGGATTGCAATCACCTTATAAATAGATGTGGTTTTCTTTACCATGGAGTCACAATGGAGGTTTCTTTACCATGGAGATCCAAAATTTTTCAGCCAATTGCCTTTTAGTTTCTTTTTAGAAACTCGAGCAAGTGAGATTCTTAGTTTGTAGTCATCTGAGAGTTGATGATGACCGGGAACATGTTTTTCCCAGTGGTAAGGAATGTGTACTTCATCTATGAGGGTTACATTTTCAGCTCTAGAGGGGATGGAGTCAGCTCGGTGGTGACTTCAATAGCTATGGTCAGTTTCAGCTCTATTAACTATGTGTTGTCTACCTGAAGTAGTTCTGGCTCAAAGCACAAGACATCTGAAAGATCTACAAGGAATTCATCTTGTCCGACGGGGATGGATTTATCTCGATAAGTTTAATCTTATCAGATAGCAAATCAGTAGAAACTTCATCTTTAAGGACATAAGGGAATTCTATTGTGCTTTCCAGGTAGATAGAAAGTCAAGAGTTGAGGAGACATGCGAGGGATCGAAGAATGAAAAACCAGAGGGCACTCACCCCCCTATAATTAGGATAAAGAATATCCTAAGTATTACATAGATGAATGGGGTAAAGGCAACACAGCAGAATTTGAAAATTTAAAATGAAAAGAAGAAAAGAAGAAAAAGACTAACTAATCAAAAATGTTTTTGATGGCTTCTTCTGATTGTGCCAATACTGCGGTGCGGATTTCTTCATCTTAGACAACCTGCACTGAATCAACCACGGACATAAACGTATCATGCTCGAGATAATGCTTTAGTAACTTTCCATTGATTACAAATGGATGTGTGTCAGCTGACAGTCCAGATATCATGTTGCTTCCATTGTCACGCACATCCTTTACCATGAAAGGCCCGATCCATTTTCTCTTCAACTTCCCTAGGAATAATTTGAGCTTTGCATCAAACAACCAAATCTTCTGACCATGTTCGCAAGTCTTGCGATGGATGTACTTGTCGTGACACTTCTTGACCTTCTTCTTGTACATTAGGTTGTTGTCATATGCATACCCACGGAATACTAGAAGTCGATTCTAATCCAACTTTCTATTTCTGACCTTCTTGGAATCTAAATTACATATATTTATTGCCGACAAAGATTTGTGAAGGAGTTCTACAAGTAAATGGCATGGCTTGCCGTACACTAGGTGGTAGGGAGACATTCCCAATGTTGACTTAAAGGTGGTCCGATAGGCCTAAAGTACTAAATCTAGCAACAGTGACCAATTCTTCCTATCTGGATGCACAAGTTTCTGTAGAATTATCTTTGTATACCTATTTGAGCATTCGTCAAGGCTATTGTACTGTGGGTTGTATGAAGATGTGATACGATGTTCTATGCAGAATTTATGTGTCAACTTCTTCACCTCTCTATTGATGAAATGGATATCCCCATCTGATATAATAATTTTAGGGATCCCAAACCTTTCAATGATATTTTCCTTTAGGAATCGAAAGATGTTGTGATTGTCGGTGGCTAGGGTTTGGATAGTCTCCACCCAACGACTTACATAGTCGACAGCAAGCAGAATATGTTCAAAACCTTGACTGTTTGGGAATGGGCCCACGAAGTCAATGCCCCACACATTAAAAGATATAAAATCTGAATGTACTTGAGGGGTATTGTGTCTCTCATTCCAATAGTACTGCCCAGTCTCTGAGAGTCAGTGCAATGTCTAATAAAATCTTCCATGTCTTTGAATAGAGTCAGCTACCAGAGGCTGCATTGTAGAACTTTTGCTACCGTTCTTCTCCAAGAGTGATGTCCTAATTCTCTGGCATGAAAATGTTCACGGACACTTTGAATTTCCTCCTGAGGAACACCTCCTCCAAATGCAATATGCCCCCTCACGAAAGAGATAAGGGTCATCCCACTGATAGAAATGAATATCTGACATTGTTGGATTTCATCTTTGGCCAATCTTATTGAGTTCTCTTAGATATAATCACAATATCGGTAAACCATGGTAGCGAGGTGACTGACAAAATTGCTTCATCTAGGAAAGATTCTGTAATTGGCAAAAAGCTCTGCTCAGAGTATCCAACTCTAGTAATCCTGACAAGTGATCTTCTACCACATTTAACTCTAGTCTTATCACGGATTTCAAGGTTGAATTCCTAGAGTAGAAGTATCTATCTGATAAGTCTGAGTTTGGCATCCTTCTTGTCCTGCAAGTACTTGATGGCAGAGTGGTATGTATACACTATCACTTTGGATCCAAGCAGGTGAGATCTGAATTTCTACAGGGCGAAGATGATTGCTAGCAGCTCCTTTTCAGCGACTGTTGTTTTTCTGAGCTTCATCTAGAGTTCTGTTAGCATAGTGAATCGTAAATGGTAATCCATCTCTGCGATGTCCTAAAATCACTCCAATGGTGTAATCTGATGTATATATCATGATCTCAAATGGGAGAGACCAATCTGGCGGTTGGAGGATAGGGGCCTGAGTGATAATGTCTTTCAGCTGATTAAAGACTTGGAGGACTCTGACATATACAACAAAATCAGCCTCCTTGCTTAGGAGCTCAGTCAATGGTCAGGCAATTTTACTGAAATCCTTGATGAATATTTTACAGAAGACCACATGCCCACGAAATGATCGTACTTGCTTTAAGTTTGTCGGTGGATCGAACTTGGAAATGACATCCAACTTTGCAGGATAAACCTCCATGCCATGCTTTGAGATGACATGGCCTAACGCAATTCCCTCGGTTACCATAAAATGTCTCTTCTCCCATGGGAGCTCCATGTTGACTTCGCAACATCTCTTCAGGACTCGGTCAAAGTATGCTAAACACTGATCAAAGTTGTCACCGTAGATCGAGAAATCATCCATGAATAGCTCAAGAAAACTACCAACCATCTCTGCAAATACTTCCAACATGCAGTTCTGAATGGTCATAGGAGCACTACATAAGCCAAATGGCATCTTGTGCAAGGCATACGTCCCAAAGGGATAGGTGAAGATAGTCTTTTATTGGACTGCTGTGGTGATAGAAACCTAATTGTACCCAGAGTATCCATCCAAGAAGCAAAAATACTCCTTCACGGCCAGTCTCTCGATGATCTGGTCGATGAGGGGAAGCGGGAAATGGTCCTTCTTGGTTGCTAAGTTCAAGCGTCTGTAATAAACACAGATATGCCATAATATAGGAAATCTGTTAGTGATCTCCTCTCCTTTATCATTTTTACAATGGTAATCCCTAACTTTTTTGGCACAACATGCAAGGGACACACCCATTTTGAGTCGGGGATGGGATAAATTAAGCTCGCATCACACCATTTCATGATCTCATTCATATAAACCTCCTTGAGATTCAGATTTAGTCTTCACTAGAATTCATAGGATGACTTGCTATCTTCTTCAAGGTAGATGTGATGCGAGCACAATGAAGGATTAATCCCTTGGTGATCTGAAATTTTCCAACCAATAGCCATGCGGTTTCTTTCTAGAACCTCAAGTAGACGAGATTCTTTCTCCTGAGTCAATTGGGAATTGATGATTACATGAAACATCTTTGGCTTGCCCGTAAGGAAGGCGTACTTCATGTTTGCTGGAAACTGCTTGAGCTCTAGGGGAGTCTGTGCTTTCTCTGTAGTAACCTCATAAATTGTGCAGGATATTGGTGGGGTCAGATTTGTCAACATAACTCTGTCCACCTCTAACTCTGTAAGCTCTGAATCTATTGATGCACAAAAACTTTCGATGATGTAATCTTGATCTAAGTAATATATAATAATATCTTATGCCTCTGCTACCCACATGTGGCTATCAATCAATTCATTTGGCAGATCAACACAAATCTCATCTTCCAAGACAGAGGGGAAGTTGACTATGCTATCCACTCCTTCCTCGACAAAAAGGAATTCGTGGGTCTCGCCATCCATAAAAGATTGGTGTCTCAGATCTCTGCTAGAAAATCATTGTCGTCTATCTGTTCTATAGATACATTCTCATCTGTTGTAGATTCTGGAACTTCATCACTTGAATCGTCTAAATGGGTACCTTGTCATTGTTTGAGTGAAAGGTAATCCGTCCGTTGCCATAATCCACCATTGCTTCGGCTGTTCGAAGGAACGATCATCCAAGTATTATAGGTGTGTTCAGAAGAGGAGCTGATATGTCCATGTCTAATAAAATTAAGTCTATAGGGAACTGCATTCCCTGAATGGTAACGATGACATCTTCTAGAATTCCTTGGGGCTACTTAATTGAAGTTTTTGCAAATTGCAAAATCATCCTTGTAGATTTGAGCAACCCCAACTCAAATTCTTCAATAATAAAGTAGGCATTAGATTTATTGATGATACACTGTCAAGAAGAGTTCGGTCGAACTCTTGGTCAAATATTGTGCATCTGATGAGAGGTGCTCCTGCACCTTTCTTTTTGCCCGGGAGATTGCTGATTGTATTTACAGTTGTTGCCATCAAGATGTGCTTTTCATTTCAGTTTTTGACTCGACGTAGCTATCTCTTGGATGTACATGCCTCTTTAAGTCCTTTTTTTATATTTGTCATGTACTTAATGGCTTGTAGTAAGGACATCTCAAGAACAAGATTTTGAATAATTTGCACAACATCCGAATCTGACAATGTTATTTTCAAATTTTCATTTTTTTGTCTTTTTATAATGCTTATGGGAAAGGAATATTTACAGACCCAAATGCAAAAATATTGTTCTTATTAACATCATCAAAATCTATTCCCACATCAGGCTGAATAACAAGATGACAAAAAATAGAAGCTTTATCCTTCTAAAATGGTGGGCATCCCAAAATAGCAGATTGGGCTCCTTCGGTTGGCTTCGACTCAGCCGCAGGTGCTGCCTTCTCCATCATTGGCTGGCTGGTGCTTCAGCTTCTTCTATCCTCTTTTTGTTGTTTTTGGCTTTCTTCATTTTTTTATAATTTTTCTAGTGCATCTCCTTCCTCTTCCTCCTCACCCGATCATGTTGCTGGTTTGACTGATGCAGAAGAAGAAGATGACCCACCTGTGGAAGCTTTATTCTTGCCATCCATTATTGTAGATGGATGCACTGTCCTACCGCTCCTGAGAGTAATAGCATTAGATAAAAATAAATTATGTACCTCTGATTTTGTGGGGTTAGACGGGACATCACGAACTACCTGCTCACGTTTTCTGAAATTGTCCGGGTTGGCCTCCATCTATGTCGGGATTGGGGTCTTGGCAGCGTGAGGTCATCCAACTTTTGGCTCATTTCAGCAAGGCCCTTGACAAGCTGAGCCAAGCAGCCGAAGGCGGGGTTCATTAGAGGTGCATCTGACGGTTCAACGTGTTGATCATGCTGAGACTGCGAGTGGTGTTGAGGCTGTTGAGAATATTGAGAAGGGGATTGATACTATTGATGTTGAGGAGAAGGGTGTTGATATGGCACAACCACGTACTGCTGGTTTTGCTGGTAGTGTCGGTACTACGGTTGTTTATAGTGGATCTATCTCCAACCCTGCTAATATGGCTGAGACGGCTGGTGGTGACTCTAATTGCCACCATCGACAAACCTCCCTCCTTGGTGTTGAGGGAATGGACGAGAATTTGTAGGCTTGCCCTACTGAGGTCTGCCTGGATGGTCCGGTTGCTTATCATTTGACCAAACTCGATTCTCCTCTTGAATGAGAGGTGGTTGGGGGAGTATGTATCAGGGAGAATATGGGGCTCTGGTTGGTATACAACCAACTGTTGCTTTGACTGTTGAGGAGATGAAGGTTTTGGGGTTGGCATGTAATATACGTGTTGAACCATTGTCTACGGCTGAGTCAGCAGAGGAGGTTGGAGCGATGCTGGTTCCTTCGTCTCAGCGGGAGTAGTGGTTGATGCAGTCATAGAATTACAAGAGATGTATGTACTTTCCAACAACTCTAACTGCTTGGTAATGTGATCAAGTTTGTCTAGGTGATGAGTCCTATGTTCGATCACAGTGAGTTTTTTAAGGTCTTGTGATCTCTTTTCAATTATATCCACCTGGACAGGTGGCTCCCAATAATGCTCAAGTTTGAGCTCTCATCCCTATCCTGCTCGTGGGGTGATGCCATGTGTACTGTCTTCTATTGAGTGTGGCTATCGCTGATAGGCTCAAGACGGTGACAAAGTGGCCTATCCTTCGACCATTTCTTTGAATATCTGCCACACGATGTCCTCGTCTTTATTGAAGTGCGAACCGCCACACGTGGCATCCACGAGCTTCTGGCTCTCGATAGTGAGTCCATCGAAGAAGTGTTGGACCAGACTAATCTGTGAAAATCTTAATGTACCCATGTTGTGATAATCCTAATGTCCTCTTTTCTCAATTTCTGAAATGCCTCAGACCCAAGATGTAAAAGGATTCTTCAATATCTTTCATCTCGAAGATATGGGATATCCAAGTCTGAACATTGGTCATCATCCCTATATCATTCCCAATGATAAGGATGTCATCTACGTAAAGCACCATGAACATAATAGCCTAAGCTTCTTGTACACACATGGTTCATCAGGATTCTGCACAAAATCATAAGTCTTTATGGTTTCATTGAATCTGATGTTCCATCTACGAGAATCATGTTTGATCCCATAGATGGATTTCTTTTGCTTGCATACCTTGCCTTCCTAGGTTATGAATCCATGAGGCTGCTCCATATAAATATCCTCTTAGAGGTATCCATTGAGAAAAGTCTTCTTGACATCCCATATGCCAGATGTCATAGTCAAGATATGCAACTATAGCCAGCAGTGCCCTAATGGACTTAAGCATAGCCACAGGAGAGAATGTCTTATCGTAGTTGATGCCTTTTCTCTATGTGTAGACCTAGGCTACGAGCCATGCTTTGAAAGTCTCTACTTTCCCATTGGATCCCCTCTTTCTCTTGAAGATCCATTTATATCCTATGGGTTTTACCCCTTTAGGTGGATACTCTAGGGTCCATACAACATTCTTATGCATGGGGTCAATTTCTGACTTCATAACTAGCATCCATCTATCCATGTCATGTTCTGCAAGTGCGTCATCAAATGAATCTAGATCATTGTCAGTTTCACCTGACACATGGCATCCGTACCATTCAAGTGGTGTAACCATCCTCGAACTCCTTCGAAGAGGTATGGGTGTTTCATCTTCATTTACTTTTCCAGTATCTGGTTTAGGAAGCTCATAATCTACAAGGAATTCAATGAGTTCCTTTACTTCAATTTTGTCTTGGCTCTCAAGGAAATCATTCTCTGCAAATTTTACATTTCTAGACACGAAGACCTTCTGAGTCTAAAGGTCATAACGCTGGTATCCAATACCATCCTTAACATACCCAATGAAGTAGCACTCACGAGTGTGAGATTCTATCTTGCATGCATGCACGTTCTTCGCATGGACCAAGCGACCCCAAACTCTCAAGTGTTTAACATTGGGTTTGGTTCCATACCAAAGCTCATGAAGAGTCTTAGGTATGGACTTTCTAGGAATCTTATTCACGATATATATCACAGTCTCTACTGCATATCCTCAGAAACTAAGTGGTAAATGTGCTTTATTCATCTTTGAACGGACCATGTCCACGATGGTCTTGTTGCGTCTTTCAGCAAAACCATTAAGTTGGGGAGTACCAGGTGGATTTATATTGGAGACTGTAGAGACTTATATATGTTACGTTTTATTGTTCCGTAATTTCTATTTATATTTTGTAAGACTCTGTAATTTACCCAAGGGTTTTCTCCCTATATAAGAGACCCGAGGGCTCTATGGAATAATAAATCAGAGTATCGATTACTCTAACATGGTATCAGAGCCAAAACCCTAACCCTAGGGTTTTGTTCTCTCCACCTGCCGCCCCCCCCCTCTCGTCTCTTCTCCCGCCGCCACAGGGCCCCCAGCCCTCCGCCAGTCCTCCAGCCCTCCGCCGAAGGCCTTCCAGCCCTCCGCCAGGGCTTCCAGCCCTCCGCCAAGGCTCCAGCTCTCCGCCAAAGGGCTCCCAGCCCTCAGCCAGGGCTTCCAGCCCTCCGCTAGGGACCCCTCCCAGCCAGCCCAAGCGCCGCCAGCCCCCCATCGAGCCCCTCCCTGCCGCCCCCGGTGCCGCCAGCCCTCCGTCGAGCATCTCCAGGCCGCCAACAGCGCTCAGCCCCACTGCTGGGTACCCCTAGGTACCGCATATCTCTTCCGCTAAGGCTTCCATAGCCACTACTCGTCCTCGGGGTGACTCACCTTCGGTCGGTTCCGGATAGATGACGGATTCAAGTGCATAACGTCTACATGTGCACTTGAATCCTCACATGTCGTGGTAGACACCAGTTTCTTGTTCTATCATCTCTAGTTGTTCTTCTCCGGCAGTATGTCAGAACAAAAGGTCGATTTGCCCGCCATAGGTGCCTTTAAAGGTTCGGCACGAATCGTCAAAATGGACGGGACAAACTACGAACTGTGGGCTATGTAGTTCCTCAGTCTTATGAAGTCATGTGGTAAGAAGCATATTCTTACCGAGGATGAACCGTCGGAAAAGACAGGAATATATGCCTCATGGGAGGCTGATGATGCGTATGCCAAAGTTTGGCTCTCAGGAACGCTCACGACGGAGATAGCGAATGATGTCCTCCATCAGCCCACCGCCAAGGCGATGTGGGATATTTTGGCCACGATGTACTCTCAGGTACGCAACGAGACGAAGATGCTACAGTTGCAGCATGATATCTTTACCACGAAGCAAAATGGGAGGCCTCTTCATTCCCTGTATACGTCTCTTCGTGGAATGTTCGAGAATCTCTATAGCACCATTCCGCTCACAGCCACGCCGGAACAGCAGAAGACGTTACGCAACGCCACTATGGTTGGCGTATACTTGCTTCCCTTGACCCTGAGTACGAGGAAGCACGCTCTCAGATCCTTGCCGATGCCACTATCCCACCAATGGAAGAAGTATACAGTAGGCTCAGTCGTGTACCTGTTCCATCGAATACAGCAACCGCACTTCCCTCGGCAATGGCAGTTTCTAGGGGACGAGGTGGTTCGTCCTCATTTCGTGGCAGAGAAAGTGGTGGACGTGGCCGCAGAGGTCGCATACGCTCTACGTGCTCATTCTGTCGTCGTACTGGTCATTCGGAGGATACATGCTATTCCAAGCATGGCTTCCCTCCTTCTGCACGTGTCGCTGATCATGTTCAGGGTCCACCGACATCTACTCCAGATCACAGGTTCGAGGAGCTTGTGGCACGGCTTCGTGATTGCATGCCAAAATCATCGTCAGAGGGTGCTGAAGCTTCTGATGTTGCGGCCTCGGCGTCAGCTAGTACATCTGCTTCAACCAGTGCCTCAGGTAGTCCTTCAGTCTCATTTCATAATCATGATCTCACAGGATGGATTGTCGATTCTGGAGCTACCCATCATCTCTGCCGTGAGAAAGATATTCTGCAGTCCTACAGAGCTATTCAGCCTGGTCGCTCTGTACTCATTGCTGATGGCACTCATTCCCCTATCATCGGTCATGGGGAGACAGTTTTACTACCCTCTGTGCACTTACAGAATGTTCTACATGCACCATAATTCTCTATGAACCTCTTATCCATTAGTCAGATTACACGTGATTTGCACTGTCGTGCTATTTTTGACCCATCGTCTGTTATTTTTCAGGACATACTAACGGCAGGGTGATTGGTTGTGGCTCTGAGCACAATGGACTCTATCGTCTCGTCCGAAACTCTTACGCCGGCGTCTCACTGCATTCCCAGGGCTCCGTATCCCCGTATACCTGGCATCTTCGGTTTGGTCACCTGCCGCTACAGAAAATGCGTCACCTCCTGCCTCAGATCTCTCCGAGTTCGTCTTTTCGTTGTGAAGCATGTCAGTTAGGGAAGCACCATCGGTCTAGCTTCCCCAGTCGTCAAGAGTCGGAGCAGTCGCTCCCCATTTGAGTTATTTCACATAGATATTTGGTGTCCAAGTCGTGTCCCAGATCATCAGGGGCACAGGTTCTATTTAGTTGTGGTTGATGATTTTTCTAGAGTGTCCTGGACTTTCCTTCTTAAAAATAAATCCGAAGCAGGAAGTGTTATTCAAAATCTTATCAATGAAGTTCAAAATGTTTTTTCATCTACTGTTAAGTATGTGCGTACTGACAATGCATTGGAGTTCTGCACTCGTTCACTTGCTCGCTTCCTTTCTTCTAAAGGCATTATCCACCAAACCACATGTGCTTACACATCTCAACAAAATGGGGTTGCAGAACAGAAGCATCGACATTTCCTTGATATTGCTCGCACATTACTTATTCAGAGTTGTGCTCCATTATCCTTTTGGGGGGATGCTATACTTACAGCATGCTATCTGGTCAACCGCATGCCTACTACTGTTCTTAGGGAAAAGTCTCCAATCTCTGTTCTTTTTCCCGACAAAGATTTGTTTACACTTACACCTCGGGTCTTTGGCAGTGTTGCGTTTGTCCACCGCTTATCTCCAGGGCTTGATAAGCTATTTCCTAGGGCTATCAAGTGTGTTTTTGTGGGCTACTCCAGGACACAGAAAGGATACCGTTGCTATGACCCTATTCATGACAAGTACTATGTAAGTGCAGATGTTACATTTTTCGAACCTGTCATGTACTTAGGCACATAGACATTGGAATCTGTGGATGTGGAGGAGACCAATCTGTCACCTGCAGGGGAGAAGTCTACATGCAGCAACCACCAAGGTTTGCTGCTGAGGGGGAGACTCAGATGGTGTGCAGACTTCATAAGGCTATCTATGGCCTCAAAAAGAGTCCCCGAGCATGGTTCCAGAAGCTTTCCCAGCTAATTGAACGACAAGGGTTCAGGAGATCAAATGTGGACCATTCACTGTTCGTCCAGAAGACCCCTAGAGGTACAGTTGTTGTTATGATATATGTTGATGACATCTTGGTTACAGGAGATGATGCTCAGGGGATTGAGATAACCAAGTCCCTGTTGGGAAGCCAGTTCATTACGAAGGATCTAGGCACGATACGATATTTTCTGGGGATAGAGTTTTGATGAATACTCATTCATCACTCTTTATTCTTATATTTTAGCTACAAAAACCTTTGCAAATGCATGTAGATATGTGTAAATACAAATAATTACCAAAAGCATGCATTGTGTAAAAACTTATAATTAGCATGTTTTTGTGCAAAAATAAAAGAATAAAGATTAAAAAGAAAAAGAGGGAAATATTTAGAATAAATATCGAGCAACCTAACCCAAGGGAGGGCTCAGCATGGGCCTGACCGCATAAAAGCCAAAGTAGAGGGAGATAGGGGCTCATGTGTGTAAATATATATGTAAATAAAATAAAAGTATTTTCCTCACAAAAATAGGCTTGTAAATATTTGTATATATTTATAATTATAAAATCAAAATAAAAATATAAAAATTAAAAAGAAACCAAAAATCTCATTCATGTACATAAGCACCTTGTACATAGTTTCATCATCCCTATTTATCCTTATAAATAAATAAAATTAATTTCCAAAATTTTTGTAAATATCCTATATTATATAGTGTAAATAAATAAAATAAAAACAATTAAAACAAAAACAAAATAAAAATAACAAAATTAAAAACACAAAAATATATTGTAAATATACCATGTATATAAATGTATATATGTATTTATTTCACCTATGTATATAAATAATTAAAATAAAATAAAAATCTCTTTTTATTCCTTATTTTATAATGAAAATAAATAAAATATAAAAGGGGAATAAAATTGTACAAAAATAACAATTAAAAATCAAAATCCTGCATATTGTATATATACCTATATATAACCTATTATGTACATACCTTATTTTTATTTTGAAAAATTAATTAAAAATCACTAAAAAATAGAAAAAAAATAAAATAAAAATATTTCATGTTTTAAGTTTTCACTAAATCGGCCATTTGCTACATTTAATTTTAATTTCAAAATTCAGCCACGTGGCCTTTTCTCATTGGTCCTGGGGATTGTTGACCGCCCGGTCAACTACCCCCCCCCCCAGGACCACTTCACACGGGTCCTTAGCGGGTACCCATCTTCTTGGATTTTTCCCCGCTAAACCCGATCGCCTACCACCTAAACCCCGGGTCCGACTCCTTAATGCTACATCCGAGACCCTCGCCGGGGTATCCACATCGGGATCCGCGCGCTCAATCGCCCTACCCGACCTCTTCTAGCCGGACCCGCACCCATATTTAGCTCGAGCCCCGCCACCTCAAATCTCATCTTTGGCTATTCGATTCCACCCCCTGTGAGCTCCGGTGTGTGCGTGAGAGTGACAACTCACTGCTCGTGCTGTTGATGCGAGGAGAGGGACCGGATTCCATCGATCCGGCGAGCTTCGCCGCCGTTGCTCCGCCACCAGCTGGAGCCCGAGCCTCGGAGGGAGACGCTCCTCAAGGCGAAGATCCAGAGCTTTCTAAGCTCTTCCGCAGTCTCCTCGTCCACCCAGGTAACCTCTTAGGCCTTCCCTTTTCGTTGATTTCCCCTTACGCCCAAATCGCCTCTCCGCCGTGTTTCGCCGATTCCGTCCACGACCGACCCCCAATCGATCATCGGGCTTCACCATCGCCCTCGCCTCCTTTCCGCGCACCTTCTCCATATCCCCATCCAACCCAGCTCGCACAGGAGCTGGGGTTCGAGCTCCACCGTCCCCCTTTCGCCGGAGCTCGCCCACAGCGCCCCATCGTTCACTGTCACTCCGCCTAACTGGGTCGAGGCAGTTTACCCTCGACCCGCGAGTCTCCTGGACTGTTTTGCAGGTTCAATGAGGGCCATCTGAGGTCCTTCGACATCGAGCTAGGAGCTTCGCCTCCGCCGACCTCGCCGGAGCTCTACAGAGCTCGGCTGGGTCATCGGAGGACACCAGCAGCTGCGCAGCGCCACGCCAGAGCTTCTCCGATCCTCAGGCGCAGCAGGGGAGGTCAGAAGCGCACGCACGAGGCCGGCGAACTTCGCCGGCCACCTGTTCTTCCTCGACCTTCAGACGCCGTTCGATCAGCCCTCCTGCTCCAGTTCTTATCTGGATCGTCCTTTCCCGGAGCCGCCTTCACCGTCAGATCTAAGGAGGACCGATCCCAGCTGCCCGATGCTCGTGGGTTAGCCACAGAGAGCCACGACCGTTGATCACACCACGTGGCTTAACCCCGAGCGTCGGATCACTTCGAGGACCCCAGTTTTGGAGCGCCAGCCGATCCCCACCGTCGATCCCTCCACGTGGCGTCCATCATGCGGTCCGCATTAATAAAGGGTAATTTACCCTTAGGCCCTTCTACTTATTTCATTTCGTATTTAGTCCTGTAATTAGTTAGTTTAGTTGTTTAGTTTTTGGGATATTTGCATAGAGACCCTTGTGCTTGCATGTATTTACTGATATGCCCCTATGTGTGGTCTGACACGTGCATCGACACGTGCTCTTCTGGGCTTTTACATTATCTACCCTGTAGTTCTGGTTGTTATCAATTGAATGAAAGTTTTTGTTTATTTGCATTTATACCCATGTGCGTATTTTAATTGAGCATGTGCGTTATATATTGGGTTATTTGCAGATAAGCCATTGGGCTTTTGGTACCTGTTACCAAAAGGCCCTCAGAACTTATTTTCTTCACATTTAGGTCCCTGAGTGCCTCAGGCACGCGCGACGTGCGTGACTTCCTGGGTTAATTGCACCAGACCCCCCAGACTCTTGGGTATTTGCACTTTAGTCCCTATGCATTGTGCCCCTTCTTTATTTTTGGATAAAATAGCAAAATACCTCCAAATCCAACGAAAATTGGACACATGGCTCCTGCCATAGTGTAAAATTTTCGAGGATTTTTTAGGACATTTTTGTTTTCATTTGATATTTTTAGAAATTCAAAAACATCTATTTTCTTCACTGTCTAACTTTAAAAATCACAAAAAAATATTAAATAGTGTTTAAAAATTACAAAAAATAGTGACTGTCTATTTTATTGAGTTTGATTTACTAGCCAATTTTGGTTATTTTTCAATACTGAAAACCACTAAAAATTGAAAAACACTTAAAAACTTATAAAAATTCTAATAATTAAATTAAAAATCCAAAAACAATAAAATAGGTGCCTAAATTTTCCTTGTTTTATTCTCTTTACACGAAAATTACCTCCCAGCTAATTTGGGGCCATTAGATATTTTATCTAGGCCTTTTTAGCTCAATTGGACAGTACCTACTGTTTTAGTTACTTTTTGATTTTTAGAAAATTAAATAAACATCAGAAAACTCTCAAAAATTCACCAAAAACACTAAAAGTTATAAAACACATAAAAACATTTTTGTTTGAATTTTTGGTTGAATTTTAATGCTTTTAATAACTTGTTGAAGTGTGTGTTTATTTGTTTTTCTTATTTTCTTGATTAACTAAAAATCCAAAAAAATATTAAATAAATAAAAACCACCAAAAATAGTTGCTTCTTTCATTTTATTTCTCTTTTTGATTACTTCGTAGGCCGAGAGGCCAACCCGTGCTCCTTGTGTTCGACCCTGGTCGCTATACCAGGTTAAATAAATAGTGAGACCGCTAGCTTATTTTTGATTGATTTTATCTCTCGTGGTGGTCTATTTTTCTTGATTGTTCGCATTTGACTGCTTGGGTCGCAACAACCGATTAGCACCTTTATCCGAGTGGCCATCTTTGCGTTCATCAGAATGGCGCCGTTGCCGGGGAGCACGGCTTAGTAGTTTTTATTTTTCGTTTTTGTTTTCGCGGCTTTTTGCGGCTCTTTCAGAGCTCGCGGCTTTTTCACGGCTTTTGTCTATATTTTATTTTTGTTTTATTTTGCTCTATTTTCTTTTCTTTTGTTTTTATTTTTGAGTGTTTGTTTTATTTTGCATTTTTGCATATATACCCTCATTTTTATTTCCATTTATTTTCATTATTATTATTATTTGATTATTTTGGTCTGACCACTTGTCTCTGTTTCTTGCGAGGGCCCGAGGACCGCGGAGGCGACTTTCGAGGAGCCGACGCAACTGCAGGACTTGGAGGCGGCTCCCTTCTTTACGGAGCCGCAGGAGAGAGCGAGAGAGAGAGTTGAGTGGGAGAGGTTTAGTTAGATTTTCTATTTTTATTCTGACTATTATTGTAATAATACAGGTACTCAGAGACTGGACCTTTGGACTTGGTTGACTTAGCGGGCCTGTATCGCCGAGCACCGGTGTGCTCGGGGGACCCATAGGAGTTTTTCACGGCTTTTCTCGCGGCTTTGTTTTCTTTTCTTTTTTACTGCCTTTTCTGGTGTTTACGCGGTTTTTGATCGAGCCCTTAGATTTAGGATTTTATACTTGCTTGTGCCGTAATTAGTAGGGTCCCCACACTTAATTATCTGCCTGCTCCTATAGTACGCTTAATTGGACCTACTAATAAATCAATTAATAAAAATAACTGACTCATTTTCCTTCGTGGCCTACGTGTCGTAGTCTACCCCACAAAGTGCTTTCTCCTACCCCCGATTTGTCGGGCAGAGGAGGGGTAGACCAAGACCGGACCTTTGGCCTGTAGGACGGTGACCAGTTAGACGGTTCTGCAAGTAGAATTGCTGATCTAGGACTCAGTTTTCATCGCTGCATCATTTAGGTAGTTTAAATTCTATCTTTACATTTATGCGCGGATCATATTGCATGTAGAGTGCTGGAGACATGTACGCCTTTCTGACTTTGCATGCATCATTGATTTATCGTGCATCGGCTTTTTCGTCTTCTCCCCCCTGTTTTGGACTAAATAATCAGGAGAATCAAAAAATTTGTTAGGCGTTTGTTTTTATTTGAAAAATATTAAAAAGAAAAAAACCATAAAATTGGGACTGGCTGAAACTATTGACCCTAAAAGACGCTCACCTGAAAAAATTTGTCTTGGGGAGAGCAACCCCCTCCTTGTTTGGTTTGATTGCGCGAGAGAGTGACCCACACCCTAGGTAGAGCCCTCCGGTGCTATTTCCAGCTGACTACTGACTCTTCCGTGCGGACCAGTCGGTTGGAGTAGTATCGGGTATCCTAACAGGTCACGTAAGCGCTCTGATATCTTGTGTGTTCACCTAATAAAAATTGACAAGATAATTTGACCGAGCTTTTACGGTCTTCAGCTCGCGTTGCGTTGGTGAACCGGGGGTTTGCATTCTGATCATAGTTTCTCCAGATCCCATCCGCCCTACTCGACCAGATCACGATGATGGGTAGACGCTCTCTTAGGCATCCTCTGGCTGCACCGCTTTCGGGCACGTCTACCCAATCATCTAGGTTGGCCTGCGAGAGCCAAGACCAGTTCTCCGAGCCCGAGTACGATTCCTCCCTGTTCCCCCTCGACCCCCTTTCTTTCGGTTCTGAGAGATATGAGCTAGAGGAGAGAATAGCAGATTTGACAGCACCTGAGTATGGATCATTTGATTTTGCAGACGTCATGGCTGGTAGTTCAGAGGACCGCTCCAGGACCGAGCACATTGTGATGGACCAGGGAGCGATCAACTCCACCCTGATCGCCTCGTTAGAGACAGTACAGCAGCAGCTGAGGGATCAGGGAGCTTTCATGATTGAGATGAGGAGAGAGTTGGAGCGACTCAGAGCAGAGAGAGATCAGAGCGAGCCTGAGGACGGACCAGATGCAGAGGCACGAGCCGCAGCAGCCGCAGCAGCGGCAGCAGCCGCCGCCACAGCGGCAGCCACCACAGCAGGAGGACCACCGAGACCGATGCGGGAGTTGCACAACCCCGGATCTATACTGGTGCATCATTGGGTGGTGGTACCTGCTATCGTTGGGGACTTTAAGTGCCCCCCGAACACCCTGCAAATGCTTCCACGCTTTCACGGACTTGCCACCGAGGAGCCCCATCTCCACCTCCAGGAGTCCTTGATGATCCGCAGTACTGTTCACGATCGCCATGTGGATCAGGATACGATTCGGATGATCGCCTTCCCCTTCTCCCTAGCAGACAGAGCAGCCACCTGGCTGAAGCAATTGGGGAAGTTTGTTTACACCTGGGAGCAGCTCCGCACCGAGTACTTGAACAAGTACTATCCACTCGGGCGGACCAATGCAGTGAGGGCCCTGATCAGCAACTTCTCCATGCTCCCCAACGAGAAATTCCATGAGGCATGGGAGAGGTTCCGTGAGCTCACAGACCGATGCCCGCAACATGATATCTCGAAGCCGAACCTTGTGCAGAGCTTCTTCAGCGGGCTGACACTAGAGCTCCAGGGCCTGGTGAATGCTTCTTGTGGCGGGTCCTATTTCGCCAAGGATCACGACCAGGTCTGGGCCATCTTCGAGGAGATGGCCGAGAACTATATGGTCATGTCCTAGACCCGGTTGTATACACAGGGCAGACCCTAGCAACAGCTAGGACCCATGCAGTACCAGAGGATAGCACGGGTCGATGCCGGTCCATCCAGTTCATCCGCAGTTGCAGCAACATAGGTAGAGTCGTCCGCTGCGGATATGGGTATCATCAGCGAGAAGTTGGACCGCATGGAGCTGATCGAGAAGAAGCAGTGCCAGGGCATCACTCAGATGGAGCATATGGTACAGACTCTGAGCGACATGAAGACCCAGCTCATGTGTCTCCAAGAGGCACAGACGGCTTCCCAGCCCCGTCTTCAGTCGCGAGGCGATACCGGCGGCAGCAACAGCTCGTCCCAGCGCTCCAGCTCCTTTCAGCAGCCTAGACAGGTTCACCTTGTACAGGCGGAGCCGTACCAGCAGCAGCAGCCCTCTTACCAGTCCCCACCATCTCCAGACTTGCAGATGGTGGTATACCAGCTGGATCAGCCTCTGGCAGTACTCCCGCCAGCCCCGTACGATGCAGAGCCGTTGATGGATGTCAACGAGATTTGGTATGACCGTCCCCAGCCTGGGATCCGACGAGACCATCCCGGATTCAGGTGGGGGAGTGGAGGTACCCAGCCCCAGCAGCAGTCATCCGGTCAGGGAGGGCAGTATAGCCATCAGAGGGATCACCAGCAGCAGCAGCCCCCAGCCCACCAGCCATACCAGCAGTCGTCCTTCGTTCCTCGTCCCTATCAGCAGCAGGGATAGTCTTGGAGATGTGAGCAGCAGGCTCACCAGTCACAGCAGTAGCATCCTTCCTCCTACCCCTCTCAGCACCAGCAGCACCAGCTCCAACAGCCTCAGCACCAGAGAGGCTACCCGTCGGGCTCCCATGAGAGCCCCGCCTTGGATGACATAGCCCGCATCCTCACAGATCAGCAGGCTACTTTCAGACGGGAGATGGACAAGTTCCGCCAGGAGATGCGGGACCTGATGAGAGGGAAGGCCGCCATCCCTGCACAGATAGAGCCGAATCCGAACAGCCTGAAGAGGAAATCTGAGCAGGTAGTTTCCACTGAGCATGCCACTCCTAGTGATCCATTTGATGATATGTCTTTGGATCTATTTGATGCTGATTTTGTTACACTTAGGTGCGGTAGAGCACCAGCAGGCGGCACCTCATCTGAGCGACGACTCTAGGATCCACCCAGGGCGCCAGATGAGGAGGAGGAGAGCGGTACTGAGGCCGCACATGATGGTGGTACTGATGCCACCAAGGATGCTGATTCCACCGGCGGTACTGAGGGCGCCGCTTCACCAGTTCGAGGAGGTGGTGCTGATGCCACCAGAGTAGCCGAGCCAGCCCGCGGTACTGAGGCCGCGAGACGTCCAGTAACAGAGCTAGCCCGAGGTGGTACTGAGGCCACCAGTGTTCGTTTTGATAGAGATGTTGTTTTTCCTTCTGATGTACCTCAGAATACTGTTGTGAATAAAGGAAAAGGTTTAGTTTCGTCTGGTCCCACTGTGGTGATTGATGTATGTGCGGATCCGGCCGTCGAGCCATCTAGGCCTTTTCCAAGTCCTTCATCTGAGAAGGACCCTGTGATCCCCTTCCCTAGAGCCCTTCAGATGGGGAAGGGGAAGAAAAGAGAAAAAGACCCAAGAAAGAGAGAGCAGGAGGAGTTCAGCCAGAGCATGATCGACAGATTTCACATACAGCTGACCCTTCAGGAGGCTTTGCAGCACATCCCCCTTCTTCAGCGATCTTTGAGAGATAGGACCACAGTCAGGAGGAGGAGGAGGAACCATCATTCAGAGATACATGTGCTGACGAAAGCCACGTGCTTCGCGATCCAGAACCGTCTGCCGGCCAAGAGGCTAGATTCAGGAGCCCCGTATGTCAGATGTCAGATTAGTGAGCAGAGGTTCGACCGGACTCTTTTGGATAGCGGATCGTCTATCAACCTCCTTCCGATAGCCCTTCTCGACCGCTTCAAGTTGGGCACTCTTCGACAGAGCAGGACAGTCCTTCAGTTTGCTGATCGATCTGTCAAGAGGCCGAAGGGGTTGTTGCGAGACGTTATCGTCACTATTTAGGGCATGCAATTCCCCGTGGACTTCGTAGTGTTGGACATGGAGATCCCTGATTCAGTGGCCGATACCCCCATCATCCTCGGTCGGCCATTCTTGGCCACAGCCAAGGCGGTGACTGATCATGATAGCGGGAAGGTATACTTTCGCGTTGAGGGCGAGAGTGTACAAATAGAGACGGTCGAGGACTACAGAGTCAGAGAGAGAGCATGCTCCGAGACCAGCACAGATACAGAGCAGCTGACAGATGCCGGGCTAGACATCCACCAGGACTGTGATTTTGTGATCACAGATGATGAGGCAGCATGGGCAGACCCTGCAGCACAGGCCATCCTCTCATTTCCAGACACCACTGATGCAGAAATGACAGCAGAGGAGAGCATGGAGAGCACAACCCTGGTCCAGGATACTACAGAGGCAGCAGAGCCGGTTCTCGACCGCGACACGGTTGCTAGTGATGGTGGTACTGAGGCCACCTTGTGTGACGGTGGTACTGATGCCACCTTGTTTGATGCAGATCCCTCGGATTCAGAGTCTGATTGGGCAGATTGTGATGACCAGATGCCAGACCTGAGTCCACCTGAGCCTACAGATGAGGAGGAGGTAGAGGCAGAGCAGATCAGAGACAGCACAGTTGAGCAGCCTTCTCCAGATCCAGTTTGCGAGAGCTCGTATTCTTTCTCCCAGGCAGATTTGGCAGACTTAGCAGCATTCACGCACCTTCTTCCGAGGCCAGATTTGCCAGCACGAAGCTGTCCAGAGCTGAAGTCGCTCCCTACTTCGCTGAAGTATCGGTTCCTTGCGGGCGAACCTGAGATGTACCCAGTCATCATCTCCGTCGATCTGACTGGAGAGCAGGAATCCCGTTTGATGGGGGTTCTTGAAAAGAACCGCAAGGCAATCGGATGGAGAGTAGCAGATCTACATGGGATTAGTCCATCAGTGTGCTCCCACCATATCTATCTCGAGGAGAGGGCAAAGCCGTCGCGTGAGTTCCAGCGGCGACTGAACCCCAACCTGAGAGAGGTTGTGATGAAGGAAATATCAAAATGGTGGAGTGCAGATTTCATATATCCCATTTCCGACTCCAAGTGGGTCAGCCCCTTGCATATGGTGCCCAAGAAGACGGGCATCACGACTGTGATCAGTGAGTCGGGAGAGGAGATTGCTACACGAGTACCCCACCTCTTGGAGAGTCTGTGTTGACTACAGGAGACTCAACCAGACCACCAAGAAGGACCATTTTCCCTGCCTTTTATTGACCAGATCATTGAAAGACTGGCAGGGAAGAGCCATTATTGCTTCCTGGATGGGTACTCGGGCTACAACCAGGTGGCCATCGCTCCTGAGGATCAGGAGAAGACCACCTTTACCTGTCCCTTTGGTACATATGCCTTTCGACGCATGCCATTTGGGCTATGCAATGCCCCTACGACTTTTCAGAGATGCATGCTGTCGATCTTTTCGGACATGGTAGGGGAGTGTTTGGAGGTCTTCATGGACGATTTCTCGGTCTACGACGACGGATTCGACTCCTGTCTTGATTGCCTAGATCGAGTACTCCAGCGATGTATTGAGTACCATTTGGTTTTATCTTGGGAGAAGAGTCACTTCATGGTGGCTCAAGGGACGGTGCTTGGCCACATCATCTCCAACAAGGGCATGGAGGTTGATCCGGTCAAGGTGGATGTCATTAGAAAACTCGCACCGCCGTCCAATTTGAGGCAGCTACGGTCATTCCTGGGGCACGTTGGATTTTATAGAAGATTTATTCAGGATTTCAGCAGGATTACCCGGCCGTTGACTGACCTTTTGACGAAAGACACCGAGTTCCTTGTCGATGACAAGTGTCTTTCGTCCTTTGCGACTCTCCAGCAGTGTGTTATTGAGGCTCCTGTCCTCCAGCCGCCTGATTGGTCTCTTCCATTCGAGATCATGACGGATGCCTCCAATTTTGCCGTAGGTGCAGTGCTGGGACAGAGGAGGGATGGAGTCCCGTTTGCTATCCATTACGCTAGCCGCACATTGGATTCCGCCCAGCGGAATTATACGATCACAGAGAAGGAGATGCTAGCCGTTGTGTTCGCCCTAGATAAGTTTCGATCTTATATCATTGGATCTAGAGTGACTTTGTACACAGATCACATCGCCATCAGGTACCTCATGGCAAAGAAGGATGCCAAGGCCAGACTCACTAGATGGATCCTTCTACTCCAGGAGTTCGACATTGAGATTAAGGATAAGCCTGGAGTCAAGAATGTGGTGGCGGATCATCTCTCCCGTTTAGAGCAGCCTGAGGAGTCTGAGCAGATTGATCCCATTCGAGATACCTTCCCAGATGAGGCGATCCTTGCTATCGCCTCACTCCCGTGGTATGCTGATATTGTGAACTTTCTCGTTGCTGGAAAGTCCCACAAGATTGGCCCAGGCAGAGGCTTGAGACCTTCCTTGCGAAGGCCAAGTCCTACCACTGGGAGGATCCCATCCTTTACCACGAAGGAGGGGATAGCGTTTGGCGTCGGTGTATTCCTCAGGAGGAACACCATAGCGTCCTCACTTACTGCCACAAGCTTGAGGCAGGAGGACATCATTCTAGGAGGAGAACGGCACAGAAAGTGCTCCAATCCGGTTTGTGGCGGCCTACCCTCTTCAAGGACTCTGATGAGTTCGTGAAGAGGTGTACTGACTGTCAGAGGATGGGCACTTGTGGACTGCGTGATATGATGCTGTTGCAGCCCATTCACTTCTGTGAGGTTTTTGACGCATGGGGCATCGATTTCATGGGTCCATTCCCTAAGAGTCAGGGATTTGAGTACATTCTGTTGGTCGTGGATTATGTTAGTCGTTGGGTTGAGGCTATCCCCGCCCGAGCCGCTGATGCGAGGACAGTTTGCAGATTTTTGAGGAAGCACATCATCACGCGGTTGGGGGTTCCACGAGTTCTGATTTCTGATGGGGGGGTCTCATTTCATCAACGACCAGGTGAAGGCCCTTGCTAGCGAGTTCGGTATAGACCATCGTGTTGCTACACCTTACCATCCACAGACGAATGGTCTAGCCGAGGTGTCGAATAGGGAGATCAAGACTATATTGCAGAAAGTCGTCCGCCCTGACCGAAAGGATTGGTCACAGCTTTTGGACTCGGTCTTATGGGCATATAGGATGTCTTTCAAGACTCCATTGGGCACATCTCCCTTTTGCCTCGTATATGGCAAGCCGTGCCATTTACCTGTTGAGCTGAGGCACAAGTCACTTTGGGCAGTTACTGATATACTCATGGATCCAGATGGTGTAGGAGACCAGAGGAGGGCAGAGTTAGCAGCCCTGGAGGAGCTGAGAGATACAGCTTTCTCAAACAGCCTACAGTATAAGGAGAGAGTGAAGGAGTGGCATGATTCTCATATCAGCCACAAGCATTTTGAGATTGGACAGAGAGTATGGCTGTTTGATGCGAGGCTTCGTTTGTTTCCAGGGAAGCTACAGAGCAAATGGAAGGGACCCTACTTGGTCAGAAAGGTGCACGACAACGGTAGCATTGATATATCCGAGTTGTCTTCTGAGAGTACCTTTCAAGTGAACGGCCAGCGGCTCAAGCCATTTCTAGATCATGAGCCGCGAGTCGCTGATCTTGCCCCTATTCATTTTGCGTGAGATGTGGTCTTTGACTCACATCTAATGCATCTCACGCCTGAGTTTCACTGTTCTTCCGCCTTGTATAGATCCAGATGTCTATATCTCTACATTCTTTAGTCCCACATCCCTTTCTTCATCTTGTGATTATGCTATACTTAGGGTGCACTTTACCCTAAGTATAGGGGGGAAGTGAGACCTTCGGGTATTTCTTTTGTTGCTGTCTACCCCTGTTTTACTGCCTATACTTAGGGATATTTCACCCTAAGTATAGGGGGGGTAGAACCTGTACATTCTCCACTCAGTTTTTCCCTTAGTATACAGCCTGCTATACTTAGGATTACTTGATCCTAAGTATAGGGGGAAGACTCGAGACCTTCTTGACTTTTCTATTTCATTCATTCTTCTTTGTATATAGCCTCTCTTTTCACTTCCCTGTACCTAGCACGAGTTATGTCTTCTTCATCGCTCTTGACTCTGAGGACATCGTTCGAGCTAAGTATAGGGGGTGTGTATATATTTCATATATACTTTAGCCATAACTCGTACTTTGTGTGAGTGTGTTAATAAATAAAATGGCTAAAATCACAAAAATTAAAAAATTTTCATGAACATAAACTTCTTTTATTTGCACATAAATAGCTAAGTGTACAAATTATTTTTGTAAAAATGGTTTCAAAAATCTTCTGTATAAAGTTTGTGTAAATATTTTCTTATCAAAATTATTTATATAGTACAAAATTTTTCCAAAATGTTTTGAAAATCAAAAGTTTGCAAAAATCTTGTGTAAATTTGTGTAAATATCTTCTTGCAAAACTTGCACTTCATGCATCATTCATACACGATTTCAAAACATTTTTCAAAAATTTTGCATGATTGTAAAATTTGTGTAAATAGCATCTTTTGTACATATATATATAGTTTTTCTGGATGATAGTTGACATTTAAACTAGCCTGGAATCAAATTGAGAAATGGAGCTTGATTAAGATCTTAATCCACCTAATTTCTAAGAGGAACCTTATAGGGCTTAGGTTTAAGGCTTTTCAGGTCCATGGTAACTTAATTCTTTGAGTCCACTAGGCTATGATCACATGTCATCTCAATGAGCCTAAGTAGAGCACTTAACAACAACACATGACTCATATAGACAATGGCTTTACTTGGACACCAGCACTATGCACTGAGCTCTCTACGGATGAGGTGGTGAGGAGGCAGTCTTCCTTGACTTGGGGTAGCATATGAGGGTAGTACTTCTAGGCGGAACCTCTCTTCTTCTTTTAGTGAAGGAAGTGCGTCTCAACTTGGTCTGGTTGCCATGAAGTCTAACGACGGGAGTTGTGGGTTGCGATAAAGCTTCAAAAGAGGATAGTCTACCGGCTCAAGAGGAAAAACTCCTTGTATATATGCTGCTCATGTATATGTTGTATAGATGCACTCGAAAAAAAAATGTGTGCAAAAAGAAAATAACTCCAAAAAAGTGGTGGGCCTGAGAGAAAATGATAATCCCACCGGAGTATGTATATAGAGTGCAATAAGCAAAGCTTGGTTTCATGATCCACCTGATGTAGCTTGCAGCCGGGAGACTTGGCTACACTGGTCAAACTCCCAAGGGTACTTGGCTACACTGGCCTTGACCCATTCTCTTCTTCCTCCTCTGATTGAGCCGGTTGAACTTGAACTTAGAAGGGAATACCCCGCTCCTCGAGGAAAGTGTGGCCAGATTGAGGCAATAGAGTTACCTTGTTGGGGAGGGTTGTCAAGTTGCCATTTCTGAGGTGGAGAGCTTAGACCTCACTTTCACAGGACAAGAAAAGATTCATGGTCTTCAGGGATTGTGATTGATGACTTGTTCTGATCTGGAGCATTGAGGAGTCTTGATTATAGATTAGTGGAACTTAGAGGCTGTTGAGTTTTAAACTTAAGTCCAAATAAGGTTCCGACACATTAATAATCCAAAGATCTGATCGAGCTCCATACCTTAATTTAATGAAGGCAAGTTTAATAATCAGCCTTGATCCTTGTACATTCTCTTTTTCTTTTTCTTTATTTCTTTTTCAGTTCTTTTTCAAATAAGTGTTTGCTAAGGGACTAGCAAAGTTAAGTATAGGGGGGTGATGAATACTCATTCATCACTCTTTATTCTTATATTTTAGCTACAAAAACCTTTGCAAATGCATGTAGATATGTGTAAATACAAATAATTACCAAAAGCATGCATTGTGTAAAAACTTATAATTAGCATGTTTTTGTGCAAAAATAAAAGAATAAAGATTAAAAAGAAAAAGAGGGAAATATTTAGAATAAATATCGAGCAACCTAACCCAAGGGAGGGCTCAGCATGGGCCTGACCGCATAAAAGCCAAAGTAGAGGGAGATAGGGGCTCATGTGTGTAAATATATATGTAAATAAAATAAAAGTATTTTCCTCACAAAAATAGGCTTGTAAATATTTGTATATATTTATAATTATAAAATCAAAATAAAAATATAAAAATTAAAAAGAAACCAAAAATCTTATTCATGTACATAAGCACCTTGTACATAGTTTCATCATCCCTATTTATCCTTATAAATAAATAAAACTAATTTCCAAAATTTTGGTAAATATCCTATATTATATAGTGTAAATAAATAAAATAAAAACAATTAAAACAAAAACAAAATAAAAATAACAAAATTAAAAACACAAAAATATATTGTAAATATACCATGTATGTAAATGTATATATGTATTTATTTCACCTATGTATATAAATAATTAAAATAAAATAAAAATCTCTTTTTATTCCTTATTTTATAATGAAAATAAATAAAATATAAAAGGGGAATAAAATTGTACAAAAATAACAATTAAAAATCAAAAATCAAAATCCTACATATTGTATATATACCTATATATAACCTATTATGTACATACCTTATTTTTTTTTTGAAAAATTAAATAAAAATCACTAAAAAATAGAAAAAATAAAATAAAAATATTTCATGTTTTAAGTTTTCACTAAATCGGCCATTTGCTACCCTTAATTTTAATTTCAAAATTCAGCCACGTGGTCTTTTCTCATTGGTCATGGGGATTGTTGACCGCCCGGTCAACTACCCCCCCAGGACCACTTCACACGGGTCCTTAGCGGGTACCCATCTTCTCGGATTTTTCCCCGCTAAACCCGATCGCCTACCACCTAAACCCCGGGTCCGACTCCTTAATGCTACATCCGAGACCCTCGCCGGGGTATCCACATCAGGATCCGTGCGCTCAATCGCCCTACCCGACCTCTTCTTGTCGGACCCGCACCCATATTTAGCTCGAGCTCCGCCACCTCAAATCTCATCTTTGGCTATTCGATTCCACCCCCTGTGAGTCCGGTGTGTGCGTGAGAGTGACAACTCACTGCTCGTGCTGTTGAAGTGAGGAGAGGGACCGGATTCCATCGATCTGGCGAGCTTCGCCGCCGTTGCTCCGCCACCAGCTGGAGCCCGAGCCTCGGAGGGAGACGCTCCGCGAGGCAAAGACCCAGAGCTTCCTAAGCTCTTCCCCACTCTCCTCGTCCACCCAGGTAACCTCTTAGGCCTTCCCTTTTCGTTGATTTCCCCTTACGCCCAAATCGCCTCTCCGCCGTGTTTCGCCGATTCCGTCCACGACCTACCCCCAATCGATCATCAGGCTTCACCATCGCCCTCGCCTCCTTTCCGCGCACCTTCTCCATATCTCCATCAAACCCAGCTCGCACAGGAGCTGGGGTTCGAGCTCCACCATCCCCCTTTCGCCGGAGCTCGCCCACAGCGCCCCATCGTTCACCCTGACTCCGCCTAACTGGGTCGAGGCAGTTTGCCCTCGACCCGCGAGTCTCCTGGACTGTTTTGCAGGTTCAATGAGGGCCATCTGAAGTCCTTCGACATCGATCCAGGAGCTTCGCCTCCGCCGACCACGCCGGAGCTCTACATAGCTCGGCTGGGTCATCGGAGGACACCAGCAGCTGCGCAGCGCCACGCCGGAGCTTCTCCGATCCTCAGGCGCAGCAAGGGAGGTCAGGAGCGCACGCACGAGGCCGGCGAACTTCGCCGGCCACCTGTTCTTCCTCGACCTTCAGACGCCGTTCGATCAGCCCTCCTGCTCCAGTTCTTATCTGGACCATCCTTTCCCGGAGCCGCCTTCACCGTCAGATCTGAGGAGGACCGATCCCAGCCGCCCGATGCTCGTGGGTTAGCCACAGAGAGCCACGACTGTTGATCACACCACGTGGCTTAACCCCGAGCGTCGGATCACTTCGAGGACCCCAGTTTTGGAGCGCCAGCCGATCCCCACCGTCGATCCCTCCACGTGGCATCCATTCTGCGGTCCGCATTAATAAAGGGTAATTTACCCTTAGGCCCTTCTGCTTATTTCATTTCGTATTTAGTCCTGTAATTAGTTAGTTTAGTTGTTTAGTTTTTGGGATATTTGCATAGAGACCCTTGTGCTTGCATGTATTTACTGATATGCCCCTGTGTGTGGTCTGACACGTGCATCGACACGTGCTCTTCTGGGCTTTTTACATTATCTACCCTGTAGTTCTGGTTGTTATCAATTGAATGGAAGTTTTTGTTTATTTGCATTTATACCCCTGTGCGTATTATAATTGAGCATGTGTGTTATATATTGGGTTATTTGCAGATAAGCCCCTGGGCTTTTGGTACCTGTTACCAAAAGGCCCTCGGAACTTATTTTCTTCACATTTAGGTCCTTGAGTGCCTCAGGCACGCGCGACGCGCGTGACTTCCTGGGTTAATTGCACCAGACCCCCAGACTCTTGGGTATTTGCACTTTGGTCCCTGTGCATTGTGCCCCTTCTTTATTTTTGGATAAAATAGCAAAATACCTCCAAATCCAACGAAAATTGGACACATGGTGCTCCTACCATAGTGTGAAATTTTCGAGGATTTTTTAGGACATTTTTGTTTTCATTTGATATTTTTAGAAATTCAAAAACATCTATTTTCTTCACTATCTAACTTTAAAAATCACAAAAAAATATTAAATAGTGTCTAAAAATTACAAAAAAATAGTTGACTGTCTATTTTATTGTGTTTGATTTACTAGCCAATTTTGGCTATTTTTCATTACTGAAAACCACTAAAAATTGAAAAACACTTAAAAACTTATAACAATTCTAATAATTTAATTAAAAATCCAAAAACAATAAAACAGGTGCCTAAATTTTCCTTGTTTTATTCTCTTTACAGGAAAATTACCTCCCAGCTAATTTGGGCCTTTAGATAATTTATCTAGGCCTTTTTAGCTCGGCTGGACAGTACCTACTGTTTTAGTTACTTTTTGATTTTTAGAAAATTAAATAAACATCAGAAAATTCTCAAAAATTCACCAAAAACACTAAAAGTTATAAAACACATAAAAACATTTTTGTTTGAATTTTTGGTTGAATTTTAGTGTTTTTAATAAATTGTTGAAGTGTGTGTTTATTTTTTTCTTATTTTCTTGATTAACTAAAAATCCAAAAAAATATTAAATAATTAAAAACCACAAAAAATAGTTGCTTCTTTCATTTTATTTCTCTTTTTGACTACTTCGTAGGCCGAGAGGCCAACCCGTGCTCCTTGTGTTCGACCCTGGTTGCTATACCATGTTAAATAAATAGCGAGACCGCTAGCTTATTTTTTATTGATTTTATCTCTCGTGGTGGTCTATTTTTCTTGATTGTTCGCATTTGACTGCTTGGGTCGCAACGACCGATTAACACCTTTATCCGAGTGGCCGTCTTTGCGTTCATCATGTTTGCAAGAAATGCACAAGGAATGGTGATGACTCAAAGAAAATATGTCACAGACTTGCTAGTTGAAACAGGAATGACTGGATGCAGACCTTCAAGTACACCTATGGACCCAAGCATGAAGCTGTACGACGATGATACCGAGGAGGTGGACAAAAGAAGGTACAAAGAGATGGTGGGTAAGCTCTTATACATTACTATAACTCGACCGGATATTGCATTTGCAGTAAACCGGGTGAGTCAATTTATGGAGCAGCCGAGGCAAGTTCATATGGATGCCTTGTATATGATATTGAGATATCTGAAGTCTTCTCCAGGCACAGGGTTGCTATTCAAGAAAGATACAGATCTGTCTATTTCAGCTTGTGCAGATGCAGATTATGCAGGATGTCTAAGGGATCGTAAATCTACTTCTGGATTTGCTATCTTCATAGGAAGCACTTTAGTTTCTTGGAAAAGCAAGAAACAGATTGTTGTGGCGAGATCCAGTGCTGAATCCGAATACAGAGCCATGGCACAAGCAAGCACAGAAATGATGTGGGTTAAAGCAGTCTTAGAAGATTTGAATGTAGATGTCCCCTTCCTATGAATCTTCAATGTGACAATTAGGCAGCATTGTTTATTGCCAACAATCCAGCTTTTCATGAGAGAACAAAGCACATCGAGGTAGATTGTCATTATACTAGGGACATGATTCAGAAGGGCTTCATTTCCACTTCTCATGTCAGTTCAGAGGACCAGACTGCTGACATATTCACCAAGCCATTGCTCAGAGGACCTTTCCAGAGATGTTCTTCCAAGCTGAGCATGATAGATATCTATGCTCCATCTTGAGGGGGAGTGTAGAGAATTATATATGTTACGTTTTATTGTTCCGTAATTTCTATTTATATTTTGTAAGACTCTGTAATTTACCTAAGGGTTTTATCCCTATATAAGAGACCCGAGGGCTCTATAGAATAATACATCAGAGTATCGATTACTCCAACAGAGACAATTCATTTATATTTAAGGTATTCCTTAAATTCATATGAGAGGTACTCGCCACCTCGGTCAGATTGAATCCGTTTAATCTTCCTGTGGTTTGGTTCTCAACCAAGACCTTGAACTTTTTCAACTGTTCAAAGGTTTCATATTTATGACGTAGTAGGAAGATAAACCTGTATCACTAATGGTTATTAATAAATGTAAAATAATATCGATATCCATTTGAAGTCACAATATAGAAGGGACTACATACATCAATATGTATTTGGTCAAGAATATCCTTGCATCTTGTAACCTTGTTACTGAAAGGCATCCTAGTCATTTTACTTCGAATAAAATGTTCGCAGGTATGCAAATATTGAACATGTAGAAAATCTAGTCGTCCATCCTTTATCAATCTATTAATCTGATCAAAATATAAATGACCAAGCCTTTGATGCCAAATCACATTTGAATGATTTCCATACTCCATGGTTCTTTTACGATTTTTAATAGTGGTATTAACATTCATGACATTTTCATCAATGCACAATTCATATAGTCCACCAAAAGTCAGAACACCATCTGCAATATATTTATCATAATGACTTATGACAAGTTTATTACATAATAGAAACAAATATGCACTTCTAACTAATTTAGATACAGATATCAAGTTCCTTCTCACATCTGGAACATAAAGACACTCATTAAGTACTCAGAGGGTCTTGTACAAGATAATGATAGTCTGCAAGTCCCGACGACGATTGCTGCAGCACTTGCATCAAATCCCATCTGGATGACTATCTCCCCTTCATAAAGGATCTTAGTTTCCTGAAATAGATGCAAGAAATTACATACACGAATAGAAGCACCAAAATTGATGACCCACCTACCTTTTCGCCCTATAAGAAAATTAGTTTCAATGACGAAAGTAGACTTCATACTTACTGAGGCTTTAACTTTGTCAGCTGACTTCATGTAATCTGGACAGTTATGCTTCCAGTGCCCCAGCTTCTTGCAGTGATGACACACATCAGTCTTCTTTGATGTCATTACTGCGGAAGCAGTAGAAGATGAGCTAACACATTGACTCTTCTTCTTTTTCTTCTTGGCTAGGCCCTTCCAATATCCTTGCTTCCGATCGCATTTCCCTTTGACATGTACAACCATTGCACTACCAAAGAGATTATCTTTCTTCATTACATATTATGCAGACTTTAATGAAGCCAATAGCTCAATGTTAGACAAAGTTCAACTTGTTCAAATGTAATGATATCACAAAGTTATTGAAAGACTTGGACATAGACAATAGAATGAAGTCAGACTGAATATCTGCGTCCCTATCCGCCCGAGAGTATCCAGTTAAGACAAGTACCCAAACATTTTGAGTACATGTTCTCTAACTGAAGTTCATTCATGCATTTTGCAGTGAATAAGCTCTTTCATAACATTATAATGCTGAGTTTGGTTGACATCGTCGAACATCTCCTTGAGATTCAACATTATATCCCGGCAGGTCTCCATCTTCACATGTTGCTTTTGAAGCACATTGGAGAGAGATCCTAGAATATAACATTTTGCCAATGTATGATCTTCATTATATTTTTCATTGTATTTGATATCTTCAAGTTTCTTAGGGTTTTCAAGCTTATCCTTGGATAATACATAGGATATGCGCTCCGTAGATAGGATAAGATCCAAATTATGAGTCCAATTCGAGTAATTTGGTTTGGTCAATTCGTTGACCTCCAGAAGCCTATTGATTGGGTTCATGGACTTCATTAGAACATATAAATAATTATATATTCAATATTAAATCTTTTATTAAGGTTTTTTAATTAAATTAGTCTTTCCTTTTCAAATTTGAAAGTTTGTTCCCTTAATCACTTTCAAAGCAAGAGATATACTTACCGCTATATCTGTAGCAAGAACTGGGATCTACCTTTTACCTTTGTTACATCCCAATAATATGAGAACTTGCAACTCAGATAAAAAGAAGGACGAACAAATTCCTCCTTGCAAGTCCAACTTGCATTTTCCAATTCTATCATTAACACTAGGGCCGACCACCCCTAAGGTGATGTTGACCCGTTGTTAATTGAACCAACCGTTAACAGGATTACAACTCATTATTTGCAAAATAATATGACCCCAATAATATAAGGACTCAATAGTGGGGTCACTTCATTTACAGCCGAACACTTTCGAGAAGCAAAGAGCCTGATCCAGATGTACTTGTGTGCAGGAGTTGTCACTTCATACAATCCCTGGCGACGGAACCCTTCGCCTTGACGGGAGACCATGGATGTCACTTATTTGATCCTCTACCTCATATTCAAAATTTAATTAATTATTATGAATCATATTTATATAATTAATTCTTAAAAGGGAAATACTACTATATAATAATAGAGTGTTTTTAATTGGATATAATTCATTTAATCATATTAAATCAATTATCAATCCAATCTGATTAACCAACAAACTTGATTGTTACTTGAAGGATTGCATAATCTCAAAAATATGTATTATTCGAATTTCAATAATTACAAAAATACATCATGATCTCCTCAAACATTATCCTGTCCTTACCCGTTGTCATGGCCGGTATGCATAGAATGTGGGACAGACCACTCACGGAGCAACCCGATATGCCATGGATCCTCGACTAGACACCATATCCGCCTCAGGTCAGTAATTTGATCATTTTGTATTTGAGATGATAATCGGTCATTCAACAAAACTTATACTATATAATATTTATCAAATCCTTCTTGATTAATATTATACGGAGATTTGCTAAACAAATCCACAATCCTATTCAAGCAACATTGTTTTTCATGTAGAGATTGTCCTACAACTATTGTAGGATAAACATGGGTTTTCATGAAACATCCATTCAATTGCCTATAATGATTAATCAATTATTTCATAATATTAGGAATCATATTTAATCAAGGCAAATTTCCAATTTCCGTGATTTCCATTGAATTATAAAGACATTAAGTAAAGAGGTTTGGTGATCTAACCATCTTCCGACCATCTCCACTAAATATGGAATATCTAGGGCAAACAGAGTTGAAATCATGTGAAATAAATTCGAGAAGTTTGCTGGTTTGATTCTATACTTAATCTAAGTATTTATTTTATGTTTCATTACAGGAAAACAGTAAGAAAAAATAATTTTCTTACAGATCCGTGAATTCATGCAAAACAATTTTCCATAGCGGGAACTATTCAAATCATTTTCATGCACTTTTGGTACCAATTAAAGGTTAATGTTTTTGGGACATATTTAATATTATAAATACATTTTATTAACAAATAATTACATCTGAACAGTTTATAAACAATAGTTTTTTATTTCATCAAAAAGTGATTTGAATCTTACATCCAATGCAAAAACAGTGATTCCCACACATCCAAAACATGAACCATGATTGCCTAGGATTTTGGATCATATTCAAGACCTCAACCTAGATTTGATACCACTTGAAGGATATGGAGAGATCCTTAAATGCATCTTGGAAGCAAGACAATCGCGTCGTATGCGATCGGAGCGACTAGTCGCACAAGTTGCTCGGTGTAGTAGAATTTTAAAAAAATAAATGTGATGAAACCACATGATCAAATAACACTTCTTAGATCGTTTCATATAATCACAAGTAATATAAAGGACTACCTTATGAAGCGTGGCTACGATAAAGTCTCTAAACCACGAGACCTCCTGCCTCAAGTCCGATCCGACTAAGGAGATGCTTACGAGCGTGTTGATGAGTCATGTAGTCCTTGCAATCTGAGTTGAAGATCCAAGCAACGAATCTCCTCATCTCATCACATAAGATCTGATGTCTTCTTCGCAAGCGAGATGCACCGAAGTAGACGGTGATCCACGAGTGGTTGAAGCGATGGCACAACGGCGTGGCGTCGACGGTGACTCTTTCTAGGGCATAAGGGGGATGACCACGTAGAGAGAGAGAGAGAGATGGGGCATGTATAAAGCGAATGAGAGAGAGAGAGACTTGCAAAAGGTTATGTAAAGAAGAGATACGGTTGCCTCTTCTTTTATATTATTTTTGAAGTCCATAGATCAGAATCCATGTGAAACACAAAATCAATGGTTGACATTGATTTGTGTTTCTATTCAATGGGCATGATATTATTGTAAAAATACAACAAGAAATAATTTAATTTAAATCAAAATAAATATAGAGAAAATATAAATATAATTAATTTGAGTAAATCAATAATTAATCAAGGGATAAGGAAGCTGGCAACCCACCTTCCACATACGTTGGGGATGTCCACTTGACCAAGTCAAGGTGGTTGTGCACCATCAACATGTGGGAGGTAGTTTCCCTTCCAATTATGGGAGATTAACAAATCTCACATAATCCCTTAATTATTTACAACAACACTTTCTGTAAACTAATTCACAAAAATTAATTCCAAATTAATTTAGTGAATATTGCAATCATGTTATTGAATAAAGGTGAATCATATTCACAACCCACAATAAAATGTAAATTGTATTTCAAATTAATTTCCAATGTGAATCCAATTTACATAAATAATTAATTTGAAGATACTATTTCCATCAAGATTTCTCTAATATATTATAAATTACATTTATTTTATATATACAAATAATATGGATAACACTGTCCACATTATATATATCCTTGATAATTAAATCTCATTTAATTATCTTGGATCATCATTCTCATGTATTTAAATAATATGAATAAAATTCACATTATTCATGATAATTAAATCACATTTAATTATCAATATCTCAATGCTTTGATTCTTCTTTAAATAATGGAATTATTCTTGAACTCTTTCTAGAATAATGCGCTTTCTCCGCGAATACTTGGAGATAAGGACAAGGCGATTGTACATTCCATGTATAGTGACTTGGATATTGAGATCACATCTCAAATCCAGATCTCGAGGACCTCTCTTATATTCTTGATTAAATCAAGGCCATAGATCTAATTTTCTCATTGCATCTGAATTGCATTTAGATCAATGCCTAACACTTGGACTAAGATTAGATCACTTCTCTAATAAGAGGAGTCACTAAAATCCAGACATGTTTCATCACTCCCTAGAAATGGAAGTGTCATGGTTATACAATCATAATGATCACATCACCCTCAAGTATTCCTAATACATGTATATACTACATACTTTAAGACCTTGAATAAACCCAAAGATATAGATCAATTTACATAGTCATCTTTAGGTTTTTATCATTAAGTTTCTTACTCGATCATTGGGAGTTGGTATCGATCATATGCTTTCCAAAAACATATATCATAGCGACAAATTCTTGTCATGCTTCCAAAGCAAGACTACCATCATGGAATTTGATCGGTCCCAATACCTCATGAGTGAGCTCATGTCTTCCGATTCAGAAGTGAATCTGTATGATACCCTTGAGAGATCTTATTACTCATATGCCCTTGTATGCACGCCATCTCACCGGTGTATAGATCTTTGATTAGGCCATCAATCTATCGTCTACCAAATGTACATAATAAGACATATAGAAATACATTTGTCTCCTGTCAGAGGATGCATGCCTATAACACGACAACATAAGACATAAGACTTGGTTATCTCAATCTTGCTAAGTAAAATCTTTGACCTAACTTATCTGACACCTCTGAATCTCTATTCCTATACAGAGGACCTGAATCGAGAGGTCGGTCAGATATTATACAAATGAGAAAGGATTGTCATCTCCTACGTAGGCTGAAGATCATATCTTAATAATCATTTGACGATGCTTGATGAGTCCTCAATCTAACTCTTTAGATATTCTTCCAAGCACCAACCTCTATGATTCAACAATTGAATCAAAAGTTGTATGATCACCAAGATGGCCATGGTACATAACCCTAATTGTACTAAGGGACCATATATTGCATTCATTCATTTAATCTAAAACAAGGATTGAAATTAAACTAATAACTTCTATTAATATATCAAACATTACAATAACATTTATTGTAGGAATGGTTCCCCTTGGTCTCACATTGCTAACACTCGCCTTCGCTGACTGCGACCAAATCGCCTCGACCTCAGATGTGTGTCGCTTGAGGTATGCCTTCACCTCATCGTAACTCCCTCTACCAATCTGTAGTACCTTGTCCGAGTCTCTCCCATCTCAATAGCCACCCTCCACTGCAGTTTGCCAGTCTCCCAATGCCACACACCACTCCATCGTCCTCTACAACGCTCCTCCAGCCGAGCCCTTGTCCAAGTATCTTGTCTCGTGCAAGATAAGCCTTCCCCCCGAGCCGTGTGTAGGCTTGGGAGGAGAGCCTCATCCAATATATCAAATCTCTCTCTGAGCCTCATTTCACGTGTTGTGCATGTACATGGAAGGTGAAATTGCATGGCAACCCCCCAGCTTCCAAGGAATGATGCCAGAGACCCCTACCTCCCGGTGATGTCAACATCATGTGATACACATGTGAGTACCAGAAAAAAATATAACCATACCCCTCATGTATTGATAATCTCACTTAAGCACGTGTCCACTGTGTTTTCTTTTATTTTATTTCATTTTCTTTATTGCATAGAGGACCCTGCATTTGCATGTATATTTGAACAATCATTTTGCATCTATTTTTAATTCAAATAACAACATGATGTAGATCAATTTATTCTCTAACTTTAGGATGATTAGTGTTATTTGTTAGTGGTTCATTTAATATAATTAATTTGGTGAAAGTTATCATATTTTACCCATTGTGTGCTTTAAATTTTTTAATAAATCATTTATTGTTCCAAAAATTCCCAAAAATAGTAGTATGTAGAAATAAGTGTTTTTTACATTGTGCCTAAAAAGCATCAGACTTGCACACATATCTAGTTAAACCAAATTATGTTTTGATATGAGTAATTGATTTTTAATTGATTATACACTTAGTATTTTAAGGAAATAAAAGTTGTTCTAGATACCTCTCAATAGTCATATCTAGGATAATTTCATTTCTAAAAATTATTTAGGCTTGCTTTTTATTAAAATTAAATTACTCAAATTCACTTATTCTACCAATTTAATTTATTGTAAATTCATTTTTCATCAGAAAATTCCAAAGAAATCATAGTAGTTTAATGTTGCATATTTCCACATTCTGGTCAAGTTTTAGGATTTTTTGACTTCAATTTGATTGAAATATACATTTTAGTCCTTAAACTTTGTCAAAATAGCATTTTCCCAATTAATTACAAAAAAATACCAAAAATTTTCACTTTAAAAACCATACTCTAGGTTTGATAAATTGTACCTTAAGTTGCTCCTTTCCCTCCTTGAGTCAGTCATATGGCTTGTCTAGGTTAAATAAACACATAACAACTCACTGCTTAAATTTATTAAATTGTTTATTCATGTGGTTAGCTTTTGATTGATTCCTAAGTGCCTGAATACAACATAAAAATGAAAATTGATTAGGATATTTTTCAGGTTCGTCACTCACCAGTACGAGACATTAAAGAAGATGGAGATCCACAAATAGTCAATCCGGCAGCACAACTGTGGCATGATGACAGTGAGTCTCGACAAACCCTAGAGTGTAAGGACACTAGGGTGTGAGGAAGAGAGTGTATGAATGAGTATGAGAGAGAGAATTTTATTTCTTTAACTTGTGTATAGAAAATCCTATGACTAGATCTTCTTTTATACAAAATTGGATGGCTAGGATGCACTCCTAATTGAAATCAATGGTCTTGATTTTGTTGCAAAAATTTGCAACAACAATTAATTAATTGAAAAGAAATTCAAGAAAGTATCAAATAAATTTAATTCTCATTAAATCAATTACATGAAGAATAATAAGGAATGAGGAGAGCCTCCTTCCTCATTAGGTAGACAACCACCATGGAGATAATTTTCCATGTGGCCGTCCACGCCAAATAAGGTATGGAGCTCTCTTCTTTACTTATGGATAGACTCTCAAATCTCACCATATTTTCCACATGTTGCAACAACTTTTGTTCCATGAATTTTCACCAAAATAGTTCTAAATTATTTTGTAAAAATTTCAATTATTCCATTGATAATCATGAACCATATTCATCCATCCAATATTAAATGCAAATCACATTTACAGTTAATTGTACAATGTGAATCCAATTCACATTTAATTGTATAATGTGAATCTTATTTACATTAACTTAGTAAAATGTAAATCATATTTACAATTAAACTCTGCAGGATATTATGAATCATATTCACAATACAAATGTAATTATTGTGGATAGCACTATTCACATTAGTCATATATTTTATAATTAAATCAAATTTTAATTATCTTATTCACATTATTAATGATAATTAAATCATATTTAGTCATCAATATACCAATGCTCAGAAATTATCAACAATAGAATTATTCCTGAACTCTTTCAAGAACAATGTGCTTTCTCCATGGATACTTGGAGATAAGGGCAGGACAATTGTATATTCCATGTATAGTGACTTGGATACTGAGATATAATCTCATATCCAGATCTAGAATATCGCTCAAATATGTTTATCAATTCAGATAGAATATCTAATCTTCTCATTGCATCTGAATCATATTCAAATCAATTTCCAACATTTGGACTAATATTGGATAACCAATCTTCTAAGAGGAGTCACTAAAATACAAACATGCTTCATCTTTCCCTCAGAATGAAAGTGTCAGTTATACAATCATTTAAGATCACAACACCATCGAGTATTCCTAATGTTCGTACATCTTGCATAGTAGAAGACCTAGAATAAACCCGAAGTTTTTTTTGTCACCTTTGAATTGTCTTCTTCATGGTTTTATAATTAAGTTTCTCATTTGATCATTAGGAGTTGGTATCGATCTTATGCTTTCCAAAAGCATATATCATACCTACAAATCCTATCATGCTTCCAAAGTAAGACAACCATCGATGGAATTTGGTTGGTCCCAATATCTCATGAGTGAGCTCATGTCTTTCGATTCAATAATGAACCTGTATGACCCCTTTAAGAGATCGTAGTACTCATATACCCTCGTATGCACAACAGCTCATCAATGTGTAGACCTTGATTAGGTCATCAACCTAAAGGTCTCCCTAATGTATAGACATATAGTAACACATCTGTCTTTGGTGAAAGGATATGTGCCAGTATCATTACATCATACGATATAGTTCCTGATTATCTCAATCACGTTAAGTTAGTTTTTTGACCTAACGTATCGAATACATACGAATCTCTATTCCTATGGAGAGGGCCTCCATGAAGAGGTAGGTTGGTTATCAGCCTTTGAAGTAAGGATTGACATCCCCTTCTTTGGTCGGAGATCCTTTCTCAATAATCATTTGATGATGCTAGATGAATTATGAATAGCAATTCATTCACCTTTATTCTTTCATTTTCTTTTTAAATACCTAGTAAATGTATGTAAATATGACTAACTTGCATGAATTAACATCCTAACATTATTATATAAATAGTGCATAAAAACTTGTATTTTAATTCAAAATAAAAGAATAAAGGAAAGAAAAGAAAAATAAAGGGAGTATCAAGGATACCGATTGACCTTGAGCCCCAAGACCAAGTCAAATATTGACTATGTCGACTAGGAATAAAGTTGGAGCAGATAGGGTGAAATACTATGTAGAAATACACAGAAAACCCAAATAATTCTAAATACAAAATACTATGTAAATAGCTCAAACTTCAACTATTTTATTTATCATTATACACACTTCAATCAATAAAGTGTTCAACACAAAACTTGTACATATTAATGTATAGAAAATTAGAAGAATATTGGCCAAAATAAATCATGTACAAGACATCTAGTACACTCAGTTGAAAAAGCCGTAAATAGAACATCATTGACCAATATGTTTTCTTTATAAACTCAAATTGAACCACTGAAATTGGACTTAATTGGGGTTTATGGGTACTTGTAAATTATAAAACTAATATATATATTTCATTATATTTTTAGCCTCTTTATATTTTAAAAGAATTGTACATGTTATATAACAAATACAAATTATACTAATATAAATTAAAAGCATTTAAAAACGTCACAAATAATTAATAAATTTTAATATATATGCATAATGTACCTATGTTGTAAGCAAACCCATTAAGTTATACAGATAAATAAACCATAATAATACAAATAAAATATGTAAATATGTATTAAATAAAGTTTTAATAAATAGATTTCTTAAATATAATAATAATATATATAGATAATAAAATAAAAATACAAATACATAATATACAAGTATAAGAACCTATAAATAATAGTATGTAATAATAAACAATAATATGGTCATAAAAATAAATAAAATTCACTACAAAACAATTTCTAAAATAAGAAGCATTTTCAATTTTTGAGTTTTTAAAGATAAATTCATTTATTATTTTATTTGAAGTTATTTTATTTGTTCATTTATCTTTTGTCCTTTAGTGGTCCTACGTGGACCAATCGGAAGCCACATAGTCTTGACCAACCGGTTAACACCCCTACACAGACCTAGCCCCTATACATGTCGGAACGGACGAAACAATGTCCTTATCCAAATTTTCATGCCTTAAACTTATCTTTAATATCCTCGAGCCCTTCATAAAACTTGTTCGTCAGATCAAGCTCTTCCATGCCCCATCTATAGGTCTCACCAACCTCCATCAATCTGAGTGAAATCCCAATCGCAAGGCACCTTGTCCCTCTCTGTTATAAAGGATCTTCTTCCACCTCCAGCTCAATTTTAAATCCCTTTTGGGCCATTGTAACCCCAAGAATCCTTGCTAGAGTGAGAATCTGCATGATAAGAGGGTGTTCCCCTTGATTCGTGGAGAGGAGAAGGCGTGCAAAGTTGATTTCACGATTGTCGGAGTAACTTTCAAGCGAAGATTTGCTTCCTGGTATTCTTATTGGTCAAGGCATAATTTAGTTGGATTTTTAGATTTGCATTTTATTTATTAGTGTAGATCCGCACTTCATTTCAATTTAGCTAAAATCTAAAAAAAATAGATTGTCACAGCACTAGGCTCCGACCTTTATTCGTCATGCTCATGATCATGTTCCGCTATGCAAATCACCTCACCTCATTCCCCTCCATCTTCTACGATTTCACAACAATCCCTTCACATCGATATTCTACAGATCGAGATACCTGATCCCCTCCTCTATCTTACGTTCGAGATTCACCACAAACTCCATTTCCCTCACTTTTCAGCTTCATTTTTGGGTCAAGAGCTTTTCTCACAAGTCCTGAAGGTTTTGGTGAAGGCCTTGTGCTCCTAGAAACCCATTTGGGGTGGACAGGAAGCTTGAGATACCACCAGGAGGCCTGAACATTTTTAAATACCCATACCTCTTACAATAAGGCATGGACTATCTGGACACAACCAACTGCCACGGAGGGTGTCCAATAAACTTTTGGGCCACTTGCGAGCTCAAGTGTTGGCTAGAGGATGGAGAATCGGTCGATCGAAGGAAGGGAAGAAAAGCGTTCTTCCTTGTTCTTCCAGAAGAGCAGCCACCTTTTGGATAAAGGCAAGAGCCCATGTTTAAACATGGACATCGGATCGGAATGAAGGGGTATCTAAGGTGGATCGTCAAAATAAGTTAAGTGAAGCACCACACACCGTTGGATTGAAGCGCCAGCATGTGCCATGCACATATTGAGGGGTAGATAACACCCAAGCCCCTCATCCTTTTGTATTTTAAATGGAGTCCTATAAATAAAATAGTATGTGTAATATTTTAAGATATTTTGCAACTGGGACCCTAAAGTGTCTATTATTTGCACTTAGGTCCATTACCATGTCACTTCTTGTGTCGTCACACGTGAGGAGACTTTAGATATTTTACAAGAAATAACCCTGGACTTTATGTACATATTTTGAAATGCATGCTTAGTTTTTAAAAATTGCATTTAGGTCCTTGGTCTTATGTATTTATTTAGTTTGTGTATTTTATTTGCATTAATTGTTTCCTTTATGCCAAAAGGAAAATAAGGATTGATGCCTCGAATTTAGATCTTTCATGTGTAATTTTTATTTGGCATTTAACTATATTTTCTTATTTTAAAAATACAAAAGTAAGTCCATTTTCCATGTTTTGCATTTAAAAATCAATAGAAATTAAAATATAAATCCATAAATTCCAAAAATATAAAATAAATAATATATAATATTTTCCACATATGCAAAAATCACTAAAAAATATAAAATATAAAAACTAAAAATGTAAAAACCCTAACACCCTTATAGAAATTAGAAATTTCTATAAAAAATGACTTTCTATTTCTAAATTTTGTTTTTTAAATGTAATATATATTAAAAATAGTTTAGGTTTAAATTTAAATTTAAATTTTTAAAATCCTCAACAAGTTTGTGAATTATTATTTACTGTTTTGAGTTTTTATCACTTTAAAAATCCAGAGAAATTAGAAAAAAGTCCTAAAATTTACAAAAAAATAGAGAAAAATATTAAAAATAAAAAAGATTTATTTCCTTTATTTTATTTTTATTTGATTTATTCTAGAAATCAAAAAAAGGAAAAGTATCTATTTATTATACATATTATATATATATATATTATTAATTACCTTATTTTAAAATAATTAATTTAAAATATATAAAATTAAAAACATAAAAAATATAAAACAATTAATAACCATAAAAAATTAAAATAATTAAAAACCAAAAAACAATTAAAAATAAAAACATAAAAATCTAAAAAACATTATTAATTAGCAATAATAATAATAATTAATACTTTTATCTCTACCCTTGTTTGCTTGCATTCAACATCTCCTATGCTTATGCATATACATATTATTGAAGAGTTATAATAAATTTTGACTCGCTTTCACACATTACTTTAGACTTATTGTGGGTTGATTGTTAATCTATTGTGGATCGATCACCATAGTGATGAAGGAAATGCGGAGATCCTTTAGCAAATCACGAAAGCGTGAGGATCACATTATATGCGATTGGGAGCGACTAGTCACACTAGTTGCTCGATGTAACAGAATTTAAAAATTTTTCATGCGATGAAACCACATGATCCAAGAACACTTCTTGGATCATTTCATCTAAACTACAAACAAGTATTAGGGATACCTCTTGAAGCGTGGTTGCGATCGAGTCTCTAAACGAAGAGACCTCCTATCTCAAGTACGTTCCGACAGAGGAGACGCTTGCGAGCGTGTTGATGAAACACGTGCTCCTCGCAATCCATGTTGATGATCCAAGCGGTAGGATCTCCTGATCTAGACACAAGATCCGACGTCTTCTTCACGAGAGAGGCACGCCGAAGGAGACAGAGATCCATGAGCAAACAGTCCGGCAGCATAACGATGACGCTGCGGCGATGGAGACTCTCTCTATGGCATCCATGGTGGACGGTCATACAAGAGAGAAAGAGTGAGAGGGATGGCGTGTATAGAGAAAGAGAGAGAGAGAGAGAGAGCCTTATGTTCTCATTAGCATATGAAGAGCAAGGGGTGCCCTTCTATTTATAATATTTTAGGATCCATGGATCTCAATCCATGGACAACACAAATCCAATGGCTCTCATTGATTTATGTTTCTTTTAATGGCCATGATCTTTGTTGGTAAAAACCAACAATAATTAATTTAATTTAGATTAAATATATATTGATAAATCAACATGATTTAATCCCAAAATAAATCAATCAAATACGGAGATAATGGGAGAGAGAGTGCCTCCTTCCATATACATGGAGTGGACGGCCACCCTTTCCTAATAGGAATTGGTGGCCGTCCCTCTCCTATTAGGAAGGATACATCCTATGTAATTTTTCTAGATTACAATGTCCCATACATCTCCAATATTTACAACAACAATTGTTGTAAATTATTGTACAAAAATAATTCACAATTATTTTGTGAATATTGCAATCTTGCCATTGAAAATTTGTGAATCACATTCACAACCCAAAATAAAATGTGAATTACATTTTCAATTTAATGTTCAATGTGAATCCAATTCACATTAACATTTAATGAACAAATGTAAATTACAAATAGCTCTCTCTTATATATCATAAATTACATTTATAATATATATATATATATGATTAATATGGATAGTGCTATCTACATTATTCATAACCATGATAATTAAATCACATTTAGTCATCTTGGACCACGATTCTCATGTGCCAAATAATATGAATCACATTCACATTATTCACATTTTTGATAATCAAATCACATTTAATTATCTAAGGTAACTCTCTCTATAATACGGATTAAATTTATATTATATATGATAATTAAATCACATTTAATCATCCAAGATAACTCTCCTTATTATGAATCAAATTCATATTATTCATGATAATTAAATCACATTTATCTATCCAATTTCTCAATGCTCGGATACATATATCAACAATGAAGTTATCCTGAACTCTTTCAAGGATAATGTGCTTTCTTCGCCGATACTTGAATGTAAGGACTGAGCGACTGTGTTATTCCACGTATATTGACTTGGATATTGAGATCACATCTTAAATCCAGATCTTGCGGACCTCCCATAGATGCTTGATTAAATCAAGACCACAAATCTAATCTTCCTATTGCATCTGAATCACATTCAGATCAATGTCCAACATTTTGACCAAGATCAGATTACTTCTCTACTGAGAGGAGTTACTAAAATCTAGACCCGTTTCATCACTCCTTAGGAATGGAAGCGACATGGTTATACAATCGTTTATGATCACATCACCCTCAGGTATTCCTAATACCTGTACATACAGTAAACTAGAAGACCCAGAATAAACCTGAAGTATAAGATTAATTTTACACTATCTACTTCAGAGTTTTATCATCAAGTTTCTCATTCAATCATTGGGAGTCGGTATCGATCATATGCTTTCCAAAAGCATATATCATACCCAGGTGTTGATCATATACTTTCCAAAAGTATATTTCAATCCCTCAAATTCAATCAAGCTTCCATAGTGAGACGACCGTGCACGGAATTTGATTTTCCCAATATCTCATGAGTGAGCACATATCTTCCGGTCTAAGAAATGAACCTGTATGATCCCTTTGAGAGATCATATTACTCATATGCCCTTGCATGCACACCAACGCGTCGGTGTATAGACCTTGATTAGGTCATCAACCTATTGGTCTGCCAAATGTACATACTCAGACATATAGGGCATGTTTGGTTGCAGGGTTGGGCAGGGTTGGCCCAACCCTGGTTACTATTCACAAGGGTACTTCCTCCTCACAGATTACTATTCACCCACCCCAACCCAGCCCAAGCCAACCCAGTCCAACCCAGCAACCAAACAGGCCCATAGTAACACATCTGTCTCCGATCAGAGGATGCGTGCCTATATCATGACAGTGTATGACATTGGATTTTGGTTATCTTGATCTCATTAAGTCAACTCTTTGACCTAACTAATCTGACACCTCCGAATCTCTATTCCTATGTAAAGGACATGCATCAAGAGATCGGTGAGTTATCAGCCTAAATTAGAAAGGATTGCCATCTCCTACTCAAGCTGGAGATCATCTCTTAGCAATCATTTAAATGTGCTTGATGAGTCCTCAATCTAACTCTTTAGATATTCATCATAGCACCAACCTCTATGATTCAATAATTGAATTAACAACTATATAATCATCAAGATGGCCATGGTACATAACCTTAATTATACTAAGGAACCTATTATGCAAATTACTTATTCTTCATTTCAGGTCAGGGAATGATATTTGCAATAACATTTATTGCATAATGGCTCGCCATGGGCTCGCATGTCCAATAATCTCCCACTAGCCCAAAGAGCAATTAATGGGCTAATCATAAAACTCGCACTCATGTGACAATCATAGGCTATTTAAAAAAATATCTAGGTAAGTTGATCAGTCACTCTGTTCCCAAAAGACTATGTCAAGTCCTTTTACGGCACTTGCATATCTCCTAGTTACAATGTTCACATCTAATGCGAATGTTGCACTTATCCAACCAATACTCAATCATCTCAATCATAGTGTCCTTGACACTACACCTTAATAATCATTATAACAAATATGTAATTTCTATTATCCTTATCAGAATACCCTTATTTGTAGAGATCTCTATCTCCTAAGGTATTCTAATTTAAGACCTTTTAGATCTCCGTCTATAAAGTATTACTTTCTTGAAGATAAGACTTAGAGATCACTATGTCTAAAGTCTTATCATCTTTGAAGATATTGTTATTACTGCAATCAAGTGATTTATCTCCATAGTAGGATTAGTAACAGTTTACTACCACTGCATGGCATACATCTGGTTTTTCTATACATCTAGCATACACCTGGCTTCTCAGAACTGATGCACAAGGGCAAGCAGTTTTAGCATTCACATCATCAAACCTTTGAGGAGCTATCACTTTTTAGATAGGTCAGTACCATATCATAAGGGAAAAATGCCTTTCTTGGAATTTTCCAGAATATGGAAATGTCGAAGGTGTACCATTAATGTGACGGTCCCAATACCCTCTTCTCTTTGCTTCTGAACAACTTCAAAACTAAGATCTAAGAGGTAACCTTGAGATCATATCTCGAGGTATGGGACAAACAGATTATAAAACACTTATTGTTATCATCCTTATATCATTCCAAATGATTAGGATAATATCTACATTTAGCACGATGAACACAATGGCACTCCCACTAAACTTCACATGGTTCATCAAGATTCTATCTGAAATCATAACATTTATGAGTTCATCAAATCTAGTGTTCCAACTACAAGAAGCTTATTTGAGTCCATAGATGGAGTTTCTTTAGCTTGCACATCTTGCTTTCCTCAACCATGAAATCCTGGGGCTGCTTCATGTGAATGTCCCAAGAGAGGTATTCATGGAGAAATGCAATATTGACTTTCTCTTAAAGATGTCAAAGTCAAGTTGTATAGCTATAGTTAGCAATATTCTAATGTGTTCAAGCATGATCCATGAAGAGCAAGTCTCATTGCAAGCAATGTCTTCTCTTCAGTGTGTAGCTCATGGCTACGAACCGTGCTTTGAAGGTCTCTACCTTCTCATCAGGTTCCATGTTTCTCTTGAAGATCCATTTACACCTTAATGGGTCTCACCCATATAGGTGGATCCTCGAGGGTCCATATCCAACACTTATATATGAAGTCTACTTTAGACTTTATTGCTAACATCCATCTTTCCATGTCATGATCTTTAGAAGCTTCATCATATGAAGTTAGATCATGTCAAATTTAACTGACACATAGAATCCATCCTCAAACTTATTTGAAGAGGTATTAATTTTTCATCTTTAATTGTCTATTTAGTTTCCGATTTCTGGAGCCTCGTTATCTTCTCAAGATGAAATGAGTTCCTTCATTTCATTTTCATCTTGATTCTTAAGAGTTTCATCATCTAAGAATCACATTCTAAGAAATGAGATCTTTTCAGAATCTCAAGGTCATAAAGTAGGTATCCAATACCATCCTTTATTTTCCTAATGAAGTAGCACTCTCAGGTGCTAAATTCCAACTTACTTGCTTGGAACCTTATTGAGGATATATTGTAGTCTCTACTACATATATACCTTGGAAACTAAGAGGTAATTATGCTAAGATTCATCATTGATCAAATCATGTCATACATGATAAAAAATTGTATCTCCCTACAACTCTATTGAGTTTAGGTACATGAGGAGGATTGAGATAGGAATGATATTTATATCTCCATAAGGCATTCTCTGAATTCATCTAATAGGTACAAGCTACCTAGATTAGATCAAATTCATTTCATCTTCCTTCAAAATTTGGTTCTAAACTAAAATTATGAAATCTTTGAACATTTCAAAGCTTTATAAGGTGAAGGGAAGAAATATATTGTCACAAATAATCATCAATGGATATCACATATCCATAATGTTTATTATGATATAGATGATCCACATACATCAATATGTATGAGATCTTGAATACCACGACATCTTACACCATTCCCAGAGAAGGGTGCATTGGACATTTTCTACTTTGAATACAATATTCATAAGTATGTAAGATTTGAAATTTAAGACATTCTAAAGTTTCATATCTTACTAGTCCATTGATCTCATCAATAGACAAGTATCCAAGGCTTGATGCCAGATCATTGTTAAATGATCTTTATTCTCCTATTGATTTTTAAGGTTTAATTTCAATATTAGAAATGTTTATAAATATTGCATTAATTTATTAATTTAGTAGAGTCCACTAGATTTTAGATTAATATCTGAAATATCTCCATCATAACTCTTTATGATAGGTCTATTACAGAATTCATGTTTATTTCCAACATTTAGAAATAAGCAATGAGTGTATTCTAATATCTAGGTCATAGAGACATTCTCTAAGACCAAGGGCACTCCCACTGAAAATAACAAGTCCATCTATCCAATCGAGATTGTTGCAACAATTGCATCAATATCTATGTGGATGACTATTAAAACTTAAAAAAAAAATAGTCTTCTAATACATATGCAACCAATTGCAAGTGTTATTAGAGGAATGAGATACAATTATTAGACTATATCTTATCCAATAAGCAGGTCAATATAAATGATTATATGCGTATTAAGATTATTCTGATGCACCATCTGGATCCTTCTCTAAGGATCGTAGATAGACAAGATAGTCACACTATCAGTACATTGGCTTATTATAGTATTGGCATTCATCCAACTAATTGGATGTCATATGGAAGTCACAGAAGTACAGTCAATTCTTTGACTTTCCTTCTTATCTGGGTCCAACCCATGCTTCCACTGCGCTCCCTTTATCTATAAACAACCATTGCTTAATACGAAGGATCTCTTATGTTGAATTCAAAAGATTTCAATATAAGAGCATTTCAACATTTATACATGCTTCATTCAATTTCATACAATATGAATATTCTGAAGCATCATGAATGACTAGAGTATAGACAATAGAATGATGACACTCATCGTATCTACATCCATCTAAACTTTTAAAAACATTGGTTTAGGTAGGTACTTAAATATTTTGAGTACATCATCTCTTATAGAGCTATCATTCTACATGATGTAGAGAACCATGTCATTCATGATAAAATATCAAGAGCACATATGCATGCCAAAACATCTTCTTAGATTTTATAAGGATAATTCGACAATTACGATCATCATCGATATGTCACTTCCAAAGTACATTCGATGAGAGATCAAGACTATAGAGGAATAGAAGACCTAGGGTTGTAGTCCTATTGTCTATTTAATTGTCACTCCTCATTATTATGAGAAAACTTGCACATTGCAACCACATACAATATGTGTCCAATTGCAAGTACAATATCTTAATCTTAGATCCAATCCATGATATTTTACTAGTTATTATAGAGTATAGTATTGAGTGGGTTTAATGAAGTATTATATGAAATAAGAAATTTGCATAAATATATGTAATTATACATATTTACTTTGATTTAGGAATTTTTATATAAAAGTTGTCTTGCCTTGTCAACACTGAAAGTTCATTCCCTTAATAACTTTCAATGTAAGAGATATACTTACCATTATATCTCAGCAAGATCTGGGATCTCCTTGCTTATCTTTGTCACATCCCAATAATATGAGAACCTGTAACTTTAATAAAAAGAAGTGGGAACACATTCTACCTTGCAAGTCCAACTTGCATTCCCAATTCGGTCTTTAACACTCAGGTCCACCATCCATAAGGTGATGTTAACCCATTGTTAATTGAACCAACTGTTAATAGGATTAGCACTCGCTATCCGCAATCCAATATCGCCCCAATAATATGAGGAACTGACATTAGGGTCACTACGCATACGGCCTTACTCTTTCGAGAAACAACGAGCCCGATCCAGATGTACTTGCATACAGGAGTTGTCACTTTAGACAGGCGTCTCCTCCATACAATCCCTGGCGATGGAACCCTTTGCCTTGACGGGAGACCATGGATGTCACTTATGTGATCCTCCATATCATATCCAAATTCTAATTAATTATCATGAATAATATTCACATAATTAATTCTTACAAGGGAAATAACACATCTATTCATAATAGAGTGTCTTATCTTTAATTGGATTCCAATTAATCTAATCATATTCAATTAATGATCCAATTAATATCCAACAAAAAATCTTTATTGTTAATTGAATTATGGCATTATCTCAAATACGTAATATTTTGAATTTTAATAATCAGAAAAATACATCGTGATCTCTCTTGCATTATCAAGTCCCTACCCGCTATCATGGTCAGTACGATGGGAGTAAGATAGACCGCACACAATGCAACCTGATACCCCAACGCTCCTTGACTAGACAGCATATCCACCTCAGGAAAGGACAATGCCAAATTGATCATTGTGTACTTGAGATGATAATCGGTTCTTCAACCGAAGTTATACCATATATAATAATCAAAACATTTTTTGTCAACATTATAAGGAAATTTGCTAAACGAATCCCCAATCTTATTCGAGCAACATAGTTTGTTGGAAAGTAGATTGTGTAACCAATTGTGATTTAGATCATATCTAATTAATTATTTGTTAAGGCAATGTCATTTAGTGAAATAATTATCATCAAATATTTCACAAATATTTATCCATAATTATTTCAGGAAATTAAACCATTTAATTTCACTAATTGATTAAATGACAATCACAAGGCTCTTGATTAGGAAAATAATTGCCAATAATGACCCTTATTAAAATTAGCATATCTCAATCAATTTAAATCCAAATTAAGCAAAGTAAGTTTCCAAAGTTTGATAATTTGATTTACAACAGAACTTAAGTTATTTGCACGCATTTAAAGGTGTTCCAAAGCAGTAATTAACTGCTTAATTACGTCATAATTCGCAGTCCCTGAAATAGTGGATACATGTTCACTAAAATGATCATAACTTGAGTAAACAGAATCCAAATCATGCAAACTCAAATCTCATGTATTTAATGGGGAACATAATACATTTGCTAATTTTGTGTTTAAACAATTTAAACAGAGCCAAAAAATATCACAAAACAGAGATGCGAAAATGAAATGCGATAAAACTTTCGCAAACCCTAACGAACCCAAGTCATCCTAGGTTTATGGATCATATCCGAAACCTCCAACCAAGCTCTAATACCACTTGAAGGATATGGGGAGATCCTTAAGCGCATCACGGAAGCGTGAGGATCGCATCGTATGCGATCGGGAGCGACTAGTCGCATTAGTTGCTCGATGCAGCGGAATTTAAAAAATTTTCATGCGATGAAACCGCATGATCCAAGAACACTTCTTGGATCATTTCATATCAACCACAAACAAGTATTAGGGTTACCTCTTGAAGCGTGGTTGCGACGAAGAGACCTCCTGTCTCAAGTCTGATCCGACAGAGGAGACGCTTGCGAGCGTGTTGATGAAACACGTGCTCCTCGCAATCCATGTCGATGATCCAAGCGACGAATCTCCTGATCTCGACACACAATATCTGACGTCCTCTTCATGAGCAAGGTGCACCGAAGGAGACGGAGATCCACGAGCAAACAGTCCGGCAGCATAACGACAACGCTGTGGCGATGGAGACTCTCTCTAGGGCATCCATGGTGGACGGCCATATGAGAGAGAGAGAGGGATGTCATGTATAGAGAAAGAGAGAGAGCCTTATGTTCTCATTAGCATATGAAGAGCAAGGGTGCCCTTCTATTTAGAATATTTTGGGATCCATGGATCTCAATCCATGGACAACACAAATCCAATGGCTCTCATTGATTTGTGTTTCTTTTAATTGCCAAGATCTTTGTTGGTAAAAAATCAACAACAATTAATTTAATTTTAAATAAATATATATTGATAAATCAATATAATTTAATCCTAAAATAAAACAAACAAATATAGAGATAATGGGAGAGAGAATGCCTCCTTCCATATACATGGAGTGGACGGCCACCTTTCCTAATAGGAATTGGTGGCCGTCCCTCTCCTATTAGGAAGGAGACATCCCATGTAATCTTTCAAGATTACAATGTCCCATGTATCTCCAATATTTACAACAATAATTATTGTAAACTATTCTATAAAAATAATTCATAATTATTTTGTGAATATTGTAATCTTGCCATTGTAAAATTGTGAATCACATTCACAACCCAAAATAAAAAGTGAATTACATTTTCAATTAATTGTCTAATGTGAATCCAATTCACATCAACATTTAATTAACAAATGTAAATTACAAATTGCTCTCTCTTATATATTATAAATCATATTTATAATATGTAAGACTAATATGGATAGTGCTATCCACATTATTCATATCCATGATAATTAAATCACATTTAATCATCTTGGATCTCTATTCTCATGTGCCAAATAATATGAATCACATTCACATTATTCATATCTTTGGTAATCAAATCACATTTAATTATCTAAGATAACTCTCTCTATAATATGAATTAAATTCATATTATTCATGATAATTAAATCACATTTCATCATCCAAGATAACTCTCCTTATAATATGAATCAAATTCATATTATTCATGATAATTTAGTCACATTTATTTATCCAATTTCTCAATGCTCGGATACATATATCAACAATGAAATTACCCTGAACTCTTTCAAGAATAACGCGCTTTCTCAGCGGATACTTGGAGATAAGGACATGACGATTGTATTGTCCCACGTATAGTGACTTGGATATTGAGTTCACATCTCAAATCCAGATCTTGCGGACCTCCCATAGATGCTTGATTAAATCAAGACCGCAAATATAATCTCCTCATTGCATCTAAATCACATTGAGATTAATGTCCAACATTGGGCCAAGATCATATTACCTCTACTGAGAGGAGTCACTAAAATCCAGACCCGTTTTATCACTCCTTAGGAATGGATGCGTCATGGTTATATAATTGTTTATGATCACATCACCCTCAGGTTTTCCTGATAACTGTACATACTGCATACTGGAAGACCTAGAATAAACATGAAGTATAAGATCAATTTTACACTGTCTACTTCAGAGTTTTATCATCAAGTTTCTCATTCGATCAATGGGAGTCGGTATCGATCATATGCTTTCTAAAAGCATATATCATACCCTTGTGTTGATCATATGCTTTCCAAAAGTATATATCAAACCTACAAATTTAGTCAAGCTTTCAAAGCGAGACGACCGTGCCTGGAATTTGATTCTTCCCAATATATCATGAGTGAGCTCATGTCTTCCGGTCCATGAAATGAACATGTGTGATCCCTTCGAGAGATCATATTACTCATATGCCCTTGCATGCACACCAGCGCGCCGGTGTATAGACCTTGATTAGGTCATCAACCTATAAGTCTGCCAAATGTACATACTCAGACATATAGTAACACATCTATCTCCAGTCAAAGGATGTGTGCCTATATCGTGACAGTATATGACATATCACTTTAGTTATCTCGATCTCGTTAAGTCAACTCTTTGACCTAACTAATCTGACACCTCTGAATCTCTATTCCTAAGCAAGGACCTGCATCAAGCGGTCTGTCAGATATCAACCTAAATTAGAAAGGATTGCCATCTCCTACTCAGGCTGGAGATCATCTCTTAACCATCATTTGACGGTGCTTAATGAGTCCTCAATCTAATTCTTTAGATATTCATCATAGCACCTACCTCTATGATTCAATAATTGAATCAACAGTTGTATGGTCATCAAGATGGCCATGGTACATAACCCTATTTGTATTAAGGGACCTATTATGCAAATTACTTATTCTTCATTTCAGATCAGGGAATGATATTTGCAATAACATTTATTGCATAATGGCTCACCATGGGCTTGCATGTCTAACAAGTGATTGTTGCTCCAGCCTTATTAGGAGAAGTAGGTTGATTCCCATGATAAATCAAATTGTGTTGTTGTCGGGGAAGCAATGATTATGGTAGGTATACACTTAACTTATTTATTTCTCTCATTATCTCCTCTTAATTTCTTTTTATTTATATTTGCATTATTATTCTGATCACCTCTTGTGTTTGCCTTTGTTGTGAGGGCCCGTGGAGCGAGGGAGGACTTCATAGGAAGACCACTACACCTGAGAAAGGTAGAGGTCAGCTTTTCAGCCTAACCTACAAGGGGGACCTGCGAAGACAAATCGAGAATTGTAAAGAGAAGTTGCAATGTAGATTTGCTCAGATTTTTATTGTATCTTTTGTGTAAGAGAGACTAATAATTAATTTCTAATAATTAGACTCTCTTGGATACTTAGTTTTTACGGGTGTTTCACCAAGTGTATGTTCACTTGGGGGACCCGATCCGATTCTTGTAGTTTTTATCACCTTCGTATTTATTCCCCCCCCCCCCCCCCCATTTCCTCTTTGTTTTATTTTGTTAACCATGTTTTGTATTTTTTACCTTGTTTTTATTTTATGTCTTGTGTGTTTGAACCCTTAGATTTAGGTTTCTATTGTGATAAGCATGGTAACTATTAGATCCAAATCCGAACAAGAATTTATGTACCTACAATCATTTGCATTTGGACATAGTCAAATAAAATTGGTGCTTCCTACTAATAGAACTTCTTGCTAGAGATATAGGTTAGTTTTAATTTTATGCATGGATCACTTGCATGTAGAGTGTTGGTGTAAGGTACACATTCCTATCTCTAGCATTTGCATTCATTATTTCTCATGCATCGACTTTTCCATCTTCCTTCCCTTGTTTTATTGAACTCAAAATAAAAAGAAACCGAAAAATTTGTTAGGGATTGCATAAAAAATATCCAAAAAAGGTGAAAATCAGAAAATTTAAAAAGGACTACTTAGAAACTTTGTCCTAAATAAAATTAATTAATGGACTTCATTGTATTGGGTGCATAAAGCCCACATTGCATTCAGGTACCTTCCAAACTGAATGAGGCACAATTGTAGGAATTAGAACCCAAAATTTAGCCTCGATACTATCTTGTTTATCGCATGGCTTCATGAAGTACTACCGCTTCTTGAGGTGCATGGGTGAGTAGAGCTAAGCCTGTTTGCAGGCTTGGCCTGAATTACTAACCATATGGATACTGTGACGACTGGACCCTATTTCATTATGCCACGTCCAAGTACCCTTTAGGGGAAGTATTGGATTCACTATATATTCTTCTTTCCTCTACTTCTTCGGTTGGGTGGTGGGCCAAAATACGATAATAAGGAGTCTTTAAAAAGTACATGCTACATGTTACAAAGGAAGTGGGAAGTACTTGACACTTATCTAGTAATACTCACACTGTTATTGGAGTAGTACTTCTCTTAGTGTAACAAGTTTGCTCAACAAGATAAATAGCTGAACTCTTATGACTTTACATGTTGTGTTGATGAACACACTTTTGTTTTGAGGTTTGATTGAGTTAGTTTTGGTCAAGGATCAAAAACATCATGCACTTGTGTCATTTTATTCACACTTCATTTAGTTCATTCTTTTCCTCTTACTAATTTGAGCATTCACTAATTTTCCTCTTCATTTTATTTTTCTCATATCTGTGCTCTTAACTCTTCATCTCATATCTTTTTTCTTCTCAAGATGTTAGTTCTACGAGAATTTCATTCAAACTTTGTGAAGATCTACATCAAATCCCTGATGCCGACATCTCCAATAATTTGCAGCAATTCCAGAGAGATCAATTTGGACTTTGTGAATATCTCTTGAGCTCCCTACATCATTGTTTATCTATAATTCAGGATGACTCTCTTCTCGAGTTCTCTTCCTTTCAAATAGAGATTGAGTAGTCTCCACTCACATTTCCTACTCTAATAATGTTCAGGTTTGATCCTAATCTTGAACATTTCTATTCATCTAGTGCATATTTCAAGACTGATCAGGATATATTTCCCATTGTAGACTAAGAACCCTCAATCACATGGTTCTAAATGAATTTACAGAAAAATAACTTAATAAAATAAATATGCAGAGGACTAAACTGAATGACCTATTCCCTATAGGTGAATTATGCAAAAATTCCAATAGCTAGGGTGCTGCACACATGAGGAGGACTAGAAGGCAATTTCCTAGAATGAGGGGGCGCTATGTAAATAACCCCTCACCTGTGTGTGGTACACGTAAGGCACTAGAGGCTCGAACGCGTTGTGGCTCTATGGCTCCATGTAGCAGGTGATACTTTCCTCGGGTAGCACCAAGTTTTATGGGTTGTGTAGGAGGCTCGATTGGGTGGCGTGCTTTGCACGTGATCACGTCAGCACTGCCCGATCTTCATCTGATGGTATTTGTACCTTCTCTTATTGGTGCGCTCAAACAAAGGGCTAGAGAAGTCGAACGGTGATGGAGGATGGTATATTGAAGTGGCGATGCTCCTTGCACATCTACACATGATGGAGCATGAGTCACAATGCTCAAAGATGCACGACATTGGAGCTGCTCGAAAAAGGTGTTCCTATTATAGAGGTTGATGGCTTACTACTGGAGGATGATCGAGAGAGCTGTGGCTACTAGAATTCAGGTTGGTTACTGCCATCGAAGCCTTGATTCTTCTTCAGAGGTTGCTGGCAGTATGGGCATGCTTTGTTTCTCCTGGGCATGCAACTTAAAGGAGGACCACAACTCCACTCAGGTCCCTGATTTTTGGTTGTCTATGAAGGATGTGTGAAGAACAGTGATGGAAGATGTACCAACAAGAGAGAAAAAATGAAGGCTCAAGCCCCCTACTCGACTTGGAAGTGAGTCAAACCACGGTGGAAGGTGGATGGAGGGGTGGTCCAATGCTGGAGATGAGTGTAGATGATGACATAGATGATCTGGAGGTTGATGAATGGATGTCGAAGATTTGGGAGTGAAATCAAACGAAGAAGACGACGAAGGGTTGGGGAAACAACACAGAATGCAAAAAAGAAGAAACATAAGAGGAGCGGAGAAAGAGACCATAGAAAATGGTCGAGAATACAAGAAAGAAGAAGAAATAGAGAAGAAGAGAAACAAAATTTTCAGCTTGAATGATGTGAAGAAGGTAAGATGTAGGATCGATGAGAGAGCGGAGGAGATAGAGAGGGAAATATAGAGGTATCGAGGGTGATATGGACTCAAGTTTGGAACACAAGAAGAAATAAAAAAGCATCAGAGGAAGAAGAAAAAGGGTAATTCATTTTGGGATAATGGGTGAGGTGCATGTAGAGGGAGCTCGTAGCAGCCCCGGTCTTTGCTCAGATCATGTCAGAGATCACATTTCAGCAACTAGTGGAGAAGCTATTGCAACAAGGCTACGAGGGGCCTTGGATCTCGCCTGAGATGGTAGAGGTCTTCACTCAAGCCACAATGCCTATTGCTATCACCTGAGGGTGGCGGTGACCTCTCTCACTCATATTTGGAAAAATGGTGGATCAGTTCGATCGCTTAGTGTACCTGGGGGTTTGATGAGGATGATCGTGGAGCGTAATGGTTTTAGGTGTCAGTTAGGCCATAGGCAACGTGGAGTGATAGGCGAAGGGTGCTCGGAAGCATACGATGGTAGGGATGAGATGAAGGCAGAGGGCTATGTCATTTAGGAAGAGCGGAGGTGTAAGAAGAAGGGGTCTTAGACATTCGATTAGTCGAGATCGAATGGCCGATGGTTGGCCATTAGATGAAGTGGTACATCATCCAACGATCGAGATTAGAGGCGGCAAGAAGAGTAGGTGGGGTGATGCCTGGCGGTTCCAAGAGCTGCCACGTGTTTCCTCTACAAAATCAGAAAACAACTTAAAAGAAAATCCTAATAAAATAGGAAACAATAACAAATCAACAAATGCCTTCATAAAACTGCCTCGTCTTGATGAGATTTACACCTTTTGTAAAGGAACCAAAGCCAAAGGAAGTCATATGTATAAAGTGTATTTTTTTGTGGTCTTTTAGGTTTTGTAATTTTGATGATTTTTAAATAGGGAAAATTCAAATATAAAATCATATAAAATACAAAATAAATATTTACACATTTAATTTGATTTTTTGGTATTTTTAATAATTTAGAAATAATGAATAAAATAAAAGGGACTTATTAACAAACTATATATACAAAATAAAAATGATTCATTTTCATTGATTTTTATTATTTTATATTTGGTTTTTGCACATTTTATTAAAATATAACTCAAATAAAATAAACTCAAAAGAAAATAAGTTAAAAAGAGTTAATTCTATATATAAAATAATTAGTCAAAATTATTTAAAATGTACAATACACAATGAGGACCCAAAAACCAAGTTTCACATATGAATAATTCTTTGAATTTGTTTTTGTAGATATTTTACTGTACATTAATTCAAAAGTTAGTAGGGGTTCATAGGCGATATTATGTTAGAGACATTTGATTTTATGGCTTTTTGTCTGAAAACTAGGGTTTGGTTTTATTTGTCAAATATGCAAGTAGTATTTGTCAGGTATCTTTCTTTTATTAAGGTTAGCAATATGTATGCAATGGTGTTGATTTTATTGGATTTGGAGTTAGTATAAAATAACGATAAATAGAGTAAGTTATGTTAACATACATCTGATAATATATAAAGAAAGTGGGCTTCTTAATTATGTAAAATATGAATGCTAAAATATGGGTATTATTTACACAAGCATTAATAATAAAAATACAATATAAATGATTAAATGCAAATAATTACTTGGGAACATAGCTCTATTTTCAGATTTTAAAGTGATGAATCACATATTCATCAACCCATTATACTTAAACATTGCTCTTCCTCGAGCAACTAAAATGAATGTATAAGTGAAATGAAATTGGGTTCCATACTAAGGACATGAACAAAAGGTGAAACGGAGCTCGAGACGACCTTTGGATTAATAATGTGGCAGAACTCCTTATGAGAATTAGGGTTTTAAAGACAATAGTCTTTAAGTTATACAAGTCATCATCTAGATCTGACTCAGAAGTAATCTTAGATCAACCCCCTCCCAAAGCATTCACATGAACATTGAATAACTGTCATTTGTGTGTAAGGTGTTTTAGCTCTTCCCATCCAATATGCCAAACTATCGTGCAATCTCCTCCTCAAGTAAATCATCCTCGCGGTGTTAGGTATTTCCTTCTAAGTTTAGGTGTATGGGGGAGAAGTCTATAGGAAGGTGAAAAGAGATGGAGTATAACTAGTGTAGTCATATCTCCTGCTAAACTTGGATAGTGTAGCTAAGTCTCCACCAAGATCCACAGTCTATCTAAAGATTGGACCATTCCGATCAATGTTGTTCTTTAGAAGTTGGATTCTTTTCGGTATGAATTGTGGTTTCTTTGCATCGATCTTTTTTGTGTTGTGATGGATATAGAATCTTTTGTTTAGCCATGTTTGGGGTCTTAAAAAATTGTGCTAGCAGTCCATTCCTCATACAAAGTTTTATTTCAACCCATTACTCCGATCTTTATATGTCCACGCTACCAAAGAAAAATACATACAATCTTCCAACACCTCGTCTGAGTTAAGGTAAGTGTGTCATGTATAGTACAGTATAGTTCCCTATCCAAGAATCTACTCAGAATGAGGTGACTTGGTTAGACACTAAGAGTCAAAATCTAGACATTGTCTTGGAAAATGGAGAATTAAGTCCATGACAAGAGGTTCCTAAAATCCAACTTCTCAGTGAAGTTTCTCTGAAAGTCAAGTGAAATACGGTCAAGTAAGTCTATGCCCGATTTTACTCATGACTCGATTCTGAAACCGGTGACCTTCCACTTGTGCATATGCATGATATGCTAACACAATGTAGATGAACTAAATGCACATTTTTTTGAATGAATGAGAAGCCATTCTTTATTGAAAATTTTTGTTTTACACCCAATTTTACAGTAATTCACAGTATAAGTATTATTTATGACAATTTTACAATTATTTTACGTCAACAATATTATATACATAGATTTCATGAAGTTGTACAAGATTATAAAAATTATTCATCATGTATACAATGTACACATTATATAATTTTTTTTATTAATTTTACAAGAATTATACAAATTTACATGTATTTTACATATTGCACATAATTTCCATTTTTGAGAGTTTACAATTGTTACTCATACTGCATTTATTAAAGATTATACACATAAAATACATGAAGTACTAGCTACAGGTAAAGTATATATGTAATATATACACATCCCCTATATTTACTGTGTGCTATGTCCTTAGAGCACAAAAAGTGAGGATGATATATAGATTGTGTTATGTGTATAAGTGAAAAAAGTAGAAGTAGAGAAGGTGACTTCCCCCCCATACTTAGGCTCTAGTCATCCTTGGTGCAGAAAAAGAGAAAAATGGGGTGGTCGAGTCTAAGAGAGGAAATGATAGAATGAATACATAGGGTGGGCATTGACCCCCCTATACTTAGTCTTTGTTCAACCGAGGTATATAAGGAGTGTGAGAACCGATGAGATTAGGGAATATACAAAGAAATGGGGCTAAGAAATGAGATGCTTTGAGATGTTGGGAGTAGTGAGGATTCATGTGTTTCCTTTGAGTGGATCATGAGATTCTGCGATACGCACGAAGGAGATCTCTTCTACACATGACAACTGCTCATCTGATCCTATGAAATGCTTAAGAAGTTTCTCGTTCATGAGGAACGATCGTGCACCATTTGTAAGATCTACTATACACTACCCTTTTTGTGAACTTCTCTAACAATGAAGGGTCTCATCCACTTAGACTTCAACTTGCCATGGAAAATCTACAGCTTGCATTGAATAACCAAACCTTCTACCCAGGGAGAAAATTCTTGCGCTTGATATGTTGATCATGCCAATGCTCGATTCTGTCCTTATAGATCACTCTATTATCGTATGCTTTGTTTCAGATTTCTAGAAGCTCATTTAGATCCATCTATATGTTCTATTGTCCTTCATGTATGTTTTGGTTCACTTTCTTAAATGCCCATTCAAAGTTGTGAATCTACTCAGCGAGAAGATGACACAACTTTTCTGTATACCATCGTGAACGGGGAGATTCCAAGCAAGGTCTTGTAAGTAGTCTTATATACCCATAGAACTTGGTCCATGAGTTGGGACCAGTTCTTCCTGTTAGGTCAGACTAGCTTCTACAAAATACCCTTCACCTCCATGTTTGACACCTCTGCCATGCCATTTAATTGTAGATGGTATGAATAGCCACATAGTATTTGATACCATAGTCCTTTGTTAATTTATTAACTTACCTATTAACAAAATGGCTACCCTGTCCGATATGATGACTTTGGGGACCCCGAACGTAAAATGATATGATATTTCATGACTTGCAGATAGTCTTGCTGTCTGGAACTCAGGAAAGGATAGCCTCCATTCACCTAGATAGATAGTCCATTGCCAATAGAATATACTCAAAACCATGGTTGTTACAGAATGGGTACATGAAATCTGTGCCCATGCATCAAAAACATCGACTGTGATCACAAGTTACCTGGGCATTTCATCTTTGGGACTGATGTCCCCCCCATTCTCGAATACACTAGGCATGACCGAAAAATCCATATACATCACAAAACAAGGTCAGTAGTACAAGCCACACTGGAGCACTTTCTAGGCAAGCTTTTTCCCAGAGTGATGTCCTCCTACCTCCAAAGAATGGTAGTATGTAAGGAAACTCATGTATTCCTCCTGAAGAATACACCTCCGCCAGATACAACACGGGCCTTCAAAGAACATGAACAGATCCTCTAGGGTATTTCCTGGATTCCGACTTAAGTCGGTCAATGTTGTTATTGGACCAATCATGACTCACCATGTTGGCATACCATGGGAGATAGCCGATGGAATATATCAACTCGTCCAGGGAAGGAGTCCTTGGTAGGGTCAGTATCAAGAGAACTCTATGGTTCAATGTGGAAGAGGTGATTAGCCACCACATTCTTCACTCTAGGCTTGTTCTTACTCTACAAATCAAATTCTTGGAGTAGTAGAACCTAAGAAGACACGCCTATGCGTCTTTATTCCATGAGGTACTTGATGGTTGTGTGATCGATAACTACTGTTTTAATAATGATGTGTTGTTGTGTTGTTGTACGATTGCTTAGCTATCTATTAGAATTGAGTCAAAAGATCTCTATGAAGAGGACTTTATTTAATTTATCATGGATAAGTCCAAGGTAGAACACAAGGACATGAGTAATTAATTGAGTTACTCTAGATATTAAATATTCAGTTAAGCGATTAATGAGTGGATCTAGGTCGAGTAATGCAAATAAAAGCAATGCATGATTGTTTAGGTCTTTAAATGCAAATATTTTAAGTGAATCAATAATGATAATACAACACAAAAGTTAAATTCACAAACACACAAATGAGCTTTTGATTAATTGATTATATAACTTCAACAATTAATAAAGATTTAACTCAATACATTGTCCAATTATGAAGTTCCTGATTGATCAACCAAGTTAATAAGCCACTACCTAAACCCCTGATTTGATTAACATCAAAATAATGCACATAATATTTATCTAATCAGTAAATTAATTAACTAATAATTTCTTCAAGGCTCCTAATTAGATTTAATTGATTTAATGTAAATCATGATATTTAAATGATCAACAAATAATAAAAGATCATTTTTAAACATAACAACATAGCTAGAAAGATAATTTTTACTCTCTGAAATTTAATGCATGAGATACAACTAAAAATTGAAATTAAGTTCACCATATCAAATAGAAGAAAATATCTTTAAAATGGGACCAATTTCATTGAATTTGGATTTCTTGATCACAACCATCAATACATGGGTATTTTATATTAAAAACATAATTAAAAACCATAAAAAAAAATCATAAAAAGGTCCAAATATGGACTCAATTGTAATTATACAAAATTGCATGGGTATATAGCATAAAATACTCATGTAGTGACTTATCTGCAATATTCAGGCCCCAGCAGAGTATCTCTGCAAAATAGCCAAGAACATGTGCACTTGGAACATGATCTGGACTAAAATATGATATCTTAAATGCCACAGGTTCTTATGCAATTTTTCCATTACCACACACGTGAAGCATGTGCTATCATACTGGGCGAGGCTAGAGAATTAGGAATAAGTGGCGCGCTCTTGTGCTTCAGATCAGGTGCAAACAAGCCGAAGTCGATGGTTAGGACTCATGGGCTTGGGCACTCCAAAGCTATTAGATATTGGAGCTATCCAATCTCCCCCATCCTCTAAGATGCAGTGGCGATGGTTGCGCTCCGACGTAGGTGCTCGACCTACTCCTTGTGATTCTAGTACCAGTAAAGGTGGGAAGAGTTCCCTTAATACCTTGTGAGTAGATGGAAGCTTCTTTAAGCATGCGAGTCTATCTAGAATGATTGATCAAGTTCTTCTCATCGAAGGAGGTGGAGATGCTCAGAGACTTAAGGAATTCCGTTCAATAATCGCCTCCAAGGTTAATACCACAAATAGCCGAGGCAGGGAATCTACTAAGATTGTATTTGAGTGAAATGGAGGCTCTGAAGAAGGTAAAGGAAGAAGCTTTTAATGGGTCTCAAGCTTTGTAAGCTTGAGAAGGGATCAGATTGAATTGTTGATGGAGAAGCTGAGAGGGATTGAGAAGATGATAGCTTGGATGGGGTTTGAACTCCAAAGATTTTGGTGTAATTAGATGAGGGATATATGGTGAGATAAAATATAAATAAATTGGAGAAAACACATAAAAGATGGAATCAAAGCTTACCTGGAAACAAATTAAGAAGAAGGAAATGATTATGGGCTCGATTCAAATCTAAATAGCTTCTAGGATCTTCGCTTGAGGTCTTCGTCTAAAAGACCTAGCTCAAGTAGCACCTAATGGGTCTGTAGCAAGGTGACTTCACCTTGGATCTCATCAGCATCAAATCTCTGTGATCGCACTCAAATCGTAGCCCTAACTGTCACTTAGAATTAGAGGAAGCTTGGTGGTAACACACAAATTAAAGGATCATTGAAGAAGGAAGTTGGGAGTGGAGTTTTGATCGATGGAGAGGACAGTTTCTGGTGGTTGGTATTGAAGTTTCAACCACACATTAATGGAGCACGTCAGGAAGAAAAGAAAATGGAAGGTCACGCGTGGGAGAGGAGTGAACAGATAAGAGATTGACATTGAAAGTTAGTGGAGATGTTGGTCGGAGGAGCTTGCGTAGTTGGGAGAAAATGGGCAGTTCGACAGTTGATGATGGGGTGGGATGGAAGGGGCACGAGGTAGAAGGACTCTAGATCATCTCATCTAGATCTAAACACCCAGAATTGGGAGTGCTTCTGAAGCCATTATGTGTTTGATCAGATGATATAGAATCCAAGAATAAGGCGCGTTAGATTTTATTAGAATCACCTGATCAGATTATCATATGGTCCACAGGAAGTGCAGGCTAATGTAACAATGCGACTAGCAGCACGACAGGATTGGGCCATGTGGCCCAATCAAAAAATTCAAGTATTAAAAAACTTCTAAAATGAAAAATAAATACTAAACGAAATTAAATTAAAAAGTGTTATTCATCAAAGGTTGTATAGAATTTAATTCTCTACAATTTTGATGAAGAAATCTAAGTCAGAATAAACTATATGTACAAAAATATATTTTTGTTAAGTATTTTATAGATAAATATATATATAAATACTCTCTTTCATAATTTTCTTAATTAGATTTTGTATTTTAAATAATTAATACTCTACATAATATTATTAAAATCTTTATGTCATTTTTATATTTTTAATGGTTAGAAAATACATAAAATTATAGAACAATATATGTGTATATATATAACATAAATACTATCTATTAAAAATCAATAATTGTGTTAAATCTTTAAAAGGTTTTAATTATTAACTAGATTTAATTAATTATTTCAATGGATTTGTTTAAGCTTTAGAAATAATAGTTATTGAATTAATTTGGTAGATTAGAGATTTGTCAACCCCTATACTTAATCTATGCTCATCCTTGAGCAAATAAAGAATAAGTAAATGGGTTAATCTATGATTGTGCATGTGAAAGAAAAGACACATTTATGACACAAGTTTTAAATGTAACTCTCAACTCTAAATATAAACCAAGTCTTTTTCAAAAGCAACTCTACTTCCCTAATTTTCAGTCTCTCTATGTAGACATATATATATATAGGAGGTATGACTTTATGTGTAGACTATATATATAGGTCTAGAGTCAAAGCTTCGCTCGAGATTCCAATTTGAAAAATCATCCTGAGGACCAAGCCCTCACCACTAGAGAATAAATCTAGTCTTGCTTCAATCCAGTGTCTCGTTAGTTGTCAGATTTAAAAGTGTAGATGGACAGACTAATTATGGAGGATATAGGTTTGTATCATTTCTTTTGACCTTTCTTAGGAACAAGGAATCTCTTGTGTGCCTTATTACACACATGTATTTTTAGTGCTGATCAATGTGTCCATCAAAAGAATATGAGTTGTATGTACTTGTTTTCCTAGAAATGCACTGAGGTGTGTCTTTTTTGAGTATCTATCGTACCATCAACACTCAGAATTGTTTCACTATATGATGCCGATCCCTTTTTTGGGTATTATCCCAACTCATAAAAAGACAAAGAGTTTGGTCCAAGTGGACACTTAACAGGTTGGGAGCGCTCGCCTTTGGTGGAAGCTCAATGAATGTAACTTTGTAGTGTATGCGCTTTTCTTTTCATTTTCCTTTTACTTTCATTTTATCTAGATCCACTGCTTTTTACCCAAAGTTAGCACACACTAATCAATAGTGGTTATGGTTATGCATGTTGTCACATAGGCTAATATCAAGATAGTATAAGAACCATGTTATCATACTCGATAAGATAATGACACTCAGGTTTCATGAAGCCTTCATTAATTTTATCCCATCCTCAAGCATCAGAAAATCAGGACCAAACTCAAACTTCTCAGCATAGTTCCTCATGTGAAACCACAATTCATCACATTGTTCATGTAATCGTGCATGTTGGAGTGCAGGTCGTATTCTTTTAAGAAAGAGATCAAATATGCAATATATCATGCATATTTTTCAAACTCGGGAGTTTAAGTATTAAGGAACAGACCCTAATGACCAAGAACGGTTAAACTCTGAGTCATGTGCTAATCTAAACCAAGTACCATAAACTACACAAGTCTTGTGTGCAAGTGGAAGTGTCAGGGACAAAACTATTTATTTGTTAATATTTATTATTTTTTTAACTTAAAATTTACCCTTTTTTGAAAATAATTTGTAAGTATATATACATAAAATAATGTGTAATGATATCAACATAATTTGTACTTGTTTATAAAATAATTTGTAACCATTTTTACAAACCATGTGAAATAAATATAAAGATTTTACACACATTTTACAAATAATTTTTACAAGCAGTTCTAAATCCCCAGAACCATAACTCATAATAATAATATAAAATATGTCAAAGTACGATCTATGAATAAAAGTATATATGCAATATATACACACCCCCTCTACATAGCTTTGTGTTATGTCCTCAAGCCATAAAGTGAAATGAAAGACATAGCTCGTACCAAGTATAAAGAGAAAGATTAGTACACATACGTGAAAACTGGCACAACCCATCTATGCTTAGGCTTTAAATAAATATCCTAAGTGTAGGACTTAAGTACAATGAATAGAAACAGAACAACTAAAAGAACAGGGGCTCGATCTTCCCCTACTAGACCAAGAATAGTCTAAGTAACAAGAAGAAGAAAATGAAAGAAAGACTGAGAAGATGAATAAGTAGAACCTAGAAGAATATGCAAAGGTGAGGTTAGTACCACCTTATACTTAGGCTCTATACATTCCTAAGTAAAGAGTAAGAATCTAAAGAAGGGAGAAACTAAACCTAAAAGAATAAATCAAGTGTCAATAAAAAGAGGTGAGAAAGAATGTGAATCTGTTAGATGTTGAATCTATCTGATCTGATTCTTCTAAGTGTAGCTCTATGCAATGTAATCTACAATGGAATCAATACATGTAATCCACATGAAGAAAAGTTTGTTAACAGGGACTAGTTGTTCATTGATGTCAATAAAATGCTTCAACAACTGCCCATTCACCAAGAAAGAATGTGCACCATTTTGAATATCAGATATGTCAACACTACCATTGGTGTGCACTTCTTTCAATAAATAGGGACATGTCCACCCTAGATTTAAGATTACCATGAATGACTTTCAACATTGCATTAAAAGAACCATACCGTCTATCCTGGAAAAAAGTTCCTAGTCTGAATATGTTTGTCATGCTATTTCTTAACTTCGTCCTTGTAGACCACACTATTGCCATATGCCAAATGCAGATCTCAATGAGCTTGTTTAGGTCTAGGTCTATACACAACTTTCTTAAAAGACAACTCTAATTAATCATTTTTATTGTCCACTTAGACTTGTGAATCAATTCAGCGTGTAAATAGCATGGGTAACCATATATCATCCCGATTGGAGAAGTACCGAGTTGTATCTTATGGGTTGTCCTTTAAGCCCATAGAACTTCATCCAATAACTAAGACCAATTCTTCATATCAGGATGTACTAACTTCTGTAAAATGCTCTTCACTTCACGATTTTAAGCCTCTACGATGACATTCCATTGCGGGTAGTACGGAATAGCCACACGATGATCAATCCCATAGTCCTTAGCGAGATTTTTCATTTCTCTATTCACAAAGTGGCTATTCCCATTTGAAATCAATACATTTGGGACATGAACCTCGAAATAATATAATCCTTAATAAAATTATATATAGTCTTACTTTTTGTGGCTCGGGTTGAGAAAACCTCCACCCACCTTTATAAGTAGTCAACCGTTAGAAGAATGTGCTCATATCCATTGTTGTTTCAGAAGGGACCCATAAAATAAATACCCATGCATCAATAAATCATAGAACATCACATGCTACATGGGCATCTCATCTATTGATCCAACTGTCTCTCCCATCCTGAGCATCACTGTATAAAATCAAATCCATCTCGAAACAAGGTCAGCCAAAAGAATCCACATTTGAGCACCTTATGTGTGGTTCTCTTTCCTGAGTGATGTCCTCCTGCTTCAAGTGTATGACAGTGTGTGATGACGCTCTACTATTCCTCTTGAGGAATACACCTTCTCCATACACAATCTGGTCCTTCAAAGAAAAGGAAAGGATCCTCCCAATGGTATTTCTTGGAATTTGACTTCTTTGGTCAATACTGCTCCTAGTCCAACCTAGAGGAACTTTCTTGGAGTCAAAATAGTTCACCGGGTTTTTCATACCATGGAAGTAAGTCGATAAAACAAATCGACTCGCTAGGGAAAGTCTCTCTAATATGTTCTAAGTTAGGGGAATTCGTATAGTCAAGCTGGTAAAGGTGGTCAGTTACAACGTTCTTCACTCCAGATTTATCTTTAATCTCCAAGTTGAACTCTTGGAGTAATAAAATCCACCTAAGAAAGTGCACCTTCGTGTCCTTCTTTTCCATTAAATATTGAATCATTAAGTAATCAATGTAAATCATCACCTTTTATACAAGGATGTAAGGCCTAAACTTCTCCAAAGCCAAGACTACGACGAGCATTTCCTTTTCAAGTCATTGTATACTTTTTCTGTGCAGGATCCAAAACTTTGCTCACATAGTAAAGTGCAAATGGTACCTAATCTTGTTGTTGTCCTAACACAACTCCTATAGCGAAATGTGATGCATCGGTCATGATATCAAAGGGAAGAGACCAATCAGGAGCTTGTAAGACCAGTGAATCTATTATCTTTCTTTTAAAGTGCTCAAAGACCTCTAGGCACATATGATCTACAATGAACTCAATGTCCTTCCCTAAGAGCTCAGTTAATGGCCGAGAAATCAGCAAAAAGTATTTGGTACATCACCTATAAAATCCAACATTCCCCAGAAAAGAATGCACTGAGTTGACATTGGTTAGTGGATCTAGTTTCTTGATCACATCGACCTTGGCAGGGTCTACCTTCATTCCCTTTTTGGAGATGACATTCCCCAGCATGATACCTTCCTAAACCATAAAACGACTCTTTTCGCAAAAGAGCACTAGATTAGCCTCTCTACATCGCTCCAGAACACGATCCAAGTGTGCTAAACATGTATCAAAGGAAACTCCATGGACCAAAAAATCATCCATAAAAAGCTCCAGGAAATCGACCATAATCTTTTAAAATACAACGATCGTGTATCACTGAAAAGTGCCAGGGGCATTACACATCCCAACATACACACGCTTGAATGCGTATGTGCTGAATGGATATGTAAAGGAAATATTTTCCTATTTTTTTGGAGCTATGTCTAGTTGATTGTAACCCAAGTACCCATCAAGAAAATAAAATAACTCTTCCTTGCAAGTCTCTCCAAAATTTGATCAATGAATAGTAGTGGAAAGTGATCTTTCTTGGTAGTGGCATTCATGCAATTTGTAATCGACGTAGATGCACCACGACATGGGTACTCATCTTTCTATATCTTCTCCTTCCTCGTTGGCAATCATCTGAATACCCGATTTCTTCGGGACCACATGTAAATGGGCCACCCACTTGGATTTTTAGATGAAATAAATGAAGCCTACTCCACACCACTTCTCAATTTCTTTCTTGACCATTTCCTTAGATTAAAATTTAGTCTCCTCTGTAACTCACAGGATGGTCGACTATTTTCCTCAACATAAATGTCGTGTCAGCAGAGAGTAGGATTTATCCCTACGAGATATGACACAGTCTAACCTATTACCTTGTGGTTCTTCTCTAACACATTAAGCAACCTAGAATCATGTTCTATAGTCAACCTAGAACTAATGATGATAGGAAATCTATTCTCATGACCTATAAGGAACATACTCAAGTGTAATAAGTGGCTTCAGCTATGGTAAGGACGAATCATATGGCAAGTCTGGGTTCACTGCATCTGAATCTTGCTCTATGTTGCAAGATGTTGAGATATTTCTATTATACTTGCCACCAACATTGTTTATACTATGAGTCAGAATGCTAAAGAAACACAGTAGTTTGACAAATGCCATGTCTGATTTCACATCCTCTACCCTTAATTGTTCTGAAAGAGAAGGAACCGACATGTCTAGAGGGGCCTCTAAGTCATCAAGGGAGTAGGGTGAATCTATCAAGAAACTCTGAAGAACCTCACAAACTGCATATTGAACCAAGTCCTCTCCAGATGAGATAATCCCACTATGAACTGCAGGAGTCTGAGTCCATGGACCTTCTGCCCGTATCAAGCTTCACTCTACCTAAGAAGATGAATAATATGTACTAGATTTTAAATCAGGTCTCTGCCACTTTGGCTGCTTCATCTCTAGTTCCACTTCTCCGTCTGGAGAACAGAACTTCATCATTCCTATCTGGTAATCAAATACTACCCTAGAGGTCCTAAGGAAAGGCCATCCTAGAATGATCTCTGACTCTCTCCCACTGCCTCGGGGTCTCCATATCAAGTACTGTGAAGTCCACCTTGTAATATTGACCCGAAATTGAAATGGCAACATTTTTAACCACTCCCTTAGCCCTATTTGTGGATTTATCTACAAACCGGAGTAAGGCTCGTGACTTCCTGAGAGCTCCTAACTCTAGTCAATCATACAAAAATAAAGGCAAGAGATTAATACTTGAACCATTGTCTACGATAGTTCTAGAAAACGATATATCATCAATTTGACTCAGCACATAATGTGCAGCCAAATCTCTCTTCTTGATAGGTAATTGCTGGTTCTTGATACATGAGGTAGTGGCAACCATCAAAAAATGTGTATCCTTGCTGCTCTTCATGTTGGTAGATGACTTCCTACGTACTCTAGTAGGAGTGTATCTCTCCTTCATGTATTTCAAGACTGCAGGATGGGTCACCAAATGCTCATCATATGTCACTTTAACTAGAATGTTCTGATGATAGAAATGTGCCATATCTGGATCATCTCTTTGAATATTTTTCATGATGCGCTTTTATGTCATTAGAGAATGGGGGAAAGGGGTTGAAGAAGCACCAGAAGAAGAAGACTTACAATAAATTAAAACATGCTTTCCTTTATTTTCTGAAACTGAGTTCTTAGTACATGAATCTTTATAATGCAACTTGCAATTAGAAAATATATTTTCTACTAAAGATTAGGGAACATTTTCTACTGGTATGTCCTCAACCGAAGGTGGTAGGTCCTCCACTGACTCTAAAGATGTATCTTCATGTTGTGCTTTAGTGCTCCATCTCCTCTCTCAGCAAGTTGTTGATATCCTTATCTCGTGATGATGGTCCTCATGTTGTGTATGAAGAGACTGGTCTCCTACATCCTCCAAGGTCTCCTCAGGTGGAGATTCAGAGACATCCTTCTCCATGTCTCATGCTAGATCAGGTATGGCCATGGTCCTTCCTCTCCTGAGTGACATGTACAAAATATCGTCACACGGAAAGATCTCATGCTCAAAGATAGGCAAACCTGAGTTAGTATACATGATCACCATGTTGTTGTTGCATCTTCTTCCGGCTATTGTGGTTAGCCTGAACCTGAGAGGGAATGGACGTATGAGGGGTAGATCACTAATCATGCCATCAGGATAGATGGTTGATGTTACACCCATATCCTTAATATCATTCTTGTAAGAACAAATCTCATCGATTATATGTTGTTGTATGCCTATAGGAACTGAAGGAGAAGACTGTTGCGGTCCTAGGTACTGCCTAGGCTGTCCAAACTAGGATGACAAGAGGTATCACGATGACTAGCCCTAATGGCTCCGGTATGGTCGATGTTGTGGATACTTTTGATATAATGGGACCTACTATCTCATCTGGTAAGCTTCCTAATACACGTACAACTGGTGTTGCTGCTGTTGGGAGTGGGAGAATCCAAAGCTCAGCTACTTAGTAGGAAAAGGTGTAGGGGTGAATTTGATGTTGTAGAATATCCGGGGACGTTGGTAACATTGTTGGTCCCTGGATCCACCCTACCATGTGGCAAGGTCCTGAGAGTAAAGTTCATCATTCACCTCCAACACCTGAGGGGGCTCTTCTGTGGCTATCTCGATAGATCGATCATATTGTGAAATATGGGCAAAGGAGTGGCCCTCTACCCTCATCAGTGGCCCTAACATATGTTGTTCTAGTATATGATGAATACAATGTACAAAAGCAAAAGACATAGTCAAGGCAGATATCTTTATCCTAGATACCCTCTCTGAAAGTTCCTCCACATGATTTGGGAGCTTCACCTAGCTCTCCATCTCGGTCATCCTCTTGTCGATCTGCTCTACCACAACTAGCTTGTCTACAATGATCCCCATGCTGGGAATCAGGTTTTCAACTAAATCAACAACAACTCTCTTTTCCCATTTGAATTAGAGTGACTTGGGGGATTCTAAATCAACCCTTCTTGCTACTTAGGAGCTGCTCATCTCAGCCATTTGTTTGAACACCTTCCATAGAGTATATGCCCCCTAGATGTGTAGCTGACTCCATGGGCATCAATAATCAAACCCCATACATTAGGGTTCAATCCATTCTATAGTGCTTGGATCATAGCATTGTCATCCAAATTATGATATGGACATTTCTGCAAAATGTATTTGAATCTATCCCAAGTGCCACAGAAAGGTTTATTAGGTAATTGGGAGAAGCTGGTGATATGTGTCCTCATCGAGTTAGTTCTACACAAAAGATAGAACTTCTTAAGGAACTTATCCTCGAACTGTGTATAAGTTGTTACAACCACACCAAGATTTTTAAGCAATTAATCTGCCTTATCTCCCAAGGTAAAAGGTAGGGCTTTGAGCCTTATGCAGTCTTGGCTAACCCTAGGATGCCTAAGGTTATCACAAACTAACTCAAAGTTTCTAAGGAATGTATACAGCTCCTCATGTGCATTTCCATTAAACTTCGATAACAACGTGATGAATTAACAATTCATCATCTTTGTTCATTGATGAATCTCATATTCATCACTCTAAAAGTCATTAATTAATCTCTAATCCCTAAAAATCATTGGCATTTCTTTGTTTACTGCAAAATTAGCATTCATGCATGTTTTGATAAGAATTGCATTTTATCACATATTATTGCACAAAATAAGAAGCCAAGAATCCCAACCAAAATGACCTATAAATTAGCCTAACTTTACCGATTTTTAACTAATTCATGCTAACTCCAAATGACCTGAAACTCCTTCCATTGTGTACATATCACTAACAATAATACATGAAAAATACAAAAAAATCACTAACCTAAATAAGTGGACTAAAAATCCAAACCCTAATTCTAGGATTTCCAGACTAAAACCTCGCTATCTTCCTCATCTAGTGTTTGATTTGATCCTACTCACTTTTGAACTATTGTACATTCAATTACCTTCAAAATAAGACCAAGTTCAAGTGAATCAAAGCTCATATGTAAAAGTTGGGTTTTAAGCCTCTTTTGTACATTTTGTATTTTAGTAGTTTTTAACCTATTATTTTATGTACATAACTAACTCAATTTATTTTACTTATTTTCATTTATTTTCTTTTACAAAATTTTTATTAAAATGCACAAAAATCCAAATCCCAACTGAGCCTGAAATCAAAGAAATTAAGTGAGTCTGAGTCTTCACTAACTGTCTGTACAAAAATTGTCATTTTCATGTTTTACTTTATTTCATCTTTTCCTAATTGTTAAAATTAAAAAATAGATTAAGGTGTAAATATTTGGCTTTGATTATATCATATTTTTCGGATTTTTATCTGGTTTAAAAAAGACAAAAAATTATAAAACCAAAAAATCAAGGTATTCTATCTACATGGGATACCCCAAAAGTATCACTTTGCACAAATGATCGATTTTGTCATGAAAGTTGTAGATATCATCGAGATAAGCAACTTTTGTGAAGAAAAGTTTTTGATCCGAGGTCGTTTGCTATTTCTTTTCTATTTTTCTTTGTATTTATTTTTTCGATTTTTCTAGGGCAGACATGTGGCAGCTTCTGGAGTCACCTTGTGTCATCCATTTTTAACCATTATTTTCATTTATTTTTTTTAAATAAAAATATATAAAAAAATTAAATATAGTGGCACGTGGCAGCACTAGGGTCGTCTAATCTCGGTCGATTGGACGGCACCTATGCGTCATCCCCTTCCTCTGATCCTCCATACTTTCCCAATTCCGCGATTTGTTGTCGCCCGCACCTCCGACATCTCCATCGCCCTTCTCGTGCCCACCTTCCTTCTCTGGTCACCGCCACTCCTCGTGTATCCCAATAAAATACCCCAAATCTCTCATCACCACCACTGCATCCCTCATCTGATCCTTCCCGATCATCCTCTCGTCAAATCGTCGACCCCTCCTCGTCAACCCACCTTCCCTCCATAGCCACTTCTACCCATTGTTATTTAAGTATGCCCCCGCCCATCTTCCAAACCATCTGTCGATTGCACGCTACAAGTTGAAGGAGCGGCAATGACAACGCCCCTCCTCTTCCCCAAAGTCGGTGAGGTTCGAGGTTCCCCCACTAACCTCGTTGGAGTGCCGCCCTCAACGCGAGTAGCTTCCCGCTTCGGACTTCCTCCATTGATCCGTACGTCACCATCAGTGGAGATAGGAGGGTGCAGGTGGTGACAGCTCTCCCCTCCATTCTTCTTCGACCCAGATCCCTACTTCACCGCCACCACGTACGACCTCCAATAAACCTCCATCTGCATCGTGCTTCACCAACTACTGCAAAAGCCACCAGCTCTGCCACGACTACTCGCCTCCATCAAGCCACCTCGCCACCATTGAGATTCTCAGTACCACCTGCAGGAGCTCCTACCTCCTTTGCCCATCACGATTCGCCACCAGGAGTGGGAGGCTCCTCAGCACACAACACCGACTCCACTGCTCCGCCACCGGAGCACCGTCCTCGCTGGGGCCCTGCCTACGCCTTCGTCGCTCCTCAGTCGTCCACCACCAGGAGCCCCCACCTATTTCCGCCCTGCAAGCCACTGGGTGTGAAGCCTGAGGTTCTCCCACGTGTACTGCACGTGTGGAGGAAATGTAAGTAGGAGACCAACTCCCGCTCACGTAATACACCCTTCTATGGTGATTTTACGTTTACCCAATACAGTTATTTTAATTGTAAATAAATCTAATTTTCACATGTGTCAGAACATTATTGCTTGAATAATTGCATGTAGGTTTGTTCTACTTTTGATATTTACTCTATATTTCCTCTTATTCAGACTCACGTACGCCAACATGTCTTATTCAGAAAGTTTAAGATGAAAGTACTTATTATTCTGTGTTAGTTTTTTATCCTAAGTTGTCAATAATTGCTATTAATAGGTCTTTCATTTTGAGTAATTGAAAATTCCACCCTGCTTTTATTATATTTGTTATTAATTCAATGCATAAAGTTTAAATAATCACATTTAGGTCCTTTTTCTACAAATTAATTAGTTTGAATTTAATTGCCTTAATAATTAGTTAATAACATCTAAAAATCCTTAAAAATCAAGTTCAGCTCCTGATTAGTTTCTTTATCAACAATAATTTTAGTTTTGAAATTTTCTATAATTTATCATTTTTAAAATTCAAAAATAGAGTTTATTTTTCATTGTTACACTAAAAAATCATAAAAATGTCAAAAATGTTTAAAAAATTCTAAAAAATTACTGAAGCAGTGACTTATATTATTTTATCATCTTTGCAAATTTCATTAAAAAATTCAATCAGAAATAATTGAGAAGTACTGAAAAACTATAAAATTCATATAAAATCATAAAAATCAGATAAATAAGAAATTGGGTTTATTTTAAAGATTGAAATTTTTGCTTATTTTTTAACTTTATTTCCAATACATTTGATTTTGTTTTATATTTTAAAAACCCAAAAATAATAGTTTCATTTGACTTTGTTTGATATTTCATTTTTAAATCATTTAAAATTCTTAAAAAATATAAAAATTGCATTAAAATAAAAATTAGTAAATAATTCTATCAAACACAAAAAAATTATTCTGATCTTTTATTTTTTTAGTATTTTTGAAAAATCCAAAAATATCTTTTATTTCTTTTATGTGTGTATATATTCCTTAATTGTTTTCTTTGAAAAATTCAAAAGATAAAATATTTCTAAATTAAAAAATCAATTAAAAATTCAAAATCAAAAAATAAAAAAATAATAGAAATCCGTAGTAAATATAAAAAAGAACTAAAAAGACATAAAAACAACAAAAAGAAAAATAAAAGAAAAATCCTTATTTTTAATTAGCAGTATTTAGTTTTGCCCTAGGATATTAGAGCCTCCATGAGTTCGATCCCGATTTGCTATACATGTAAAATAAATAGCATTTGTTCTTGCATTAGAATAAAAAATAGTTTTAAATTTGGGAATTTGTGGGTTCCAACGACACTATTATCATTGTAAATAAATAATCAAAACATGTATTTTCCTAATTAAATCACAACTATAAGAAGGGCAGCTTTAACTCATATTCTATTTCAGGTGGGTTGTGCTAACCAAATTTTTACTCAATACTTCCCAAGGTTATATGTTGCATCCATAGGTGCTTCTGTACCCACATTATGTTGGCCTATTTGTTCTCTAAATAGTGCAGTCTGCTGCTCAGACACTACCAACCTAGCCAAAATTTGCTGCATTGGGGAATCATGTTCCTCCTCTTCTGGTCCTTTCTTTGAAGGCATCTCTAATGATTCTTGAAAACCCAAAAGGATTGGAGTTAGATCTAGATAAGTAATGGAAAGAAAATCTATCTCACCAAGGTGTAGGTCCTCCTCGGTAAGAGGTGAAGAGAGGAAGGGATTGGTCGAGATGTGACCACTCCGTAAGAAGGAATCGTGAAATCCTGATTCAAGACAAGAGTGATATTGAATCCTGGGAGGTCTAAGAAGATAAGAGGGTCATACCTCAGAAGATGTGATATTTGGTCAGTTCAATGAGAGATTGCGAAGTTAGAACAAATATCTGACCAATTATCCATCTCCGATTTCAAGAGAACTGGTTAAGAGCAGTAATTGAATCAATGAAAAACTAAGTACCATGGTGCACTTGAATGTGTGGAATAAAATCACACAATACAAACACAATCAAACCCATGATGAATTCACCAACTTCATATGTAAGGGTCATAAGAGTTCGGCCGAATTATCTTATCAATTTTAAGTTAGAGAAAATCCAAACATTACATACAGGGAGTCAACTTATGACCAACAATGCTCCTATATGCTCTCAATTAATGAGGTTATCTTCCTAGGATGTCGGGTTCAACATCATACCCCAAAAGAGACACACATGCGTACACAACAAAAACATATTTCTAAGGTCAAAGGCAACCTCTTACAGCTAAAAAATGTACAAAAGTTGTACTTGGAGACTTAGGGGGGAAGTCCAGAGATTTGGTATCTAATCTTAGGGGATTCGTCCTCACCCACTTTGTTTGGAGTTTAGTACTTGTGTCCAATGAGGGCATTACTCGCCTACGGTACAAGGTCAGTTTTATAACAAGTTAAATTTTTTATTGCATTACATAATTCAGTCCCGATTTTTAGAGTTTAGGTTATCAATGAATTAATGTGACCACATAAGAATACGCCAAAGTTCATCCCCTTTTTCCTTTAACCACATGTTTATAAAATAGGAGGAAGGAGTCAGAAAACGGAATGTAGACATAAATCAATGATGCATGCAGTCATTTAGAAATACCGACAGTTATTCCTAGCACTCTGCATATGGATTCTAGCCTAAATTTTAAAATATCTATTATATGATGAAATTCGATAAACCACACCCTGACAGAAGTTCTATTAGAAAGAAAGAAGTCAATTTAAGTTTGGCTAAGTATAATGTATTACGATTCATATATAAATGAATCTTAAGATATAAGTGAATCTCAAGATGCAAAAAATGAGTGGCCTAATTTGCAAGTGGCACACAGTAATTTGACCTAGATTGGTTTATTTGAATACGTGTGCCTAAACCTACTTGTGCCACTAAAATTGAGAATCACTCTTGATATAACCACAAATAAAATAATAAATAAAGGTCTCTTTTACATGCAAGAGAACTCAACTGAGAACCCATGTAAATAAAGCAATTACTTGTTAATTATTGCAAATAACTGCAACACCAATAAACACAACAAAAATGACAACTATCTAACTAGTTGATAATTATACTAAAGTAGTCGTTTTGGACTCTTTCAGCTCGAGCTCCAAGCTCGTCGTCTCTACATCACTTTGGTCTAGGTCAGTTCTACAGGCCTTGTCATAAAACAAGCTATAGTTCTTGAAAGATGAGTAGCTAGACAAATAGTTGAAAATAAATAAATAAATAAATCAACCAATAAAACAAACAAAAAAACAAATCTCTTAATGTACATTACACTAAAAATCATAAAAATAATATTTAATCCAAAATAAACTAACATGCCATGTCCCCTACAATGACATCATCTGATGAATTGCTAAATGGTTGTTTTAATAATGATGTATTATAGTACGACTGCTTAACTATCAATCTGAATTGAGTTTGAAGATCTCTGTGAAGAGGACTCGATTTAATTTATATGGATAAATCTAGGGTTCAACACAAGGACACGAGCAATTAATTGAGTTAATCGAGATATTAAATATTTAATTAAGTGATTAATGAGTGGATGTAAGTCGAGTTAAGCAAATAAAATGAAATGCATGACTGTTTAAGTTTTCAATGTAAATATATGAAGTGAATCGATAATGATAATACAAAACAAAAGTAAAATTCACAAACACAAATAAGATCCTGATTAAATGATTATATAACTTGAATAGTTAATACAGATAACTCAATAAATAGTCCAATTATCAATCTCCAATTGATCAACCAAGTCAATATGCCACTATTTAAACTCCTACTAAGATTAACATCAAAATAATGCCTCAAATATTTATCTAATTAGTAAATTAATTATTTCAAAGCTCTTAGTTATATTAAAAAGATTTAATGTAAATCAAGGTATTTAAATGAGCAACAAATAATAAAAAGAACAAATTAAACTCAACAACAGAGCTAGAAAGGAAAATTTTACTCTCTAAATTTTAATGCATGTGATACAATTGAAATTTGAAATTAAGTTTAACACATCAAAGAGAATAAAAATAACTTTAAAATGAGACCAGTTTCATTGAATTTGGATTTTTGGAGCTCATGTTATTCTACTATTAATACATGGGCATTTTTTGTAATAAAAACTCAATTAAAAACAACACAAAACTTCACAAAAAGGTCCAAACAGGGAGTGCATTATAATTATGCAAAACCACTTGGGTCTATAGCATAAAAAAAGCCCAGTATGGGGACTTATCTCCAATATTTAAGACCCGACAAGGTATCTCTACAAAATACCCAAGAACACGTGCACTTGGTGTGTGATCTAGACTGAAATGTGATATCTGAAGCATCGCGAGTTCTTATGCAATTTCGCCAACACCTCACGCTTGAAGCACATGCTACCCTTCTCAGGCGAGGCTAGAGGCTCGGGAACAGGTGGCGTGCTCTTGTGCTTCGGATCAGGCACGACCAACCCAAAGTCGATGGCTAGGACTCGACAGCTTGGGAGCTCCAGACTCATTAGATCATCATCGATTAGTGTTAATCCAATGGTGCCTGTTTTTTGAGGATATCTTTTCCTCCTACTAGATGTGGCAACGATGGTTGGGCCCCAATGAAGGAGCTTGACCTACTTCTTGTGATTTTGGTACTAGTGAAGATGGTAAGAGTTCCCTTGAAGCCTCATAAAGTAGATGGAAGCTTCCTAAACTTGCGAGGCTATCTTGAATGGTTGATCAAGTTCTTCTCGTTGAAGGAGGTGAAGATGATTGGAGACTCATAGGAATTCCATTCAATGAACCACCTGCAAGGTTAATACCCAAAATAGCCAAGCAGGAGAAGCTACTGAGATGGGATTTGAGTGAGATGGAGGCTCCAAAGATGGTGGATGAAGAAACCCTGAATGGGTCTCAAGATTTGCAATCTTGAGAAGGGATCAAATTGGAATCGTCGATGGAGAAGAGGAGAGGGATTGAGAAGATGATAGCATGGAGTGGGGTTGAACTCTGAATATTTGGGTGTGATTATATGAGAGATACACTGTGAGATATGATGTAAATAAAACAGAGAAATCACACAAAACAAGGAATAGAATCTTTTCTGGAAACAAATTGACGAATAAGGGAATGGTTCTAGGCATGATTCAAAGCTAAATAGCTTCGAGAATCTTTGCTTGAGGTATTTTGCTAAAAATAAAGATCAAGTAACACTTGATGTGTCTGCAATAAGGTGACTTCACCTTGGATCTTTCCAGCATCAAATCTTTGTCGTCACACATCAAACTGCAGTCCTAGCTGTCACTTAGAGGAAGAAAAAGCTAGGAGGTAACACACAAAGTGGCTGATCATCAGAGAAGGAAGTTAGGGGTGAGTTTTGATTGAAGGAGAGGGTTGTTTTCGGTAGTTGGCGAGGTGGTTTCAACCACCCATTAACAGATCATGCGAGGAAGATAAGAAAAATGAAAGGTCAAAAATGGGAGAGGAGTGAATGGAGAAAAGATAGACATCAGAAGTTGGTTGAGATGTTGTCTATAGGAGTCAGAGAAATTGGGAGAAGTTGGCCAATTTGGCAGTTGATGATGGAGTGAGATGAAGGGCACGGTAGAGGACTCTTGATTGTCTGATCTAGTAGATCTAAATGCCCAGAATTGTGTGTGTTTATGCGACCATGATGTGTTTGATCAGATTATCTAGTGGCCAAGAATAAGGTTTGTCAGATTTGATCAGAACCATCTAATCAGATGATAAGATGGTCCACATGAAGTGCAGGCTAAAGAAAAGATGCGGTTAGCACAACAGGATTGGGCCATATGGCCCAACTATAAAATTCAAGTAGGAAAAAAACTTGCAAAATAAATAAATACTAAATGAAGTTAAATTAAAAGGTGTTCCACATCGAAGTTGTGTAGAATTTAATTCTCTACAACTTTGTTGAAGAAACCTAAGTTTAAATAAGCAATATGTACATACATATATTTTTGATGAGTATTATATATATGTAATACTCTCTTTAGATGTTTTATTAATTATTTTTTTGTATTTTAAATAATAAATAATATACATATTATTATTTAAAAAGTTATGTCATTTTTTATGGTTTTTTAATGGTTATAAAATACATAAATAATATAACAATATAGAAATATATACAATAAAAAGACTAATAATTAAAAAACAATAATTAATGATAACTATTGACAAGGTCTTTATTAATTAAAGTTAATTAGTTGTTTATTAAATGGATTTTTTTAATCTAGAGAGATAATAAAAATGAATTAACTTGATTTATCGAAGATTTATCAGTGATCTGTTAACACAATGACCTTGGATCCTAAAAAATGTGACCTAAATTTTTCCAAGGCAAACACTATGGCAAGCATTTCCTTCTCTATGATAGTGTAATTCCTTTGAGCATGATCTAGGTCATTGCTTGTGTAGCAGACAACATATGTTATCCCTTCTCTCCTTTGTCCTAACATGACCCCCAACTACAAAGTTAGAAACGCCTGGAATAATCTCAAAGGGTAGAAATCAATCTACGACATGTAGGATGGGAGCATGTTCTTCCTCTTAAGGAGCTCAAAGGACTCAAGACATATGTGATCTACAATGTACTTTGTGTCTTTTCCTAAGAGCTTTGTTAGCAATTGGGCATTCTCTAAAAAGTCATTTATGAATCTTTAATAAAAACCAACATGCATGAGGAATGACTGCACTTTCTTGATGTTTGATGGTGGTTTGAGTTTCTTGATCACATACACCTTGGTAGGGTCAACCCCCATTCCTCTCTTGGAGATGACGTGCCCCAACATAATGCCCTCTGGGACCATGAAATGGCTCTTCTCCAAAGAGAGCACAAATTAACCTCAGTTCACTTCTTGATGACTCGATCCAGATGAGATAGATAAGAGTCAAATGAATCGTGGTGGACCAAGAAGTTGTCCATAAAGACTTGTAGGAAGTCTCCCACTATCTTGGCAAATACTGCAATCATGCACCGTTGAAAAGTCCTTTATGCATTGCATAGCCTAGAGGGCATGCGCCTAAATGCGTAAGTACTGAATGGACTTATAAATATGGTCGTATCCTGGTCCTCAAGAGCAATGGATACTTAATTTTAGCCTGAGTATCCGTCCAAAAAGAAAAGAATTATTTCACCACAAGTCTTTACAAGATCTAATCTATGAATGGTAAGAGGAAATAAACCTATTTCGTCGTGGCATTCAAGCATTTATAATCCACACAAACGTGCCAGGGTGTGGGTACTCATGTCATAATCTCCTCTCCTTCTGGTTGGTGACTGTCTGAAGCCCTGCCATCTTAAAAACTACATGAAGTGGTGCCACCCACTTGTAATTAGAGATGGGATATATAAACCTCGTGTTTCGCCATTTCTCTATTTCTTTCTTAACCGCATCTCGTAAGTTTGGATTCAGCCTACACTGGAACTCACAGGGGGAGTAGCATCTTCCTCAAGGTAAATATGATGTGAGCACAAGGCGAGGTTAATCCCATGGAGTTTGGACATGCTACAGGCTATATCGCCTTATCGTTCTTTTCCAAAATCTCTAGAAAGCGATATTCTTGTTCTCAGGTTAGGCCAGCACTGATAATGATTGGGAACTCTCAGGAAGGCATACTTCAATGTAGGGGGAAGAGGTTTGAGCTAGGGAATGTAATCGCCATGAATGTCTAGATCAACTACCTCTGAATCTGTCTCTGTGGTGGATATGGATAGACCAGTTGTCATAGTAGCCACTAACTGATTTACATGAAATTGAGAGCGGTCGTATTGACTCAGAAGGCGAGTCAACAGTCGGTGTGTTGACCACTACAGAATCCCGTGTAAAATCAACAATTAACCCACACTATAGATCAAGCAATAAGAAATAAATGTGAAGTTCAAATTTATTTTTAACTCTACAAACAAGATGTATAGAAGCAAGTATGTAGAGAGTTCGAACACAGGGAGCAAGGCAGGGTAGAACTACAAATGTGTATGTGAGTGAAAGTGAATGTATGTCTACACTATGCAATGCAAATTTTTTGTGGGTTTTAATTTTTTTAATTTTTTTTTAATTTAATTTTTAATTTTGTATTTTGATTTTTAATTTTCTAATTTTTATATATATTTTTTATTTGATATATATATATATATATTTCAATATTGGAATTTGTAAACAATGGAATAAAAGAGGTGCTAGAATATTTATAAAAATATGCAAAAATGCTCGAAAATTTCAGAAATAAAATCTTTATTTGTATTTTTATGATTTTTTACTATTTTTATGATTTTTAGGTATTTTTCTAAATCTTTATGGTATTTTTAAAAGAAAAAATAAATGAAAATAGTGAATAAGCTACTGGCTGTGAGTAAACTATGAATGAAAAATAACAAAAAGCCACCAAAATTTTCCAAACTAATTTTAAAATAAAGATAACAAAATATAGAACCTACAGGAACAGAGTTTGGATTTTTTAGAGTTTTGTAGAATTTTTTTGAAGTTTTTAGGTGTTTTCTAAAATTTAAGGTTTTTCTTTTGAAATTTTTAGAGATTTTTGGACTGACATTAAAGTAGGATAAAATACATAGTAGGTAATATTTTTGGAATTTTTCGAGGTATTTTAATATTTTTTGGTATTTTCTAAGCTAGACAGTGCTGAAATGGCATGTTTTTTATTTTTAATAAATGCTAAAATGCAATAAAAACGAAAAAAAAAAATATGGCGTGCAAGTGCAAGTGAACAGGAGCTTAATGTGATTTTTGTGGAATTTTTTGAATTAAAAAGATGCCTTAATTAAATGGATCAAGCAAGCAAAAAAAAAGCCTGGCAGGGGTATATATGCAAATACACAATCATCCAGGGGCATACATGCAATTTTCCACAAAATATAACTCTGAAAATTTAACTTTATGGACCAATTACAAATTCTCAGACCCGCAGGGGTACTGGTGTAAAATTCCCACCCGGGCGCGTGACTTGCACGCGCCTGGGAAGGACCTAACTGCAATTTCCAAAAACCCGGGGGTTTACATGCAAATGTACCAAAACTTTTACACTTACTTCAAAAATTAAAGTACTGAAATGAAATATCCAAAAGGTCGGTGGCCTCTCTGCAAAAAGCTCGCGCCTCACGTGAACAGGTCACGTGAGGTGACGTGGTAGAGGATCTAAGTGTAATATTGGGAAACGCAGGGGCCTAATTATAAAATTTACAAAAGTTTTTAAACTACTAATAAAATATTCAGGACTAAAATTAAATTACAAAAAGGCGGGGGATATACTTGCAAAATTCCCTCGCTAAGGCGATCCAACGGTGGAGGGCTGCCCACTTGCCACGTGGCGAGCCCTCGTTGCACGATGACGCTTCGGCGGTGGAAGGCCCCGATTAGATCAGGGCTGAGGATCGGACGGTGAGATGTGGCCCGGATCCAAAGGTGGCTGCTGCGCCAGGAGGGCGCACCCCGATCCGACGGTGAAGGCGCACGGAGGAAGAACAAGGAAGAACGCCGGCGAGGCGATCTTTCTCACTCCAGATCTCTGCACTCCGACAAGCTTTGGGCTTCAAAATGGGGTTGTGGCCTCCTGAGGTCGTCCTCTAGCTGCTGGTAGCATCAAAAAGCCTCGGCGATGGCCGAGATGCTCGCGAGAGGGTGGCGGAGCTAGGGGGCTTCGCGAACTCCGGCAAGGCTTCAAAATTTGCTCCAGGCTCGAATCAAGGGTCTTTGACCTGCAAAAAGGGTTAGAAGGTCCAGGGCAAACTGCCTAGACCTCGAGAGGGCGGAGGCATAGCGAGAATCGACATGGGGGAAGTTGGATGGAGGTGCGCTCCGGTGAGGAAGATTGATTGGGCGAATCACGCGATGGAACTAAAAATTTCTAAAGGGCTTTTGCTCCTTAGGCTAAAAGAAAGAAAATGCACGAAAAAGAAATGGGTGAAGTGGTAGCCTCGACGGTGTAGACCGGAGGGAAAGGTACCTCGACCGTCGGTGAAGGGGGAGGTGCTGGAGCCGCCTCAGGCGTCGCTCGACCAATCTGAACAGCTCAAGAGCAAGCTGTCACCTTCCTCGAGCTTCGGGGCACAAGAATGGGAGCTATCCTATGGATTGAGGGGTTCGATTTTGAAATTGAAGTCGGGGGCGCCATATAAGTTGATTGACCAGATGACCAAGGCGCTTCAAAGACCGAGTAAGATCTGACGAATCGATGGCTCTATCCCCCAAAAAACGCAAGGGCGTGATAGACCAATAATCGAGGGACAAAAGTAATGAAGGACTCGATCTCAAAAAATGCAAGATGGAGGCTGAAAAAATCGACAAAAAGGGGGTCAAACCAAGGTCTGACAGCGGCTACATGACCTAGGGCAGACAGTTGATCGAGGTCAACTGCGATTGCCCCCGGTTGGTCCACGTGGACCAACCAGGAAAAAGGTCCTAAAAAAGATTTAAAAATTCAATTAAAAATAGAAAAAGAACGAATTAAATTTTAGTTATAAAATAAAAAATATTTAATATTTTATGTAGTATTTTATTCTGATTTATAATAATTTTTATGGAATATATTTTTACAAGTTTACTTTTATACCCATTGTAGGTATATTACCTATATATTTTAGTCTTTTATTTTTATTTTGTGTATTTTAATTTTATTATTTTTATTTAGTATTTTATAAAAAATAAAATACAAATATATACTTAATTATATTTTCAATTCAATTTTCTGAATTGTTTTATGTACTTAATAAAATAAAAGTATGTATTGTATAGGTATAAATATAGGGCCTATACCTATGTGTAATATACAAATATTTTATTTGAATTTCTTTTGCATTTTTAATCTGATTTTAATGTACATATGAATTATAAATATTAATTACAAAATTATAAAAATATAAAATTATAAAAATAATGAATAGAGAATAAATTGAATATTTTATTCAGTACAATTGTACAATGTAGGTCCAAAACTCAACTTTCAAACCGTAGCTCCGCCAAATGCGAAACCACTGCCATTAAATAGCTTATTTTATTCTATATACAATAAAGGTGAGTTTTTGCTGCATTTGGAGTTTTCAGTTGTGAGATACGGGTTTGGGAAGTTGGGATTCTGGATTTTTATTCAGACCATAACTTTTTATCTGTACATTATTTTTCAGTGAAATCAATTTTGTATTTTTCTTTATTTAATTGTCTACAACTTTCATGTACAAAGTTTCTTTAATTGAGGTATAAAAAGTGGAACCAAAAATAGGTCCCAAAATGAATAAAGAATGAATTAAAAAGTATAGGTATTTGACCCTTATCTCCCCCTACTTTATTCCTTGTCGACCTATTCATCAAGATGCCTAGGTCTCGGGGTTTTGGGTCATAAAATATTTACAATATTTTATTCTTTTTCTTTTCTTTTATTTATTCTATATTTTTGGCTTTAATTACAGTATTTTATACACTATTTACATGTACATGCATGAATGCTAAGATGAGGTATTTAATGCCATTTACAAGCATTTACTAGGGTTTTTGAGGCCAAAATGATAGAATAAAGATTATGAAATGTGGATTCATCATCCCCCTGTACTTTACCTTTGCTAGTCCCTAGCAAACACTTATGCAATAAGTGCAAAAAGAACAAGAAAGAAAAGAAAAAGAAGAACTTGGAGTTAGTTTTATTATCAAAACTTGTCTTCACAAAATCATAGTTTGGAGCTTAAGTCGGACCTTTGGAATTTTAGTGCGGGCGGAACCTTAATGAGAACCGAATTTGAAATCCAATAGTCCTTGAGAATCCCAAAACTCTGTTCAAGTATCCTCAATAGCCATGTCAGAAATATCTCAATTCATATGCAAACCCTTACGACTATGAATCTGACTCGTACAATGTAAGTGATGGTGGCTCTCCCCAACTAGAATGGCAAAGAAACTGACTTATCCAGTACGACAACCCAATGATTCCCCAATCCAATAACTCCATCCTCGAGGAGCGGGGTATTCCCTTCTAAGTTCAAGTGGCAACCAGCTCAAGAGGAGGGGGTGAAGAGAAGAATGGACAGTAGCCAGTGTAGCTACCTATCCTGGGATGCAAGACCAGTGTAGTCAAGTCATCTAGCTGCAGGCTCACATATTTGACTTTGGAACTCAAGCTTGCTTATTGGCTTTACAACATTTGTACATACTTTGCAGGCTTTTTTATTTTTGTACATGCCTGAACACATTTTTTTGTGAATACTATATACAGCAGCATTTACATAAGGAGTTTTTTCTCTTGAGCCAGTAGACTATCCCTCTTTTGAAGCTTTATCGCAACCCACAACCTCCTGTCTTTAGACTTCCTAGTCACTGGACGGGTTGGGATGCACTTCCCTCCCTAGAGGAGGACAAATGTTTCCACTTGTGTGCGTCTCATACCGGCAAATCCAATCCCCTCACCACTCCAATTGAGTTGAGCCATGTGAAAGGTGCAGGTCTCCAAGTTAGGTCATTATCAACAAGAGTCGTGCGTGTGCTCCGAAATACTCGACTTCGGCAGTCGAGAATCCATTGAACCAAGTCTCGTGATCCTCAAAGAATTATGTCAACTAGACCTGAAGTACCTCAAACCCAGTTCCTATAAGGTTCCTGTTATTAGGTAGATTTTAAGGTCCAATCAAGCTCCAATCTCCGGATTTTACTTAGATTTGTTCAATTATCAAACTTAATCCGAAAAATGCTCATGCTATGCAATGCAATGCAGAAAATGTTTTTGTGATGCAATTTTCTAGATTTTAAACTTTTTATGGATTTTTGAAAAGATGATGATGATGCATATGCATTTTTTTGTATTTTTCAAAAAGATTTTTCAAATGTTTTTGGATTTTACTTTTGCAAATGTTTTTGGGATTTTTGAAAAACAAAAAGATTTTGGCTGAAAACAAGGTGAAAAATATGTATACAGGAGTGCTTCTTATATATACAAGAAGTTGATTTTAAGAATTTACAAGGTAAGTGATCAATTTTATACATCTAGGTAAGATGTATTTTGGTGTGATGTATGTATTCCTCAAACTTAGATGACACACGTTTTTCAAATAAATTTTGAAAACTATAGTTCAAGATAGTTTTTACAAACATTTTACAAACTTGTACACACATTTGAAAATCATTTTGCAAAGGTTTTCAAACAGTATAGATAGATTTTTCAAATATTTTGCAACCATTTTTCAAACCATTTGCAAATCAGTTTTCAAACAGTCTATTTCACACAAAGAAAAGAAATTTTTACAAACCACACATTTTTACAAAGGTTGAACACATGTAACAAAACGTTTTCAAAATAGTTTTCAATAAATGTTTCACAAAGATTTTCAAACTATTTTTCAACATTTTGCAAAAAAACATTTTCACCTGATTTATTAATTAGTAAATACAAAAAGAATTTGAGGAATAATCAAATCTTTTTATTAAGATTTTTAATGAATTTTAAAGAATTATTATTAGCCATATTATTAAGAAAATACGAAAGTACGAGTTATGGCTAAAGTATATACACAATATATACGACCCCCCTATACTTAGCTTGAGCTATGTCCTCATAGATCGGATAGAAAAGAGAAGACATAACTCGTACTAAGTATAGACAAGTCTAAAGAATAAAGAACTAATGAATGAATCAACGAATGAGAAGTTGACCGTCCACCCTATACTTAGGATCAACTAATCCTAAGTATAGCAGACTGTACACAACGCCGGGAGGGTCAAGGGTGGGAATGAACAGATCGTACTCGGGTTGTCTCCCCCTATATTTAGGGTAAGATATCCCTACGTATAGACATGAAGAGGAGACAATGGAGAGGATCGAAAAGAATATAATCAACATGGGGTGCCAACCCCCCTATACTTAGGACAAAGTACGTCCTAAGTATGGAAAACTGTCTACAAGGGGTGACACCTTTTTGATAGATAACGAAAATAGAAAAGGAAAAGAAGAAAATAAGAAAATAGATTAACAGATGAAAGCATGATATAGACAGATGATCTGTACGGCGAAAAATGGAAGTGATCACCATGTACGAGATGCAGATGATATGAGTCAAAGAACACATCTCATACCAGAAGGATGGGGGCAACGTCAATGGTCGGCGGATCATGATCTAGATATAGTTTCAGGCGTTGACCATTGACACAGAAGGTAGAAGAAGATGACGGTTCGGATATGTCGATGCTGCCATTGTCATGTACCTTCTGACCACATACGGACCTTTCCACTTGCTCTGTAATTTCCCTGGAAATAATTTCAGCCTGGAATCAAGCAACCATACTCTCTGATCTGGCTCAAAATATTTATGGCTGATGTGGGAATCGTGCCATGTCTTCACTTTCTCTTTGTACTGTAGGCTGCTAGAAAAGGTTGTGTCTCTCAGTTCTTCCAGGGCTGCCAACTCTGCTCTCCGCTGATCTCCTATACTCTCGGGATCTAACAGTAACTCAGTGACTGCCCAAAAGGATTTATGCTTGATTTCCACTAGCAAATGGCACGGCTTGCCATAGATGAGTCGAAAGGGAGATGTCTCTAATGGATTCTTGAAAGAAGTCCGATAGGCCCACAAGATCGCGTCCAAAAGCTGTGACCAATCCTTTCGGTCTGGGCGGACAACTTTCTGCAAGATAGTTTTTTATCTCCCGGTTCGATACTTCGGCAAGACCATTAGTCTGAGGGTGATACGGTGTGGCAACTCGATGGTCAATGTCGAACTCGTCTGCAAGGGCCCTAACCTTGTCATTGATGAAATGAGACCCCCCGTCTGAAATCAAGACTCTAGATACCCCAAACCGTGAAATGATATTTTTCCTCAAAAATTTGCACACGGTTTTAGCATCTGCGGCTCGGGCAGGGATGGCCTCAATCCATCGGCTGACATAATCTACAGCGAGCAAAATATGCTCAAATCCCTGACTCTTAGGAAATGGACCCATGAAATCAATCCCCCATGCATCAAAAACCTCACAAAAGTGAATGGGTTGCATGGGCATCATGTCTCTCTGTCCGTAGATTCCCATCTTCTGACAGTCAGTACATCTCTTCACGAACTTATCAGAATCCTTGAAGAGAGTAGGCCACCATAGGCCGGATTGAAGCACCTTCTATGCTGTCCTTTTTCCAGAATGATGTCCTCCTGCCTCAAGCTTGTGGCAGTATGTGAGGACACTATGCTTCTCTTCTTGAGGAATGCAACTCCTCCAGATGATGTCCCCTCCTTCATGATAAAAGACGGGATCCTCCCAATGATAAAACTTGGCCTTCGCCAGGAAGGTCTCGAGTTTCTGCCTGGGCCAACCTAGTGGGACCGTCTTGGCAACAAGATAGTTCACAATGTCGGCATACCACGGGAGCGAGGTGATAGCCAAGATCACCTCATCTGGAAACGTCTCTGTGATAGGTGCGTTGGGCTCAGATTCCTCAAGATTCTCCAATCTGGAGAGATGATCTGCCACCACATTCTTAACTTCAGGCTTATCCTTAATCTCAATATCAAATTCCTGGAGCAGAAGGATCCATCTGGTAAGACGTGCTTTGGCATCCTTCTTAGCCATTAAGTACCGGATGGCAGTGTGATCAGTGTAGATTGTGTTCACTCTAGATCCAAGAATATAAGATCGATACTTATCCAATGCAAAGACTACGGCCAGCATCTCTTTCTCAGTCACAGAGTAATTCCGCTGAGCGGCATCTAAAGTCCGGCTGGCGTAGTGAATGGCAAACGGCAATCCATCCCTCCTCTGTCCAAGCACAGCCCCAACGGCAAAATCAGAAGCGTCCATCATGATCTCGAATGGGAGAGACCAATCAGGTGGCTGAAGGACAGGAGCCGAAACAACCATACTCTTGAGAGTCTCAAAAGATGCCAGACACTTATCATTTATAATGAACTCGGTGTCTTTCGTCAGCAAATCAGTAAGCGGTCGGGCAATTCGACTGAAATCCTGAATGAACTGTTGGTAGAAATCAACATGCCCCAAAAAAGACCGCAATTGACGCAAATTGGATGGTGGATTGAGTTTTCTAATGATATCCACCTTGGCCGGATCGACCTCCATGCCCCTGTTGGAGACGATATGACCAAGGATCGTCCCTTGAGTCACCATGAAGTGACTCTTCTCCCAAGACAAGACAAGATTGACCTCAATGCAGTGCTGAAGCACATGGTCTAGGCAGCCAAGACAAGCATCGAACCCGTCGCCATAGACCGAGAAGTCATCCATGAAGACCTATAAACAGTCACCCACCATGTCCGATAATATGGACAACATGCACCTTTGGAATGTCGCCGGAGCGTTACATAGACCAAAGGGCATCCGTCTGAAAGCATAAGTCCCAAACGGACATGTGAATGTCGTTTTCTCCGTGTCTTCTGGCCCAATGGCCACTTGATTATATCTGGAATACCCGTCAAGAAAGCAGTAATGGCTCTTCCCAGCTAGCCGCTCGATAATCTGATCAATGAATGGCAGCGGGAAATGATCCTTCTTGTTGGCCTCATTCAGTCGTCTGTAGTCCACACAGACCCTCCAAGAAGTGGGTACTCGGGTAGCGATCTCCTCTCGAGACTTATTCACAACTATAGTGATACCCGTATTCTTGGGCAACACATGTAACAGACTAATCCATTTAGAGTCAGAGATGGGGTAGATAAAATCGGCGCTCGACCACTTCGAAAATTCTTTCATGACTACATCTCGATGATTCGAGTTCAGCCGTTGTTAGAACTCATGCGACGGCCTAGCGTTATCCTCAAGATAGATGTGGTGAGAGCACAGAGCCGAACTAATCCCCTGGAGATCAACTATACTCCATCCTATCGCCTTGCGGTTTCTTTCAAGAACCTCCATCAGACGAGATTCTTGTTCTCCAGTCAACCCTGCTGAGATAATGACTGGGTGCATATCTGGCTCACCCGCAAGGAATCTATACTTCAGCGACTACGGCAGAGGATTCAGTTCTGGACAACTGAGAGGTGGCAGATCTGGCTTCTGATATGTCTGTGTGAAGGCTACCAGGTCTGCATGTGAGAACTCTCGCTCTGCATGAATTTCTGACGAAGGGAGCCATGCGGAATCATCAATAAACTGTACTGGCTCGCACTCTGTCATGGCTGTTGGCTCAGAAGGAATCAGACAAGGTAAATATTCATCAAAGTCATCCCAATCAATGTCTGAATTCGAAGGATCAGAAGAAGATGAACAAGATTGAAAATCATCAGCACCACTCGTCTTAGCACTGTCAGCCTCAAGTGTATCCTCGTCCAGGGATGTGCTCTCCAGCCTCTCGACTGCCATAAGCTTGAGATATAATGAATCTGTAGGCAAGGCGAGGGTCGGTGCTACAGGATCTGTCCAGTTAGATTCATCGTCACTCATCACAAAATCACATTCCTGGTGGATGTCTAGCTCTTCCTCTGTCATCTGCGCGGCTTCGCTGAACTGCTCCGAGCATTCAAGTTCTCAGGCTATGGTTTCCTTGATCGTCTCTATTTGTATGGTTTCGCCCTCTACGCGAAAACACACCTTCCCACTATCATGATCGGTCATCGCCTTGGCTGTGGCCAAGAATGGACGTCCGAGTATGATGGGGGCATCGGTTACCGACTCAGGGATCTCCATGTCCAACACGACGAAGTGAATGGGGAATTTCAGGCCCTGAATGGTAACCACCACGTCTTTCAATAACCCCTTCGGCCTCTTAGTCGACCTATCAGCAAACTGAAGGACTGTCCTGCTCCTAAGAAGAGGACCAAACTCGAATCGGTCGAGTAAGGCTGCCGGAAGAAGGTTAATTGAAGAGCCGCTGTCTAATAGAGTACGATCAAACTGCTGCTCCTGAATCTCGCATCTGACATAGGGAGCTCCTACATCTGGTCGCTTGGCTGGCAGTTTGTTCTGAATAGTGCAACAAGTGGAGTGAGTGAGCACATTGATTTGATCTCTGTGGTTTCTCCTCTTCCTACGGATGGTAGTCTTTTCTTTCAAGTTCTTTTTAAAGAGGGGAATGTGCTCAAGTGCTTCCTGTAAAGTCAGTTGAATGTGAAATCTGTCTATCATCTGATTGCTGAACTCTACTTGTTGATCTTTTTTGGGATTTTCTTTTTTGTTCCCCTTTGCCCGGCGGAGTGCCTCAAGGAAGGGGATGGTAGGGGCCTCCTCAGATAGAGGACTCAGACTAGGTTCCCGCGCATGTGAAGGAATAGAATCCACACCATGATCATCATTCAACACATATGGATCCGCAATGTGAACATAAACCTTTCCTTTATTCATGTTTTTGTGTTTCTTGTTACCACAGTCCATAGATACAGAAGGTGGTAACATCACAGAGGGAAGCTCAACAAAAGTAGATGTGGTGGCCTCAGTACCACCACCGGCACCTGTCTTCGCGACATCAGCACCGCGCTCTGGCTCTGCATCCAAAATGATGGCATTAGCACCACCGTCTGCATCTGGTATCACGACGACCTCAGTACCGTCGTCTGGCTCTCCATCATTGGTGGCATTAGCACCACCGTCTTCATCAACAGCGGCATCAGCACCGCTACTCTGCTCCTCTGGCGCTCCTTGTTCAGCTGGTGGTTGTCGCTCAGAAGAGGCGCCGCCGGCTGGCATCCTACCGCTCCTAGTAGTCACAAAATCAACATCATACAAAGAAAGAGATATGTCACTCAAATAGTCACTAGGAGAGGTACCCTCTGTAAACTCTACCTGCTCAGACTTCCTTTTCAGATTGATCGGGTTAGGTTTAATCTGAGCGGGTATGTCGGCCTTGCCTTTGATGATTTCCCTCACCTCCTGCCAGAATTCATCCATTTCTTGCCTGAAGGATGCTCGTTGTTCGGAGAGCAAGCGGGCAAGATCATCGAGAGCTGGGTTCTCAAAAGTGGGGGCTTGAGAACCGGATGGGTTCCCTTGCGGGAAATGAGGATGTTGCTGCTGCTGCTGGTATGGATAGTTCTGGGTAGGCTGGGAATAAGACTGACGAGGCTGCTGACGCTGCCTCCACTGCTGTCCCTGATAGGCGGGATGAGGACCCTGTTGGTAATGTTGCTCGGTGTATTGGGGCTGCTGCTGCTGCTGTGGTTGTTGGCTACTCTGCTGTCCTTGAGCGGGATTCTGCTGCTAAGTTGAGGAGCCACCGTTGCCCCAACGGAATCCGGGCTGATCGCGATGAATCCCGGGTTGAGGGTACCGGTCGTACCAAATCCCATTGACTTCCATCAGTGGTTCCTGCTCGAAGGAGGGTGGGGGTAGAACTGCCAGTGGCTGCTCCAGCTGGTAGACCACCATCTGAGTGTCCTGAGATGGCGGCTGTGCTGGGTAATACTGTAGTAGCAGGACTGGCTCTGCCTGGATGTGATTAACCTGGCGGTACGAGGAAGATGGTTGGGATGAGCTGCTACTGCTCGGATCAGCACGTGACCTGGGAGGCTACTGGGAAGAAGTTTGTGCCTCCTGGACGCAAAGAATATGCATCTTCAGATCACTCATCGTCTTGGCAATCTGGTCCATCTGGGCCATGCCTTGCATCTGCTTTTTCTCGAGGATCTCGAGACGGTCCAGCTTCTCACTAATTATACCCATGTCGGCTGCGGCTGATTCAGCTTGGACTGCAGCTGCTGACGAAGTGTTAGGACCAGCATCAATGCGAGCGATCCTCTGGAATGATCCCGCTCCTTGCGGGGGCTTCTGCTGTGTGTAAACACGGGCTTGGGCCATGACGGTTGAGTTCTCTGCCATGCCTTCGTAGATGGCCCAAATGTCGTCCTCACCCTTGGAAAAATAGGACCCATCGCAAGGGGTGTTGACAAGCCTCTGCAGCTCCGGTGTCAGCCCACAAAAGAAACTCTGCACTAGATTGGGCTTAGATATGTCATGGTGTGGTCACCGGTCGATGAGCTCTCTGAATCGATCCCAGGCTTCATGGAGTTGTTCATTCGGGATCATGACGAAGTTGCTTATAATGGCTCTTGCTGCATTTGTCCGGCCGAGAGGGTAGTACTTCTTCAGATACGCGGTCCGGAGATCTGCCCAAGTATCGATGAATCGCCCTAAATGTTTTAGCCAGTATGCGGCTCTGTCAACCAAGGAGAAAGGGAAGGCGATCAGCTTGATAGTGTCCTCGGTCATCAGCCTATCATGGATTGTGCTGCAGATCATTTCAAATTCTTGGAGGTGGAGGTGTGGCTCTTCGGTCGGAAACCCATGGAATTCGGGTAGAAGCTGAATTGTGTGGGGCCGAAGCTCGAAATCTCCATGGATAGGTGGGAGTCGGATCCACCGATGAGTGAGGGAAGCTGTTGTATTATGAAATTCTCGCATGATGGTCTGCGGCAGCCTCTTTGCGTTGGGATCTCCTCCCTGGTTCTCTACAACTGGAATGTCACGTCCACCGCCACCGCCACCGCCCCCAGGTCGGTTTTCTCTCATCTGTGATATCTCTCGCATGAGATCACCCATGAAGACTCCCTGGTCTCGGATCTGTCTCTGCATTGTCTCCATGGATGCTAGCAATGAATTGTTGATGGCCGCTTGATCAAATAAGAAAGGAGGGTGATCATGGTCATCTGGGTGCTCTCCTCTGTTAGCCATGTTTGGATTCTCTGAAAAAGCAAAAGAACCCATCTCAGGTGCTGTCAAATGTTCTGAGCTCTGCGATGCACTAATGTATGAGACTCTTGGACTGATGGAAGGGGAATGAGAAGGGTGGTCGAGGGGGAACAGGGTGGAAGTGAACTCAGGCTCGGAGAGCGGACTCTCCGAGGTCGTCCTAGATGAATGAGGAGGAGTGCTGGATAGCGGTGCCAACAGAGTCGGCCTAAGAGACCTCCGTCCCATCATCTTGATTATTGGGTAGAGCAAGGTGAATGCAGAAGAAGAAGGAAGAAAGGAGAAGCAAAATTGCGCACAATTGTGCTGTGTTTTTGATCTTGACCTAAATTTAACTAGCAATCAAACACAAAACATGGTGAGTTCAACAACTCAACACATGAAGCCATGAAGGTTCGGCTTTTATCTTGTCAGTTTTAATCTTGAATTCAGGAATTTATCTTATCACGAGTCCTTAGAGCGCTACGCCTAAAGGAGAGAGAGTACTGCCAGAAAAGTGTTCCCGTACTTGTCCTACTCCTGTGTAACCTGTAGCTTGCGCTTTTTAAGGTCCTTGTAACCTTCCTGGATCCCTACTCAGCCAAAGAATAAGAGGGAGGAAGCCGATAGGAGAAACCGATACTTCGGATCTCGCTAGCAACAGAATCACCCGTGGGCATGCAAGATCCTACTCAGACGTAGACGGTGAGACAGACATACCCGTGAAGGCGTGGCCTATGCTCGGTACTTCGGACAAGGTCGGTGCTCACACAATAGTGGGTCACCAATGGCAACCAAGCCCTACTCGCCTACGTACGATAGTAGCGCCAATACTTCGGAAATCCAGGCGATACACAAGGCAGCCACAAGCTGGGATTTGGGCTCTAATCCTTACGAAGCTCTCTGCTCACTTGGAAGGAGACTTCCCATGCACCTGAAAACAAGTGAGGGTGTTACTCTCCCCAATCAATGAGTCCAATTACCGATTTTATTTAGGTCAAAGTTCTCTTAGCAGTCCCTTTTTTAATTTTTTTGGTGTTATCGCTTCTTTTGAGTTGATTCAAACAAACGCCTAATGATTTTTGTATTTTCTTGATCCTACTTTATCCAAAAGCAGAGGGAGAATAGAGTCGGAAAAGCCAATGCAAGTCGGCACCAAGATGGAAATCTCACCTTTGTGCCTAAATGATGGATGCAAAGTAAGAAGACTTACAGCGAATCCCAGCTCTCTCCATGCGAGATGCAAAGCAGAAATTTATAAACCTAAACTACATGCCGATATGCAATGCGGAAATCATCCTAAGGTAGGCAATTGCTACGTGAAGAACCACAAGTCAACCGCCAACCTTCAATCCTAAAGTTCGGTCTAGGCTCACCCCTCCTTCTCTCGATACATCGAGTTTAGGAGAAGCGCTCGGCGGGATGAGCTCGCGGTGCGCAGATCGAAGACTAATGACTAACTGTTTAATTAGACTAAGTCCAAATACGATCTATAGGAACATGCAAAGGTTATTAGTGTGTTTGGACCTAATCTAATCGATCAAGCAAAGCCTATAACTAAGGGCTCAATCCACAAGCGAAATGTAAATGAAAACAAAATCAGAAAATGACTGTCGAAAAACGTGATGAAAATCGCGGTGAACCCCGGGTGAACAAACACCCAGAAATTAGGCCCGAAGTGTCTGAAAGTCTATGTCCCTGTATTATTATAGCTTAATAATCACTCTCTCACAAAATAAAATTGCAAACTAATCTAATCACTCTCTCACTCCTCCTGCTCTCTCCTGCCGGCTTGGCTTAAGAAAAGCCGGCTCCGCTTCACGTGGTTGCTCCGGATCCCCTAGGCGATGCGCCTCACTCCGCGGTCCCTCGCAAGAAGACAAAGAGATGGTCAGAAAAGCTCAACAATATCTATAAAAAATAAGAGAGATAAAACTAGCAATGTTAGACAAATAAACACACTCAAGCAAAAATGATGATCTACTCGTTGTTGTTCCCCGACGACGGAGCCATTTGATTTACACGAAATTGAGAGCGGTCGTATTGACTCACAAGGCGAGTCAACAGTCGGTGTGTTGACTACTACAGAATCCCGTGTAAAATCAAAAATTAACCCACACTATAGATCAAGCAATAAGAAATAAATGTGAAGTTAAAATTTATTTTTAACTCTACAAACAAGATGTATAGAAGCAAGTATGTAGAGAGTTCGAACACAGGGAGCAAGGTAGGGTAGATCTACAAATGTGTATGTGAGTGAAAGTGAATGTATGTCTACACTATGCAATGCAAATTTTTGTGGGTTTTAATTTTTTTTTAATTTTTTTAATTTAATTTTTAATTTTGTATTTTTATTTTTGATTTTCTAATTTTATATATTTTTTTATTTTATATATATTTTTTTTCAATATTGGAATTTGTAAACAATGGAATAAAAGAGGTGCTAGAATATTTATAAAAATATGCAAAAATGCTCAAAAATTCAGAAATAAAATCTTTTTGATATTTTTATGATTTTTTACTATTTTTGTGATTTTTAGGTATTTTTCTGAATCTTTTTGGTATTTTTAAAAGAAAAAATAAATGAAAATAGTGAATAAACTACTAGCTGTGAGTAAAATATGAATAAAAAATAACAAACAACCATCAAATTTTTCAAAAATAAAGTTAATAAATATAGAACCTACAGGAACATAATTTGGATTTTTTAGAGTTTTGTAGAATTTTTTAGAATATTTTTGAAGTTTTTAGGTGTTTTCTAATTTTTAAGGTTTTTCTTCTGAAATGTTTAGTGATTTTTGGATTGACATTAAAGTAGGATAAAATACACAATAGGTAATGTTTTTGGAGCTTTTTGAGGTATTTTAATATTTTTTTGGTATTTTCTTAGCTAGACAATGCTGAAATGGCATGTTTTTTATTTTTTAAATGCAATAAAAATGAAAAATAAAAATATGGCGTGCAAGTGCAAGTGAACAGGAGCTTAATGTGATTTTTGTGGAAATTTTCGAATTAAAAAGATGCCTTAATTAAATAGATCAAGCAAGCAAAAACAATTAAGCATGGTAGGGGTATATATGCAAATACACAATCATCCAGGGGCATACATGCAATTTTCCACAAAATATAACTCTGAATATTTAACTTTATGGACCAATTACAAATTCTCAGACCCGCAGGGGTACCGGTGTAAAATGCCCACCGGGGTGCTTGACTTGCACGCGCCTGGGAAGGACCTAACTTCAATTTCCAAAAACCCGGGGGTTTACATGCAAATGTACCAAAACTTTTGCACTTGATTCAAAAACTAAAGTACTGAAATGAAATATCCAAAAGGCCGGGGGCCTCTCTGTAAAAAGCCCGCTCCTCACGTGAACAGGTCACGTGAGGTGACGTGGTAGAGGATCTAAGTGTAATATTGGGAAACACAGGGGCCTAATTATAAAATTTACAAAAGTTTTTAAACTACTAATAAAAGTTTCAGGACTAAAATTAAATTAGAAAAAGGCGAGGGATATACATGCAAAATTCCCTCGCTAAGGCGATCCAGCGGTGGATGGCTTCCCACTTGCCACATGGTGAGCCCTCGTTGCAGGATGACGCTTCGACAGTGGAAGGCCCCGATTAGATCTGGGCTGAGGATCGGACGGTGAGACGTGGCCCGGATCCAACGGTGGCTGCTGTGCCTGGAGGGCGCACCCCGATCCGACGGTGAAGGCGCACGGAGGAAGAATAAGGAAGAACGCTTGTGAGGCGATCTTCCTCGCTCCAGATCTCTGCACTCTGACGAGCTTTGGGCTTCAAAATGTGGCTGCGGCCTCCTGAGGTCGTCCTCTAGCTGCTGGTAGCATCAAAAAGCCTCGGTGATGGCCGAGATGCTCACGAGAGAGTGGTGGAGCTAGGGGGCTTCGCGAACTCCGGCGAGGCTTCAAAATTTGCTCCAGGCTCGAATCAAGGGTCTTTGACCTGCAAAAAGGGTTAGAAGGTCCAGGGCAAACTACCTGGACCTCGAGAGGGCGGAGGCGTAGCGAGAATTGACGTGGGGGAAGTTGGCCGGAGGTGCGCTCCGGCGAGGAAGATCGATTGGGCGAATCACGTGATGGAACTCAAAATTTCTAAAGGGCTTTTGCTCCTTAGGCTGAAAGAAAGAAAATGCACGAAAAAGAAATGGGTGAAGTGGCAGCCTCGATGGTGTAGACCGGAGGGAAAGGTACCTCGACCGCCGGCGAAGGGGGAGGTGCTGGAGCCACCTCAGGCGTCGCTCGACCAATCTGAAGAGCTCAAGAGCAAGCTGTCACCTTCCTCGAGCTTCAGGGCACAAGAATGGGAGCTATCCTATGGATTGAGGGGTTCGATTTTGAAATTGAAGTCGGGGTCGCCATATAAGTTGTTTGACTGGATGACCAAGGTGCTCCAAAGACCGAGTAAGATCTGACGAATCAATGGCTCTATCGCCCAAAGAACGCAAGGACGTGATAGACCAATAATCGAGAGACAAAAGTCATGAAGGACTCAATCTCAAAAAATGCAAGATTGAGGCTGGAAAAATCGACAAAAAGGGGTCAAACCAAGGACTGACAGCGGCTACAGGACCTAGGGCAGACAGTTGACCGAGGTCAACTGCGACTGCCCCCTGGTTGGTCCACGTGGACCAACAAGGAAAAAGGTCCTAAAAAAGATTTAAAAATTCAATTAAAAATAGAAAAAGAAAGAATTAAATTTTGGTTATAAAATAAAAAAATATTATTATTTTATGTAGTATTTTATTCTGATTTATAATAATTTTTATGGAATATATTTTTACAAGTTTACTTTTATACCCCTTATAGGTATATTACCTATATATTTTAGTCTTTTATTTTTTTTGTGTATTTTAATTTTTTTATTTTTATTTAGTATTTTATAAAAATATAAAATACTTACATATACTTAATTATATTTTCAATTCAATTTTCTGAATTGCTTTATGTACTTAATAAAATAAAAGTATGTATTGTATAGGTATAAATATAGGGCCTATACCTATGTGTAATATACAAATATCTTATTTGAATTTCTTTTGCATTTTTAGTCTGATTTTAATGTACACATGAATTATAAATATTAATTACAAAATTATAAAAATATAAAATTATAAAAATAATGAATCGAGAATAAATTAAATATTTTATTCAGTACAATTGTACAATGTAGGTCCAAAACTCAACTTTCAAACCGTAGCTCCACCAAATGCAAAACCACTGCCATTAAATAGCTTATTTTATTCTATATACAATTAAAGGTGAGTTTGCTGCATTTGGAGTTTTCAGTTGTGAGATACGGGTCTGGGAAGTTGGGATTCTGGAATTTTATTCGGACCATAACTTTTTATCTGTACATTATTTTTCAGTGAAATCAATTTTGTATTTTTCTTTATTTAATTGTCTACAAATTTCATGTAACAAAGTTTCTTTAATTGAGGTATAAAAAGTGGAACCAAAAATAGGTCCCAAAATGAATAAAGAATGAATTAAAAAGTATAGGTATTTGACCCTTATCTCCCCCTACTTTATTCCTTGTCGACCTATTCATCAAGATGCCTAGGTCTCGGGGTTTTGGATAATAAAATATTTACAATATTTTATTCTTTTTCTTTTCTTTTATTTATTCTATAATTTTGGCTTTAATTACAGTATTTTATACACTATTTACTTGTACATGCATGAATGCTAAGATGAGGTATTTAATGCCATTTACAAGCATTTACTAGGGTTTTGGAGGCCAAAATGATAGAATAAAGATGATGAAATGTGGATTCATCACCAACTGATTCAGCTAAGGAGCTGAATTGCAAAATGTGTCAAAGCAATCGGCAAAAATCACATCCAACTCATCATCCTCGCACTCTGATTGACCTGATGATAACATGTTTGGGAAGCCAAATTCGGATTCTAAGTCATAGAGGACATAGGGAGATGCATCAAAAAGTCTCCTATGCGTAAGGACTGATCCCGTATAATTTGTTGAACTACCTCATATACACTATCCTCTCCTTGTGAGAGGGACTCATCAACCCACGATGAATGTTGTTGTCAGTAATCAACTGTGTCAACTTTGTAGCACTCGTCTTCTGATGAGAGATACTCTACGCTGCTCTCCGAATCATGTCTCTTCCATTTCGATTGTTGCATCGCTAACTCTACACTTTCATCATGTACATGAAAGCATATCTTTCCTAGAGTATAATCAAATATGGCTCTAGCTCTCCTAAGAAAAGGATGACCAATGATAATATGGGAATCCTGCCATCTTCGAGGACACTCCATATCTAGGACTATGAAGTCCATCTTATATTGCTTCCCCTCGATGTCAAGGATAATGTACCTCAACATTCCCTTACTTTAAATAGATTAGTCTATAAATTATGGAAGTGCTTTCGATCTACTAAGAGGACCTAAACCTTGATGATCTAGGAGGGAATAAGGAAACAAATTGATAGAGGATCTATTATCGAGTAGAGTATGGGCAAAATACGTGCCAGCTAACTAGCAGTGAAGGGGACACCCAAGTCTCTCTTCTTCCTTGGAATCTCGTTTCTAATCGCACAGGTATTAACTATGGACAACACATATTTTATGGTTCTCGTGTTCTTCTTCCTGTTAGTCCTAATAGGTGTGCATCTCACCTATAGATAGTTATTGAATGCAGGAATTATGTCTACTAATTGAAGGAAAGGGATCTCAACTTTTCTCACGATACATCCTTTCCATCTCCAAGGGTCTTTATCATTTTTGTCAGATCTTTTCTTCTTTCCCTTCAACAAGTACTAAGGGAAAGGGACTATTTGGAGCTCAAAAAGTACATGACCCGGACTATGACTTGGACTTTCTACATGACTCGACTGGCATGGAGAAAAGGAACTAAAATTTCTACAAAGACTACTGATAGTGTTGTATCCAAGGAAGTCTTCTCATCTTACAAAGATTCACTATTAGCGACCGTACTCGACGTTTCTTGGATTTTTTTGGGTTTTTTTCTTTATTTTTGAATTTTTGAGAATTCGAATTCCCTTGGTGATCAAGAAGGTGGTGCTACTATTGGTAATGCTCCTCCTCTAAGCTCTCCACAGGGTGGGCTCATCAGTATTCTCTACTCCTCCCTATCATGCCAGATCAAAGGTATATACGATCTTACTGCTCTTGAGAGTAATATGGTGAATGCCATGTTGTAGAATCTCATGATCTAATTCAAAAAAATGAAAATAGTATGCATGTTCCTTCTAGCAGCTCTGTCCTTTGTTCAGGATTTTGGGGTTACCTAAAATTATGTTGAAATGGAGGTCTTGGGGGTAGTAAACTCATCTCGCCAATATGATAAATGATTGATATCGGCTCTTTGATCCTACTGCTCATTGCGAATGAGTTTGAGCTCATCCAAGACCTTCAAATATTATATGGAGTTTTTATTGAAGAAATCGAGGATTTTTATTTAGATAATAATAAAGATCTAAGTGTCGAAGTAACCCAACCCTTAAACAGCAATTATTCTAATTAGTCGAATCTCAAGCCAATAAATAGAAGGATGTAAGAAAGAAGGCTAACTTTGTTATTTATTTACCTATAGAGCATACATGATCGAACTTAGGTAGGCTATGAAATCCAGAGGGTTATTAAATTCGAAGAAAAATCAATGAAATAAAAAGATTTCTTTTTTATGAAAATTTTTGGTCTTTTGTGGGTTCTTAGCTTTTTATATTTTTTATGGAATTTTTATATTTTTTTAATGTTTTTGATATTGTCTTTTTTAATGACTTTACATTTTTAGTATTTTTTATTTTTAAAACAAACAAAAAGAATAAAAGAAATGTAAAGAAAACAAGGTCTTTTCTATTTTTAAAACATGGGGAAAATAACCAGAAAATCAAGTAAAAATATTTTTGGTTTTTTTATTTTGTACTATTTTGTAAATTCTTATCAATTTTTAGATTTTTAGAATTTTTAAAATAATTAAAAATAGGAATAATAATAAACAGAAAGCAATGCAATAGTTTCTGGGTTTTTAAAATAGCAAATAAAAGTGAAAACATAGGAAATATATACAAAAACAAAGAAGATTATTTAATTTTCCATAAAGCAATTTTTAAATTTTTTAGGATTCTATATGATTTTTTAGTAATTTTTCTTTTTTTTGCTTTTTGAAAGGAATTTAAAAATGAAATATGTACATAAATTAAAACAAACAAAAACACACAGACACCATTTTTTCAAAATTTTTCAACAAGTTTTTATTATTTTTATTTAATTAGTACTACGAACAGGAGAAAATGTGGTGTTCTTGAAGTATTAAAAATACTAAAATAAAATCCAAAACAAAAAATATGGGTGATAATACTATTTACAAGAGTTTATGTTAATTATTAGGGAATTAATGAATGAGATTAACTAATTATTAATTACAAAAAAGGAAATTAAAAAGTATGGATTCACTAGGGCCTATATGCAATTATTTTATTTAAAAAACCAACCGATAACAACAGATAAAATACAAGGGGAATTGTAAAATTTGCATCAAAAAGTCACATGCATGAGCACGTGAGTCACACTGGCACAAACTAAATGGTGAAAAAAAATCTATGGGGAAATCAGTAATAGAAAAACACAAGGCATATATTGCAAATTAACCACAACTGTAGATCTCGAAATCGTTCCCACGCTTCATGAAAAGGTTCATGGGCCAACTGTGAGATGTTTGAAATGAGAGCTCTCATCTGATTGAGGTGACCCATGGAATAGTGCTTGTGTAGAAATGCAGATTTCAGCTCTTCTCAGGTTGTGACTACTTTCCCCAGGTGATTAATCCAGTAGACAGCCTTACCCTAAAGGCTAAATGGGAAAGCAGTCATCTTCACCACCTCGAGTGGTATGTTTAGATAATGCATGGTACTGCAAATGCAGTTGAATTGCTGCAGATGAATATATAGTTCCTCCTTTGTATTTCCAAGGAAGGTCGACATGAGAGGTAGTAGTGATGGCTTCAGCTTATAGTGACCATGTATATGTAGAAAATGGATCCAGTCTCTGACCTACCTTCTCTAGGTTTGTAGGTCTCTCTGAGAGTCGATTTATGCTCGACCTCTCTCTCCTCTTCCTCTCAACCATGGTTTCCTCCTGCAGCACCTCTACTCCTCCATGTGCACCTCCTCCATTTTCACCTCCTAGTTGTTCACCTCCATGTTAACCTCCTCATTTTTCACATTCCCTCTTCATCTCCATGAGCATTTCCTAGAAAGCACCGATAGCATTGGCCTGATCGGTTAACTATTATTGAATGATCTGAATGGAAGCAAGAATCTAGGAGTTGACTTCATTCTAGTCCACACCTTGGTCTGATACCTAGCCCTTTGCCTGTCTCTGAGGAGCCATTTCTGAATCGGTGCCGCTATCTGATTCCATTTCTGGCTGGTGATCTGCATGGTAAAATGAGCCTTAATTAGTCTGTAGAAATGATGGAGACTAGAAAGATATTTTGAGGTTAGAGTCAAGCTGGAAAAGCGGATTTATTGGTGATAGGTGGTTAGTGAAAGAAGAGGATTCAGGAAGAGAGTCATCCTGAACCCTAGGTGGAGTGAAGATCAGGCAGCTCATAACGAGGTTTGCAATCGCCCCGAGGAAGAGACATTGTCGACATCATGGAGTCGATGTAGGTGTTTGCATAGTCGAAACAGAACCCTCCAAGGTGCGACATCATTATGGCAAGAGGAGTGAGATTATGATATTATAAGTGAAGGGATAGAAGAAGAAGAATTCAAGAGGAAATGAGAAGAGAAGTTTCGAAGCGAGCGGGATGAATGAGAAGGGATAGAATAAGAGAAGTAGAGATAGAAGGGCACAAAGTGCGTGAATTTCTTATCTTGGCCTACTTTTATTTGATCCAAACAAACCTCAAAATAAGGGTTAATTCACCAACTCAACACAAGGAAGTCATAAGAGTTCGGAAATTATCTTTTCAATTTTATCGCTTATTTTTAGGCAATTATCCCTATAGGAGTGTGTGTACTGTGAGGAAAGTTCCCCGTACTTGGTCAACCTCCTTTATAACCTATGATCTGTGCACTTAGAGGTCCTTGATCTCGTGCCTATGGGACTACTCTACCAAAGAAATAGAGAGGGGAAGCCACTACTTCCCTCAGAAGTGAGGTACTCAAATACAAGACGATAACACATACACCCTCATGAGGGTGTGACCTATGCTCAATACTTCAAACCAAGTCGGATGTTCCACACAAGGTAGGAACACTATCGTCAACAGGTCCCTACTCATCCACGTACGATAGAAACACCATTACTTCACCATCCCAGCTTATTATCAAGGCAGCACAGATCAGGATCTGGGATATAATCCTTATGGGTTCGTGCCTCACTTTGTCTAGAAGGTACCTGAAAATAATGAGGCTTTATGAACCCGAGATAATGAAGTTCGTTACTGATTTTAGAATTAGGTCAAGCTTTCTTTAGCAGTCTCTTTTTAATTGTGTTTGGTTTTAACTTGTTTCGAGTATTTATATGCAAAGGCCTAATGATTTTTCGATTTCCTTTGTTTTTCCTAAGTGATAAAAAAATAGGGGAGAAGACGGAAAAATAATGCAAGTTAACACGATGCTGGAAAACTTATCATCGTGTTGTATGATGTATGCTCAGTAAGAAGACTCACCTTGCTTCCCAACACTCTCCATGTGGGATGCTAGATAGCACTGAAATTACACTAAATGCATGCAATGGTGTGAAATCATCCTAGAATAGGAATTGCTATATCATGAAGCACTAGATTGAATATATATCCAAGCGAAGTGACTATATGAGCATGAGATATTATAAGCTTTGGTTCTAGATTACTCGATCAATCAATTGTAATAACTAGGGGCACATTCACACAAAACAAAAGAAAAGAAAGGCAAAAACACACAAATTATTAGAAATAAAATAAAGGGGAAAAATAAGAAAAGAAAAGCGAAGAAAACCATCAAAACCGTCAAAACTTGGTGAGGTCCCCCAAGTGCACTGACACTACCCTGAATAGTCTAATTTTCCAAGTGTACTTATTTTATTACTAATTCAAAATAAATCTCTCTCTCATACAAATAGAAAATAAAATAACTACCATAGCAAAGTATGCTCCTCAACACTATGATTTGTCTCCTCTAATGCTCTCTCTTGTATGTCGTGGAAGAATTACCTGCTCCGCCTCATGTGTGTGTGAAGGCGATCCAAAGACAACCTTTCTCTATAAGTAGTCCTTCACAACTAAGGAAATAAGAGACAATGCCAAAAATAATTATGAAGCAATTATAAGAAGAATAATATAGAGCTATGTAAATAAACAAGCAAGGAGACAACACAAAAAAAACCTAAGTGCCTAAGGTTGCTAATATACAGGGTTGTTGCTCCCCAACAATAGTGTAAATTATTGAGATGAGAAATATTCATAGGATCCAAGTGTCTGATCTTGGATGGCTTGCGGTGTCTAACAAGTCGAATACAACAATCGCTACATCGACGCCTCTTTCGACTCTCGAATCATGAACAATCAGCTTAGTCAATAATGATCAAAATCCACATATGTGTTTGGGTAAAATAGATCAAGCATGTGTGAGTGATGAAATTTATTTCACTCTGCATGGAATGTGTATAGGCAAGTATGTAGAGTGTCGTCCATGGGAGAAAACAAGGATAGATCACAAAATTGAAACCCAATTTAAAGAGATATTTTTGTGGATTTTCAAATTTTTATATTTTTTATGGATTTTAATTTTGCAAATATATTTTTAATTAATATTTGTAATAAATATATAATACTATATAGGTGAGAGATATGCATAAAGATAAAGGGATATTTACACCCATAACCCTGAGTACTTCCATAATTATCCCAGGTACCCAAGATAATCATGAATTACATACAAGTCCTTGAGTAATGCTTAACTCTTGAACCCAAAACCTTGTGTTAATTTCCATCCAATTTCCCGTTAACTATGACGATATCCATCAAGAATTTAATATTTTATACCCTTTAACTTTGAGTTATTTACAACAAAACCATTGTCCCCTTCCTCCCTCCTGCGTCCCTTCTTCATCCTCTAAGCATCTCCCCCACCCAGGTCGAGGCCTCCCGCCGGCCGCCTCCCCCAGCAAACCCCCTCCTCCATCGCCTGCAACCCAGGTGAAGGCCTTCTGGGATCGAACCGCAGCCCCCCCCTGCAATCCCAGGTCGTGCCCACAGCGGAGGCGCCTCCGCCTGCACCCCTCCCCTCCGCCTACCATCGAGCTACAGCCCTCCCCCCTCCCGGCACCTCCAAGCATGGAGCCGCAATCCCAACACCCCCTTCCAGGCGCCTCTTGGGATCGGCATAGCCCCAGCCGCCCCTCGCACCCCCCTACTCGTCGCCCCTCCCGGGATGGAGCTCCAGGGAAACCCCCCTGCCCGCGCCTCCTCCACATGCAAGGTAGTGCCCTGGCGCCCCCTCCCTTCTACGAATCTGCCCCCCATCCCCTCCCCCGTGCGACTCCTCCTACGGATCTGCCCCCTCACCCCCCTGCGCCTCCTAGGATGGAACTCCCCCTTCCAGCGCGACTCCGCCGCCCCCTCCCCCCCTTCCCGCACGACTCTGCCGCCCCCTCACCCCCCCTTCCTCGCGCCTCTTAGGATGGAGCCCCCCCCCCTTCCCTCGCGACTTCTGGGATGGAGCCCCCCCTTCCCACACGACTCCTGGGATGGAGCTCTCAGCCTACGAATCCGCCCCCTCACCCCCCTATGCCTGTTGGGATGGAGCTCCAGGGAACCCCCCCCCCCCCCCGCCCGCGCCTCCTTCCGCTTGTAGTCTTGGTCGTGCCACGGTGCACCCCCCTTCCCCCTGTGTGCGTCTCCGCCTGCGAATCCGCCTGCAGATCCAGGCCCTGCTCCCCCTCCCTCCTAGGTCGGTACCACCTCCCCTTCCCTCCCCCTCCTACGAACCCACCTGTAGGTCCAGGTTGCACGTCCCTCGCCCGCACCTCCACCTACCCCCGCACTCCGTTGAAGAACCCATCGGCTGCAAGCTCCAGAATCAAACCCGTGTTCTTCTTTTTTTATTAATCTCAACCGTTAGATCATGGATGAGGTTAGATTAACTTAGCCATGTGGTTGAGTTAATGAAGTAAACTAACAGAAGGTCATGGGTGTAAAACGGAGTGGTTATTCAGGGTCTTGTATGTAATTCGTGATTATCTTGGGTACATGGGGTAATTATGGAATTACTCAGGGTTATGGGTGTAAATATCCCAAAGATAAAAGGAGTCTTATGTATTTTTAAAATATATCAAATAAAGTATGAATAACAAAATAAAATGTTTTGTATTATTTATATTTTTATTATTTATGGTATTTTTGGAATTTTTTATATTTTTATGGATTTAAAAATTAAAATACACAAAATAAAAAAAATAAAATACATGAACTTCAAATGGGCTAAAAAAATTTTTATCAGATCCGAAAGGGCTTAAAATCATTTTTTCTGTATAGTAGATAAAAAAGAAAAATTAAAGCATTAGAATATTTTTTATTTTTTAAGATTATTTATGATTTTTAAGTTTTTTTGTATTTTGCAATTTTTAAACTTTTTATATTGTATTTTTATGAATTTTGTATATGATATAAAATACATTAAAATACACCTACCCTATTTTTGGTAATTTTTGGATCTATATTTTAATTTTTATGATTTTTATATGTCAAAATAGTATAATATAGCTATTTTTGCACTTTTTAATTAGGAAAATAATAAGAAATACCTTAATAAAAATATATGTGGTATAATATAATGTAAGGTATTTAAAATAATTTTCCTAGATTTTTTAGACTTAAGTAGCTAATTCATACAATAAAAAATAAACAATAAACTGAAAACAGAAGGACTAATTTGAAATTTTAGAAATCTAAAGAATGGATTTGTGATAAAATAACAAAGTCAAGGGGGTAATCCACAATTTTTCCAATTTCACAATTTAAAAGCACCTGACATGAGCCTTTTGCAATTAAAATAAAAAGTCTAGGGCTAGCCAAGCAAATATCCCAATAAAATGTATATTCCAATTAAACTAGCAGGGACCAAATTGAAATTTTCAATAGTATTTTCTAAATTTTAGAGTAGGTTGAATAAAACTATAGGTATAATAATACAAAATTTCCACAAAACCCCTCGTGTGTACCGTACATGGGGTAATGTGGCTTGGACTAAAAAGCAAATAACATAAATCTCAAGATTCAAGTTACAAACTATCCAGAAGTTTTTGAACTGAAATATATATTGACTGGCCAAAATATAACTGTCTAAAATACAAGGGAGACTAGTGCATAATACCCTTAGTACGTGTGTTGGGGAACAACTAGGATCTGATCACTTAACCATGTGTCACTCTCCCTACAGTTAATACCCCTTCGCAGATGAAGGGTCGAGATTATGTCCATTGCCTCATATGACGGTGAGAATGGTCTTCAATCGGATGGTGGCTTATTACTGGAAGCTTGAGCTTCATCGAATGACAGATACATCATTAGGAAGAAGTGACGAAGAATATCAGCCCAACGACTTCTGATATGAGCTCCTGCGCAGCTCTGTCGCTCTCCCACTTGGCTGATGATCTAGAAACTCTCCTAGGACAAAGCCGAGCTTGCTGATGGTTGGAAGAAGGTCAGGGAACCAAGGAATGGGTCTTGGAGGTTATAGAGGAAACTTAGGTCCCTCAGATGGGTCCTTCTGAGATCGAACCTACATAGTTGGAAGCTTAAAAATGATGAGGGAGAACAATGGATGAGTTGGGTCGGAGGTTCTTAAGTAAAGGTAATGGAGGGAGACCCGACAGAACCAATCTTTGCAATATCGAGGTGAAGGAGGTGGTCTGAGGGATGAAGAAGTAGTCAGGAAAGTGAGGGACGTGGAATGGATGGCGAAGTGGGTTGGTTGATCAAAAATAAATGTTGGAGCTGCAAGCTCTGTAAAGGTTCTTTTTTGGGATTTTTTATATATTTAAAAACAAAATAAAATGAGCAAGAAGTAAATCTAAACTACTGTTACACTACGGAACGAAAATCAAGCAAGAAAAATAGCTCACCAAGGCTGGAGACCTAGGAGCAGAGCTTTGTCGGCAAGAGCACCCGATGAAGGTGGATATGCCTCCTCCTCCTTTGTCCTCACCCAAAAGCTGGTGTCGGGCCTTCCCATCACCAAGGCAGAGCTTCCTGAGTGCACAAGGGGGTTAGAGAGAGCAATTGGTGATAAAGGAGCAAAGGAGAAAAATGGAGGCTTATTTATAATGGCTGAAAAAGTGGAAAAAGAAATTAGGGTTTTAACTAAACCACTCGACAAGGATCAGATCAAAGTGGTCCTAGAAAGAAGTGTGATCCTATCTTTGATTTTCAAAAAGAAATCGGGGCCAAAGAAGCAATGGAGTTCACACGAAAATTTGGCGAAGACGGCTACCAGACCAGGTCTGACAAGTCGTAGAGGGGGAGGGGGTGTTGACCTGGGCTCAGCACTTGAAGCCACACGATTGGGCCACGTAGGCACCATGCATGCACGGAATGATAAAACAAGTAATTAAATGAAAGAATAATAAAATTAAAATAGAAATGATTTTATTTTAATAAACATAAAATATGAAATTTATTAATTATATTTTTTTGTGATTTTTATTTATTTTTATGACATAATTTTTGAGGTTTTGATTTTACATGTATATTATAGGTATAAATAACTATATATACTCTATTTTTTGTGTTTTATATTTTATTATTTTACATACATAATTTTTGTATTTACATTATTCTTATATACATATGTACATATTTTTATTTTATTTTTCTGAAGTTATTTATGCTCTTAAATAATGTGTGTGCATATATTACAAGTACTTTATAGGTATATTCACCTATGTGATTAAGTATATTATTTCATTCAATGAAATTTTAATGATTTTATTTTACTTTTATTATGTAAAAGTATTTTAAGTAATATTTAAAAATTTATAAAAATATAAGATGATGAAAACTAAAAAGGAAAAATATAATGAATATTATATACATGCAAATTGCACAATGAGGGCCCAAAAGACAACTTATGCATCTTAACTTAAAATTAAGTGAAACCACCTTCATAAAATAAATAATTTAATTTTATGAACCGTAAAGGTGAGTTGGTGAATTTTGAGTCTGTATATAGAAGATATATGTTTGAGAAGTTTTCTTTGCGCCTTTTTATTATGTGTGTCCTGATTACACTTTGCATTATTTCTAAGTGAAATAAATTTTGTAATTTTCTATATATTTTTATGTAGAATGTTCGTATTCAAATTTTATTGATTTGAGGTATAAAAATATGAAAAAAAATAGGTCTCAATATATATATTGACAAAATAGAATTAGGGTTTTAATTCTGATTTTGTGTTTTTTTTTCTGCCCTACCCCCCTACTTTATTCCATGTCGATAAGTCACTGCTTGACTTAGTCTCGAGAACCACGGTCAGTTAATATCTATGATATCTCTTTTATTTTTCTTTTCTTTTATTTATTCCTTCATTTTAGGGTTTAATAATAAGTATTTACATACACTGTATTGGTTAATATACAAGTGTTAATTTATGAGTATTATTGATATTTACATGCATTTATCTAGGGATTAAAGACTAAAATGAATGAATAAATGTGCATGATTGGCAATTCGTCACTACCTCAAGTTGATGGGCAAGCGGGGCTTGCTGACTCTGATAAATATACGGAGGTTGTAGCTGTTGGTATTGTGGAGGAAGAGGGTACTAATGATATTGTTGAGCTGCTAACTATTTTTGATGGTATTGATGGTGATATGCCAGCTGCTGATATGGTTGTCTCTAGGCATGAGTATTGTGTAGAGATTGTTGTTGGTGAGTTGGTGATGGATCGTTCTACCACTATGAGGTCGGTGGTATTCATACATGGCAGATGACTAGCCTGGATGGTGTTTGTCAGGACGGGTCGGTTGTGTTTCATTGCTCCAAATTGTTCACCTCATAAATGTTGGGTGACAGTGGGAAGAACAGCTCGGCGTAGGAAGGCCGGGGCTCCTGATTGTAGACCACCATCTATGTTTTGAAGCTACTACTGTGAAGGTACCAGATCAGGAGCTTGCACGTAGTTTATTTGTTGAACTGGTGACGGCTACCCTAGGCTCTGTTGCGGTTGTTACTCGATGGCAGGTGTCTCGACAGATGAGCTTGCAGACTGACACGTGTTTATTGTACTTACCAGAAGCTTTATCTACTTTGCAATATGGTCGAGCTTGTCCAAACCCATTGTTCAATCACAGTGAGTTTCCCGAGATCATGTGAATGCTTCTTGATGATGTCTACTTTGTACAAGTGGTTTTCAGTGATGCTGAGATTAGAGCTCTCATACATGTCCTCTTCTTGGGTAGCCGCCAAGTTGATAGTTTTGTGGAGGATTTGTAGTTGTTTTTTATATGTTTGGGAAGAAAAGAGAGCAGATTCTCCTCCAACCATTTCCTAAAAAAGTTTCCAAACCACATCTTCATCCTTATTGAAAGGTGATCCACCATAGACGACTTCCACCAGTCTTTGATTGTTCTCAGTCAAGCCCCAAAAGAAATGTTGTAAAAAGTTCGTCTTAGGAATGTTGTGATGGGGGCATTTCTTTAATATATCTTTAAACTTCTCCTACGCTTCATGGATAGATATGTGGGGTCCTTAGGAGAAGTTTGAAATCTTGGTCCACGCTGATTCAGACGATAGATGATGCATTCATGGCGATTATAATATTCACCAGATGCAATATGGCCAAATAGCAATCGATCAAAACCAAGTCAAAGATCTCTATGAAGAGGACTTGGCTTAATTTATAACCTGGGAAAGTCCAGGGTCGAACACAATAACACTGGCAATTATTTAATTTTAGTAAGGTAACAAATATCTATTTAGGTTATTTATAGGCTAACTAGGTCAAGAAAACACAAAAGAATACACTGAATGCGATTTTTAAATCATTTCATGCAATTGTAATATATGAGAAAACTATGATGTGATACGACAAAAAATAAATGCACTAATAAAACAAGCATGCTCCTGATGAATTAATTAACTTAATAGCTTGTGATTTAAATGAGCAATTGAAGAATAAACAGGAAAATCAATAATGTACTTCAACCATACATAATTATTTTTAAGGTAATTATAAGGATGATTAGACAACTTTTACTCTCTAAATGATTAAATAATAATGATAAATCAAAACAGTTAAACACATGCACTAAAATAAAGAGAAAAAAAGAGCATTCAAATGACACCTATTTCATTCAATTTGGATCAAAGGATCACAAGATATTAAAGAAACAATACAGAGGCACAACTGTAATAAAAAATTATTTTATTTATTTACAAAAAGGTCCAAATAAAACTGAATTTCAAATATAAAAAACCTCATGGATATTTTGTAATTTTCACATAATGCATAACTTATATGCAATATCTGAAATCTGAATGGGTGTGTTTGCAATTTTCTCAACATGTTCCGGGCCACGTGATCTATCAGGCTCGGATGGCATGCAGGTGCATGCCACATGGAGAGATATGGTACCTTCGGATCTGGTTCGGGTCACCCAAACCTCAGACTCGCTCACTCAAAGCTAGAGGTATGAAGTGTTTCTTTGAGTCTAGTCTCGGGGCCGATCATGACTGTTAGATTGGATCTACCTGATTCGATCTAATGGTTTCTGCTCCTTGTGTTCATCCCTCTCCTTCGAGTATGGCAGAGCCCGAGCGGAGCTCTGGTGTGCTATTTTTGTACCCTCCATTCTAGGGTGTTGCCAATGTAGATCAGAAGTTGTTCGTGCTTCCCTCGTGAAGATGTTGGACGCGATGCGAAACTCTAAGGAGATATGGAACTCCCGATCAGTGAGTGCTTGTCGGAGATGAAAGGCTCAATCAGAGCTCAAGAAAAATTTTGTCCATTGATGCTATATTCCTTCCTGAAATGATCAGCACATAACCAAAGCTCCCTGGAATCTATTGGGATGTAAATGAAGGTGAGGTGACGGCTCAATCGACGTGGAGGATCCTGAGCCTAGTGGATTCTTCATCTGTAGATGAAGGGGATGATGGAGGAGGACTAAGGAGGGTGAAATAGGCATGGGAAGTGAAGCTCTTGCTCTAGGTCTTCGCATCTTCTCTTGGGCTAGAAGAGAAGATCTCAAGCAGTCAGAAATGGTGGTGTTGCAGCACGAGGAACATCTCGTGTATCTCGCCTGACAAAGAACTCTGTGATCACTTAATGCAACTATCTATCCTGTCATGGAGGAGTAGGAGATTCAAGGAGGAAGGTTGCAAAAATGGTAAATAACCATTGCTGCGATCGGAGAAGGGGTATATACAGTGAAGATGGTTGGTGAAGGTTGCATCTCGACGATGGTTTCAACAACTGCAAACTGTCTATGGAGTTAGGATTAGGTGTTGTTAGGTGGTTGGCGTGATTTATGGAGGATAAGAGGTTGGTTTCAGAATTTAGTCTGGAGAACGGCTCGAGAGGTTGGGAAAATAGGGAGAGGTTGAACAGTTTGCTATGATTGAACCTCTTGGAGGGGGTTAGCCAAAGGTTAGTGATGAAGACGTGATCGTCTGATCAATATCGAAGGATCATCATTTTGGCGGAGTAGAGCAGATGAGATGCACCTGATCGAAGTGATCAACAGCCAGGAATGGAGCAGCAATGAGTGGCGCTCGACCGTGTGATCATAAGATCAGACGGTCAAGGATGGTTGCATATGAAATAAAAGGGTCGGAAGAGGAAATTCCCATGAAAATTAGAAAATAGGACAAAACACTCTAAAATCAATAATAAATAGCTAAAAGAAGTTACAGATCTCGATGAGATCTCTAACTTTCATGTAGAACTCGAAGAAAGAAACAATCATCTATACAAAGAAAATATTTTTGCAAGTAATTCTATGGTATTAAAATTACTTACTTTTATTTCTTTTATTATATTTTATTTTTAATTTATAAATTATGTTACAGTATTAATCTATTTTTTATTTAATTTTCAATAAATAATAAACACATAAAATAACAACGCTATAATAAAGTTATCTATACAATAATTAGAGGTAGTTATGTATAACAAATTAATTATTAGTTAGTGTTAATTTTTAATTATTGTAATTGATTTTCTTAAGTAATTGAAATGATATAGATGAATAATGTTGATAAATCTGGGATTTATCACCCTCCTATACTTAAGCTAAGCTCATCCTCAAGCTAATAAATAAAGAATGAATGAGTGAATTAGTGAATTCCATGTCATGTACATGTGTAGATACAAGGCTTAATCAATCCAGAACACTTAATTTTAGAGATCCTAAAACTCTGAGCTAAATCGTGTCTTACTCAAAAGGAATTCAACTTCTCCAATCATGAGACTCTCTAATAATACACATATATATATAAGATGTATGACTTATTGTTTTGACTGCATTCACAAGAATTTAGTCAAGATGTCACCCAAGGTTCCAATACAAGAAACTCTCCTATGGACCCAATCCTCAACACTAGGGATTAAATCTATTATTTCTTCAACTCACCATCTCATTAGTTTATCAGACTTAAAGAAATGTAGATGCCTAGGTAGATGATAGAGGGATGAGATTGTGTCATTTCTTCTCTCCCTCTCATTGGAATAAGGATTCTCTAAAGTGCATTCTTAACTCAACATAATATATTTTTGTTGTTAACAAGTGTGTTCGTCAAAAGAAGATGAGTCATATGTATTGTTTTCCTGGGAATGCATTGGGGTGTGTCTCATTTGAGTATCTAAGATACCTTCTACACGCAGACTTGTATCACTATATGATGCAAAGCCCTTTTTGAGGTACTATCCCGACTCATAAAAGTCTATGATTTTGGTCCAAATGGACATTTAAAAGGTTGGAGCACTCGCCACTGGTTTAAGATCTGTGGACTTTGTAATGCATGAGCTTTTCTCTTTATTTTTTCTTTTCTTTTTGGTTAGCTCAACTGCTTTACCAAGAATTGGTGCACATTGATCAACATTTTAATTTAATTTCATCACACCCTAGCACTTAGGTCAATATCAAGAGATTAATACAAGAACCAATTTCTTATGCTGGCTAAGATGCCGATACTCATGTTTCATGAAGCCTTTGCTAATTTTTTATCCCATCCTCGAGTATTATAAAATCTGGTCGAAAATTAAATCTCAAATCCCAGTTCCTCAAGTGAAACCTCATCTCATCTCATCTAAGTGTTCATCTGAAAAATGAAAAGTTGGACATGTTAGGAGGACCTAAGTTACAAAAAACATGATCTTTAGGATTTTGGATATCCTCAAGAAATGGTGCAGGCTCCTCCATATCCAACTCTTCTAACAACAGATTATTTTCCTCAATAGGCATCACTCTTTTTAAAGAACTCTTTATCAACTTGATCTTCCAAAATATGGAGTTCACATATAAACCCTCTTCAATGATTTACTCTGTAAGGGACTAAGAGTAGGCAACCTTTTATAGCCTAAGGACTCCAACGGTTCAAAAAGTAATTATTACACCTAAGGCACCCCTTCAAAAAATAAAACTTCTCTTGAGAAACTGAATTAGCTTTTCATTTTTATTATTTTTATCCCTTTATTTTTTTAAAGAATATGAACAAGGTTGTGCATAGTGTCAAAATAACATGTACCATTTTCAAGATTATTTGCAAAATATTTTCGCAAACCAATTAAATTAAATATAAAATTTTCCATATATTTTACAAACTAATTTTTACAAATAATTTCAATCCCTATATCCATAGGCCATAATCAATATACAAAAATGTGTGGAAGTATGAGCTATGAATAAAATTATATATGCAATACACACACACCCCACTATACTTTGCTTGTGCTATGTCTACATGGAACAAAATGAAGTGCAAGACATAGATCGTACTTAGAATAATGAGGAAAAATAATACAATGAGAAGAAAATTGGTCAGTCCCCCTTATACTTAGGATGTAAATAACCTAAGTGTTGGGCAGAAAGACACAAAAGATATGTACAAAAAGAATAGAAACAGATATATAAGAAAAATAGGGAATCAATCCCCCCATACTTAGGCTGAAAATGGTCTAAGTATAAAGAATAAAGGAAGGATAAAAGGATCGAGGAGATAATGAAAGACAACTGAGAATAGTATAAAGAAATAGGGTTGGATTCCCCCTATAATCAAGCTCTAAATAGCCTAAGTTAGGAGTAAGAAAGTAAAAAGAGAAGAATCCAAATCCTAAAAATAATAGTGTAAGTGTTAGTAAAAGACTATATGAATATGTAGGAAGCTGATTTTTATTATATATGAATCTTTAAGCTGTGACTTCCTGAGGTATCTAAAATATCTGCAAGTGACTCTATCTTCAAGAAGTTAATGACCTCAACTAGAGTCAGTTGTTCTTTAGATTCTACAAAGTGCTTCAACAGTTATTTGTTGACCAAGAAGGAAGGTGCATTATCTGAGATCTACTATCTGTACAGTGCCATTACTACGCACTTCCTTAACTATGTAAGGACCTGTCCATTATAATTTTAGTTTCCCATGGAAAATCATTAACTTCACATTGAAAATCCATACCTTTTGTCCCGAGATAAATTCCTTGCATCTAATATGTGAATCATGCCACTTCTTAACTTTGTCCTTATAGATCAAACTATTGTCATATGCTTGGCCGCAATTTTCCACTAGCTCATTGAGCTTTAGGTCTCTACAAAGATTTCCTAGGTGGAATATCTAATAAATCTTCTTTATTGACCATTTACACTTGTGAATCAATTCAGCGGGCAAATGACATGGCTTGTCATAGATCATTCTAAAAGGTGAGGTGCCAAGAGAGGTCTTGTAGATTATCCTGTAGGCCCACATGACCTGATACAACAACTGGGACCAGTTCTTCCTATCAGGACGAACTAAATTTTACAAAATACTCTTCATCTCCCTATTTGAAACCTCTACCATGTCTTTTGATTGTGGGAGGTAAGTACCAGTAACTCTGTATTCAAACTTGTAGTCCTTAGCTAAAGATTTCATCTCTCTGTTCACAAAGTGGCTACCACCATCAAATATCAAAACCATCGGAACCTTGAACCTTGAAATAATATGATCCTTTATAAACATACAAATAGTCCTACTATATGCGGCTTGGGTTGGAATAGCCTTCACTCACCTTGAAAGATAATCAACCGATAACAATATGTACTCAAATGCTGTTGGGAAAAGGACCTATGAAATCTATGCCCCATGCTTCAAATACATCACAGAAAGTCACAGGTTGCATGGGAATCTCATCATGATAACAACTGTCCATCCCATCCTTTAACAAAAAGGGCATGGTTATAGAAAATACATAGCATTTCGAAATGGGGTCAACCAATATAATCCACATTAGAGTACTTTGTAAGTAGTTCTTTTCCCCAAATGACGTCCTCTATTTTCTAATAAATGACAATGTGTGAGGACAATATGGTATTCCTCTTGAGGAATACACCTTCTCCATACCCAATCCGGTCCTTCAAATAAAAGGAACGGATCCTCCCTATGGTATTTCCTTGAATCCGTCAGTCAATACTGCTCCTAGTCCAACCATGAGGAATTTGCTTGGACATGATATAGTTCACCATGTTGACATACCATGGAAGTGCATTAACAACATAGATTGATTCATCCAGAAAAGTTTCTCTAAAGGTTTTGAATAAGGGAAATCCTTCAGCTCTAGTTGAGATAAATGATCAGCCACTACATTCGTAACTCTAGGTTTATCCTTAATCTTCAAATAAAACTCCTGGAGTAATAAAATCGACCTAAGAAAATGTGCCTTTGTGTCCTTCTTTTCTACGAGATACCAAATGGTTGAATGATAGGTATACACTATCAACTTGGAACCCAATGTTATCCATTTGAGCCTGAGGCGAACCATGTCTACAATAAATGTTATTGTAATATTTAATATATCAATAAAAGTTATTGATTTTTCACTCCTTGTCTGAGAATAAATGAATTAATGCACTATAAGGTCCCATAGTACAATTAGGGTTGTGTACCATATCCATATTAATGATCATACAGTTGATGATTCAATTTCTGAATCATAGAGGCTGGTGTTTGGATGAATATCTAAGGAGTTAGTTTGCACACTCATCAAGAATTGTCAAATGATCGTAAAGAGATGATCTCCGGCTAGAGAAGGAGATTGCAATCCATCTCTAAAGGTTGACATCTGACCTACCTGTTGATGTAGGTTCTTGATGAACGGGGAGATCGCAGAGGTCGTGTTGACTCACAAGGCGAATCAACAGTCGTTGATTTGACCTCAGACGAAATCCCCGAATCGATCAACAATTAACCCACAATAAATATATGCAATGAATATCAAAAATGTGGAGTTAAAATTTATTATAACTCTACATGTAAATGTGTATAGGTGTAAGTACAGGTAGAGGTCGAACACTGGGAGGCGAATGGTTGTATGTAATGTATCGTTCAATTATTCAATCAATTGTGCATGTCCTTTTATTGTTTTTGTGGGTTTTGGGTTTTGTAATTTTTTTTTATATTTTTGTTTTTATAATTTTTATTTTGATTTTATATTTTATACTTTTTTTTATTTTTTTTTCTTTTTATATTATTAATTATACAAATATATATACTATATATATATAAAGAGATATATATATATAAGAAGAGAGAGAGAAGTAATATAGAATATATATATATATATAAACATAAAAACTTAATATATAGACATATATTTTTTTTAATTTTTTTTTAATTTTTTTTTTATATTTCTAATTTTTATGCATTTTTCAATTCAAAAATGTCCACAATATAGGACTAAATAAATAGCCGTATATAATTTGGGTTTTTAAAAATATCAAATAATACCCAAAATTGCCCAAATTAATTTTCACATATTCATAATAATATATAGATAATTATAAAAGAGAGAAATGTATTTTTAGGTTTTTAAAGAGTTTTTCTAATTTTTATGTTGATTTTGGGGTTTTATGATTTTTATCTTTTTTCTTTTTCACTTTTTTAGGGTTTTTCATTTTCTGGACTCAATATGTATATAATTATACTATATGTATATTTTTTGGAATTTTTCACAAACATTTTCTAATTTTTTTGTATTTTCTAATTTAAACAGTACAAAAATGGCTTCTATTTCATTTTTAAGAATTAGGAAAAATGCAAAAAATGCAAACTAAAATATGGGCGTGAACAAGCATGGCATGGAGCATCTATCCTAATTTTTGTGGATTTTTAGAAGCCTAATAGGTATTTTTAATAAATAGATAAAGACACAAAAAGTAATTAAGCCTGGCAGGGGCATTTTTGCAAATAAAATAACATCTAGGGGCACAGGTGCAAAAATACCAGAATATTATAACGTGTTTTGCCATTTTAAGGACTAAAACTAATTAACTAAACCCGCCAGGGTCCCCTTGCAATTTAACCACCACGTGGGACTGCACGTGATCCGCACTCACAGGGACCAAAATGCAATTTCAGAAAGTATAGGGTCCTGGTTGCAATTTTTTCACAAAAATAATACACTGAATATTTTATTTAATGGACTAAACATAAACATGCGACTCTACAGGGGGACTTGTGCAATTTTACCACCTCACGTGGGACAACACGTGAGGTGACGTGGACTGGACCCAAGTGTAATATGCAAAAACTACAGGGGGTCATAAGCAAAATATCCACATTATTTACAACGTTATATTTATTTTACAAGACTCAAAATTAAATACAAAAAAGGCGGGGGCTAGATGTGCAATTTACCCCCAATAGGCGCTTTATCCGACGGCTGATCTTCGTTCACTTGACACGTGGCGCCTCCACGTGCGCCGATGACGCTTCGCCGATGGAGCTTGAGATTAGATCACCGGGGGTGATCTGACGGTCGGCACGATGCTTCATCGGACGATGGCTGTTGAAACTGGGCCTTCGTCTTCATCCAACGGCGGAGGAGCTGCGAGGAGGAACAGGGAAGAAGCCTCGCCGAGGCGAGCTTCCTCCGCTCGGATCTTGCTCTCCGGTCGGTCTTCTTCGCTCCTGAAGGTCCACAAAGCTTCCTGGAGGATATCTCTAGCTGCTGGAGGTCTCAGATCGACCAGAGGTTCACTGGAGCGCCCCCGCGAGGTCGGAGAAGGCAAGGGGCTCCAGGTACCGCCGGCGTTCGTGTAACGCGTCTCCTGGTGCTTCTCAACGCACCAAACCTGCACAGGAACTAGGCGCGGCTCGAGGCGATACTCCTCGGCCCAAAAATGAAGCTGTTAGCATAGGAAATGGAGGCGGGCGGCGATACTCCGGCGAAGTGGCGGAGGGGAGCATCGATTCGCGGAACCAAGGAGGCTCCGGTTGGTAGGGAGTGGGTGGAAGGTGGAGAAAGCGAAGAGGAACGAAAGGAGGGCGGAATGGTATCGGGTCACAGTCGGAAACAAGGTGAAAAGCTCGCCGGAGCAGAGCTCCGGCGAACTACGAATCGGGCATTCTAAGCTAACCTACTGAACTAAATGAAAAATAAAAGACGGGAATAAAATGCTGGAACCAAAACCTATCTAAAAATCATAAAATGCGCAGCTCTTATACCTGGGGGCCGCCAGGGAGCAGGGTGGTCGCCGGAGCACCACCGCATCAAAATTTCTCCGACCTCCGGCCAAGTCAAGGTGCTGGGTGACTCCTCCTGTCACGAGGAACACACCAGGAGCAAGAACAAGGAGTTTTGGTGGAGTGAAAATGGCCAACTTTGGCCGGGAAGTCGGAGGTTTTTATTTATAGACATTCCGAGGGATCCCCCATTGACCGGCGATTATTGGAGTATCTACACTATGTACAATGGATCTAAGCAATCGGCGCGAATCTTGGATGATCAGGGAACAAAATCTGTGAAGGGACTGTGGTCGATTGATGACTGTGGTGAGCGGGAAAAAGGGAGGAAATCGGGGAAAAGATCGTCCTCGTCACGTCAGACGGCTGGGGGTCGAGTTGACCTGCGGTCAACAGGCGCGACGCGCCCATTGGTCCACCTCAGCCGCTACACGCCAAAATAGGGATCCTTATTAAAAAATGAATTATTTAACCTAGTAAATGATTTTATTAGATTTTACTTATAAAATAAAAAATGTTTATAAATTAATGTAGTATTTATTTATGATTTGTATTTATTTTTTTGAAGTATTTTATTATGGTTTTATTAAAATAATGTGTATATGTATGTATTTTATATGTATTTTTGTATATTTTATTTTTAGTTTATTTATTTTATTTTATTATTTTAGTTTCCTATTTTATAATTTTATAACTTATCTTTGTGAGTATAAATATATTTTTATTTTATTTTTATGAGTTTATTTATATTTTTAAATAAATAGATGTATGTGTATGTATGTATACTTATAGGTATTTTACCTATATATTATATACATTTTATTTATTTGATGAATTTTATTTGTTTTTATTTTGTATTTGTATTTTTAATAAGTTATGTGTAATATATATATTTTTAGAAAAATATAGATGAATAAAATAATTAAAGAATGTTTTCCCCTTTATTTATATACACATGGGTAGCATAGGTATTTTGCCTAGGTATTATCTAGGCTTATTTTATTTTTGAAATTTCTTTTTGGTTTTCTTTTAATTTCAATATGTACATGTATTATAAATATTATTTATAAAATTCTAAAAATATAATTTTGTACAAATAATAATTATTGAACAAAATGAATATTTTAATCGGGCACTATGTACAATGAGGGTCAAAAACCTAACTTCCACAGATGGACTCCAAAAATTATGAAACCAATTTTATAAAATATATTATGGAATGCTATATACAATTAAAGGTGAGTTTGGGTGATTTGGAGTTTTTATTTGCAAGATATGGGTCTGTGAAGTTGAGATTTTTGGTTTTTATTTTGTGTATAAAATGTACACTGAGTCTTGTTTTTATATAAACTAAATTTTGTATTTTTATTTACATTATTATCTACAACTTTCATGTACAAAGTTTCTTTATTTGATGAATTAATAATTATGTACAAAATAGGTGTCAAAAATGCATAAATGCATGAATTAATAAATGAGATATTTATTGTATAATTGGCCCTTATCTCCCCCTACTTTATTCCTTGTCGACCAATTCCATGCTGGCCTTGGTCTCGGGGTTAGGGTCATAAAATATTTGCAATATTTTATTCCTTTTTCTTTTCTTCTCTTTATTCTATAATTTTGGCATTAAAAACCTTATTCTATGTACAGTAAATATAATAAATAATGAATGCTATTTTATACAAATTAATGCTATTTACATGCATTTGCTAGGGTTTTTAAGGCCAAAATGATAGAATAAAGGTGATGAAATGGAGATTCATCACCCCCCTATACTTGCCTTTGCTAGTCCCTAGCAAATACTTATGCAATAAGTACAAAAAGAACAAAGAATAAGAAGAAAAGAAAAAGTAAAAATAAAGAATTTAAAGAATAAATTGAATTGGTCATGATTATTAAACTCATCTGTACAAAATCAAGGTTTGGAGCTCAGGTTAGACCTTGGTGTGAGCATGTGTGTGGAACCTAGTCGGGAACCAAATTTAAAACACAACAGCCTTCGATAGTCACAGAACTTGGTTCAAATCACCTCAATAGCCAGGTCAGAACTAGCCTACATCATACGCAAACCCTTATGACTATGAAGCTGACTTGTACGGTGTAAGTGATAGTGGCTCTCCCCAACTGAAATGACAAAGGAGACTGACTTCTCCAGAATGACAACCCAATGATTCCCCAATCCAGCCCTCTACCGTCAAGGAGCGGGGTATTCCCTTCTAAGTTCAAGTGGCATCCAACTCAAGAGGAGGGGGGTGAAGAAAAGAAAAATGGACAGTAGCCAGTGTAGCTACCAATCCTGGGGATGCAAGACCAGTGTAGTCGAGTCATCCAGCTGCAGGCTCACATGGTGTAACTTTGATGCTCAAGCTTGCTTATTTTCTATACAACAAATATACATTCTCTTGCAGGCACTTTTATTTTTATTTACAAGCCTGTCCACTTTTTTGGATTTTTTTTTTTCAACATACTATGTACAGCAGCATTTACATAAGGACTTTTTCCTCTTGAGCCAGAAGACTATCCCTCTTTTGAAGCTTTATTGCAACCCACACTCTCCTGTCATTCGACATCATTGAAACTGGACCAGGTTGGGGTGCACTTCCCTCCCTAGATGAGGACGAATGTTTCCACCCGTGTGCGTCTCAGACTGGCAAATCCAACACCCTCACCACTCCAACTGAGTTGAGCCAAGTGAAAGGTGCAGGTGTCCAAGTTAGGTCACGGCCGTCAAGAGTCATGCGTGTGTTTCGAAAAGTTCTAGTTAGTCCACTGAGGTGACTTGAACCCAGCCCTGATTTCTCAAAGAATTAAGTCTGAATAGACCTGAAGTACCTTAAACCTAGTTCCCATAAGGTTCCAGTGCGATTAGGTGCGGTAAGGTCCAACCAAGCTCCAATCTTCGACTTTATTGGACTAGTTCAATTATCAAGCTCAATCAACGAATATGAATGCTATGCAAATGCTATTTCAAATATGCAAAGAATAATGGAATTTTTCACAGAATTCGAAAGATTTTTACACAGAGAAAGAATTTTTGCAAAATAAAACAATTTTGGCACTCACAGTAGAAAATATGTACAACTATTTACACGGGCGTGCCGCTTTATTTTACAAGAATTAAGAATTTACAATTTAGTTTTTATTTATAAGCATATATGTACACTTATTAAAGAATTGTGTTTATTTATTTCTATATATATTATATTAGTTATTATTATATGTGACTATTCCTCAAATTTATTTGACACAAATTTTTCAAACAATTTTTGAAAACTATAGTCCAAAATAATTTTTACAAACATTTTTACAAACATGTACACACATTTGAAAATCATTTTGCAAAGGTTTTTCAAAACAGTATATATAGATTTTTCAAAATATTTTTGCAACCATTTTTCAAACCATTTGCAAATCATTTTTCAAACATTTTATTTCACACAAAGAAAATAAATCTTTACAAACCACACATCTTTACACAGGTTAAAAACATGTAACAAAACGTTTTCAAAATAGTTTTCAATAAATGTTCACAATACTTTTCAAACTATTTTTCAAACATTTTGCAAAAAACATTTTCACCTAATTTATTAATCAGTATATACAAAAAGAATTTGAGGAATAATCCCATCTTTTTATTAAGGATTTTTAACGAATTTAAAGAATTATTAGCCATATTATTACGAAAGTACGAGTTATGGCTAAAGTATATACATAGTATATACGACCCCCCTATACTTAGCTTGAGCTATGTCCTCATAGATCGAAAAGAAAATAGAAGACATAACTCGTACTGAGTATAGACAAGTCTAAAGAATAAGAATAAGAGACAAAGGAAATAGAAGTTGACCGTCCCCCCTATACTTAGGATCAATAATCCTAAGTATAGCAGACTGTACACAAAGCAGGGAGGGTCAAGGGTGGGAATAAATAGATCAAAGAATTAACAAATCAGGGGTGCACCCCCCTATACTTAGGACAAAGTACATCCTAAGTACAGAAAACTGACACAAAGGGGTGACACCTTTTATTTAGATACAGAAGATAGAAAAAGGAAAAGAAGAAAAGAAGAAAAGGATAAGAAAAGATATATATATATACAGATAGATGAAAAGATCGTGGAGAATATACACATCACTCCCCCTATACTTAGGGTGAGATATCCCTAAATATAGGCAACAAAAGGAGTGACGAAAAATGTGCAAGGAAAGAACAACTCGGTGCGTACCCCCCTACACTTAGGACAAGGTACGTCCTAAGTGTAGTCACAAAGATATGGCGATAGATCTAGGGCACACATAACATGCGGGAGAAAGGATGAACAGAATACACATATATACAAGCGGTGAAGAGACTGGTGAAGTACAGGACAGTATCTGACAAGCGACTACCGTGCTCTCGTCGTCGTCTCCCTGTGAGAACGAGGACACGGTCAGAAGGTGAAAATACACCCGAATATGCAATCAAGTGGGTGTCAGCTACCGGGGTCAACAGATCGAAAGGATAGATATCGGGTCCGGTAGCATGAAGCAGTCAATCGGCTCATATGGTCAACATGAGGGAACAGAGCCAATACCGTAAAACCGAGAGGAAGAAAGAGCAGTACAGACTCCTCCTAGTCAATCATGGTCTCAGATAGATCAGAAATAAGGCATATGAGACTGTGTGCTGCACGGTGGTGATATAATCTGAAAGTCACAAGAATACACCGACCAACACAATATGTGGCTCACTCCTGCGAGGGTCCTCAAGGTGAGCAAAATCAGAGAATAATTAGAGTACTCGGCTCCGTGCTCCAACAGACAGGAGACACAACCAGGGAGGAAACCGAGTACATAAGTCAGAAGGTCTGGCTTCGTGCTCCACCAACGGGGAGACACCAGAAATGAAGCCGCGTACCTAGAAAATGATGTACCCTCCCGCAGATAACCCTCGGAGAGTGGTACATGCTAAGCAATGAATAATCAGAACAGAAGCTCACCCTGGAGAGGGTCGTCAAGGAGAGCGGGCTCAAAGGAGCCTGATCCATCAGACGGATCACAGAGACGGTCTCGATAGGCGACAGATCGGCTACCAGCAGAAGAGACCGATAAATCAAGAAAGTGTGGCAGCGTCCCGCAAATAACCCTCGAGGAGCGGGCTGTCAACTAGTCATGGAAATAGCAGATATCAAAAACTCAACCCTGCGAGGACCGTCAAGGCGAGCAGACTCAAAGGAGTCTAATCAGATGGGTCCCATGATCCGCAGATCGGATAGGGAACTCAGGATGGGACCAAAAGTATTGCATATCAGACGACCCGGCTCCGTGCTCCAACAGAGAGGAGACACAATCAGAAGGTGGGAACCGAGCGTAAATAGAGTGTCGCAGCCTCCCGCCGATAGTCCTCGGAGAGTACTGCGATCTAGGCAGGGAATAGTCAGAAAGTGCCTCTACCTTGCGAGGGTCGTCAAGGAGAGCGGGCTCAAAGGAGCCGGATCCATCAGACGGATCCACATAGTGGTCTCAGTAGTCGACAAGGCGGCTACCAACAGAAGAGACCAATCAGATCTGAAATATGTCGTAGTCTCCCGCAGATAACCCTCGGGGAGCTACGAACTAATCAAATGAATAATAAGAGCTCATCCTTGCGAGGACCGTCAAGGAGAGCGGACTCAAAGGAGTCTAAACAAGTCGGTCTCATGCCCCAACAGATTAGGCGCATAATCAGAAATGGAGACCGAGTGCACAAATCAGATGAGTCGGCTCCGTGCCCCAACAAGGTGGCAGCACAGGAAATGAGTGAAGCCGATCGTAAAGAAAGTGTCATATCCGTCCACAGATAGTCCTCGGGAAGCGATGTGAGCTATGCAGTGAATAATCAGAGTACATCTCGTCCTTGCGAGGGTCGTCAAGGAGAGAGAAGGGCTCGAAGGAGCCGGGCCCATCAGACGGATCCACAGAAATATAGTCTCGATAGACGGCCGACCGTCTACCAGTAGAAGAGACCATTATAGCAATAATGTGTCATAGCCTCTCGCAGATAACCCTCGGAGAGCTATGAACCAGGCATGGAATAATCAGAAAAGTGGAGCTCTGCGTTGCGAGGACCGTCAAGGAGAGCAATCTGACAGTTGGCCTCGTGTGCCGACAGATCGGGCACACAGTCACAGAGGGAGGCCAATCAAGCATATCAGCTGACTCGGTTTCGGGTCCCATCACAAGGTCGACCCAAGTAGTGTATGAAACCGCAGTCCTAGAAATTGCCGCATTTTCCCGCAGTTAGTCCTCGGGGACAAATGCGAACTAGATCAATGAAGGTCATGGGAATGCTGGCCTAGAGTCTCAGGTCCTCAAAATAATGCGAATCCATCAATCTACAGGAGGGCATAAGATCATGGGAGGGAGAAAATCATCAGGCCAATCACAAAACATCCCTCAGGTCAATCCAGTAAGCTGAGATGGCACGAAAAATAGTCAAGAATTCTCTAAGTGCCATGGTGGATCAAAGAGTCAGGAGATCAAGGACGAGTCAATCAGGAAGATGAGAGATCATGTAGGATCCACACACACTTATCAAGAAATCCAAAGTAGAATAATCCGTCAATCCTCAAAGATCAAGATGGGTGGAACCTCAAATAGATAGATCAATCAATGCTCATGATATCATCATCCACTCATCGCAGCACATCACATCCTTAATCCGGTGTGCGAGAACTAAAATTCCTCAATAATGCATCACACCTATGCTCTATGCATCAGCAAAAATCCTCAAGAAATCCATATGCATGTATCAAAGACAAATCCACCAGATCGATCTCAGCAGCATCAACATCATGGGCCCGGCTTACACAAATAATCTTGTATAAATAATCCTCGATGCGGGCCTCATCAATATGCACAACATTCCCGAGTAAAGGGAGAGATGATACGGGGGACACGAGGAAGATGGTTAAGAAGGGTAACACAATGGGGTGGAGAAGCTGATTGAGCGTGCGTGCCAATATCGTAGGTGGTAGAAAGGTGATACAGAGGGTACGAGGAGGGCGGGCGAGAAAGATCGAGACATCGACAAAATTGGGTGTTCCACACAAGGCGGGAACACCGTCAAAATTGTGGTTCGAAGAGGTCTCTCCTCGAACCAGGGAAGATGGTACGATGGATACATAGAAGATGGTGGAGAAGCGGGAAACAAAGGACTTGGTGAAGAATGATTGAGCTCAAGCGCCAATATCATGACTCGATGCAAAATGAAGAGGTCTATTTATAAGAGAGATAGAGAGACTCAAAGATGAAAAATGCATGACTCACACGGACGGGACCGATGACTCTAATAATGAATGAGAAACACAACGGACTCCAAGTCACAATCAATACAAGGCAAACCCTCAATTCACCTACTCGACACAGTGAAGACCGTCAGATGACGGTCATTTATCTTTTCGGTTTTAGAGTTAGGTGAGAATCACAAAGTTGTACAAACACTTAGGAGGCTTGATAGGATTTGGGCTCTACTCCTTAGCGTGTACGTGAGCACTTAAAACGCATACAATGAGGGGGTTGCTCTCCCCAAGACAAGGAATCCATTACGTTTTATTTTTAAGTCCAATAGAGTTAGCAGTCCCGATTTTATTTAAGTTATCACTTTTTTTTGGGTATTTTTAATGTACGTACCTATCGAGGTTCCAATTTCCATTAAGCATCCTAGGTTGGCAAAAACAGAGGGAGAAGATCGAAAAAGCCATGCAAGTCAGAAATCGATGATGCATGCTAAGTAAGAAGACTTACAGTGCTTCCCAGCTCTCTCCATGCGGGATGCAAAACAGAATTTGAAACCTATGCTATATGCAAATGCAAGTCGAAGAAATCGCCCTAGGATAGTAACTGCTATTATCGTGAAGCACCACAAGTCGGTTACTTATCCTTAACCGAAAAGTCCGGTCTTGGCTCACCCCTCCTCTTCTCGACACGCTCGAGTTCAGGAGTAGCGCTTGATGGGGCTTGCTCACGGCACAGGGGTTAAGAGATAAATGAACCGACTGTTTGAATTTGACTAGATCCAAAACGCACTATAGGTACATGCAAATATAATTAGAGTGTTTGGACCCAATCTATCGGCAAGCAACTCCTAAGCTAGGGCTCATTCACGCAAAATAATAAAAATAAAAAATAGAAAAGAAAAGGCGTCAAAACCATCGAGGCCCCCAAGGGAACAATCCCTCGGGCAATGGACCTCGGGAGTCGGAGTGCACCTGTGAAAGTCCTGTATTATTACAAAAGTCTAAGGGTCACTCTCTCACATGAATATACATAATAAGATAAAGGAAATAAAATTCATGAAATAGAGACTGTCTTCAAAAATTCTCCTTCTTCTGTCATGGATGCTCTCTCCTGTTGGCTGGCATAGAGGAGCCAACTCCACCTTGCTTGGGTGCACAGGTCCTCCTAAGGGGTCCCCCTTCGCTTGGCGTCCCTCGCATCAAAGACAAAAAGAAAGAGATGGTCAGCGCAGTCAATCAATAATATCAAATAAAAATAAAACTAAAAATCTCATAAATAAATAAATGAAGGACATGAACAAAGAATCGAATAAATGAACAAATAACCACACAAAATCATACAAAATCCGTTGCCTCCCCGGCAACGGTGCCATTTGATGAACGGGGAGATCGCAGAGGTCGTGTTGACTCACAAGGCGAATCAACAGTCGCTGATTTGACCTCAGACGAAATCCCCGAATCGATCAACAATTAACCCACAATAAATATATGCAATGAATATCAAAAATGTGGAGTTAAAATTTATTATAACTCTACATGTAAATGTGTATAGGTGTAAGTACAGGTAGAGGTCGAACACTGGGAGGCGAATGGTTGTATGTAATGTATCGTTCAATTATTCAATCAATTATGCATGTCCTTTTATTGTTTTTGTGGGTTTTGGGTTTTGTAATTTTTTTTTTATATTTTTGTTTTTATAATTTTTATTTTGATTTTATATTTTATACTTTTTTTTTATTATTTTTTTTTCTTTTTATATTATTAATTATACAAATATATATACTATATATATATAAAGAGATATATATATAAGAAGAGAGAGAGAAGTAATATAGAATATATATATATATATAAACATAAAAACTTAATATATAGACATATATTTTTTTTAATTTTTTTTTAATTTTTTTTTATATTTCTAATTTTTATGCATTTTTCAATTCAAAAATGTCCACAATATAGGACTAAATAAATAGCCGTATATAATTTGGGTTTTTAAAAATATCAAATAATACCCAAAATTGCCCAAATTAATTTTCACATATTCATAATAATATATAGATAATTATAAAAGAGAGAAATGTATTTTTAGGTTTTTAAAGAGTTTTTCTAATTTTTATGTTGATTTTGGGGTTTTATGATTTTTATCTTTTTTCTTTTTCACTTTTTTAGGGTTTTTCATTTTCTGGACTCAATATGTATATAATTATACTATATGTATATTTTTTGGAATTTTTCACAAACATTTTCTAATTTTTTTGTATTTTCTAATTTAAACAGTACAAAAATGGCTTCTATTTCATTTTTAAGAATTAGGAAAAATGCAAAAAATGCAAACTAAAATATGGGCGTGAACAAGCATGGCATGGAGCATCTATCCTAATTTTTGTGGATTTTTAGAAGCCTAATAGGTATTTTTAATAAATAGATAAAGACACAAAAAGTAATTAAGCCTGGCAGGGGCATTTTTGCAAATAAAATAACATCCAGGGGCACAGGTGCAAAAATACCAGAATATTATAACGTGTTTTGCCATTTTAAGGACTAAAACTAATTAACTAAACCCGCCAGGGTCCCCTAGCAATTTAACCACCACGTGGGACTGCACGTGATCCGCACTCACAGGGACCAAAATGCAATTTCAGAAAGTATAGGGTCCTGGTTGCAATTTTTTCACAAAAATAATACACTGAATATTTTATTTAATGGACTAAACATAAACATGCGACTCTACAGGGGGACTTGTGCAATTTTACCACCTCACGTGGGACAACACGTGAGGTGACGTGGACTGGACCCAAGTGTAATATGCAAAAACTACAGGGGGTCATAAGCAAAATATCCACATTATTTACAACGTTATATTTATTTTACAAGACTCAAAATTAAATACAAAAAAGGCGGGGGCTAGATGTGCAATTTACCCCCAATAGGCGCTTTATCCGACGGCTGATCTTCGTTCACTTGACACGTGGCGCCTCCACGTGCGCCGATGACGCTTCGCCGATGGAGCTTGAGATTAGATCACCGGGGGTGATCTGACGGTCGGCACGATGCTTCATCGGACGGTGGCTGTTGAAACTGGGCCTTCGTCTTCATCCAACGGCGGAGGAGCTGCGAGGAGGAACAGGGAAGAAGCCTCGCCGAGGCGAGCTTCCTCCGCTCGGATCTTGCTCTCCGGTCGGTCTTCTTCGCTCCTGAAGGTCCACAAAGCTTCCTGGAGGATATCTCTAGCTGCTGGAGGTCTCAGATCGACCAGAGGTTCACTGGAGCGCCCCCGCGAGGTCGGAGAAGGCAAGGGGCTCCAGGTACCGCCGGCGTTCGTGTAACGCGTCTCCTGGTGCTTCTCAACGCACCAAACCTGCACAGGAACTAGGCGCGGCTCGAGGCGATACTCCTCGGCCCAAAAATGAAGCTGTTAGCATAGGAAATGGAGGCGGGCGGCGATACTCCGGCGAAGTGGCGGAGGGGAGCATCGATTCGCGGAACCAAGGAGGCTCCGATTGGTAGGGAGTGGGTGGAAGGTGGAGAAAGCGAAGAGGAACGAAAGGAGGGCGGAATGGTATCGGGTCACAGTCGGAAACAAGGTGAAAAGCTCGCCGGAGCAGAGCTCCGGCGAACTACGAATCGGGCATTCTAAGCTAACCTACTGAACTAAATGAAAAATAAAAGACGGGAATAAAATGCTGGAACCAAAACCTATCTAAAAATCATAAAATGCGCAGCTCTTATACCTGGGGGCCGCCAGGGAGCAGGGTGGTCGCCGGAGCACCACCGCGTCAAAATTTCTCCGACCTCCGGCCAAGTCAAGGTGCTGGGTGACTCCTCCTGTCACGAGGAACACACCAGGAGCAAGAACAAGGAGATTTGGTGGAGTGAAAATGGCCAACTTTGGCCGGGAAGTCGGAGGTTTTTATTTATAGACATTCCGAGGGATCCCCCATTGACCGGCGATTATTGGAGTATCTACACTATGTACAATGGATCTAAGCAATCGGCGCGAATCTTGGATGATCAGGGAACAAAATCTGTGAAGGGACTGTGGTCGATTGATGACTGTGGTGAGCGGGAAAAAGGGAGGAAATCGGGGAAAAGATCGTCCTCGTCACGTCAGACGGCTGGGGGTCGAGTTGACCTGCGGTCAACAGGCGCGACGCGCCCATTGGTCCACCTCAGCCGCTACACGCCAAAATAGGGATCCTTATTAAAAAATGAATTATTTAACCTAGTAAATGATTTTATTAGATTTTACTTATAAAATAAAAAATGTTTATAAATTAATGTAGTATTTATTTATGATTTTTATTTATTTTTTTGAAGTATTTTATTATGGTTTTATTAAAATAATGTGTATATGTATGTATTTTATATGTATTTTTGTATATTTTATTTTTAGTTTATTTATTTTATTTTATTATTTTAGTTTCCTATTTTATAATTTTATAACTTATATTTGTGAGTATAAATATATTTTTATTTTATTTTTATGAGTTTATTTATATTTTTAAATAAATAGATGTATGTGTATGTATGTATACTTATAGGTATTTTACCTATATATTATATACATTTTATTTATTTGATGAATTTTATTTGTTTTTATTTTGTATTTGTATTTTTAATAAGTTATGTGTAATATATATATTTTTAGAAAAATATAGATGAATAAAATAATTAAAGAATGTTTTCCCCTTTATTTATATACACATGGGTAGCATAGGTATTTTGCCTAGGTATTATCTAGGCTTATTTTATTTTTGAAATTTCTTTTTGGTTTTCTTTTAATTTCAATATGTACATGTATTATAAATATTATTTATAAAATTCTAAAAATATAATTTTGTACAAATAATAATTATTGAACAAAATGAATATTTTAATCGGGCACTATGTACAATGAGGGTCAAAAACCTAACTTCCACAGATGGACTCCAAAAATTATGAAACCAATTTTATAAAATATATTATGGAATGCTATATACAATTAAAGGTGAGTTTGGGTGATTTGGAGTTTTTATTTGCAAGATATGGGTCTGTGAAGTTGAGATTTTTGGTTTTTATTTTGTGTATAAAATGTACACTGAGTCTTGTTTTTATATAAACTAAATTTTGTATTTTTATTTACATTATTATCTACAACTTTCATGTACAAAGTTTCTTTATTTGATGAATTAATAATTATGTACAAAATAGGTGTCAAAAATGCATAAATGCATGAATTAATAAATGAGATATTTATTGTATAATTGGCCCTTATCTCCCCCTACTTTATTCCTTGTCGACCAATTCCATGCTGGCCTTGGTCTCGGGGTTAGGGTCATAAAATATTTGCAATATTTTATTCCTTTTTCTTTTCTTCTCTTTATTCTATAATTTTGGCATTAAAAACCTTATTCTATGTACAGTAAATATAATAAATAATGAATGCTATTTTATACAAATTAATGCTATTTACATGCATTTGCTGGGGTTTTTAAGGCCAAAATGATAGAATAAAGGTGATGAAATGGAGATTCATCAGTTCTCTATATAGGAATAGAGATTTGGAGGTGTCTGATAAGTTAGGTCAAAGAGTTGACTTAAGAGATCAAGATAACCAAGACCTATGTCGTATGTTGTTACGATATAGGCACACATCCTCTGATCGGAGACAGATGTGTTACTATATGTCCGAGTATGTACATTTGGCAGACCGATAGGTTGATGACCTATTCAAGGTCTATACACCGGCAAGCGGGTGTGTATATGAGGGAATATGAGTAATATGATCTCTCAAAGGGATCATACAGTTTCAGTACAGAACTGAAAGACATGATCTCACTCTTGAGGTATTGGGACCAATCAAACTCCATGCATGGCCGTCTTTCTTTTAAAGAATGACAAGAATTTATAGATATGGTATATGTTTTTGGAAAGCATATGATCGATACCAAATTCCAATGATCAAATGGAAAACTTAATGATAAAACCCTGAAGGAGACAGTCTAAAAGAGATGTAAACTCTTCGAGTTTATTCTAGGTTTTCTAGTATGCAAGATGTACATGTATTAGGAATACCTAAGGATTATGTGATCATAAACAATTGTATAGCCATGACGCTTCCATTTCGAGAGAGTGATGAAATAGGTTTTGATTTTAGTGACTCCTCTCAGTAGAGAAGTAATCTAATCTTTGTCCAAATGTTGGACATTGATCTGTATATGATTCAGATGCAATGAGAATATTAAAGTTATTGTTTTGATTTAATCAAACATCTATGAGAGGTTCTCGAGATCTGGATTTGAGATATGATCTCAATATCCAAGTAACTATACATGGAATGCACAATCACACTGACCATATCTCCAAGTAAAAGCGGAAAGAGTTCAAGAATAATTTCATTGATGAATTATGTATCTAAGCATTGAGAAATTGGTAACTAAATGTGATTTAATTATCATGAATAATGTGATTGTGATTCATATTATTTAGATACATGAGAGTGACAATCCATGATAATTAAATGTAATTTAAATATCAAGGATATGAATAATGTGGATTAATCTATCCACATTAATCAAATATATTATAAACATTATTTATAATATATTAGAGAGAGCTAATTGTAAATAGTTTTAAGAATTAATTGTTGATGTAAATTAGATTCACATTGGTTAATTAATTAAAAATACAATTTACATTTTATTTTGGATGTGTGAATATGATTCACATTATTTAATGACATGATTGAAATATTCACAAAATAAATTTGAAATTATTTTTTGTGAAATAATTCACAACAAAAGTTGTTACAAATAAATAATGGATTATGTGAGATATAAAATCTCTCATAATTATGATGACATGTTAGCTTCCATATATAGAGGGTGGACGGCCACCTTTGACTTAATCAAGAGTGGATGTCCCCCCTATATTTAGAAAGGAGACCTCTACTTTATCCTTCTATCCCTATTGGTTTAATTAAATTTAAAATGTTGATGATAATTATATATATTATTTTAATGTAAATTAGTTGGTTGTTGTAATTTTATATAAGAAAATCACGGCCATTGAATAGAAACACAAATCAATCTCAGTCGTTGATTTTATGTTTCACATGGATTGTGATCCATAGACTCCCAAAATACTATATAAGAAGAGGCAACCCTATCTCTTCTTTTACAACACTTTGCAAGTCTCTTTCTTTCTCTCATTCTCATCACACCCCTCCCCCTCTGAAGTGTGGTCTTCTACCCCTTGTGCTAGAGAGAATCGCCATCGTGGTTACGTAGTCATGTTGCTGCTTCAACTGCTCATGGATCTCCTATTTATTTGATGATCCTCGCTCGTGAAAAATAAATTTGATTTTGTGAGACAAAATCAGGACGCTCGAGGTCCGAATAATTATCTTGAATTGCGAGAAGACTATATCTCATCAACATGCTTGCAAGCATCTCCTCCTTTTGGTCGAACTTGAGATAAAAGGTCTCTTCCCTTAGAGACAACAATTTCAACCATTCTTCAATAGGTATTCCTATATATTTTTGGTTACGATGAAATGATTTGATAAGTTTTCTCGAATCATGTGGTTTCTTCTCTTTAATTTTTTTCAAAATTCCACTATCCCAAGCAACTAATATGACTAGTCGCTCCCGATCGCATTAGATGAGATGATCACACTTCTGCTATGTGCTTAAGGCTTTTCCCATAGCCTTAAAGTGGTATCAGAGCCTTGGTTGAGGTCTTGGATATGATCTGAAACCTAGGTGATCAAGGATTAGACTTCAGATGCACGTGAATCATTATTTTTACATTGCATGAAAGATTCGATTTGATTTTTTGCTAAACTAAACACCTACTATTTGTGCATGTTTAGATGTGTTTTTTGGTTATGAAAATGTATATAGAATGTATAAATATGTCTCAAAAAAAGTAACCTATTATTGGTACCAAAAGTGCATGAAAATGATTCTAAGAGTTCCCATTATGGAAATTATTTTTGCATGTATTCACAGATCTGTAAGAAAATTTTTTTTGCTTATTGTTTTCCCATCATAAACACTTAGATTAAGTAGATAATCAAACCAGCAAAATTCTCGAATTTATTTCACACGATTCTGAGTCTATTTGCCCTAGATGTTCTATATTTAACGAAGATGGGTTGGAAGATGATTAGATCATCAAAACTCTGTGCTTATTGTGTTTGTTATTCAATGGAATGGAAATTATGAAATTGCCTTTATTAATTATTATACCTAATAATTACTGAATTAATTATTTAATCATCATAGTCCATTGAATGAATGTTTCGTGAAAACCCTAGTTTAAACTACAATAGTTGCAAGTCAATCTTTACGTGCAAAACATGGTTGTTTGATATGCTTAGAAATTTTATGATGTCAAAATTGTTTTAAGATGTCTAATATTTCTGAGATTATTATATAGTATAATGTAAATAATAAAAGTTGATTATTAAAATCGTAAGTACGTTGGCATTATTTTGTATTGTTCTCAATCGAAACGGTGAAGGTGTCTAGTCCAGGTATGCTGGCTTGGTTTACTAATTAGTGCCTTGAATATCAAGGAAATGCTCCCTCCCAGCATAACTCGAGTGTACTGGCCAGATCTAATTTTGAGGAAAGAATAATATGAGTATGTCAAGTTGTACTATAATTATTAAAATATAGAATAATGCATACTAGTGAGGGTGTACAATATATAGTAATATCAAGAAAATCCTAATTGTTTTGTTGGTTGATTGAATTGGAATGATAATTAATTTAATATGATTAAATTAATTAGATATAATTAAAATAAATACTCTATTATGAATAGAATTTATTTCCCTTGGAAGAAATAATTATATAGATATGATTCATAATAATTAATTAAAATTTGAAATTAATATGGAGGATTACATAAGTGACATCCATGGTCTCCCGTCAAGGTGAATGGTTATGTTGCCATGGATTGTATGTAGGAGACATTTGTCTGAAGTGACAGCTCATGGATACAAGTGCACATGGATCAAGCTCTTTTCTTCTTGAAATATTAAGTACATATGCGTAGTGACCCCAATATCGGTTCCTCATATTACTGGGGCGACATTGGATTGCCCATACCAAGTTCTAATCATGTTGATGGTTGGTTCAATTAATGACAAGTCAACATCACCTTGGGGGAGGTGGGCACATGTGTTAAAGATCGAATTGGGAATGCAAGTTGAACTTGCAAGGCAGAATATGTTCCCGTTTTTTTACCCAAGTTATAGTTTCTCATATTATTAGGATGTAACAAAGGTAGAAAAGGAGATCCCAGTTCTTGTTAGAGATATAGTGGTAGATATATTTCTTGCTTTGAAAGTGATTAAGGAAATGAAATTTTAGAGTTGAAAGGCAAGACTAATTTGATTAAAAATCATTAATCAAAGTTTCAAATATTGAATATATAATTATTCATATATTCTAATTAGTGCATTCTTCATTTCAGGCAATGAAGTCCATGAACTCATTCGGTAGGCTTCTGGAGGTCAACTAGTTGATCGTACCAAATTACTTAGATTGGATCCGTAATTTTGATCTTGTCATTTCTAAAGACTGCATATCTTATATGTTATATAAGGACAATAATAAAAACCCAAACACTGGAAGAAATCAAGTACAATGAAAAATATGATGAAGATCATTCAATGACTAGATGTTATATTTTGGGACCTCTCTCCAATATGCTTCAGAAGAAACATGTGGAGATGAATAATTACTAGGATATAATGTTGAATCTCAAGGAAATATTCGGTGATGTCAACTGCACTCAGCGTTATAACATTATGAAATAGTTTATTCGCTGCAAAATGCATGAACGGACTTCAGTTAAAGAACACGTACTCAAAATGTTTGGGTACCTCTCTGTATTGGAAACTCGCGGGGTTGAGATGGACTTATATATGTAGTCCAACTTCATTCTATTGTATCTGCCCAAGTCTTACAATAAGTATGTGGTATCATTCCACATGAACAAGATGAACTTGTCTAACACTGAGTTGATGGCTTTATTAAAGTCTATAGAAGATGTAATGAGGAAAGAGAATCCCTCTAGCAATGCTATGGTCACACAGGTCAAAGGGAAGCACGAGCGGAAGCAAGCGTCTCGAAAGGGTCTGGACCAGAAGAAGAATAAGAATAAGACTCAAGGTGTTGGCTCATCTTCTAATTCTTCTGCACTAGTGGCATCAAAGAATACCGATGTATATAATCACTGCAAGAAGTCAGGGCACTAGAAGCGTAACTGCCAAAAGTACCTTAAATCTGCGGATAAAGGTAAAGCCCTGAAAGGTATGAATTCTACTTCATCATTGAAACCAATTTTCTCGTAGGAAGAGAAGGAAGTTGGATCATTGATTCTAGTGATTTTGTTCATGTATGCCATTTGTTTCATCTATTTCAGGAAACTAGGAATCTCGATGAAAGGGATATAGTCATCCAGAGTGGATTTGATGCAACAGTTGCAGCAGTTGTCGTCGGTAACCTGCAGACTATCATTATCTAGTGGAACAGTCCTTGTACTAAAAGAATGTCTTTATGTTCTAGATCTTAGAATGAACTTATATATGTATCTAAGATAGCTAGAAATGGATCGTTTCTATTCTGTAATAAAGTTGTTACAAGTCATTATGATAAATATATTACGGATGGTGTTCTAACTTTTGGTGGACTCTATGAATTATGCATTGATGAAAATATCATGAATATTATTGTCACTAATAAAAACCCTAAAAGAATCAGAGAGGATGGAAATCATTCTAACATGATTTGGTATAAAAGGCTTGGTTATTTATGTTTTTATATGATCAATAGATTGATAAAGGCCAGACCCTTATATTTTCTACAGGTCCAAATTTCGCATACCGGCGAATATTGTATTTGAGTCAAATTTGCTAGGACATCTTTTTGTAAAATGGTTACAAGATTCAAGGTTATTCTTTATCTAATACATACTAATGTATGTGGTCCCTTCAGTACCACATATCGATATTATTTGACATTTATTGATGACCATTCGTGATGCGGATTTATCTTCCTATTACGTCATAAATTTGAAACCTCTGAAAAGTTCAAAAAATTCATGGCTTTGGTTGAGAACCAAACAGATAAGAAGATCAAATGGATTCGATTTTATTGAGGTGGCGAGTACCTCTCAAATGATCTCAAGCAATGCCTCTGAGAGAAAGGAAGTGTCACCTATCTCACTCCTCCTGTAACTCCCCAACTTAATGGTGTTGCTGAAAGATGCAACAGGACCATCATGGACATGGTCCAATCAATGATGACCAATGAACATTTACTTCTTAGTTTCTGGGAATATGCAGTAGAGAATGCAATATATATTGTTAATAAGATTCCTAGCAAGTCTGTATCCAAAACTCCTCATGAGATTTGGTATGGAACCAAACCCATTATTAGACACTTAAGGATTTGGGGTTTCTTGTTCCATGTGAAGAATGTGGATGAAAGTATACTAGAATCTCGCACTCGAGAGTGCAACTTCATTGGGTATGTTAAGGATGGCATTGGATACAAACTTTATTACCCTGGTACTTAAAAGGTCTTCGCCTCTAGAGATGTAAAATTTTCAGAGGATGATTTCCTTAAGAGTCAAGACTAAAATGAAGTAAATGAACTCATTGAATCCCCTGAGGATACTAAGCTTCCTAAACCAAAAATTGAAGAAGTAAATGATGATGAAATACCCGTACCTCTTTGAAGGAGTTTGAAGGTGGTTACATCACCTGAAAGGTACAGATTCCATGTGTCAGGTGAAATTGACAGTATTCCCGCTTCATTTGATGAAGCACTCATTGATCATGGCATGGATAGATGGATATTAGCAATGAAGTCAAAAATTGACTCTACGCATAAAAATGGTGTCTGGACCCTAGAGGATCCACCTAGAGGAGTAAAACCCATAGGGTGTAAATGGATATTCAAGAGAAAGAGGGGACCTGATGGGAAGGTAGAGACCTTCAAAGCATGGCTCGTAGCCAATTGCTACACTTATAGAGAACGCATCGATTATGATGAGACATTCTCTCATGTCGCTATGATTAAGTCCATCTAGGAACTGCTAGCTGTAGTGTCATATCTTGACTATGACATCTAGTAGATGGACGTCAAGATGGCTTTTCTTAATGGATATCTCGAAGAGGATATCGACATGGAGCGCCCCAGGGCTTCATAATTAAGGAAGGCAAAGTATGCAAGCTGAATAAATACATCTATGGACTCAAACATGCTTCTCGTAGCTGGAACAACATATATGATGTAACCATAAGGAGTTATGATTTTGTTCAAAATCCTGACGAATTGTGTATGTACAAGAAGCTTAGTGGGAGCACCATTGTGTTCATTATTCTTTATTTAGATGGCATCCTTATCATTGGAATATTAAATGAATAATGATCAGTGTTAAGATTTGATTGTCCCATACATTCGAGATGAAAGATCATGAAGAAGCCTCTTATATTTTGAGTTTGAAATTGTTTAGTAACAAAGAAAAGAGGATCTTGGGATTCACAACATGGGTACATTAAGAAGATCGTGGAACATTTCCTTATGGAGAATTACAAAAAAGGCTTCCTTCCCTTAAGACATGGTATTCACCCTCTAAAAGAAAGGCTCCTCAAAGTGTTGAGGATATGAAATCCAAGGCTGGATGCCCCTACACATCGGATGTGGGAAGCCTAATGTATGTCATGATGTGCACAAGGCCAGATATCTACCGTGTAGTGGGAGTGGTAAGCACTTACCAATCTTGCTATAGATAGAAACACTGGAATGCAATAAAGAACATCTTCAAGTATCTAAGATGGACACAAGATTACATCTTTTTCAATGTAAATGGTGATATCCAAGTCTTATGATACACAAATTGTAACTTCCAGTTCGATATTGATGATCGAAAGTCAAAATCAGTGTTTGTGTTCATGTTGAATGGTGGTGGTGTGATCTAGAGAAGCAAGAAGCATGACACTACAGTAGATTCAATGACAAAAGCAGAATACATTGCTGCATCAGATGTTGCAATGGAGGCGGTGTGGTTGCACAAGTTCATCATGGAGCTTGGTGTAGTTTCCTTTGATACTCTCATCCCGCTACTCTGTGATAACATGGGAACCATAACTCAAGCGAAGGAACCCAGGTGGCATCAAAAGAGCAAACACGTGGAAAGGAAATACCACATCAATCAGGAAATTCAAAAGTATGGTAACATCATCATCACCAAGGTAGCCTCTGCCGACAACATTATTAATCCGCTTATCAAACCTTTGACATAGAAGGTTTTTGACCATCATGTAATGAGCATGGGTTCAACGATTGTACCTGAATGGTTCTGAGGTCTAGTGGGAGATTGTTAGTCATGTGCGCTCGAGACGAACCATTTCTACAATAAATGTTATTGTAATATTTGATATATCAATAAAAGTTATTGATTATTTTCACTCCCTGACTGAGATTGGATGAACCAAGGCATTATAAGGTCCCATATTACAATTAGGGTTATGTACTATATCCATTTTAATGACCATACAGTTGTTGATTCAATTGTTGAATCATAGAGGCAGGTGCTTGGATCAATATCTAAGGAGTAAGATTGAGGACTCATCAAACACTGTCAAATGATTGTTAATAGATGATCTCAACCTTATAAGAAAATGGCAATCCTTCTATAAAGGTTGATATCTAATCGACCTCTTGATGTAGGTCGCCTGCCTAGGAATAAAGATTCGAATGTTTTAAATAAGTTAGGTCCAAGAGTTGACTTAAAGAGATCGAAGATTACCAAGACCTACATCGTATGTTATCACGATATAGGCACGTATCCTCTGACCGGAGATAGATGTGTTATTATAACTATGTACATTTGGCAGACTGATAGGTTTATGACCTATTCAATGTCTATACACTAGCGAGCTAGTATGCATATAAGGGCATATGAGTAATATGATCTTTCAAAGGAATCATACAAGTTCAATACTAAACCAGAAGACATGATCTCACTCATGAGGTATTGGAACAGATTAAATTCTATGCATGGTAATCTTTGTTTTAAAGCATGACAACAATTTGTAGGTATGATATATGTTTTTGGGCAGCATATGATCGATACCAAATCCCAATGCCCACGTGAGAAACTTAATGATAAAACCTTGAAGGAGAGAGTTTAAAAGAGATCTAAAAACATCGGGTTTCATCTAGGTCTTCTAGTATGCAGGATGTACATGTACTAGGAATACCTGAGGGTGATGTGATCATAAACGATTGTATAACGGTGACGCTTCCATTTTTAGGGAGTGATGAAAAAGGTTTGGATTTTAGTGACTCCTCTCAGTAGAGAAGTAATCTAATCTTATTCCAAATGTTGGACATTGGTCTAGATACGATTATGATACAATGAGTAGATTATATTTATGGTTTTGATTTAATCAAACATCTATGAGAGGTTCCAGAGTTCTGGATTTGTGATATAATCTCAATATCCAAGTCAGTATACATGGAACATACAATTACCACATCCTTATCTTCAAGTATCTACGGAGAAAGCACGTTATTCTTGAAAGAGTTCAAGAATAATTCCATTTATGAGTTATGTATCTAAGCATTGAGAAATTAATAATTAAATGTGATTTAATTATCATAAATAATGTGAATGTGATTCATATTATTTAGATGCATGAGAATGATGATCCAAGATAAATAAATATGATTTAATTATCAAGGATATGAATAATACGGACAATACTATCCATATTAATCAAATATATTATAAATGTGATTTAATGTATATTAGAGAGAGCTAATTGTAAATAGTATTTAGGAATTAATTGTTGATGCAAATTGGATTGACATTGGATAATAAATTGAAAATACAATTTATGTTTCATTTTGGATTGTGGATATGATTCACATTATTTAATGGCATGATTGAAATATTCACAAAATTAATTTGGAATTATTTTTTGTGACATAATTTGCAACAAAATTTGTTGCAAATAAATAAATGATTATGTGAGATATAAAATCTCACATAATTAAGAAGACATGTCACCTTCCATACATAGAGGGTGGACAACCACCCTTGACTTAATCAAGAGTGGTTGTCCCCACTATATTTAGAAAGGAGTCCTCTTATTTGTCCTTTTATCCCTATTGATTTAATTGAATTAAATTATATTGATGATAATTCATTATATATTTAATTTAGTTTAAATTAATTGTTGTTGTATTTTTATACAAAAATCATGGCCATTGAATAGAATCACAAATCGATCTCTTTGTGTTTTACATGGATTGTGATCTATGGAATCCCAAAATACTATATAAGAAGAGGCAACCTAGATCTTCTTTTACAACATTTTACAAGTTTCTCTCTCTCTCTCTCTCATTTCTAATCACATGTCCCCTCTCTCTCTCTCAAGTGTGGTTGTCCACCCCTTGTGTTAGAGAGAATTATCATCATTGTTACATCGTCGTGTTGTTGCTTCGACTACTCGTGGATCTCCTACATCTTTAGTTCTCCTTGTTCGTGATGAAGATATTCGATTTTGTGAGACAAAATTAGGAGATTCACAGCTCGGATAATCATTTTGGATTGCAAGAAGACTATATCTCATCAACATGTTTGCAAGCATCTCCTCCATCTAGTCTGACTTGAGACAGGAGGTGTCTTCCAATAGAGACAACGATCGCAACCACGCTTCAAGAGGTATTTATATATCTTTGTGGTTATGATGAAATGATTTGAGAAGTATTCTGAAATCATGTGGTCTCATCTCTTTAGTTGTTTTCAAATTCTGCTGCCCCGAGCAACTAGTATGACTAGTCGCTCCCGATCACATTGGATGCGATCATCACTCTTTCGTGATGCACTTAAGTATTTTTGCATAGACTTCACCCAAAATGTAAGACATAAATTTCTCAAGGTATTAAACTACGGTGAGAATTTCCTTTTTTGTCACAGTGTAATTTTTCTGTGTAGGGTCTAAAATTTGCTTGCATAGTGAAAAAATGGAATCCTATAGCAAAATATGAAGCATCAATCATGGTCTCAAAGGGAAGAGACTAGTATGGAGCCTGCAGAATCGATGAATCACAAATCTTTCTCTTGAGGAGCTCAAAGGCCTCTAGACACTTGTGATCTACAATAAACTCGATGTCTTTTTTGGAGCTCAGTCAATGGTCGGGCAAATCTTGGAAAAAACTTGGATAGAACCGTCTATAAAATTCGGCATGCCCTATAAATGACCAAACTAACTTGATGGTTGTTGGTGGATCAACTTTCTTGATCATATCCACCTTGGCAGGGTCAACCTCCATTCCCTTTTTGGAGATGGCATGCCGCAACACGATACCCTCATTAACTATAAAATGACTCTGTTCCTAGGAGAGTATCGGATTAACCTGCCTACACCTTTGAAGTACTCGGTCCAAGTTTGCTAAACATGATTAAAATGAATCACCACAGATTGAGAAATCATCCATGAAGAACTCTAGGAAATCCTCCACCATCTCAGCAAATATTGCGATTATGCACTGCTGGAATGTGCCTAGGGCATTGCGAAGCTCAAATGGCATGCGCATGAACGCGAATGTGCCAAAAGGACAAGTAAAATGGTTATTTTCCCGATCTTCAGGGGTGATGGGTACATGATTATATATGAATTACCGATCATGAAAATAGGAGAACTCTTTCCTTGCTAATCTCCCCAAGATCTGATAAATAAATGGTAATGGAAATTGATCTTTCTTGGTCGCGACATTCAGATATTTGTAGTCGACACTATATGCCACAACGTGTGTACTCTTATCGCAATCTCTACTCCTTCCTCATTGGTGATCATCTGAATTCCTGACTTCTTCAGGATAACATGAATGGGGCCACTCACGTAGAGTTAGAGATAGGTAAATAAATCCTGCTCTACACCATTTCTCAATCTCTTTCTTAACTACTTCCCATAGATTTGGATTCAATAACTTCTAAAACTTACAGAAAGGCTTAGCATTATCCTCAACATAAATGTGGTGTGAACAGAGTGTAGGGTTTATACCCACGAGATCTGACACAGTCTAGCCTATAGCATTGCGGTTCTTTCTAACACTTCTAAAAGTCTAGACTCCTTCTCTACAGTCATCTTAGAAATAATGATGACATGGAATATATTCTTAGATCTTGCAAGAAAGGCATATTTAAGTGTAGGAGGAAGTGGCTTCAACTCTGGTAAAGAAGTATTGTCAATCAAATCAAGCCGAACTATCACTGAATCTGTTTCCATCTTGCATTAAGGTGGTGTCAACTCTGTAGTCATGGCCACCAACTGTGTTGAATATATAGTCAGATCATCGAAGAAATGCAGTAATTCGGTCAATGTCGTGTTCGAATTGAAGACTGTAGAACTAACATATCTGCAAGAATATCTGAGTCGTAGAGGGAATAGATAGATGATCCTCTTATTAAGAACTCTGGCAACACCTTACGAACAACATGATATACATTGTTCTCTCTATATAAGAGGGTCTGGATCAGTCCAGTTGGGTTCTATCTCCATACCCCAACTATGTTAACAATTCTACAATATGCTTTAGATGACGAAGAGAAATATGTTCTTGATTCCGAGTAAGGTCGCTACCACTTCATCTACTTCATCCTAAGTTCCATTTCTCGACCCGGAGAATGAAACTTCATCATCCATGTCTGATAATCAATTGAAGCTCTTGCGATTTTAAGGAAAGGTCGTCCAAGGATAATCTATGAATCTCTCCAATGATTGGTGATATCCATCTCAAGGACAGTGAAGTCTACTATGTTATATTATCCCTCAATCAATATGATAATGTCCTTGCCTTCACCCTTAGCTTTTTTCATAGACTTATCTGCAAACTGGAGTAATGCTCTTGATTTTCGTAATGGACCCAACTCTAGTTTCTCATATAAAGCAAAGCTTAGGAGATTTATTGATGAACAATTATCAAGGAGAGTGCGTGCAAACACTATGTCATCAATATGACTCACAACGTAATGTGCACCTAGATCTCTCTTCTTTCTTGGTAGATGTTCGTTCTTAAGGAAATAAATTGTGGCAACTGATAGAAAATGTGTCGTGATATAACTGTTCGGCTTGTTTCTGCTAACCATATTATGTGTGCAATGCACTTTCAAGTATTACTGAAAAACAGGATAACTTGCCACATACTCATCAAATGGAACTTTCACTATGAGGTTATCTTTATAAAAACTTGCCATTTCAGGATCATCTTTTCGAATCTTTTTAACATTGCGCTTTCCGACTGTTAAAGCATGAGAGAAATGGATTGAACAAGTAGAAGATGAAGAACTTGAATCATAAACTGAAACATTCTTATCTTTATTTCCAGAAACAAGGTTATTCATACATGAATCTTTTACATGTAAATTGGAATTAAAAAATGAATCATCTATAATAGGTTGGAGAATGTCGGAAGATGTTACATTCTCCTCAACTGAAGGTGCGAGGTCCTCCGTAGACTGTAAATCTGCTCCATGCTGCTGGTACGTTCCCATACTACTCCTTCTCTCTATGCCACTGATTCACCTTTTTGGATGAAGGGGTTGTTGATGTCTGTCCTCCTCGTCTTCATAAGTCTCCTCAAGTGGACCCTAAGAAATGGACCCATCCATGTCCCTTGCCCGGTCAGATACCACCACGGTCCTTCTGCTCCTAAGTGAAATGTGGTTAACGTGATCAAAGGGAAGAATCTTGTGCTTAGATCGATGGGATTTTGAGTAATATACCTAACCATACTTGTGTTGCTGTTGTGGGTGGTTCAGGCTGTTGGGATTAGCCTGAACCTCGGTGGGAATGGATGTAGATGGTACATATTGTTCATCATGTAAATAGCATAAGTAGTTGAGGTCAACCCACAAATCTTGTATCTCATTTCTGTAGGAACACAACTCCTCTAGAATCTATTGCTCAAAATCTGTAGGCCCTGATAAAGGTGATGAATAAATAAAGGATTATGAGAGATATAAAATCTCTCATAATTATGATGACATGTCAGCTTTTATATATAGAGGTTGGACGACCACCTTTGACTTAATCAAGAGTGGATGTCCCCCCAATATTTACAAAAGAGACCTCTACTTTATCCTTCTATCCCTATTAGTTTAATTAAAAAAAATTATGTTGATGATAATTATATATATATTATTTTGATGTAAATTAATTGGTTGTTGTATTTTTATACAATAAAATCATGGCCATTGAATTGAAATACAAATCAATCTCAACCGTTGATTTTATGTTTCACATGGATTGTGATCCATAGACTCCCAAAATACTATATACGAAAAGGCAACCCTATCTCTTCTTTTACAACACTTTGCAAGTCTCTTTCTCTTTCTCATTCTCATCACATCCCTCCCCCTCTGAAAGTGTGCTCTTCTAACCATTGTGCTAGAGAGAATCGCCCTCGTTGTTACGTAGTCATGTCGCTGCTTCGACTGCTCATGGATCTCCTATTTATTTGATGATCCTTGCTCGTGAAAATTCGTTCGATTTCATGAGACAAAATTAGGATGTTCGAGGACCGAATAATTATCTTGGATTGCAAGAAGACCGTGTCTCATCAACGTGCTCGGAAGCATCTCCTCCGTCGAGTCGGACTTGAGACAGAAGGTCTCTTCCCTTAGAGACAACAATTGCAACCATTCTTAAATAGTATTCCTTTATATTTTTGGATATGATGAAATGATTTGATAAGTTTTCTCGAATCATGTGGTTTCATCTCTTTATTTTTTTCAAAATTTCACTATCCCAAGTAACTAGTATGACTAGTCGCTCCTGATCGCATTAGATGCGATCATCACACTTCTGTTGTGTGCTTAAAGCTTTTCATATAGCCTTAAAGTGGTATCAGAGCCTTGGTTGAGGCCTTGGATAGGATCTGAAACCTAGGTGATCAAGGATTATGCTTCAGATGCACGTGAATCATTGTTTTTGCATTGCATGAAAGATTTGATTTGATTTTTTGCTAAAATAAACACCTACTGTTTGTGTAAGTTTAGATGTGTTTTTTGGTTATTAAAATGTATGTAGAATGTCTAAATATGTCTCAAAAATAGTAACTTGTTATTGGTACCAAAAGTGCATGAAAATGATTCGAAGAGTTCCCGCTATGGAAACTGTTTTTGCATGTATTCACAGATCTGTAAGAAAATATTTTTTGCTTATTGTTTACCCATCATAAAAACTTAGAATAAGTAGATAATCAAACCAGCAAACTTCTCGAATTTATTTCACACAATTCTGACTATGTTTTCCCTAGATATTCCATATTTAACGGATATGGGTTGGAAGATAATTAGATCATCAAAACTCTGTGCTTATTGTGTTTGTTATTCAATAAAAATGGAAATTATTAATTTGCCTTGATTAATTATTATACCTAATAATTATTGAATTAATTATTTAATCATCATAGGCCATTGAATGAATGTTTCGTGAAAACCCTAGTTTATCCTACAATAGTTGTAGGACAATCTTTAAATGGAAAACATGATTGTTTGATATGCTTAGAAATTGTATGATCTCAAAATGTTTTAAGATGTCTAATATTTCTAAGATTATTATATAGTATAATGTCAATCATCAAAGTTGATCATTAAAATTGTAAGTACATTGGTATTATTTTGTATTGTTCTCAATCGAAATGGTGAAGGAGTCTAGTCCAGGTATGCTGGCTTGGTTTACTAATTAGTGCCATACGTGTCAAGGAAATGCTCCCTCCCAGCATAACTTGAGTGTATTGGTCGGTTCTATTTTTGAGGAAAGAATAATATGACTAAGTCAAGTTGTACTATAATTATTAAAATATAGAATAATGCATACTTGTGAGGGTGTATAATATATAGTAATATCAAGCAAATCCTAATTGTTTTGTTGGTTGATTGAATAGGAATGATAATTAATTTAATATGACTAAATTAATTAGATATAATTAAAATAAATACTCTATTATGAATAAAGTTTATTTCCCTTGGAAGAAATAATTATATAAATATGACTCATAATAATTAATTAAAATTTGAAATTGATATGGAGGATTACATAAGTGACATCTGTGGTCTCTCGTCAAGGTGAATGGTTTTGTTGCCATTGATTGTATGTAGGAGACATTTGTCTGAAGTGACAGCTCATGGATACAAGCGCACACGGATCAAGCGCATTGCTTCTTGAAATAGTAAGTATGTATGTGTAGTGACCACAATATCGTTTCTTCATATTATTGGGGTGACATTGGTTCGCGCATAGCGAGTTCTAATCATATTGATGGTTGGTTCAATTAATGACAGGTCAACATCGCCTTGGGGGTGGTGGGCTCAGGTGTTAAAGATCGAATTGGAAATGTAAGTTGGACTTGCAAGGCAGAATATGTTCCCGCTTCTTTTTACCCAAGTTATAGTTTCTCATATTATTTAGATGTAACAAAGGTAGAAAAGGAGATTCCAATTCTTATTAGAGATATAGTGGTAGGTATATTTCTTGCTTTGAAAGTGACCAAGGGAATGAAATTTCAGAGTTGAAAGGCAAGATTAATTGATTAAAAACCATTAATCAAAGTTTTTAATATTGTATATGTAATTATTCATATATTCTAATTAGTGCATTCTTCATTTCAGGTAATGAAGTCCATGAACTCACTCGGTAGGCTTCTGTAGGTCAACTAGTTGACCGTACCAACTTACTCAGATTGGATTCGTAATTTTAATCTTCTCATTTCTACAGACCGCATATCTTATATGTTAACTAAGGAAAAGAATGAAAACCCAGACACTGGAAGAAATCAAGTACAATGAAAAATATGATGAAGATCATTCATTGGCTAGATGTTATATTCTGGTACCTCTCTCCAATATGCTTCAGAAGAAACATGTGGAGATGAATAATTGCCAGGATATAATGTTGAATCTCAAGGAAATATTCGGTGATGTCAACAACACTCAACATTATAACATTATGAAAGAGTTTTTTCTCTGCAAAATGCATGAAGGGACTTCAGTTATAGAACACGTACTCAAAATTTTTGGGTACCTCTCTGTATTGGAAACTCTCGAGGCTGAGATGGACTTATATATGTAGTCTGACTTCATTTTGTTGTATCCACCCAAGTCTTTCAATAACTATGTGGTATCATTACACATGAACAAGATGAACTTGTCTAGCACTGAGTTGATGGCTTCATTAAAGTCTATAGAAGACGTAATGAGGAAAGAGAATCCCTCTAGTAGTGCAATGGTTACACTGGTCAAAGGGAAGCACGGGCAGAAGCAAGGGTCTCGAAAGGGTCTGGACCAGAAGAAGAAGAAGAATAAGAGTCAAGGTGCTGGCTCATCTTTTAATGCTTCTGCACTAGTAGCATCAAAGAAGACCGATGTTTGTCATCACTACAAGAAGTCAGGGCACTAGGAGCGTAACTGCCAAGAGTACCTTAAATCTGTGGATAAAGGTAAAGCCCTAGAAGGTATGAATTCTACTTCATCATTGAAACCAATTTTCTCGTAGGAAGAGAAGGAAGTTGGATCATTGATTCTAGTTATTTTGTTCATGTATGCCATTTGTTGCATCTATTTCAAGAAACTAGGAATCTCGATGAATGGGATATAGTCATCTAGATGGGATTTGATGCAACAGTTACAACAGTCGTTGGTAACCTACAGACTATCATTATCTAGTGGAAGAGTCCTTGTACTTAAAGAATGTCTTTATTTTCTAGATCTTAGAAGGATCTTATATATGTATCTTAGATAGTTAGAAATGGATATTCATTTCTATTTTGTAATAAAGTTGTTATAAGTCGTTATGATAAATATATTGTGGATGGTGTTCTAACTTCTGGTGGACTCTATGAATTGTGCATTGGTAAAAATGCCATGAATGTTACTCTCACTAATAAAAACTCTAAAAGAATCAGAGAGGATGGAAATCATTCTAACATGATTTGGCATAAACGGCTTGGTCATTTATGTGTTGATTGGATCAATAGATTGATAATGGACGGACCCTTATATTTTCTACAGGTCCAAACTTTGCCTACCTGCAGAAATTGTATTCGAGTCAAATTTACTAGGACGTCTTTTTGTAACAAGGTTACAAGATGCAAGGTTATTCTTTACCTAATACATATTAATGTATGTGGTCCCTTTAGTACCACATATCGATATTATTTTACATTTATTGATGACCATTCATGATGCGGGTTTATCTTACTATTACGTCATAAATTTGAAACATTTGAAAAGTTCAAAAAATTCATGGCTTTGGTTGAGAAGCAAACTGATAAGAAGATCAAATGGATTCGATTTTACCGAGGTTGCGAGTACCTTTCTGATGAATTCAAGGAATACCTTTAAGAGAAAGGAATTGACTCCTATATAACTCCTCCTGTAACTCCCCAACTTAATAATGTTACTGAAAGATGCAACATGACCATCATGGATAAGGTCCAATCAATGATGAGCAATACACATTTACTTCTTAGTTTCTGGGGATATGCAGTAGAGAGTGCAATATATATTGTTAATAAGATTCCTTACTAGTCCGTATCCAAAACTCCTCATGAGATTAGGTATGGAACCATACCCAATGTCAGACACATACGGATTTGGGGTTGCATCGTCCATGTGAAGAACGTGGATGCAAGTGAACTAGAGTCTCACACTCGAGAGTGCTACTTCATTGTGTACGTTAAGGATGGTATTGGATACAAACTTTATTACCCTTGTACTTAGAAGGTCTTCACATCTAGAGATATAAAATTTTCGGAGGATGATTTCCTTAAGAGTCAAGACTAAAATGAAGGAACTCGTTGAATCCCCTGAGGATACTGAGCTTCCTGAACTTAAAACTAAAGAAGTAAATGAAGATGAAATACCTTTGAAGGAGTTCGAGGGTGGTTACATCACCTGAAAGGTACGGATTCCATGTGTCAGGTGAAATTGACAGTGTTCCAGCTTCATTTGATGAAGCACTCATTGATCATGACATGTATAGATGGATGTTAGCAATGAAGTCAAAAATTGACTCCACACATAAAAATGGTGTCTGGACCCTAGAGGAACCACCTGGAGGAGTAAAACCCATACGGTGTAAATGGATATTCAAGAGAAAGAGGGGATCTAATGAGAAGGTAGAGACCTTCAAAGCATGGCTCGTAGCCAATTGATACACAGAGAGAAGGCATCGATTATGATGTGACATTCTCTCATGTAGCTATGATTAAGTCCATTAGGGCATTGCTAGCTATAGTTTCATATCTTGACTAGGACATCTAGTAGATGGATGTAAAGATGGCTTTTCTCAATGGATCTTCCGAAGAGGATATCTAGATGGACCAACGTCAGGGCTTCATAATTGAGGAAGGCAAAGTATGAAAGCTGAAGAAATACGTCTATGGGCTCAAACAAGCTTCTCGTAGCTGGAACAACAGATTTGATGAAACCATAAGGAGTTATGATTTTGTTCATAATCCTGATGAATCGTGTGTGTACAGGAAGATTAGTAGGAACACCATTGTGTTCATTATGCTTTATGTAGATGGCATCATTATCATTGGAAATGTTACAGAAATAATGATCAATGTTAAGATTTGGTTGTCCCATACATTCGAGATGAAAGATCTTGGAGAAGCCTCTTATATCTTGAGTTTGAAGTTGTTTAGTAACAGAGAAAAGAGGATCTTGGGATTGTCACAACATGGGTACATTAAGAAGATCTTGGAACATTTACATATGGAGAATTACAAGAAAGGCTTCCCTCCCTTAAGACATGGTATTCACCCTCTAAAGGAATGGCTCCTCAAAGTGTTGAGGAAAAGAAATCCAAGGCTAGATGCCCCTACGCATCAGATGTGGAAAGCCTAATGTATGTCATGATGTGCACAAGGCCAGATATCTGTCGTGTAGTAGGAGTGGTAAGAAGCTACCAATCCTGCTATGGAGAGCAACACTAGAATGCAGTAAAGAACATCCTTAAGTATCTAAGATGGACACAAGATTACATCTTTTTATATGGAGATGGTGATATCCAAGTCTTAGGATACATAGATTCTAACTTCTAGTTTGATATTGATGATCGAAAGTCAACATCATGGTTTGTGTTAATGTTGAATGGTGGTGTTGTGATCTAGAGAAGCAAGAAGCATGACACTATAGTGGATTCAACGAAAAAAGCCGAATACATTGCCGCATCAGATGCTGCAAAGGAGGCGGTGTGGTGGCACAAGTTCATCCTGGAGCTTGGTGCATTTTCCTCTGATACTCCCATCCCTCTACTCTGCGATAACACGGGAGCCATAACTCAAGCGAAGAAACCTAGGTGGCATCAAAAGAGCAAACACGTGGAAAGAAAATACCACATCAATCAGGAAATTCACAAGTATGGTAACATCATCATCACCAAGGTAGCCTCTGCCGATAATATTATTGATCCGCTGATCAAACCTTTGAAATAGAATGTTTTTGACCAGCATGTAATGAGCATGGGTTTAATGACTGTACCTGAATGGTTCTGAGGTCTATTGGGATAATGTTAGTCATGTAAGCTCGAGGCAAACCATTTCTACAATAAATGTTATTGTAATATTTGATATATCAATAAAAGTTATTGATTCTTTTCACTCCCTGTCTGAATTAGATGAACCAAGGCACTATAAGGTCCCATATTACAATTAGGGTCATGTATTATATCCATCTTAATGAGCATACAGTTGTTGATTCAATTGTTGAATCATAGAGGTTGGTGCTTGGATCAATATCTAAGGAGTTAGATTGAGGACTCATCAAGCACCATCAAATGATGTTAACAGATGATCTCCAGCCTTATAAGGAGATGGCAATCCTTCTATAAAGGTTGATATCTAATCGACTTCTTGATGCATGTCCTCTACTTAGGAATAAAGATTCGAAGGAGTTAAATAAGTTAGCTCAAAGAGTTGACTTAAAGAGATCGAGATAACCAAGACCTACATTGTATGTTATCACGATATAGGCATGCATACTTTGACCGGAGACAGATGTGTCACTATAAGTATGTACATTTGGCAGACCAATAGGTTTATGACCTATTTAAGGTCTATACACTAGCGAGCTAGTGTGCATATAAGGGCATATGAGTAATATGATCTCTCAAAGGGATCATACAAGTTCAATACTAAACCAGAAGACATGATCTCACTCATGAGGTATTGGGACCGATCAAAGTCCATGCATGGTAATCTTGGTTTTGAAGCATGACAACAATTTGTAGGTATGATCGATACCAAATCCCAATGACCAAGTGAGAAACTTAATGATAAAACCCTGAAGGAGGCAGTCTAAAAGAGATCTAAAAACTTCGGGTTTATTCTAGGTCTTCTAGTATATACGATGTACATGTACTTGGAATACCTGAGGGTGATGTGATCATAAACGATTGTATAACCACGACTCTTCCATTCTTAGGGAGTGATGAAAAAGGTTTGGATTTTAGTGACTCCTCTCAATAGAGAAGTACTCTTAGTCCAAATGTTGGACACTAGTCTATATACAATTAAGATGTAATGAGTAGATTAGATTTATGGTTTTAATTTAAACAAACATCTATGAGAGGTCTTTGAGATATGGATTTGAGATATAATCTCAATATCCAAGTCAGTATACATGGAACATACAATTACCTCGTCCTTATCTTCAAGTATCCAGGGAGAAAGTGCGTTATTCTTGAAAGAGTTCTAGAATAATTCCATTGATGAGTTATGTATCTAAGCATTGAGTAATTAATAATTAAATGTGATTTAATTATCATAAATAATGTGAATGTAATTCATATTATTTGGATGCACGAGAATGATGATCCAAGATAATTAAATGTGATTTCGTTATCAAGGATATGAATAATACGGACAACACTGTCCGCATTAATCAAATATATTATAAATGGGATTTAAAGTATATTAGAGAGAGCTAATTGTATATAGTTTTTAGGAATAATTGTTGATATTATTTGGATTGACATTGGATAATTAATTGAAAATACAATTTAAATTTCATTTTGGATTTGTGGATCTGATTCACATTATTTAATGGCATGATTGAAATATTCACAAAATTAATTTGGAATTATTTTTTGTGACATAATTTGGAACAAATTTTGTTGTAAAAAAATCAATGAATATGTGAGATATAAAATCTCACATAATTAAGAAGACATGTCACCTTCTAAATATAGAGAGTGGACAGCCACCCTTGACTTAATCAAGAGATGTTGTCCCCACTATATTTAGAAAGGAGTCCTCTTATTTATCCTTTTACCCCTATTGATTTAATTGATTTAAATTATATTGATGATAATTCATTATATATTTAACTTAGTGTATATTAATTGTTGATGTATTTTTATACAAAAATCATGGCCATTGAATGGAATCACAAATCAATCTCGTTATCTTTCACATGGATTGTGATCCATGGACTCCCAAAATACTATATAAGAAGAGGCAACCCTAGCTCTTCTTTTACGACATTTTACAAGTATCTCTCTCTCATTTCTAATCACATGTCCCCTCTCTCTCAAGTGTGGTTGTCCACCCCCTGTGCTAGAGAGAATTATCATCATTGCTATATCGTTCTGTCGCTGCATCGACTATTCGTGGATCTCCTACTTCTTTGGTTCTCCTTGTTCGTGAAGAAGACATTCGATTTTGTGAGACAAAATTAGGAGATTCGCAGCTCGGATAATCATTTTGGATTGCAAGAAGACTGTATCTCATCAACGTGCTCGCAAGCATCTCATGCATCTAGTCGGACTTGAGACAAGAGATCTCTTCCCATAGAGACGACGATCACAACCATGCTTCAAGAGGTATTTATATATCTTTGTGGTTATGATGAAATGATTTGAGAAGTATTCTCAAATCATGTGGTCCCATCTTTTTAATTTTTTTAAAAAAATATGCTTCCCCGAGCAACTAGTATGACTAGTCGCTCCCGATCGCATTGGATGTGGTCATCACTCTTTCGTGATGCAGTTATGGATTTTTCCATAGACTTCACCCAAAATGTAAGACATAAATTTCTCAAGGGATTAAACTACGGTGAGAATTTCCTTTTTGGTCACTGTGTAATTTTTCCGTGCAGGGTCTAAATTTGCTTGCATAGTGATTAACAAATGGAATCCTATAGCAAAATATGAAGCATCAGTCATGATCTCAAAGGGAAGAGACTAGTATGGAGCCTGCAGAATCGATGAATCCCAAATCTTTCTCTTGAGGAGCTCAAAGGCCTCTAGACACTTGTGATCTACAATAAACTCGATGTCTTTTCCGGAGCTTAGTCAATGGTCGGGCAATCTTAGAAAAACATGGATAAAACCGTCTATAAAATTCGGCATGCCCAGAAATGACCAAACTATCTTGATGTTGGTTGGTGGATCAAGTTTCTTGATCATATCCACCTTGTCAGGGTCAACCTCCATTCCCTTTTTGGAGATGGCATGCCACAACACGATAACCTCCTTAACTATGAAATGATTCTGTTCCTAGGAGAGTATAGTATAAAACTACCTACACCTTTGAGGTACTTGGTCCAAGTTTGCTAAACATGATTAAAATGAATCACCACAGATTGAGAAATCATCCATGAAGAACTCTAGGAAATCCTCCACCATCTCAGCAAATATTGTGATTATGCACTGCTGGAATGTGCCTGGGGCATTGCAAAGCTCAAATGGCATGCTTATGAACGCGAATGTGCTAGAAGGACAAGTATACGTATTATTTTCCTGATCTTCAGAGGTGATGGCTACATGATTCTATCCGGAGTATCGATCATGAAAATAGGAGAACTCTGTCCCTGCTAATCTCCTCAAGATCTGATAAATAAATGGTAAGGGAAATTGATATTTCTTGGTTGTGACATTCAGATATTTGTAGTCGACACAAACATGCCACAGCGTGGGTACTCTTGTCGCAATCTCTACTCCTTCCTTATTGGTGATCATCTGAATTCCCGACTTCTTCAGGAAAACATGAATAGGTCCACTCACGTCGAGTTTGAGATAGGTAAATAAATCTTTCTCCACACCATTTCTTAATCTCTTTCTTAACCACTTCCCATAGATTTGGATTCAATATCCTCTAAAACTTACAGAAAGGCCTAGCATTATCCTCAACATAAATGTGGTGTGAACAGAGTGTAGGGTTTATACCCAAGAGATCTAACATAGTCTAATTGAATGATATGGAATAATCCTCAAGCACATCACGAAAGAATGTGCGTCGTATCGAATACGACGTAGAACGACTAGTCGAACTAGTTGTTCTAGGCATCGGAATTTAAAAAAAAATCATGCGATGAAACCACATGATCCAAGAACGATTCTCGAATCATTTATCTAGATCCACAACAATTACAAAGGAATACGTCTTGAAGTGTGGTTGATCGAGTCTCTACGAAAAGAGACCTCCTATCTCAAGTCCGATCGTCGGAGAAGACACTTGCGAGCGTGGGAATGAGTCGTGTGATCCTCGCAATCCAACAAGTTGATCCAAGCACAGTGAACTCCTGATCTCGTCGTATGAGATCGAACACCTTCTTCACGATAGTAGCACTCCAAAGAAGACGAAGAACCGAAGAACGTCGAGGCGACGACATGGTGGCGAAGCGACGACGGGCTTTCTCCTCTAGGGTTTGGTGGACGGCCCCCAATGGAGAGGAGAGAAGGGGTGACGTGTGGAATGAGAGAGAAAGATGTGCTTCAAAAGCATAACATTAGAGAGCATGGTATGCCTCTCTATTTATAGGGTTTTGGTATCCATGGATCTCAATCCATGGGACATATAAAATCAATGGATGAGATTGATTTATGTTTAATCCAATGGTAAAGATTGTTGTTGGTAAAAGCCAACAACTAATAACTTAATTTAGGTCAAATATATTTGATAAATCAAATACAATTTAATCCTAAATTAAATCAATCAAATAAAGGATATAATCAACATGGAGATTGCATCTCTCATGGAATATGGTGGATGGCCACCAATTCCATATTGGACTTGGTAGTCGTCCACTTATTTCCAAGTGGGGGCAATCTCATGAAATCTCATGAGATTACAAATATCCATGGAAATCACCATTATTTAATCCAACAACTTTTGTTGTGATTTATTCTTCAAAAATAATTCATAATTATTTTTGAGAATATTGTAATCTTACCATTGGAAATTTGTAAATCACATTCACAACCCAAAACAAAACATAATTTACATTTTCAATTAATTATATAATGTGAATCCAATTCACACTAATAATTAATTAACAAATATAAATCATAATTAGCTCTCTCTCTAATACATTATAGATCACATTTATAATATATTATGAATAATTGGATATTGCTATCCACATTATTCTTATCTGTAATAATTGATCACATTTAATTATATTTGATAATTTTCCACATCCATCAAGATAATTAAATCACATTTAATTATCAATCTCTCAGTGCTTAGATATAATTCAACTATGGAATTATTCATGAACACTTTCAAGAATAATACGATTTCTCCACAGATACTTGGAGATAAGGACAGGGCGATTGTATTATTCCACGTATAGTTACTTGGATGTTGAGATCTCATCTCAAATCCAGATCTCACGGACCTCTCATAGATGCTTGATTAAATCAAGACCGCAAATATAATCTTCTCATTGAATCTGAATCTCATTCAGATCAATGTCCAACACTTGGACTAAGATTTGGTTACTTCTCTACTTAGAGGAGTAACTAAAATCCAAACCTATTTCATCACTCCCTCGGAATGGGAGCGTCATGGTTATACAATCGTTTATGATCACATCAACCTAAGGTATTACAACACATGTACATCATGCATACTGGAAGACCTATGATCATCCTGAAGATATAGATCAATTTTACACTATCATCTTCAAGGTTTGATCACCAAGTTTCTCAATCTTGGTCATTGGGATTCGGTACCGATCATATGCTTTCCCAAAGCATATATCATACCTTCAAATTATTTTCATGCTTCCAAAGCACGACGACCATGCGTGGAATTTGATCGGTCCCAATACCTCATGAGTGAGCTCATGTCTTCTGATTCACAAGTGAACTTGTATGATCCCTTTGAGAGATCATATTACTCGTATGTCCTTATATGCACACCAGCTCGTTGTTGTATAGACCTTGATTAGGTCATCAACCTATTGGTCTTCCAAATGTACATATTTAGATATATAGTAACACATCTGTCTCCAGTCAGAGGATGTGTGCCTATATCAAGACAACATACAACATAGGACTTTGGTTATCTCGATCTCGTTAAGTCAACTCTTTGACCTAACTAATCTGACACCTCCGAATCTCTATTCCTATACAGAGGACCTGCATCAAGAGGTCAGTCAGATATCAACCTATGTGAGAAAGGATTGCCGTCTCCTACTCGGGCTGGAGATCATCTCTTAATAAGCATTTGACGGTGCTTGATGAGTCCTCAATCTAACTCTTTAGTTGTTCATCCAAGCACCAGCCTCTATGATTCAATATTTGAATCAACAGCTGTATGATCATCAAGATGGCCATGGTACATAACCCTAATTGTACTAAGGGACCTATTATGCAAATTAGTTATTCTTTATTTCAGATCAGGGAATGATTTTCGCAATAACATTTATTGCATATTGGCTTGCCGTGGGCTCGCATGTCCAACAATCTCCCACTAGACCAAAAAGCCATTAATGGGCTAATCATTTAAACCCACACTCATGTGAAAATCATAGGCTATTTAGAAAAATAGCTAGGTAAGCTGATCAGTCACTCTGTTCCCGAGAGACTATGCCAAGTCCTTTTATGGCACTTGCATATCCCCTAGAAATAGTGCTCGCATCCAATGCAAATGTTGCATCTTATGCAACCTATACTCAACTTTGTCAGTTATAGTGTCCTTGACATTATAGCTTAATAATTATTTTAACCAATATTTCCATAATCCTTATCAAAATACCCTTATTCTGGAGATCTCTATCTCCTAAGGTATCCGCAGTTAAGATCTTTTAGATCACTATCTATAAAGTCTTATGTTCTTAAAGATAAGACTTTGTGATCACAATCTCAAACATCTTTTCATCTTTGAAGATATTGTTATTATTGCAATCAAGTGTTTTATATCCTTAGTAGGATTAGTAACAATTACTACTCCCACTGCCTGGTAGATATCTAACTATCGTACATATCTAGCATACACTCGGCTTCTTGAAACTGCTGCACTAGGGCAAGCAGTTTTAGCATTTACATCCTCAACCCTTTGAGGTGCTATCCCTTTTTAGACAGATCAGTACCTTATCATAAGGGAAAGAGGCCTTTCTTGGAATTTTCTAGAATATGGAAATGTCCAAGGTGTACCATTAATGTGACGGTCCCAATACCCTCTTTTCTTTGCTTCTGAACAACTTCAGAACTAAGATCTAAGAGGTATCCTGGGATCATATCTCGAGGTATAGAACAACCAGATTATAAAACACTTATTATTATCATCCTTATATCATTTGTAATGATTAGTATATTATCTACATTTAGCATGATGAACACAATGGAACTCCCACTAAGCTTCACATGGTTCATCAAGATTCTATCTGAAATCATAACATTTATAATGTCATATCTTATGTTCCAAGTACAAGAATCTTATTTGAGTCCAAAAATGGAATTCCTTAGCTTGCACATCTTTCTTTCCTCAACCATGAAGCCCTGGGGCTACTTCATGTGAATATCCTCAGAGAGGTATTCATAGAGGAATGCAATCTTGCCTCACATCTTGAAGATGTCATAATCAAGTTGTGTAGCTATAGCTAGCAATATTCTGATGGGTTTAAGCATGGTCACTGAAGAGCATGTCTCATCGCAAGAGATGTCTTCTCTTCGGTATGCAACTCATGGCTACGAACTGTGCTTTGAAGGTCTCTACCTTCTCATCTGGTTCCCTCTTTCTCCTGAAGATACATTTACACCTTAATGGGCCTTACCCATGTAGGTGGATCCTCGAGGGTCCATATACAACACTTGTATATGAAGTCTACATTAGACTTTTATGGCTAACATCCATCTTTCTATGTCAAGATCCTCAGGAGCTTCATCACATGAAGTCTGGTCATTTTCAAACTTAATTGATATGTAGAATACATCCTCAAACTTAATTGAAGAAGTATTAGTGTTTCATATTGAATTATTCTTTTAGTTTCTGATTTCAGGAGCCTCATTATCTTTTCAAGATTAAATTAGTTCCTTTACTTCATTTTCATCTTTATTCTCAAGAGAGTCATCCTCTAAGAATCACAATCTCATAGATGAGATCTTTTAAGAATATCAAGGTCATAAAGTAGGTATCCAATACCATCCTTTATTTTCCTAATGAAGTAGCACTCTCCAGTGCCAGATTCCAGATTACTTGCATGGAACCTTATTAAGGATATATATTGTAGTCTCTACTACATATATACCATGGGAACTAATAGATAATTATGCTAATATTCATCATTGATCATATCATGTCACACATGATCCAATTGTATATACCTATAACTCTTATTGAGTTTAGGTTTCTTAGGAGGAGTGAGATAGAAATGATATTCATATCTCTATAAGGTGTTCTATGAATTAATCTAATAGGTGCTGACTACCTAGATTAGATCAAATTCATTTAATCTTCCTTCAAACTTTGGTTCTAAACCAAAATTGTGAAATCTATGAACATTTCAAAGGTTTCTAAGTGAAGAGAAGAAATCTCATATCATAAATAATCATCAATAGATATCACAAATCCACAATGTTTATTTTGATATAAATGATTCACATTCATCAATATGTATGAGATCTTGAATACCTTGACATCTTACACCATTCCAAGGAAGGGTGTATTGGATATTTTTGCTTTTGAATACAATATTCACAAGTATGTAAGATTTGAACCTTTAGACAATCTACAGTTTCATCTCTTATTAGTATATTGATCACATTAACAGACAAATGTCCAAGGCTTGATGCCAGATCGTTGTCAAATGATCTTCATTCTCCTATTGATCTTTTAAGGTTTAATTTCAGTATTAGAAATGTTAAAGAACCATTCATTAGTTTTCTAATTTAGTAGAGTCCACTAGATTTTAGATTACTATCTGAATTATCTCCATCATAACACTTTATGATAGATCTATTACAGAATTCATGTTTATTTCCAACATTTAGAAATAAACAATGATTGTATTATGATATCTAGGTCATAGAGACATTCTTTAAGACTAAGGGCTCTCCCACTGAAAATAACAAGTTCATCTATCTAATAGAGATTGTTGCAACAATTGCACCAATGTCCACGTGGATGACTATGTTGACACGGAAATTAAGGTTTTTTTATTTTTTTTATATCCCCAGCAACGACAGTGTTTTGTTGTGTACGAAAAATTGAGGGGATCGGAAAATTATTGAAATATGTTGGTTGTTGTTGTTACCTGCAAAATCCCATGACAAAATAAATATTTTTTTTATTTTTGCTACTTATTAACCTGTATAGCGGACAGGGTCGAACTCAGGGAGGCTACAAATCCCGAGGGTTATTCAATTAATCGAAAATCAATTAAGAGAAAATAAGAATCTCAAAGGACAACTATCCTTGATTTTTATGATTTTTTATCTTTTTTTAAATTTTTTTATTTCTAATATTTTTTTATATTTTCTGATTTTCAATTTTTTAGTGGCTTTGATTTTTTATTTTTTTTATTTTTTTCAAAAATAACACGAAGCAGTATTCACAAGAATAAAAATACGCATACCAACTCTTTTTGTATTTTTTTAAATTTAATAAAAACACTCAGAAAAATGTAAAGAAAATATTTTTTGGGTTTTAAAAGTTTTGAAATATTTTTGAGAATTTTTGTGGAATTTTCAGATATTTTTGTATTTTTTGTAAAAATCAAACAGTGAGAAAATGCAAAAATGTGCACAGCCTGGAGTAATTTTCAACTTAAAAATATTTTAATGCTCAAAACTCATTACAATTATTTTAAGACAAACTAGAAGCAATTATCTACAAACAAGAACTGAAATCACTATTTTTGGATTTTTGTAGAATTTTCTATTATTTTTGGAATATTTTTAATGTTTTAAGTTTTTTATGTTTTATAGATAATTTATGCATGAAAATTGGTCAGAAATTAAAAGACAATGAAATACAACTACCCTAACTTTTATTGGAATTTTTGGAACAATATTTGAATTTTTATAAATTTTGGAATTTCAAACAAGGCAAAATGACATGTTTTTGTTTTTTTTAATAGTAATAAATGAAGGCAAAATGCAATGAAAATTTTATGCTAAGAAGAGAATCACATCAGGAGCATAACACAATTTTTGCAAGATTTTAGGACTAATAAAAACATTTATTTCAATAGAATAATCATGCAATGTTTAAGTCTAGATAGTAGGGGCTGAAATGTAAATCTTGCAACTTTAAGTATCAGAATATAACAGTAAATAGATGCAGGGAAGACTTTTTAAATTACCCAATGGAAACGTGCTCTACACGTGATTTGTTCTGACAGGGGCGCAGTTGTAATTTCAAAAACTTCTCGGGGCATTCTGATGTTTTCCTAATTAAGCCAAGGGCCCTTATATCATTTTTAAAAGGAATGGGGGCGTGACCATAATTTCTCCAATTTTTTTAATAAATCAAAACCCTAAGAAAGGTTTTGCTTCATATCTGCCAAGATGGATGCCAAGGGCGGATGGGTGTCGCCGCCCCTTCTCCCCGCGCGCACAGCACTGGAGCGGCAGAGGGGGTGTACGGGAGAGCCTGGCAGAGGAGCGTCGCAGGATGAGGGGCGGCGGAGACCTCACTGCACATGTCGAGCGGGGAGCTGGTGGAGGATGCCCTCTGCCGCCTCCCTTCCTTCTTCTTCTTCGGCGGGCGGCGGGCGGTGGAGCGGCGACAGGCTGGCGGCGTTAGTCAGACTGGAAGGAGGGGGTTGCGCGGCCAAAGGCGGAGGTCACCAATGCGGGGCCAGGAGGAGGCTCTGGAGGCGAGAGCGGCACGGGCCGCTGGACCGTGCGATGGAGGCGTGGGGATGCGTGCGGGTCGTCTGGTAGAAGGCGCGGCACGGTGTCGCGTGCCAGTAGCGCGGCCGGTGATGATGGCGGTGGTGGTGGAAGTTGTGGGCGACGCGGGACGGCAATGCCGCCCGCGCATGTTTTTTATTTAATTTTTTATTTGTTTATTGTAAACAGTGAATAATAGAAGAAAAAACTTTTTTTAGATTTTTTTCTAACTTCGTACAACACAAAAGAAAAAGGATATAGAAATTCTTTTTTTGTATTTTTTTTTATTTTTTATTTTTATATGACCCTGCATAACAAAAGTTAGAGGATAAAGAAAATAAATAGTTTTTTTTATTTATTTACAAATCGAAAAATGAATGAGGATCCGTAGAAAAATGGAAGAATCGAATCCCATCTTCGTCCACCGTACGCGGCCGGAGTTGAGAGATATTGAATGATAGAAATAGAAGGTGTGGGGATCGAGAAAGTGAGACGAAAAATTGAGTCGATGGCGGAATAAATCATGGTAGATTTTAAGATCTAGATAAACAAAAAAATTACAACGAGATAAAAATGTGAGAAATAAACTACGATTAACCTAGATAAAAATAAGAAAAATGTGGATCTCACCTTAGGAGAGGAAAAAGGACCGTGATCGCCTCGACAAGGCTGACTCGCTATCACCGGACGGCTTGGAGACTAGGTAACTTTCTCGACGAAATTTTCTCTCGCAGATCGGGCTCCTCTCTCTAAAGATTGATCAAGATGAAATGAGGGAGAAGGAGCCATATAAATAGAAAAGATAAAATGGAATTTGAATTTTTGAAATCTTTTGGATAAAGAGAGATGAAAATTGAAATGAATTTTTGAATTTTTTGGTGCAAGAGAAATGAAAATTGAAAATGAATTTTTGAATTTTTTGGGTGAAAGGGATAAAAGAGATGAAATTTAAAAAGAGGTAAAGATAAAAAGAGATAAAAGTATTTACACAATTATCTATTTTTTTAATTTTCGTCACTTTATTTATTCGAATTAAAAATGTTATTTTTTTATTTTTTATGGTGGATAATTAAAAGTAGCAATTATATACATATACTATAAACTTATATGGCATTATATACAAGGGTAAATGACGAAATTAGCCTTTTTTGTTTTTTAAGAATTTTAATTTTTTTTATTTTTATTTTTATTAAAAAAATTAGTAAAAATATTTACAAATATATACATACAATATGCACAAAATACATGGGAAAATTGCACAAACCACCCCAGAAAATCGACTTTTCAATCGTAACTCCAAAAATTACGAAAATGCAGCCATTTTGAAGATAATTTAATTTAGAAACCAATGGAAGTGAGATTGTTTCAATTTGAGCTAATGTGGAGCCGAAATTGGTCTTTCAATTAATTAGGGTTGTGTACCATGGCCATCTTAATGATCATACAACTGTTGATTCAAATGTTGAATCATAGAGATTGGTGCTTGGTATAATATATAAAAAGTTAGATTGAGGACACATCAAGCACCGTCAAATGATTATTAATAAAGGATCTCCAACCAGAGAAAGAGATGGCAATAGTTTCTCTAAAGGTTTATATCTGACCGACCTCTTAATGCAGGTCCTCTACACATGAATAGATTCATAGGTGTCAGATTAGTTAGGTCAAAGAGTTGATGTAATGAGATCGAGATAACCAAAGACCTATGTCGTATGCTATCGCGATATAGGCATGCATCCTATGACCAGAGACAGATATGTAACTATATGTCTGAGTATGTACATTTGGCGGACTAACAGGTTGATGACCTAATCAAGGTCTATAAACTGGTGTGCTGGTGTGCATATAATGGCATATGATTAATATGATCTCTCAAAGGGATCATACAAGTTCATTTACTTAATCGGAAGACATGAGCTCACTCATGAGATATTAAATTCAAATTCCGTGCACGGTCATCTCACTTTGGAAGTTGGACTAAATTTGTAAGGTTTGATATATGCTTTTAGAAAGTATATGATCAACACCTAGGTATGATATATGCTTTTGGAAATTATATGATCGATATCGACTCCCAATGATCGAATGGGAAGCATAATGATAAAATCCTAAAGGAGACAATCAAAATAGATCTGAAACTTCGGGTTTAATATAGTTCTTCCAGTATGCAGGATGTACATGTATTAGGAATACCTGCGGGTGACGTGATCATAAACGATTGTATAACCATGACGCTTCCATTCCTAGGGAGTGATGAAATGAGTCTGGATTTTAGTGACTCCTCTCAATAGAGAAGTGATCTAAGCCTGGTCCAAGTAGTGGACAATGATCTGAATGTGATTCAGATGCAATGAGAAGATTGGATCTATGGCCTTGAGTTAAATAAAGCATCTATGGGAGGTCCCCGATGCTTGATTTAACCTCCATGTCCTTATCTCCATGTATCCGCGGAGGAAGTGCATTATCCTTGAAAGAGATCACGGATACTTTTATTGTTCATATATGTATCCGAGCATTGAGAAAATTGATAATAAATATGATTTAATTATCATGAATAATATGAATTTGATCCATATTATAAGGAGAGTTATCTAAGATAATTAAATGTGATTTAATTATCAAAAGATGTGAATAATGTGAATGTGATTCATATTATTTGGGCAAATGAGAATAGAGATCCAAAATGATTAAATGTTATTTAATTATCATGGATTAGAATAATGTGGATAGCAATATCCTAGTTATTCATATATATTATAAATGTGATTTATAATATATAAGAGAGAGCTATTTGTAAATAACATTAACAATTTAAATATTGATGTGAATTGGATTCACATTGGACAGTTAATTGAAAATGTTATTTACATTTTATTTTGGTTTGTGAATGTGATTCACAATTTTCCAATGGCAAGATTGCAATATACAAAAAACAATTATAAATTATTTTTTTTAAAATATTTTACAACAAGTCTTATTGTAAATCTTGGAGATTTACATGGAATAATGTAATTTCAGGAGATTGGCCCCTTCCCAATTGGGAGGTGGATGGCCACAAACTCCATTTAGGAAAGGATGGATGTCCATACCCATATCATGGAAGGAGGAAATCTCCATTCCATAATATCCATGCTTGATTGATTTAATTTGGGATTAATTATATGTATATGTATTTAATCTAAATTAAATTAATTGTCGTTATTTTTTTACAACAAAATCTTGGCCACTAAAAGAAGCACAAACCAATCTCATCCATTGATTTTGTGTAGTCCATGGATTGTGATCCATGGACTCCTCAAATACTATATAAGAAGAGGCAATCCTTACTCTTCAAGTTACAACATCCATATGCACTCTCTCTCTACATGCCAACTCTCTCTCTCTCTCATTATGGTCGTCCACAATGGATCCCTAGAGAGAGTCACCATCGTCGCGGCATCATTGTTATGTAGTTGGATTGTTTGCTCGAGGAACTCATTCTCCTTCGGTGTGCCTCGCTCGTAAAGAAGACGTTAGATATCGTGTGACGAGATTTGGAGATTCGCCTCTTGGATCATCAACATGGATTGCGAGGAGCATACGTTTCATCAACGTGTTCGCAAGCATCTCCTTTGTCGGATCGGACTTCAGACATGAGGTCTCTTCGTTTAGAGACTCGATCGCAACCACGCTTCAAGAGGTAAACCTAATACATGTGTGTGGTTTAGATGAAATGATCTGAGAATTATTCTTGGATCATGTGGTTTCATCGATTAAATTTTTTAAAAAATCTAGTGCCTCGAACAACTAATGCGACTAGTCGTTCCCGATCGCGTACGATGTGATCCTCACGCTTCTGTGATGTGCTTAACGATCTTCCCATATACTTAAGTTAGAACAACTAACGCCTAGGTTCATGGGAGGAAGATGGAGTGTGGTGCAGACACGTGCCAGCACCACACATGTTAGAAATTAAATAAAGTATAAAGTAAGCATTAAATATTAATAATATTTTAAATAAGTATAAAAATGAAAGTATAAATTATTAAATTATCTCATTTATGGTATATTTCTAATTTTATAAATAATATATATCATGAGATATAAATATAATAGTAATAAATACATACATAGTATACTAGATAAGTAACTTTTATATTTTTAATTTAACAATTTAATAAATAAGTTTTCAATGTTATATTTTATTAATTAATATAATAATAAATTAGGGATGCATGATTTTTCATGGATTTTAATGAATTAATTATATATTAGTAAATACAGATAAGTGGTCTATATTCCAATTTCATTTATTTTTAGTGATTTTTATTTATTTAAAATACTAAATAGAGGTTTTAATTTTGGAAAATTTTTATAGACAATCTACAAGATTATAAAAATAATTGAAGATTGTAAAATTAGTTGTTCTATAAATAGTATGTACAAAATAAAATAAATAGGCCAAAATCACAATTATCATTAGGTCTCAAAATCGAATTTTTTCAAATGGACTCCAATTTTAGTGAAATCATCTTAATTAATTAGAGAATATTATTTTATGAACTTTAAAGGTATGTAGAGTGAAATTGGAGTTCGTATGAAAAAGTCATGAGGTTCAAGAATTAGGAAATTAACACTTTGAAAACCAGATTTCTTGGCATATACAGGTTGGCATTTTTTATGATTTGTATATTTCTATGTACACTTATAAACACATTGGAAAAGAGTTTGTTGAAATATAAATACAAATGAATTAATAAAAATAGGTGAAGATTGGGTAAATAATGAATAAATGAATATTGATGTGTATTGTACAATATTAATTATTTTTATATTTTCTTCCTTATCTCCTCCTACTTTATTATTTTTCGACCAATCCATCATGACTTAGTCTCAGGGGGTTAGGTTATATAGATATATCTTATATTTGTATTTATATTTATATTTATTAGTCATCCTATACAATGTATGCATATTTACAGTTTGCCTTTCTTTTCTTTCTTTTTATTCTTTAATTTTTACATGTTTTTCATGCATAAAAATGTATTTTTATTTTTAAATGATATTTTTGTAAAGTACGTGAATTAATGGATATTTGCATGTATTTGTTAAGGGTTTTAAGACAAAATGTGTCAGAAAAGTTAATGAATCATGGAGTCATTAACCCCATATATTTAAACTTTGCTAGTCCCTTAGCACATACTTATTTGAAAAATAAGGAAAAAGAAATAAAAATAGAATGAAATTGTTTTCCTAAACCAATTCATGAAAACAAAACAAAGGACAGAGAATGGTTGGGCCTTAAACAAGTATTTTGTCAAACCCTTAACTAGGAGTAAGATTTTACTCTTAACAGTCCTGAAGTTCCACAAATCCTTATTCAGGTTCACCTCAACAACCAACTTAGACTAACTTATCCATATTGCTAACTCTTTCAATCTTGAATTCAATTTGTACAATGTGTGAATTGTGTTAGCTCTTCCTTCATAAAGAAATGAAGAATCTGCCCACTTCAATAATACACTCTCATTGGTTCCTCATCCAACTACTTTTTCCTCGAGGAGGGGAGTATTTCCTTCTAAGTGCAAGTCATGTTGTGTCCACAATCGAGTAGAAAAAAAGTAAAAGAATGAGAAAAGAACTGGAGTGGGACCAGTGTGGTCACATCTCCTTGTGAAGCTCAACCAATGTAGCCAAGTCTCCACTAAGATGTACAGGATTTTGGAAGCTTCGACCATTGTGGTAATACTTATATTTGGTGGTTGGCTTCTTTTTGGTAAAATTTGTAGTGTTGCTTGCACCGGCAGACATAGCATGTTTACTTGGGTCTTGGAAAATGGTGTCAACAAATCCTTCCCTCATCCGAAGCTACATTTCAACCCCACATCTCTCGTCTTTAGATGTCCAAGTCACTAGACAAATATGAAAATGCACCACTAAAATGAACTGCCCTTCGCAACTCCATGCAAATCGAGCTAAGTGCAAAGTACATGTGTCCAAAATTGGTCCATTGTTGAAGAGTTAAATGGATGACACCAAGTGTTCTACTTAGGCAAATTTAAGTTGAAGTTCGAACATGGTCTCATCGAACCCAAAGGTTTAAGTCAAAGACCTGAAGAGTCTAAATTCTAGTTCCTAACTAGGCTCCATACAATGAAAGTCAAGGGCCATAATCAATCTCCATCCTTTAGATGGTTTCCAATCTTTATTTCGATAAATCAAATTTATTTAAAAAAAACATACGCAAATGCTACAATGTTTTTTGAAGTACATTTTATTAATTTTAATCAATTTTATGGATTTTAAATATTTAGCAATTTTTATGGATTTTAGGACTTTATATATTTTTATGAATTTTCAATTTTTATAAACAATTATATTTCACAAAAATTTACAAGATAAGTTACCACTGTTTTATTTTGGATTAAATAACTAATGTATTTTACAAATTATACAGAGATTTTAAATATTAAGTTATTTTCACATAGTTTTAATAAATAGGAATTTAAATAATTTATTTTACACTTTTAAATACATATTTTAAATAAAAATTTTAAATAAGAATTTTTTAAATATTTTACTTATTTACAAAGCTTTTTTAAATACTTAATAAATAGAATTTAAATAAAATTGACCCTTACCCACTTTTTATGGATTTTATAGATATAGAAAATACATAAAAGTACGAGTTGTGGACAAAAGTATATATACCATATATACGCACCCCCTACACTTAGCTTGTTTTATGTCCTCATAGTACTAAAAATAGAAAAAGGAGGACATAACTTGTGCCAAGTAAAAGTGGGTGAAAAAGAATGAAAGAATAGAAGTTAGTCGCCCCCTATACTTATGATGTAGTCATCGTAAGTATAGTGGAAAACAAAAATGAGGTGATTAAGGGAAAGGAATATACAAATGAAAGAAAGTAAGAAGAAGACTAAATGAAATCAATCGGTCCCCATATACTTTAGCTCAGGTATCCTATGTATAGAAAAGAATGTGGCTAAAAATTAGGAATGAGTGATTGGTGTAAAAGAATGTACACAAAAGAAAAGTAAAAAGAACAAAATACGAAAATGTAAATCAATGGACAATCGGTCCCCCCCCCATACTTAGGATCTTGTATCCTAAGTATAAAGACAAGAAAAAATGGGTACAATTGGGATCTACGAAGAATATACAAGTGGCAGAGTACTCCAGAAAATGAATGGCTCACATGTCTCTATACAGGACAAAATGAAGTGGAAGAGTAGTCACGAGTCCTATATAGAGTAGATCACCTCAACTTAGATCGTATGAAATCATCTGTTGTGTGAATGTATACAAATCTCTAGCTGGTCGAGTAGAGCTACCTTTGTAAGTGAACATTGCATGTGGCATAGGTCTCTCTACTATAGTAAATTCTGTGGAATCAGACTACAGAAGGTGTCAATACATGTCTCCATCACACCATTTGACTCTCTATGCTGAATAGAGCACATAATTTCTGAAATGCAATCAAATGACTCTCGCGCTAGATTATATGAACTCTCAATTTGTGGCACTAAGATATCTGCTACAACTGACTGCTCTTCTCGTCCAGACATGATCTATGTAAGCAGATGCTGAAGAACAAGGTATCTTATGATCAACCCCATCCTCATGTAGTATATAGTGGGTATCAAAATAAACACTCTCAAGATCAAAAGAACGTGTCTCATCTATGTGCTGACAGTCATCTATTAAGTTGGTGTCCTCTAAAATGTATGACAATACATATCTAGGACTACTACATACTCTCACCATCTCAATGTGTACCTCTCCATTGTTTGTGTGAAATTATATTCTCTCATAATCATAATAAAAAAGGGCCTTTGTATTCTGCAAGAAAGGCCTCCCGAGAATTATTGGAGCAAGGTGTAGTTGTGTAGGGCACTCCATATCTAGGACAGTAAAGTCCATCGGAAACTGCAAACCCTGTACGGTTACGATAATGTTCGTCAACACGCCTCTAGGTCTCTTTAATGATCGATCAACAAATTGAAGTAATGCATGTGATCTGTAAACTGGACCTAACTCGATTGTATCGAGTAGAGAAGATGGTAACAAATTAATCAAGGAACCATTATCTAAGAGAGTATGATCGAATGTTGCATCTAAAATCTCACATCTGACATATTGAGCCCATGAATCTCTCTTTTTCTTGGGTGCCTTGTTCTGAATAGCACATGATGTGGCCTTGTTCAAACACATGTTTCTCAACATGTGATTTCTTTTTACTACATGTTGTACATTTATTCCTCAATTGTTTCTTAAGTGTAGGAAAATGATCCAAGGCATCATGAAGTGGAATCTTCAAAATGAAGTGATCTTTAAGTAATCATTCTATCTCTTGAGTCACAACATTCTTTTGGTATTTCTTTCCTTTTCAAATAAAGCATTATGAAAAGGAACAAAAATAGGGACACCAAAAATTTCTTATTTATTCATATTATCGCAAAGGGAATCAACATGTACATCGGGAATCTCAGAAGTATGTACAAAAAAACTCTTGAAAACAAGGAAAGAAACAAAATCATCAGTGGGAGTAGTTGTATGGCCTGGCATGGTATCATCATCTGAATCACATGTGTCAGTATCCGTTATCTCTTCACTAGTCCCATGCATGGTATCATCATGGTTGATGATCACGAAAATACCTTATTATGTTTGTCATTTTTATGTTGCAGTTGAGCACTTAAGAATCAAATAAAAATAAACCGAACAAACGAATAATTTAATCAATGCAATGAGCGACTACGTGTTTGTTTAACCTTGGCAAGCCCCATGGTCGACCTAAGGAGTCGAAGGAACAACTTAAGGCTCTATTTATCAAACCAAGTGCATGGTTTCAAAGTGATTTTTTGGTATTTTTACATGCAATTAATGATGAAAATGCAATTTTTGCAAAGTTTGAGGACTAAAATGCAAATTTCAATCAAATGATATACAAAAATACTAACACTTGGCCGGAACGTGAAAATATGCAGAATTATGCTACTGTATTTTTTTGGATGCAAAATGAATTTATTATGAATTAAAAATGCAGATTTTGTAATTTTTAAGTAATTTAATTTTAGTAAATAGAAAACCTAATTATTTCTCAGAAATTAAATTATCCTAAATAGGTCTATGTGAGAGGTATCTAGAACAATTTTTATTAATTTAAAATACTAAGTGTACAATTAATTAAAATTTAAATACTCGGATAAAAAACTTATTCTAACCTAGATATGCTTGCAAATGTAATGATTTTTAGGCATGCGACAGAGAATAATTAAATCTACCTAATGTAATTTTTTAGCAATTTTTGGAGTACAAAATAATTTAATACGAATTAAAGATCATGTAGTGGGTGAAATATGATAATTTCTACCAAACTAATTAATTTAAATCAAGAATAGCTTACAAAAATACCATTAAATATCCACAAGGTAGAGAATAAATTGTTCTACAACAGGTAGTTTTCAGAATTAAAATATGATGTTGAATGAAGGTTTAATTTGAGATATAAAGTGAGGGTTATCAATGCAATATAGAAAATAAATAAAATAAAAGAGAATGTAATGAACATGGACCAAGGAGCAATTACCAAGACCCGTATAGGGTCGAATGTAATTTTTTTGTGCCTCACGTGCTCCGTAGGTGACACTGGTGTCAGCTAGAGGCGGGGGCACTTTGTGCTTTCTAGAACTAGCGAGGAGGTCTGTAATTTCACCCACCCTACATGCTTCTCACATGCGGGGAGCTTTGGGTGGTGAGAGTTGATGTAGGCACGACTCCCAAGGAAGGCGGACGATGGAGGAAGTTGCAGCAATCAGAGGTGGCACTCGACGAGCAGGAGGCGCGCGGACTCCAAGGTGGTGGTGAAGTCATTGGAGGTCATCAAGCATGGAGGTTGATGTAATCGAGGTGGTGATGGTAGGCTGGGGCCCGGTGGGCTATGGCACGAGCATCGGGGTAAGCAAAGGAGGGACTCTGTAGAGGTGTTGCTGGTGAGGTGGAAGGCTATGCAGTGAATGGATGGTGAGGCGGTGGTGAACAGTTGATGGTGGAGGCACAGACAGGGGGATGCTGCAAGTAGAGGCGGCACTCGACAAGAGAGAAGCGACGATCGAGGACATGTAGAAGGAGCTCGCTGCTCGAGATGGTGGGGTGTCGATGGTCCGTAAAGCAGAATGGAAGGCAGTGGTGGAAAGCATGAAGGAGGGGGAGAAGAAAAAGACAAAGGAGGTGGCTGGACATGCAAATGAAGAGTAGAAAAAGAAGAAGGCAGAGAACAAGGGAAGAACCAGAATTTCCTTTGCAGGAGTGGATGAGTAGCGACGCATGACTTTGATCGTAGCTCGATTAGTAGGGTGAAGGGTTGCTGAGAAGCTTCAGTAGTTGCATGCGAAGAGGGCTGCAACAGGAGGTGGTGCTCATGGATCAAGTTGCGGCGGGTGCAAGCCATTGTCACCGACACTCAAGGGGAGAAGGACGGATGATCTGCGGAAGGTTCAATGATGGATCTATAAGGGAGAATGGAGAGTAACGAATGGAGGATGAACGTCAGTCTAACGACTGTACGAAGGCGCGTGCAATGGTTGCGAAGGAGCGGGGTCGGCCAACCATTGCAGGAAGGAAGGGGTGTTGGACATGCCAGCCCACGACGGGCCATTATGCAATAATGTTATTGCAAATATCCCTGATCTGAAGTGAAGAATGACTAATTTTCATTATAAGGTCCCATAGTACAATTAGGGTTATGTACCATGGCCATATTAATAATCATGCATCTGTTGATTCAATTATTCAATAATAGAGGTTGCTGCTTGAATGAATATCTAAAGAGTTAGATTGTGGACTCATAAAGTACTGTCGAATGATTATTAAGATATGATCTCTAACTTGAGATGTAGAAGGCAATCCTTGTACTATAGGTTGACTTCTGACTGACCTCATGATGCAGGTCCTCTGCATAGGAATAGAGATTCAGAGGTGTCGGATAAGTAAGGTGAAAGAGTTGACTTAACAAGATCGAGATAACCAAGTCCTATGTCGTATATTGTCACGATATAGGCATGCATCCTCTGACAGGAGACAGATGTATTGTAATATGTCTAAGTATGCGCATTTGGCATATCGATAGGTCGATGGCCTAATCAAGGTCTATACACTAGCGAGATGGTGTGTAGACAAGGACATATGAGTAATACGGTCTCTCAAAGTGATAATATAGGTTAACATGTGAACCGGAAGACATCAACTCACTCATGAGGTATTGGGACCGATCAAATTCCATGCATAGTCGCCTTGCCTTGGAAGCATGATAAAAATTTGTAGGTATGATATATGCTTCTGGAAAGCATAAGATCGATACCAACTCCCAATGACGGAATGAGAAACTCAATGATAAAACCCTAATCGAGACAGTCTAAAAGAGATCTTAAACTTTGGTTTTATTCTAGGTCTTCCAGTATGCAGGATGTATAGGTATTAGGAATACTTGAGGGTGATGTGATCATAAACGATTGTATAACCATGATGCTTCCATTCCAAGGGATTGATGAAGCATGTCTGGATTTTAGTGATTCCTATCAGTAGAGAAGTGATCCGATCTTAGTCCAAATGTTGGACATTGATCTGAATGTGATTCAGATGAAATGAGAAGTTATATTTACATCTATGATAGGTACTCAAGATCTAGTTTTGAGATGTAATTCCAATATCCATGTCACTATAAGTGGAATGTACAATCTCCATTTCCTTATCTCCAAGTATCCGTGGAGAAAGCGCATTATTCTTGAAAGTGTTCAAGAATAAATTTTGTATGTGATCGTTGAGAAACTGATAATTAAATGTGATATAATTATCATGAATATTGTAAATGTGATTCATATTATTTAGTTGCATGAAAATAATGATCCAAGATAATTAAATGTTATTTAGATGTTAAGGATATAAATAATATGGGTAGCACTATCCATGTTATTTATATATATTATAAATGTGATTTATAATATATTAGAGAGAGCTTATTTTAAATAGTATCTACAAATTAATCATTAATGTGAATTGGATTCACATTGGAAATTATTTGGAAATACAATTTACATTTTATTTTAGATGTACAATTATTTAGTGGCATGATTGCAATATTCACAGAATTAATTTGGAATTATTTTTTGTAAATGATTTTACAACAAAAGTTGTTGTAAATATATGAAGGATTATGTGAGACTTTATATGTCACATAATTAGAATGCCAACACCTTCCATGAATAGAGGGTGGACGGCTACCCTTTGACTCATTCAAAGAGTGGTCAACCCCTAAATTTTAGGAAGGTGGGTAGACTCCTTCCTAATCCTTCTATCATAATTTATTCAGTTAAATTAAGTTATGTTTATTAATTAATATATTTAATTTAATCTATATTAGTTGTTGTATTTTTTACAACAAAATCATGACCATTAAATAGAAACACAAATTAATCTCAACCATTGTTTTTGCGTTTCACTTGGATTGTGATCCCTGGACTCCCAAAATACTAAAAAAAAGAGGAAACTGAATCTCTTCTTTTTACAACAACACTTTGCAAGTCTCTCTCTCACTCTCATCACACGCTTCTCTCTCTCAAGTGTGGTCATCCACCCCTTGTGCTAGAGAAATTGGTTGTCATCGCCACCCCGTTGTGTCGACGCTTCGACCGCTCATGGTTCTCTGTCTTCTTCGGTGCACCTTACTTGTGAAGAAGACGTAGAATAACATATGATGAGATCAAGAGACTCGTTGTTATATTATCAACATGGATTGCGAGGAGCAAGCGTTTCATCAATGCACTCGCAAGCATCTTCTCCGTTGGATCAGACTTGAGATAGGAGGTCTCTTACTTTAGAGACATGATCGCAACCCCAATTCAAGAGGTATTACGATATCTACTATGCGATTCAGATGAAACGGTTTGAAAATTGTTCTCGAAACATGTGGTTTCATCAATTTAAATTTTTTAGTTGCACTAAGCAACTAGTACGACTAGTTGTTTCGTTTGCATATGATGCAATATTCATGCTTTCGTGATGCACTTAAGGATCTATACATAACCTTCAAGTGGTATTAGAGCAAGGTTGAGGTCATGGATATGATCTGAAATCATAGGCGATCATGGTTCATGCTTTGGATGTACAGGAATCATTGTTTTTTGCATTAGATGCAAGATTCGAATCAGTTTCTCACTAAAATAAAACCTACTGTGTATGCACTATTTGGATGTGTTTTTTTGTTATTAAATTGAACCTATAATGTCTATATATGTTCCAAAAATAGTAGCCTAATGTTGGTACCAAAAATGCATGAAAATGATTCGAAGTGTTCCCGCCATGAAAGTTGTTTTGCATGTATTCGTGATCTGTAAGAAAATTAATCTTTCTTATTGTTTTCCCATCATGAAATATGAAATAAACACTTGAATTAAGTAGAGAATAAAACCAGCAAACCTCTCAAATTAATTTCGTGATATTCTGACTTTGTTTTCCCTAGATATTCCATATTTGGTGGAGATGGGTCGGAAGATAATTAGATTATCAAATCTTTGTGCTTAATGTGTTTTTAATGAAATGGAAACATAGAAATTATGAATTTTCCTTGATTAATTATGATTCCTAATAATTATGAAAATAATTGATTAATCATCATAGGCCATTAAATGATTGTTTCATGAAAAACTCTAATTTATCCTACAATAGTTGTAGGACAATCTCTACATGCAAAATATTGTTACTTGAATAGGATTGAGGATTTGTTTAGCAAATTTACTAATAATATTAATCAAAGTGACTTTGATAAACATTATATGGTATAACTTCTGTTGAAAGGTCGAATATCATCTCAAACACAAAATGATCAGATCATATTATCCTAACCTGAGGCGAATATGGTGTCTAGTCAGGGATTGTTGGGATAGCAGCTTGCTCCGTGAGCGGTCTATCCCACATACTGGTGGTGACAACGGGTAAGGAAAGGATAATGCTTGAAATAATCATGATGTATTTTTTTAGTTATTAAAATTTAAATAAATATGTATTTTCATAATATACCACCCTTCAAGTAACAATCAAGATTGTTTGTTGGTTAATTGAATTGGATTGATAATTTATTTAATATGATTAAATTAATTATATCCAATTAAAATAATCTATTATGAATAGAGTAGTATTTCCCTTGTAAGAATTAATTATGTGAATATGATTCATATTGATTAATTAAAATTTGAACATGATATGGAGGATCACATAAGTGACATCCATGGTCTCCCATCAAGGCGAAGGGTTCCATCGCCATGGATTGGATACAGGTGACGCATGTCTGAAGTTACATCTCATGCATACAAGAGCACATGGATCAGGCTCTTTTCTTCTCGAAAGAGTAAGGCCGCATGCGTAGTGACCTCAATATCAACTCCTCATATAATTTGGGTGATATTGTATTTCGCATATCGAATTCTATTCCTGTTGACAGTTGATTCAATTAACGATGGGTCAACATTGCCTTAGGGGTGGGGGGCCCAGGTGTTAAAGATTAAATTGGGAATGCAAGTTAGACTTACAAGGCAGAATGAGTTGCTGCTTATTTTGACCCTATTTACAGTTTCTCATATTATTAAGATGTAACAAAGGTAGAAAAAGAGATCATATATTTTGCTAGAGATATGACGTATGTCTCCTACTTTGAACGTGAATAAGGGAATGAACTTTTAGAGTTGACAAGGCAAGACAACTTTTATATAAAAATCCTAAATCAAAGTATAATATGTATTTACGTGAATATTTCTTATTTTAGATAACATGCATTAAACCCACTCAAAATATACTCAATAATAACTAGTAAAATATATTGGATTGATCCATGATCAAGATATTGTATTTACAGTTGGACAAATAATGTGGTTGCAATATGAAAGTTTCCTCATAATAATGAGGAATGATTATTAAAATAGACAATAGGACAACAACCTAGGGTTTGTATGTCTCTATAGTCTTGATCTCTCACCATATGTGCTTTGGAAGTATCATGTTGATGATGATCGTAATTACCTAAAATCCTTAGAAATCTAAGAAGATGTTTCGGCAGACATATGTTCTCTAGACACTTAACATGAATGACATGGTTCACTGCATTATGCGAAACAGTGGCTCGATAATAGATGATGTACTCAAAATGTTTAAGTACCTACCTGAACCAAAGTCCTTAAGAGTTAAGATGGATGTAGATATGATGAATGCCATCATTATATTATCTCTACTCTATAATTTCACGAAGATTCCTAATATTCATATTGTATGAATTATATGAACATATATAAATGTTGAAATACTTTTATATTGAAATCTTTTGAGTTCAACATAAGAGATCCTTTATCTTAAGATGTGGTTGCTTATTGATGATGGAAAAATAGTGTAAGCATGGGTCTGACCTAAGTGAGAAGGAAAGTCAAAGAGTTGATTGTACTTCTGTGATTTCCACACATATGACATATAAAGAGCTGGATAAAAGGCCAATACTACAACAAGCAGATGTATAGATAGTATGACAATTTAGACTATCTAGGATCCTTAAAAAGGACTAGGATAGTGCACCAGCATAATATATCTACATATAATCATTGAAATTGTCTTGATAAGATCAAAGTCTAATAATTGTATCTCATTCTTCTAATAACACATGCAATTGGTTGCACATGTTTTAGAGGACTGAAAATTTTCATCTTAAGGTTTAATAGTCATCCACATGGATGTTGATGCAATTGTTGCAATAATCTTCGCTGGATAGATAGACATCATATTTTCAGTGGGAAAGCCCTTAGTCTTAGAGAATGTATCTATGACCTAGATATTAAAATACACTCATTGTTTATCTCTAAATGTTAAAAATAAACACGAATTCTGGAATAGACCTGTCATAAAAAGTTATGAAGAATATATTTCAGATAGTAATCTAACATCTAGAGGACTCTACTAAATTAGAAAGTTAATGAATGGTTCATTAACATTTCTAAAAAAACATGAAAGTTTAAACCTTAAAAGATCAATAGGAGGATGAAGATCATTTGACAATGATATGGCATCAAGATTTGGACATATGTATGTTGATGAGATCAAGAGACTAGTAAGAGATGAAACTTTAGACTGTCTGAAATTTCCAAACTTACATACTTGTGAATATCGTATTCAAAGTAAAAATATCCAATACACCCTTCTTTGGGAATGGTGTTAGATGCCAAGGTATTCAATATCTCATACATATTGATGTATGTGGATCATCTATATCATAACAAACATTGATGATATGTGATGTCTATTGATGATTATTTGTGATATGAGATTTTCCTTAGAAAACTTTGAAATGTTCAAATATTTCACAATTTTTGTTTAGAACCTAAGTTTGAAGGAAGATAAAATGAATTTGATCTAACCAAGGTAGCAAATACCTATTAGATGAATTCAAGGGATGCCTTATGGAGAAATGAATATCATTCATATATCATTCCTCCTAATACACCTAAACTCAATAGAGTTTTAAGGAGATGCAATTGGATCATGTGTGACATGATTTTATAAATGATGAATATTAGCATAATTACCTCTTAGTTTCCGAGTGTATATGTTGTAGAGCCTACAATATATATCCTTAATAAGATTCCATGTGAATCTTAACCCTAAAACCCTCATAAGATATGGTTTAGAACCTTGCCTTATGTTGGACACTTGAGCATTTAGGATTTCTTGGTCAATATTTTGTCATGGATGCAAGTAAGCTGGAATCTAGTACCAGAGAGTGTTACTTCATTAGGAAAATAAAGGATGGTATTGGATACCTACTTTATGATCTTGAGATTCTTAGATTTCATCTCTAAGGATATGATTCTTAGAGGATGACTTTCTTGAGAATCAAGATGAAAATGAAGTAAAGGAACTCATTGGATCTTGACAGGATAATGGGTCTCCTAAAATCGGAAACTAAAAGAACAATTAAAGATGAAACACTCGTACTTTTTTTCAAATTAGTTTAAGGGTTGTAAGTGTTGGACATGTGAGCCCACGACGAGCCATTATGCAATAAATGTTATTACGAATATCATTCTGTGATCTGAATGAAGAATAACTAATTTGCATAATAGGTCCCTTAGTACAATTAGGGTTATGTACCATGGCCATCTCGATGATCATACAGCTCGTGCTTGGATGAAGATCAAAGGATCTAGATTAAGGACTGATCAAGCAATATCCAATGATTGTTAAGAGATGATCTCCGACCTGAGAAGGAGATGGCAATCCTTTATCTAAAGGGCTGATATCTAACCGACTTCTTCAGGTCCTCTTCATAGTAATAGAGATTCGTAGGTGTTAGATAAGTTAGGTCAAAGATTTGACTTAACGAGATTGAGATAACCAAAGTCCTATGTCGTATGCTGCCACGATATAGGCACGCATCCTCTGATCGAAGACAGATGTGTTACTATATGTTTGAGTATGCACATTTGGCAGACCAATAGGTTGATGACCTAACCAAGGTCTATACACCGGTGCACTGGTGTGCATGCAAGGGTATATGAGTAGTACGATTTTTTCGAAGGGATCATACGTGTTCAGTTACTGAACCAGAAGACATGAGCTCACTCATGAGATATTGGGAAGAATCAAATTCTGTGCACGGTCATCTCGCTTTGGAAGCTTGACTGAATTTGTAGGTTTGATATATGCTTTTGGAAAGTATATAATCAACACATGGGTATGATATATGCTTTTGGAAAGTATATAATCGATACCAACTCCCAATGATCAAATGAGAAACTGAATGATAAAATCTTGATGTAGACAGTGTAAAATTGATCTTATACTTCAGGTTTATTCTAGGTCTTCCAGTATGCAGGATGTACAAGTATTACGAATACATGAGGGTGGTGTGATCTTAAACGTTTGTATAACCATGACGCTTCCATTCCTAGGGAGTGATGAAACAGGTCTGAATTTTAATGACTCCTATCAGTATAGAAGTAATCCGATCTTGGTCCAAATGTTGGACATTGATCTGAATGTGATTCATATGCAATGAGAAGATTAGATTTGCGGTTTTTGATTTATTCAAACCTCTATGGGAGGTCCGTAAGATCTAGATTTGAGATGTGATCTCAATATCCAAGTCACTATACGTGGAATAATACAATCGCCATGTCCTTATCTCCAGGTATCCGCGGAGAAAGCGCATTATCCTTGAAAGATTTCATGGATAGTTCCATTGTTGATATATGTATTCGAGCATTGAGAAAAAGGGTCATTAAACGTGATTTAATTATCATGAATATTATGAATTTGATTCATATTATGAAGAGAGTTTTCTTATATAATTGAATGTGATTTGATTATCGAAGATGTGAATAATGTGAATGTGATTCATATTATTTGGGCACATGAAAATAAAGATCCAAGATGATTAAATGTGATTTGATTATCATGAATATTAATAATATGGATAGCACTATCTTAATTGTTCATATAAATTATAAATGTGATTTATAATTTATAAGAGAAAGCTACTTGTAATTTACATTTGTTAATTAAATGTTGATGTGAATTAGATTCACATTGGACAATTAATTGAAAATGTAATTCACATTTTATTTTGGTTTGTGAATGTGAATCATATTTTTCCAATGGCTAGATTGTGATGTTCACAAAATAATCATGAATTATTTTTGTAGAATAATTAACAATCGTTTTTGTTGTAAATATTGGATATACATGGAATCATGCAATCTTGGAGATTGCATTGAGATCCCCCTCTCCTAATAGGAGAGGGGGACGGCCACCAATTCCTACAAGGAAAGGGTGGTCTTCCACTCTTCCTATATAGAAGGGGGAAGCCTCCTTTCCATTATCTCCAAGTTTAATTGGTTTAATTTTTGGATTAAATCATATTGATTTATCAATACTTATATAATCTAAATTAAATTAATTTTTGTTGGTTTTTACAAACAAAATCATAGCCATTAAAAGAAACATAAATCAATGAGAACCATTGGATTTGAGTTGTCCATGGATCCTAAAATATTATATAAGGAGAGGCACCCCATTTTCTCTTCTTTACACAATGAGAAAATAAGTCTCTCTCTCTCTCTACACGCCATCTCTCCCTCTCTCTCTTGTGGTCATCTATTATGATGCCCCAGAGAGAGTCTCCATCGCCGTAGCGTCGTCGTCGTCATGCTACCGGATTAGTTGCTCCTGGATATCTGCCTCCTATGGTGCTCCTTGCTCAAGAAGAAGATTTCAGATCTCATTTGACGAGATCAGGAGATTCACCGCTTAGATCATCAATAGGGATTGTGAGGAGCACATGTTTCATTAACGCGCTCGCAAGCATCTCCTCCATCGGATCGGACTTGAGACAAGCAGTCTCTTCGTTTAGAGACTCGATCCCAACCACACTTCAAGAGGTAACAATAATATTTGTTTATGGTTTAGATGAAATAATCTCAGAAGTGTTCTTGGATCATGTGGTTTCATCATATGAAAAAAATTTAATTACTGCTGTCGTGAGCAACTAGTGTGACTAGTTGCTCCCGATCGCATATGATGCGATCCGCACGCTTCCGTGATGCACTTAAGGATCTCACCAAATCCTTTAGTAAGACCACCTAAAGGGTATGGATTCCATGTGTCAGTTAAGTTTGGTAATGACCAGACTTCATATGATGAAGCTTCTAAGGAACATGACATGAAAAGATTGATGTTAGCAATAAAGTCTAAAGTAGACTTCATACGCAAGTGTTTTGTATGGACCCTCGAGGATCCACCTATAAGGGTAAAACCTGTTAGGTGTAAATGGATCTTCAAGAGAAAGAGAGAACCTGATGAAAAGGTAGAGACCGTCAAAGCCCTGCTCGTAGCCATGAGTTACACACCAAAGAGAAGGCGATAAGACTTGCTCTTCAGTGACCATTCTTAAACCCATTACAATATTGCTAATAATAGCTACACAACTTGACTATGACATCTAAATAATGGAAGTCAAGATTGCATTCCTCTATGAATACCTCACCGAGGACATTCATATGAAGTAGCCATAGGGATTCATTGTTGAGTAAGGCAAGATGTGAAAGCTAAAGGAACTCCATTGATAGACTCAAATAAGCTTCATGTAGTTGGAACATTAGATTTGATGAAATTATAGATATTATGATTTCAAATGGAATCTTGATGAACCATGTGAAGCTTAGTGGGAGTGTCATTGTGTCCATCATGCTAAGTGTAGATAAAGTCCTAATAATTTGATGATATAAGGATGATAATAAGTGTTTTATAATTTGGTTGTTTCATACCTTGAGATATGATCTTATGGATGCCTCTCCTATCTTAATTCTGAAAATGTTCATAAGAAAAGAGAAGAGGGTATTGGGACTGTCACATTAGTGGTACATCTTGGACATGTTCCATTTTTGGGAAAACCTGAAGGAAGCATTCCTTCCCTTAAGATATGATATTGATATATCAGAAGGGATATCACCTCAAAGAGCTGAGGAAGTGAATGCTAAAACTGATTGCCTTTATGCATCTATTATGAGAAGCCTGGTGTATGCCAGATGTGTACAAAAGTCAGATGCCTGCCATGTAGTGGGAATAGTAAAGTGTTACTAATCCTACCATGGAGATAAAACACTTGATTGCAGTAATAATAATATCTTCAAAGATGAGAAGACTTTTGATATAGTGTTCTCAAAGTCTTATATTTGAAAATTTACGACTTTATAGATAGTGATCTAAGAGGTCTTAACTGTAGATGCCTTATAATACTTAAGACTGGGTCTTGTCTTAGGAGATAAAGATCTTCAGGAATAAGATCATTTTGATAAGGATAATTGAAATTACTTACTGGTTATAACTATTATTGTATTACAGTGTTCAAAACATTAAAATTAATTTAACAAGATTGATTATTGGTTGCATAAGATGCATCATTCGCATTGGATGCGAGTACTGTTACTAGGAGATATGCAAGTACCATAAAAGGACTTGGCGTAGTCTCTCAGGAATAGAGTGACTAGTCAGCTTACCAAGCTATTTTTCTAAATAGCTTGTGATTGGCAAATGAGTAAGGGTTTAAATATTAGCCCATTAATGTCTCTTTGGGCTAATGGGAGATTGTTGGACATATGAGCCCATGACGACTTATTATGCAATAAGTTAATGCAAATCATTACCTGATCTGACATGAAGAATAACTAATTTGCATTATAAGGTCCCTTAGTACAATTATGAATCCAGGTCTATACATCGGTGAGATGGTGTACATAAAAGGGCATATGAGTAATACGATCTCTCAAAGGGATCATACAGGTTCACTTATGAATCGGAAGACATGAGCTCCCTCATGAGGTATTGGGACCGATAGAATTCCATGCATGGTAGTCTTTCTTTGGAAGCATGACAAGAATTTGTAGGTATGATATACGCTTTTGGAAATCATATGATCGATACCAACTTCCAATAACGGAATTAGAAACTTAATGATGAAATCATGAAGGAGACAGTCTAAAAGAGATCTTAAACTTCGGGTTTGTTCTAGGTCTTCCGGTATGAATGGTGTATAGGTATTAGGAATACTTGAGTGTGATATGATCATAAATGATTGTATAACCATGATGCTTCCATTCTGAGGGAGTGGTGAATCATGTATAGATTTTAGTGACTCCTCTTAGTAGAGAAGTGATCCGATCTTAGTCCAAATGTTGGACATTGATCTGAATGCGATTCAGATGTAATGAGAAGCTTAGATCTATGACCTTGGTTTAATAAAGAATATATGAGAGGTCCTAAAGATATGGTTTTGAGATGTGATCTCAATATCTAAGTCACTATACATGGAACATATAATCGCCCTATCCTTTTCTCCAAGTATCCGCAAAGAAAGCACATTATTCTTGAAAGAGTTCAAGAATAATTCCATTGATGAATTATGTGTATGAGCATTGAGATATTGATAATTAAATGTAATTTAATTATCATGAGTAATGTGAATGTGATTCATATTATTTAGTTGCATGAGAACAATGATCCAAGATAATTAAATGTGATTTAATTGTCAAGGATATGGATAATGTGGAAAGCACTATCCATGTTATATACATATATATATATATATATTGTACAAGTGATTTATAATATATTTCAGAGAGCTTATTGTAAATAGTACAAATTAATTATTAATGTGAATTGGATTCACATTGGAAATTAATTGAAAATACAATTTACATTTTATTTTGGATGCGTGAATATGATTCACAATTATTTAATGGCATGATTGCAATATTCATAAAATTAATTTGGAATTATTTTTGTGAATTATTTTACAACAAAAGTTGTTGTAAATATATGAAGGATTATATGAGATTTTATATCTCACATAATTAGAAGGCCAACACCTTCCATGAATGGAGGCTGGACGACCACCTTTTGACTCATGCAAAGCATGATCATCCCCTTCGTAAAAATATTTTAGGAAGGCGGTTGGCCTCCTTCCTAATCCTTCTATCCTAATTGATTTAGATAAATTAAATTATGTTGATTATTCAATATATTAAATTTAATATAAATTAGTTGTTATTGTATTTTCTACAATAAAATCATGGCCATTGAATAGAAACGCAATAATCTCAACCACTGATTTTTTGTTTAAAATGGATTGTGATCCACGGACTCCCAACATATTATAAAAGAAGAGGCAACCCTAGCTTTATTTTTACAACAACACTTTGCAAGTCTCTCTCTCTCTCAAGTATGGTCGTCCACCCCTTGTGCTAGAGAAATTCGATGCCATTGCCACGCCCTTGTGTCACCGCTTCGACTGCTCGTGGATCTCCATCTTCTTCAGTGCACCTCGCTCGTGAAGAAGACATCAAATCTCATGTGATGAGATCAAGAGATCTATTGGTTGGATTATCAACTTGGATTACAAGGAATATGTGTTTCATCAACGCACTCACAAGCATCTTCTCTGTTGGATCGGACTTGAGACATGAGATCTCTTACTTTAGAGACATGATCGCAACCACGCTTCAAAAGGTATTCTGATATCTACTTTGTGGTTTAGATGAAACAATTCGAGAATTATTCTCGAATCATGTGGTTTCATCAATTTAAAATTTTTAAATTCTGATGTACCGAGCAGCTGGTGCGACTAGTCGCTCTAATCGCATATGATGCGATCTTCATGCTTCTGTGATGCGCTTAAGGTTCTTTCCAAAACCTTCAAGTGGAAGAGGGAAGGGTGAACCACATGTTGTGCACGTGGGAAAGAGAGAGAAGAGAGAGGAGAGAGAAAGAAAGAAGAGAGAGAGGGAAGAGAACGGGAGAGAAAAGAAAAAAATAAAGTAAAATAAAAATAAAATAAAACCAAAATAATAAATTTAAAATTTAAAATAAAATTAAAGAAAAAGGGGATGACACGTGATGGCTCCAGGAGCTGCCACGTGTCACTCTTAAAAATCAAAAATAAAATTCAAAAAATTTAAAAAAGAAATAGTAAATTAATAGAAATCAAAAAGTGTTAACATGAATGTTTCTCATCTCGATGAGATCTACAATTTTATGAAGGACCTAAACCAAAATAAGTCATATGTACAAAAAGTATTTTTGAAGATACTCGATAGATAATAAAATAACAAATTTTTGTATTTTGTTATTTTTTGTATTTTAATTAGTGAATTAAGTTATATACAATATATACATATTTAGTCTAATTTTTATGGATTTTCTATTGGTCAAAAAAAGGTGAAATAAAAATAAAATAAAAATGTGTATAGTATACAATAAATAATTAGATCCCAAAATCAACATTTTTGCAAACGAGCTTCGATTTTAATGAAATCACCTTCATTGGATAGATAATTGTATACTTGAAATTTAAAAGTGAGTTTGGCGAATTTGGAGTTTACACGGAGCGGAAATTTAACCGAGAAGTTGGACTTTACGGCTTTTTTCGGTTTAAGATCTAAAAGTATCTATTCAAGGTGGGAATTGTTTTTATTTTTATATTTTTATACACATTTTTATATACAAGTTCTAAAAAGAATTAAGTCAAAAGAAGTTAGTACGATTTTTAAAAAAATCAAGGATGTTTGGGTATTTACACGGGGACTATTTACAAACAATTTTCAATACTTTATTTTTTATGAATTTTTATTTTGATTTATTTTTTGGACTTATTTACAAGATAAAGAGTCTATTCTATTAAGTGTTATATTTTGTTAATTTATTTATTTTAGATACTTTTATTTGGTATTTTGTTCATGGATTTTAGATAAGATTAATATATTAAGATGATGAATCGCACATTCTTCACCCCCTATAATTAAACCTTGCTAGTCCTCGACCCGATAAAGAATGAATAAATTGGATTAATCCCTGATTGTGCATGTAATTGAATAAGACTTGATCCTTTGAAGAACTCTTGATTTTAATGATCCTAAAATTATAAGCTGAACCAAGCTCTAATCTATAAGTATCCAATTCCCCTAATCATGAGACTCTCTCTGTAAATACATGTAGCATAAGGATATGACATTATGTGTGGACTGTAGTTACAGGAGTAGAGTCAAAGCGTCACCCAAAGTTCGGGTCCAAGAGACTCTCCTAAGAACCCAATCCTTAAAACTAGGGAATAAATCATTTCTTGCATCCAATTCACAATCTATTTAGTTGTCAGTCTAAAAAGTGAATATGGAAGGCTAGTTGATGGAGGGAATATGATGGTGTCGTTTCTTCTCTCCCTCACATTGGAACAATGATCCTCTCAGGTGCCTTATTAACTAAACACGTGTAATTTTTTTGTTGTTGATCAATGTGTCCGTCAAGAGATCTCGAAGTCGTATGCACTTGTTTTCCTGGGAGTATACAAGGGTGTGTCTCTTTTGAGTATCTAGAATACCTTTGACACCCAGACTTGTATCAATATACGATGCAGAGCCCTTTGTGGGTGCTATCCTGACTCCTAGTCCTAATAGCATTGATCCAAGTGCACACTTTGAAATGGTTGGTAGCGCTTGCCTTTGATTAAAGCTCTTTTATATTGACTTTGTATTTGAGAGCTATTTTTTTATTCAACTTTTCTTTTCTTTTGGTAGGCTAGCTCCACTTCTTTACCATGTTGGTGCACATTGATCAATAAATTTTTTAATTTCATCACACCCTGGTACATAGATCAATATCAAGATATTAGTACAAGAACTTGTTCTCACACCGGCTTAAGGTTGCTGACTATCAGGTTTCATGAAGCCTTCATTGATTCTATCCCATCCTCGAGTATCATAAAATCAGATCCAGACTCAAATCTCTCATCTCAGTTCCTCAAGTGAATCATTAACCGATCTCATCATAACTGTAGTCACGCAAGTGAGGTGATGATCATATTCTTTCAGGTAGAGACTAAGTATGTAATATAGCACACATATCCTTAAAATCAGGGAAGTGTGAATAATTAGGTCATAGACTCTACGATTAAGGCTGCTTAACTCTGAATTATAGGACCTCATAAACCAAATGTTCTTGAACTTCTTAAGTCTTGTATGAATATGTAAGTGTCAGAGACAACTCTAAGTCATTAGCTAGTTTTTTTTATTTTTTTTGAAAAAAAGGCTTTTGATTTGATTTTTTTTTAAAGGAAAGATTTTTTTGAAAAGATTTTTGATGTTTTTTTCAAAAAGTTTTTTTAGAGGGTGACAAAATGACTGGCCTGAATTTGTATGGCTACTTGCATCTACTTTCAGCCAGTATGTGTATAAGTACATATCTAAGAACGACTAACCGTATTACTTCAGGACGGTTCCTTACACGTTATCCTTTAACCATCCAATCTGCTAATGGAGATTGTAATTCCCTTACTGAGAAGTAGCGGGTCATTTTTAAATCTAGTAATCACAATAGTCACTAAAAGAGAATTTTTTTTCAGATTTTTGTGGTTTTTAATAGGGTTAGAAGAACACAAATTAGTCTCATTTAATCATTTTTTTTGATATAATTTTGAAAAGATTTTCCAAACCATGTCACATAATATATAGATTTTCAAAACATTTTTCAAACTGTTTTTGAAACAAGTAATAATCCAAATTTTCAAACCATTTTCAAATATTTTTCAAAATAATATCACACAATTAGGAAATTTTTCAATCATTTTACAAACATTTTTATAAAGATCGGTTCACAAAATACTATACCTAGCCCCAAAAAGTTTGAAAATTTTTAAAAAAGAAGAGCTATGACTAAAGTATATATGAAATATATACGACACATGCCCCTATACTTAGCTTTTGTTATGTCCTCATAGTACGTAGTGAGGTGAAGCCATAGATCATGCTAAAATATAGTAGAGCATATGGAAACTTACTCAGGTGTCCCCCTACACTCAGGTTAAAAATAACCTAAGTATAAGAAGAGGACCAAGAAGAGGGATAATGAAGAATAGAAAGGAATGAGGATGTCAAAGATGTACAGAGAAATACAAAAGAAAAACAAAGGAGCAATGTGGGTTACTCACTCCCTATACTTAGTATATGGTCATCCTAAGTATATCCACTACATGAAAATGATATGAAACTTGGGCAAGTAATATGAATTATGGGAGAGGGGGGAACAAACAAAATAAGAAAACTATACAAGATGGAGTAAGAATATACAAGGATCAAGAAGGTTTGCGACGAACCTTCTTACGAGAGTGTGGTGGAAGATAATATGGAGATGTAGAGGGTGGTGAAGGGGGGGATGAAGAGGTCCAACCATCATTAGAATCATCCTTAGAAGAATAATAATCTTATGTAGAGGATCTCCAACTATTGTCAACTAAAGGTAAGTGTCCTTTGATAAATGTTGTACTTATTGCACTTACAAGATGTACCACTTCAGGACCAGATGAGGAACGTGACGAGGAATCTTCAGAACTCACCAGGTTTCTAAGGTCAAATGTGACATTCTTAGATGGTTCATTTCTGTGTGATGTAATGGGGGAAGGGAGGCCAGAGTTCTTCCCCTTGTTATTAGTAATCGGTGTGGTATTTATCGGTTCCTCGTCAGATGAATCATCGTATTCATTGACCCATTCCTATCAGGTCATGACACATCTTAGGGGAGTTTCTTCAGTTTGATTATGCATTGTGAGCTTGTTCCTGGTGGAAGTGTGAGTGATGGATGGGGATGAAGATGTCACCTTTTGATGTTCTATTGGTTTGGTGACATAGGAGATTTCCATAAAAAGGTAGGGACAAGTTTTGTTCATAATCATGTATACCCCTTGTGATTTTGATTCTTTATTGGTGACGTCTTTGTCTATCGGCTTCATAGTCGTCTCATTAGGTGTCTCTCTCGGGGTCTGTTTCTGTGTTTCAAGAGGAGAGGTATGATCGTGTAAAGTGATCTTCTCCTGGTCATGACTGTTGGTGGCTATGTGGGTTGCCTTGGGTTGGGTTGTGTACTCGGAGGTCATGTGAGGTTAGTGTGTACCCAATGCTGGAAAATCAATTTTTGAGTCTCATAATCTATAGTCGCCTTAGCCAATGCTAAGAACGGCTTCTCGAGTGGAGACTGGGTGAACTCTCCTCGGTGCTCAATATCAATGACCTTAAAGTCCACTATGCGTAGAGCATCTCGGAATGTACTGATGATTGAAATGGTTCCGCTCGACTGTTTGATGGATTAGTCAGCCGGCTGAACAATCTCTCTCAACTTCCTGATTGGCCTGAGATTGAGACTGTCAAACACAGAGGTTGGGGGGATATTTATTGATGAGTCATCATCGATCTTGACATGGGTGAAGATCAAATCTTTGATTTCACATTCATCCCTAGGTAACCGCTTCACTCTGCGACTCTTGCTCTTCCTCCCCATCACTAAGGAGGTGGCCATAGACACTAGATGTCTTTCATTCATTGTCCTCTTGTTTCCTGACCTCTTAGGCATCATTTACTTCTCACAAATAGTTTGAGGTCGGGAAAGTGTTCTATGGATTTTATTAAGGAAAGATCTAGAATCAGTTCCTTAGTAATCGCTTCCCTATGAGCAGGGTCCAATTTTTTAGGTCTTTTCCATTTATTTTTTTCCTGATTTTTCAATTTTTTTAACCTTTTTAATAGGTAACGAATGTGCAGACTCTAGATTAGAGGACAAGTGATTAGTAGAAGAGGAAGGTAGAAAGGACTCCAGTTGTACAAAGTGTGTGCATTTCCTAGTGTCCTCTAGGTTTTCATCATGGAATCTGTAATGTTCATTATCCACTTCATAACCTTGGCTACCAACATAAGATTTCATCATATCAATGATATTTATATACATGTCAAGCAATGAATCATATCTCAAGACAAGTCTAGAAATATCATCCTCCATAAAAGTCTCATGACAAATCATGGGAGAAGTCTATTTAGTTGGAGGATATTGTTGAGAACTTGGGATCTCATTCTCAACATAACTAGACTCTAGCATGTAATTTTGGGTCGAGTATAGACCATCTGTGTGGCAGATATTGGTTAGATCCTCATGTGTCAAGAGACATGGGGTTTGTAAATCGAGCTCGTGGGTCCAATCCCGTGTATGTTTAGGCTCTCCAAATGGGTGGTATGAAGGTTAGTTAATGTGAGCTTAATCAGTAAGGTCAATGAAGTTTGGAGAATCATAAAGGATGGGTTGGTCGACAATGTTATACCCTAAGGTCAATTTACGATGTGTATGTGTAAATTGTTGACCAATCCCAACAGTCATATGAGAATTAAAAGAGGAATATTGGGGTAGGTAACTCTTCCAATCATCTGTCTCAGCAGTAGCTTGCTCTTCGAATGGTTCCTTGAGTCCAGAAAGTGCTCGTAAATATGGTAAGTTAGCCCATGATGGAAGTGGATCTGAAGTGTAAAAATGTGGGGTAGGTGAGATGTGTGAATAAGTGGAGAAGTGAATCGAAGTTCTAACTTCATACTCAGGGTGGGAAAAGGAAGATGAATGGGGAGGAACCGTCTCAAGGAAAGGGTTCTAATGGGATGAATGAGAAGAGAGGGATAGAAAGTTGGTCGAAGGTCTAACTTCGTAGCTAGAATGGGGTGGAGGGTACTGATGAATCTGCGATTTGTCATCTTTATTCATTTATTTTAGCTTAAAATCACTTATAAAACACATGTATATAACATTAACTCCATATTCTTACTAACTTGCATTTGTGTGTAAATGTTGTACACTTCTTACCATTTTAACTAAAATAAATAAAGAAAGAAAGGAAAAATAAATAAAAGAAAATAAAAAAAGAAGGAAGATTGTATGTATGTAATAGATATAGGCTGACCCGAACCCTAAGAGAAGGTCAAGACTTGGCCTGATCGAACAGTAATAAAGTAGGGGGAGATAGGGTCTTTATTCAAAAAATCCAAAAAAATGTGTGTTGTGTATATTTGTATACTACACTATTTTATTTGTACATAAATTGACCTCAAACAAAATAATTTTCAAAACAAAAGTTGTAAATAAAAATGTGTCCTAGATAATAAAAATAATTGCATAATCAACTCTTGTACATAATAAAAGCAGCCACACTTGGAAAAATCCAACAAGCGATAATTGGAAGATCAATTGTGGCTCCACATGAACTTAAATTGTACCAAACTCACTTCCATTTATTCTAAATTAAATTATCTTTAAAATGGCCGTGATTTCGTAATTTTTGGAGTTACGGGTGAAAAGTTAGTTTTCTGGGGTGGTTTGTGAATTTTCCCATGTATTTTGTACATATTGTAATTGTAGATATTTGTAAATATTTTTACTAATTATATAAAATAAAAAAAAACAAAAAATTTAAAACAAAAAAACTAATTTACTTATTTACCATGTAAATACTGTCATATATGTATATATCATATATATATAGTTAATTTTCTTAACTAACTATCACAAAAATTTTAAAAACATCGCATTTAAGTTTCAAATAAATAAAGTGACAAAAATACGAAAAAAATAGTTAATTTTTATACATAATTTTTAAACACTAATTGCTGTTATCTTTATCTCATTTTAAATTTCTTTTCTCTTATCTCTTATCTTCATCCAAAAATTCAAAAATTCAAACTGCATTATCTTTTCTATTTATATGGCTCCTTATCCCTTATTCCAACTTGATCAATCTTTGGTGAGAGGAGCCCGATCTCCGAGAGTCTTCTTGTCACAGAAAGGTGCCTAGACTCTGAGCCATTCGGTGACAGCACGCCGACCATTGTCGAGATGATCAAGTCTTTTCCGCTCTTAAGGTGAGTTCCACATAGATTTTTTCTTATTTTTATCCTAGATTAATCATATTTTTATTTTCTCTCATTTTCTCTTCATTGTCATTTTTTCTAGATCTTACCATCACGATTTGAACCGCCAGCAACTCGATTTTTCACCTCACATCATGATCTCTACATGTGCTTTTCTACCTATCACGATCCCTCAACTTCAGCCACGCATGGTGGCCGGAGACTTGGATCCATTCCTCATTTTTCACTGGATCCCCATTCGCATCTTCCGTTTTGATTTTGGGGATGAGACATCGTGCTCGCATCCTCATGTGTTTATAAATAAAAAATAAAAAAAAAATATTTTTTCTCTCTAACATTTGTTTTGCAGTATCATCTAAAAAATTTTAAAAAAAATCATTTTTTTATTTTAGTTTTTCAATTTCTCTATTTCAGATTTATAAAAAATAAAAAAAATAATTGTTTACAATTGAAAACAAATATTTTTTTTAAAAAAAACGAGAGGTAGGTGCCATCCACCGCTGCCATCCTCTCATCCATGCTTTGTCGGTCGCCCCTCACCGCCGCAACTCTTCACCGACCTCCTGCTCCTTCCAACTAGGGTGGAACCCAACACCGCAACAACCCCGCGCCCTAGCAGTGATGGTCATCTCCTCCACTACGAAAGCAGCATCCTTCCGTCGTTCACCACCGTGAAGCCCACTGACCGATGTCGAGCACCTCCTCCCACAGCCACCTCTCCAATGCTTCATCTCAGCTGCCACGAGAGCAGCACCCTTTCGACCCCTGAAGAACCACCAGCCATTGTCTTCGACGCCGCTTGAAGCGGCTGACCGCCACCGTCGTTCACTACAACCACCGCAGCCAGCCCCACGCATCATCTCCACCATCTGCGCAGCAGCCACGAACCTCCTACCATACGACCGCCTCCATGCCAGTGCTGCCCCACCTTCGCACCCTGTGTGCCTCCGCTCGACTCTTGAGGGCGGTGGCGGGCCTCCTCCCATCTTTGGCGACGGCGGCCCTCTTGGGCCATCTTGAAGAAGAACAAAGATCAATAAAATAGAACCCTAGGGTTTTCTATAAAAAATTTTAAAAATGTCAGTCACACTCATGGATGTTCTCAAATTTCAAAAGAGCCCTGCTCTAGATTCAAATCACATGCGTATCACACCCACACTGGGTAAATTGCATTTTTCTTCCTTTGTTTATTTTATATTATTTCTTTTTGCAGGAATATTGAATATTTGCAGTTTAGTCCCTGAATTCCAGACCTTTATTTTGCTTGCTTTTCTTATTAAAGTAAATGCTTCTTTGGTCAATAAATTCCCAAAAATCATGCTATGCTCCTGATATGATTATCTTTTTAGCATAAATTTTTCATTGCATTTTATCATCATTTATTATTATTAAAAAATAAAAAACAGTGTCTTTTTCTCTTCCTTGAGGATAATCATGAGAGCTTACAATCGCCCAAAATATAAAAAATGAGAAAATTTTAAAAATCCAAAATGATTATGGGAGACACATTATTGATTCATTTTGTGAGGAGAGGGTACCCATGCCAAACCAATTTCCCACACAGTCATCCACCAGATGTCCCGACCTTGACCTTGAGGATTCCATTATACAGACTTCTCTTGGCAATCCTCATGTATATGCTGATTCTGTTCTACTTCCTTGTATGGAGGTGACCCAAAAATACAAAAAAATGTTTACTTAACCTGAAGTGGTAGCCACCCTTCATGAGATCATTAAAGCCCCACTTCAACAGGCCATGATAGATTTATTTACTCCTCAACACAAGAAGAGAAAGAAAAGGAGAACATCTGAGCGTCACATCTTGACCATGGCCACTGCCTACACCATCTTTCACCGTCTACATTTTAAGAAAGGGAACACTACCATACCTCTTGCGAGCTGCTCCATCTCTGAACATTCTTGTGATAACACTCTCCTTGATGACAGTTTGTCAATCAATATAATACCCTTCTCTAAGGTACAATCTCTCCATCTTGGGCCTCTCAAGAAAACCAGGTTGTTAGTTCAATTTGTTGATCGATCTATCAAGAGGCTGAAGGTATTCTAGAAATCATTGTCATTCTTATTCAGGGCATAATTTTACTTCGGATTTTGTCGTGCTGCCCATGGAGACCTCCACCCATGTGGAGCACCCTCCAATCATCCTGGGACGGACTTTCCTTGCATCTATAGGAGCCGTTATTGATTATGGTTCAGGAGAGATTCGCTTCCGTTCTGATGTAGGGAGTGATATTATGATCATTACACCCATTATTAACCAGAGACTTGCATCCCATGAGAGCACGCCCGTGTTAGCCAACCCCAAGGAATTTGAACTCGATGATAATATCAGAGATTCTTGTTATATGTTGGATGATAATGAAACCAAGGAATTCCTCTTCAAGGAGGAAGACTCAGAAAGCATAGACCTTGGAGTTCCCCCTTATGGTATATGGAGATGTATTAATGACATCCGTGGGATTTATACAATAGACACCCTAGAGCGGAAGGCAGACTCTAAGACTAGACATGACAGATATGATTTGACTACTTTCACTGATGAGTATGTTCTTATTAACCATGAGTTAGACGAGATATATATGGCTAAATTTGATTTGATTGCTTTTATAAAGGAATTTGGGCATTTTGATAAAGATGATGATCCAGTCGAGGCTCGCCAGGCTGAAATTGATCTCACTTTTTCAGATAATGATTTCGAGCATTTTTACATTGATATTTGTGAGACTTCCTAGGCCAGACATGACCATACTACTTCCACTGATCGATTTAGGTATGCATAATCTGAAATCGTAGAGGATACATTCTTGGTCTGTCCTACTCAGTTTATGTCTAATGATGATCCCAATATCGACCAACACGTTGTTAGATCCATTCCTCGGCGGTCCTGCAGGAAGGTTCTCTTTCGACCTTCTTGACCACCCCTAACTTCCTTATATATGGACTGCTTGAACTTCCACGAGCTGAAGAGGCTTTTTCGAATTTCCAATCTCTTAGTCCTGAGACGACTTTTCCCGAGCGGGAAATCGCTAGCGGAACTGAGCTTATCGGGAGAGAGGACCATCGGTCGGGCAGCTAAGCGTCAGGCTGAGGTCAGCGGTGCCCAGCTTGAAGTAGGAGCTGATCCATTGGTTCATATAGAATCCAAGTCCGATGCTATACTTAGGTTGTGCTTATCCAAAGTATGGGGGTGAATGATTTGTGTTGTTCATATTCGTCTTGTTCATTACTCTTGTTGTTTCCTATACTTAGGGATACTCTACCTTATGTATGGAGGGCGATGTTGTTCATATCATCTTTTTTATTATTTATGAGTCTGTACATTCTCTGCATCGGTTTTCCCTTTTTGTATAATCTACTATACTTAGGATTACTTAATCCTAAGTATAGGGGGGATCACCAACTTCACTTCTTTTTATCTTTTCTTTGAATCACTGTAGCATAGGAGTCTTTTCACTTTTCTATACTTAGCATGAGTTATGTCTTCCTTTGTCGCTCTCTGATCACTATGAGGACATAGTTCGAGCTAAGTATAGGGGGGAGTTGCATATATTGTATATATACTTTAGACATAACTCGTACTTTTTAAGATAATTATTATAGGGGATATGTATATAATTTTGTATCCACGTGTGTAAAAAACAAAAAAACAAAAAAACAAAAACAAACAAAAACAAAACAAAAAAAACATAAAAAACAATAAACAAAAAACAAACAAAAAAATTCTTGTATATACTTGTATATATTTTACTAACCCTTTTTCCTTTAAAAAACAAAAAACCAAAAATCTATAAAAACTTTCATAATTCAAAAAAAAACATTTCTTTTACATCTGTGTTTTTCTCCAAAAATCTATAAAAAGTTCAAAATTAGGAAATTATTTCAAAAAAATGTTCTCTCCACATGTGCATCAGTGTTTTTCACAAAAAAAGTGCTTTCTTCGCATTGTACATATTTTCTTACATTTGCATGTGCATTTTTCAGGATAGTATTCACATTTAAACTATGTCTGGAATAAAATTGAAGAATGAAGCTTAGTTGGACCTTAATCCACTTAATTTCAGAGGAACCTTATAAGAAATGGAGTTAAGACTTTCCAGGTCCTAGAGACTTAATTCTTTGAGCCCATAAGACTATGTTCACGTGTCATCTTGATTATCTATGTAGAACATTTAACAACACATGCATGATTCTTTCAGACCATGGCTTATCTTGGACAAGCACTCTACACATATCTCTTCATGGATGAGGTAGTGAGGAGGCATAATCTTTTGGCTCGGGGTAGCATATGAGGGTAGTACATCTAGGCGTAACCTCTCGTCTTCCTCTAGGGAAGGAAGTGTGTCTCAACCTGGTCTAACGATGTTGAGGTCTAAAGACAGGATGTTGTGGGGTTGCAATAATGCTTCAAATGAGGGATAGTCTACTAGCTCAAGAGGAAAAACTCCTTATCTACATGTTGCACCTCGTATATACTTTCAAAATAAAGTATGGAAAAATGTATAATCTCCAAAAGTGGACATGCCTGATTGAAAAGTAAAATGCCTGACGGACTGTATATACAAGGATACAAATAATTTACAATAAGAGCTTCAAAGATAAATATTTGTAAGCTTGCAGCAGATGACTTGGATACACTGGTCATGCATCCAAGGATAGGTAACTACACTGGTTACCGTCCATTCTTTTCTCCATCCCCTCTTCTTGAGTTGGTTGTACTTGACCTTAGAAGGGAATATCTCCGCTCCTTGTGGAAAGAGTTGTAAGACCGGGGAACTAGAGTTACCTTGTTGAGGGAGGTTGTTTCTTTGCAACTTTTAAGATGGGGAGCTATATCTCACTTACACCGTACAAGTAAAGATTCATAGTCACAATAATTTGTGTATGTAGACTTGTTCTGACTTGACTGTTAAGGAGACTTAAATAGGAGTCCTGTGGAACTTAGAGGTTGTTAGGATTTATATCCATCTCCCATTAAGGTTCCAACACACTAATAATCCAAAGGTCTGACAGATAAGTAGCTCCATACTACAATTTTATGAAGAAAAGTTTAATGCTCAATATTGTCCTAACTTCTTTAGTTTCCCTTTCTTTTTCTTTTTCTTCACTTATTCTCTTAAATAAGTGTTTGCTAAGGGACTAATAAAGGTAAAGCATAGGAGGATGATGAATATGTGATTCGTCATCTTTATTCATTTATTTTATCTTAAAATCTTTTATAAAGCACATGTATATAACATTAACTCCATATTCTTACTAACTTGCATTTTTATGTAAATATTGTATACTTCTTACCATTTTAACTGAAAATAAATAAAGAAAGGAAGGAAGGAAAAATAAAGAAAAGAAAATAAAAAAAAGAAGGAAGACTGATGTAATAGATATCTGACCCGAACCCCAAGAGAAAGTCAAGACTTGACCTGATCGACGATGAATAAATTAGGGGGGCATGGGGTATATATTCAGAAAATCCAAATAAATTGTATGCTTTGTATATTTGTATACTACACTATTTTATTTGTACATAATTTGACCTCAAACAAAATGATTTTCAAAACAAAAGTTGTAAATAAAAATGTATCCTAAATAATAAAAATAATTGCACAATCAAATCTTGTACAGAATAAAAGCCGCAACACTTGGAAAAAGCCAATAAGCGATAATTTGAAGACCATTTCCGGCTCCACATGAACTCAAATTGAACCAAACTCACTTCCATTGTATTCTAAATTAAACTATCTTTAAAATGGTTGTAATTTCAAAATTTTTGAAGTTACGGGTGAAAAATTGGTTTTCTAGGGTGGTTTGTGCAATTTTCCCATGTACTTTGTACATAATGTATTATTAGATATTTATAAATATTTTCAATTATTATTTAAAATAAAAATTTAAAAATTTAAAAAATTTAAAACAAAGAAAAAACTAATTTACTTATTTATCCATGTATATACTATCATATATGTATATAGCATATGTATATAGTAAATTTTCTTAACTAACTATCACAAAAAAATAAAAAATTTCACATTTAATTTTCAAATAAATAAAGTGATGAAAATACAAAAAAAGTTAATTTTTGAATATTTTTTAAACACTAATCTCTTTTATCTTTATCTCATTTCAGATTTCTTTTATCTTATCTCTTATCTTCATCCAAAAATTCAAAAATTCAAAAATAAATCATTGGTGAGGGGAGCCCGATCTCTGAGAGTCCTCTTGTCACAGAAGAATGCCTAGCCTCCGAGTCGTCCGGTGACAGCGCGTCGACCTTTGTTGAGGTGATCAAAAAATAAAATATCAACAAAAATAAAATCTTGTGTATATTGTATATTTATCGCCATGTATAAAGTGTGCATATACCTATTTAAATAACCCAATAAATTTACTCCTAAAAAATCAAATAAAATATCTTTTAAACCCTTGTAAAATATTGTAAATAAATAAAATACTGAATTATGTATATATATGCAAATAATTAGAACAAAATCAGATTATATATAGGTATACATACCTGTAAATAGCACTCTACATTTATTTTAACCCTTGTAATTATAATTTTTAGTAAATTAATAATTGCCAAAAATAACTTTAATTTATTCCTAACAATTTTATTTACATTATGTAATTAAATAAATTCATTTTTAAATTTTTTCTGAATTATTTAACTTTTATTTACTGTTTTTGTCATTTAGTGTATTTTGTCCTCATCCTAGGCACGACCTGATTGGTCGACCCGGGTTTATTAGTTCGGTCAACTGGTTGGTCTGCTCCTATCTCCACTAACTTCTTCCTTTATCGTTACTTCACCCAACTTCCCTACATGTCTTGAGAAGTAACCACCCAAACTTCCTTCTTCGACTTTCTCACTCATCCATTCTCCTACTAGGCCCATTTGTTAGTTCCACCAACTGCTCCATGAACTGCACCTATTTTGAATTCAAAATTCATCACAGCCATGCCTATAAATGATACCCCTCCACCTCTGGCGATAAATCTTATCTGTTCTTCGATTGTTTTCCTCTCGGTGATTGATTCCTGGAGTGAGGTGTAGGTGACAACTAATGTTTCCCACAATCAGCTGTGTGAGTGAGCACCTAAAGTTTGAGATCCAGCTACGTCACCGGCGACCTCTACCGCACATCTCTGCCTCTCTGCCACATCGCATATCGAGGTGATTTCTACCTCTTCTTCCATTCCATAGGTAACATAGGTTAATTTGTTTTCATTTTAGCCTTTTATTTTTTCATCATCTTCAACCTCTGATTAACATGATCAGAGGCACTTCGATCATGGTTGAACCTCCCCGACTACACCAACACCTTCGCCTCGACCTTCTTCACCTCTTCTACGGTCTGCACATTTATAGGTCAGTCTAGATTAGGAACTCAGTCTCCATCGCGACCACCTTCGCTGGAGACATCCATTCACCCACTATTTCATAGTATTTTGACCTTATTTTTGGTTGGAGTATACCTCCAAGCATTGGCAATCACTTGTAGGTCAAAGGAGCTCTATAAATAACGTGAAGAGCAATCATCGAGACTGGAGCAGATTCTTGGAGAAGTCAAGAAGACCACTTTACAGATCGACCGTTTGGTTGTTTCAGATCTATCCAAGTTGCACGACATATAAGGAATTACAAGATCTTGGATTTCAGACCGATTGGACGAGGAATAGATTAGACGAGGGAGATTCAGCTAGATCAAGTTCACTGAGGAAGACCTACTTCCCAGTTCATTCAGATCTCTTTGTCACCGTATGATTATGAACATGTGCCCAGCTTAAGTCACCGTCGTCCAAAATGCCCCAAAGGTCATCCGCATATTCCATCTTCAAGATCTGATCATGGCCCTTTACGCAGGATCTATCTCCAGCAGTCTGATCAGAGCTACAACGCATCTGAGTTGTCCCACGCTCTTGTCATTTATTTTATTTGTGAATAAGTCATTACGAGGACACGTGTCATCCTGTCATTATTAGAACAATTGCATTTTATATCATATGTTTTTTATTATTTATAAGTTGATCCTCTTTGAACAGTATTGTGTGCTTTGCATGTGTTTTTTATGGGTAAATTGTAATAAAATGTTTAAGTTTCCCTGTTATTGATTGGCCCTTAGATTTAATTTATTTACATAAAGGTCCAGTCCAGCGAGGCACATGTGCCCTTCAGCGTGAGTTTTTGGGAATTTGCATATCAAGCCCTACATAATATTTTTGTTAATTATTCAGTCTGTAAACATTAAATAATTTCACATTAATCTTTGTGAGTCTATTTTATTTTTTGCATCTTTAAAATCAAATAAAACATTATCAAAACATGTCTAATAATTTCACAAAAAATCATATAGGGTATTGCTACATTCATATTTCATTCATAAATTGCATTTTTTATTTTATTTATTTTTATTATATATTAAAAATCGAAATTATCATAAAATTGTCTAGTTTGCATTAAAAGATCAATAAAAAATTTTAAAAAAACTTTCGCATATTTTTATCATTCATAAAAATTGCAAAAATCATAAAACTCCTAAAAATATTAAAAAACATAGTAATTTAATTAAAAACAAAAAATGGCTCTTTGGAAAATAGAAAAAATATTATTCATTCTCAATATATTTCATCCATTTTTTTACTTTATTTGTTATTTTAAAAAAATAAAAAACATTAATTTATTTCTGCTTATTTATAGACTATTTTTTATTTATTTAAAGGCTTTAAAAATTGCAAAAAATTCTAGAAAATTCAGACATCAAAAAAAGAAATCCAAAATATTTTTTGGTTTATATTTTTGGCTAATTTTGACATAATAAAAAAAGAGTTTAGTGTGTGTGTGTGTTTTAAATTCTCTTTAATTCTCTTATTATTTTTTAGAATAAAAAAATATAAAAATAATTAAAATTAAATAAAATGTCAGGGTCTCTTATAAAATTAAAAAATAAAAATATATTATAAAAAATTAACAAAATGGCATAGTTGTTGGGGAGGTATGAAGAGTGTAGTTAGGCTTTTTGTTTATCCTTCTATTCCTGGTTGCATATTTTTGTCTATACTTTTATTCATTAATACATTGTTCGTATCCACTATATTCATTTTCATTATTTTTGGCACATATTCAAACATCTGCATCTCTTATACATTCTTTATTTCCTCTTTCTTGTGAGGGCCCGACAAGTGAGGGTGGCATTCTTAGGAGCGTTGGTGCACCCAAGCGAAGCGGATGCGGCTTGAGTTTCCACCGAGCTGCAGCATAGCGTAGGAAGGGAGGAGAAGATTTTGAGGAGACTGTCATTAAGAGCTTAGATAGTTTTTTATTTATTTTAGCATTTTAATCATTCAAAAACTCTTGTAAAAAGTACATTATATACATTATTTGCGGGGTCTCTTTCGCTAAGTGCTAGTGCGCTTGGGAGGCCTCATCAGTTTTGTTTTCATTGCCTTATTTTTCTTTTGATTTCACACGGTTTTATATGCTTGAGCCACTAGTGATTGTTTTAATTAACTTGCTTGAGCCAGGTAATTAATTAGTTCCAAAGCCCTAAACAAGAATTTATGTACCTATAGGTAGAGCGCAAGTGGACTTTATCAAATTTATATGATTCTTGCCTGCTAAAAGAAGTTATTGCTAGGACGGTTCACATGCATCATTTATGTTAGTTGAATTTATTGTATTTAAATTCTACATGGATCACCCTGCATGTAGAGTGCTGGTGACAAGGTACGCATCTCGTCACTCCTGCATGAATCATTGTATTTAATCACGCATTGGAATTTCTGACTTCCTTCCTTATATTCACTAACATAATTTCAAAAAGGAAATTGATACTTGAATTTTTGATAACTCAAGATTTGGGAGAGATAGGATGTTGTTGTCAGTTTAGGAATCGCTTCGGATCAAAATTCTAATTAATCAAACAAAAATCAACGAAATGGGAGAGAGAGAGAATGAGGATAAGCAACTTCTCTCTCTCTCCTATTTCATATACACTATATTATTTATCTAGGTAAGTATTCCAGGGTCAAACTCAAGGAGGAAGAATATCAATACACCAGTTTTTGATACAAGGTATTCCGAAAAATTCACTATATTCTTGGTTTTACAACAAACATCAGAAAAGAATCACAATGAACACAAACTTACAAAAATCGAATCGATAAAACTAAGCGATGGAAAACCATGAAAAATACCTAGAAATGTTGGTGGGGTAGTTGCGTAGCTAACCTAAATATTCAGGGAGAAAATACAACAAAAATAAGGTCTAAAGTACCCCTAAAATCCAAGGGCAGAGGTGCAAGAAAATATTTTGTACTGTTACAATTGTGTCCCTGGTCAGGGATTGATTTGAAAAGAAAAGAACTTTTGTTGCATTCAGGTCCTTACGTGGGGACCTAAATGCAGTTCTTGAATGTTCTGGAGCTTTTTAAAAACTTGAATCTTCGCATGGGCATAAAATGCAATTCTTCTACCATTTCAGTTTGAATGACCTTGATTAGATGGAATCTTGAGATCTGGACTGACGAGATGAGCCACGTGTCGACAACATGTACTCCCTGGTTAATCTTGATGTTCTTCAGCTTCTCCGTGCGGTTGGCGACAAGAGGTTCTTCTCCGATTTATACCCTACGGTCGACGATATTCTTGGGCCTTTGGCAGGGACAGGAGGGAGATGCCTTCTCCCCCCGAGCTCGCCTGTGGTGGATCTCCTCCGAAGGTGGTAGATGACGACAGTTATTCGTCGAAGAAGATGGTTGTTACAGCAAGTCTGGAAACTGAAGATGACTACTTTTTCTTTGATCATTCTTTAAATTTTAAATCTCCATGTGGTTGTTGTTATGCTCTAGATGATAAGGAATCTACAATTGATCGTGATAATGATTGATTCTAACTCGAATCCATCATAGAATTAAAGGATTTGCAGTTCATATAAGGCTTTCCAGAAAATGCAAAGAAATGCATAAATGTGAGAATAGAATGTGTATTTAGAAGTGAGATGAGTAGGATTTGAAGGGTTTGAATGTATGGCGTGTATTGACAGTGATTGAAGTCGTTAATGATGTAATTAGATATGCTAAACACAACTCGCAGATCGAGAAAGAAAAGCAAACAATGGAGGAATTGACCTGGGGATTCGAAGGTGTAGGACCTCCTAGATGATGGTTCGACAAGAGATCTTCTCGGAGATGGACGCAAGAGAGAAGCGATGATGCATGGCGGCTAAGACCTTGGAACACTTCTCCGGTCTCCTCCCTTCCACGCGGGATCCTTCGACGGAGTTGTCACCTCCAGAACGAGCGGATGCACGGTGGAGAAGGTGGGGTCACGACCAGATGTATTCTGGAAGTTTGAGCTTAGGAGAAGTTAGTTGTTAGTGGTAGATTTGGATGTGGTTTTATAGGCGATTGGAAGAGGTTGGTTACAATATCAATGGTGGGTTCTAGGTCGTTAGGAGTAGAAGATCAATGGTTAAGATCAGAGAAAGAAGCTTGGAGGTGACATGTATAAATGGAGGAAGTTAGGAGGTTGAAACAAACATTGGCCGACCTTCTTGAAGAAGAAGGCACCAGGTGTTGACACGTGTCAACACCTCGTTAGCAAGTTTAATAAATAACCAAATAATTAAGGGAAAAATAGTAAATAAGGGTATTTTAAATAAGTATAAACATGAAAGTTGTAAATAAATAAATTATCTCAATTATGATATTATTAGTTTTAATAAATAATTATTATTTTACGAAATATAAATATTATATTAATAAATAAGTATAAATAATACTTAATAAATAAGTTATGTATTTTTACCTTAATAAATTAGTAAATATTATATTAGTTTTATATTTTATTAATTATTAGGTTGATAAATAGAGTATGTACGAATTTTTATGGATTTTAATAAATTAATTTAAGTATTTTAATAGATACAAGTAAAAGTTTTACAGTTCATTTATACCTATAAACTAGGTTTTTAAATTTATTGAAAGTAATAAATAAGTTCAAAAATTATGAAATAAATTAGTTTAAAATACAATATCAAGAGAATAATTAGAAATTATAGAATCATTAAAACAATAAATAATGTGTCTTAAAGAAATTATATAGTCTAAAAAACCCAATTGTGGTTAGGTCCCAAAATCGACTTTTTGCAAACGGGCTCCGATTTTTGTGAATCACCTTCTTTGATTAGAGAATATTATTTTATGAACTTTAAAGGTGAGTAGAGTGAAATTGGAGTTCGTATGAGAAAGTTATGATGTTAGGAAGTTGGGATTTTGACAATTTGCAAGTTGGATTTCTTGTCATAAAAGGTAATATTTTTAACTTATTGTTATATTTTTCTATGCATTTTTAGAAATAATTAGGATTAGAGTTGGTAAAAATATGTCAACATAAATTAATTAAAAAATTTTGAAGTTTTTTATTTATTGGATAATTAATGGAGAGTGTATGAAGTGTGGAAATTATTTTTTTTCTTCCTTATCTCCACTACTTATTTATTTGTCGACAATTCCATGTTGACTTGGTCTCGGGGGTTAGGTTATAAATATATATTTCAACTAGGTTTATTTTTACAAGTCATATTGTACATATATACATATCTATAATTTGCTTTTAATTTTATTTTCTTTTTTTATTCTTTTATTTATTTGCATGATTTTAATTATTAAAGTGCATTTTTATTGATGACTATGGTTTTTTTAAAGTGGAATTTAATGGATATTTACATGTATTTCTTAAGGGTTTAAAGACAAAATGCAGAGCGAATGTTGATGAATCGTGGATTCATCAGTTATTCATTATAAAATATATAAAAGGAATGATAACTTTGTAAAACTGTGACTGCTAAAGAAAACTCAATCCTAAAACTAAACGTAAGGATAGTCATAATTGTTTTGGGGAGAGTAACCCCATCTTTGTTTGATTTTACTTGCAAAATGAGAGAGAGACAGACACTTTGATAGAGCCAAGTCTGAATTTTCATATAGACTATTGATTATACAAAACGATTGTCTACTTCTTAGTAATGGAATGTGGGTAGCCGGTAAATAGTCAGAATTTACTTAGAAGAATAGATGGTTTAAAGGACACTACAAAAGGCTCGATCTTTAAGTAACAGGTAGCCATTTTACGGTCCGTACCTACATCCATACTAGCTGAAAGTAGATGCAACAAGTCATAAGACTCGGGTCAGTCTTTAGGGATATACAAGCACTTAACTTCACTTGTGGTAAGTTGGTGAATCAATGGTTTTTGTTTTGTGTTTGATTACTAGTGCTAGAGATCCTTCCACGCACTTCGCATCGTTTTAGTCATTCTCTTCTTGTTTGACTTTCGTGTTCTAACATCTTTCCTCTTCATATCGAAGACATCATATTAGAGCATTTGTCGTTGGGACTTTGCAGATTCATTTCAAACTCCAAACCGTTCGTCTTCCTTGGGAAGACTCACTTCTGAGTATCCCACTTTCTCCACTTCACCCTTCACCTCATCCATTAATCCGTTGTTCCAGATTGACTCTAATCTTGAACTATCATTTGGGACTCCATTCTTCCTGAAGACTAATCCAATGCAAATTACACTTGCAGAAACCAAAAAAATGCGCTTGACGTCACATAAGGGAAAAGGTTCCATCGATGAGTAGTCTGAGATCGACACCACCATGTTGGCCTCCATTCAGTCCATGCATGCATAGTTCATAGAACAAGTTGACTTTCAATCTGCATTGAGAGATATGATTCTCAAAATGAGGCAAGATAGGAGAGACGACGATAGAAATAACAAAGGAGGTGGGAATGGGGGAGAAGAACTAGTAGAGTCAGTTCTAAGGTCTCACTTAGAGAGTCCTACAATCCATGAGAAGGACAGATGAATACATGTATTCAAATTCCTGCGATTCATGGAAATTTCGAGCTTAAGCCCACTATTTTACCATTACTACACATATTCCATGGGAAATGAAGAACCTTATGTATACCTCCAACAATTGTATTGCATATGTAGCCCAATCCAATACCATAATATCCCTTTAAAGGTAGTGAAGATGATGGATTTTCCTTTTAGCTTGATGGACAAGGCCCTTTATTGGGTATATCATATAATAAATGTTATCACTACATGGGAAGAGTTGACCTCTACTTTTCTAAGCAAATACTACCTACTTGGACACCTCAACCAAATGCGATCGCTGATAACAAACTTCTCCAGAATGTCCCATGAGCCTTTTCACGAGGCGTGGGAAATATTTAAAGATTTAACGGAGAAGTGCCCCCATCATGAAATTCTAAAGATGATCCTAGTGCAAAATGTCTTTAGGGGTATGAGTCATGAGTATTAGAAGCTGGTAGATGCCGCTTGTGGGGGTAGTAACTTCAATAAGGATGAGGATGTCCTATATTAGATTTTTTAGGAGATGGTAGAGAGCTCCGCAGCTCTTTCTTCTTAAAGTGTATTCAGAAACATCACATGCCTTCTTCTATTACTGCAGCATCCCAAAAGATTATCATTATGACAACATCTCATGAAGTTGATGGGGTAGATAGTTGTGATCTGACCATAATAGGAAATTTCTTATCCAAAGTAGATATAATTGAGAAATGATCAAAGGAGATTGAGAAGCTCTAAGTGTGAGCAGAGGATGAAGAACCTAGACAAACAGGATGAGATAATGAAGCATCTGGAGCTTCTTGCGAGTACGTGTTGAACGAGAATTTTCATGGTTTTTTTAAATTGAGATGAAATATAAATGTGTGCAATTGTCATTGACCCAAATAATCCCGCAACAAAACAAATCATTTTTTCTTCTCAAGCTAATTTAATTACAAAAATGAAAGTGTATAAAGAGAATTTTGCTATTTAGCTTACCTGTGTATCTAACAAGATCGAACTTAGGGAGGCTACAATTCCCGAGGGTTATCCGAATAATCGAACAAAAATCAATTAAATGAAAATGGAATCTCAAATGCAACTATCTTGGATTTTGTAGGATTTTTTCTTCTTAATTTTTAAAATTTATTTATTTCTAGTTTTTTATTTTCTGATTTTCAAAATTTTAATAATTTTTAGGTTTACATCTTTTAAATTTTCAAAAATATAATTTTCAAAATAAATTTATACATAAAAGAAATGCCTTTTTTGTATTTTTCAAATATGATAAAATACTCAAAATGTCTAAATAACATTTTTTTGTATTTTTGATGATTTTTTACTGTTTTTGTAAATTTTCAGAGGTTTTTAGATTTTTTATGATTTTTAAAATGAATAAAAGCAGTGGAAAATGCAAATAGTTCGCAAATAAGATTATTTGCAATTTAAAAATATAAATGAAATAAAAAAACATTTGCATATATTTTTCCTAAAAACTAGAACGAATTACCTACCAAGAATAAGTGAAATCGTATTTTTTTGGTTTTTTTCTACAATTTTATATGATTTTTTAAGATTTTAAGTAGTTTGCATTTTTTTGGGTTTTAAAAATAATTAATGCATGATAAATTGGATATAAAATAAAATTCACAAAAAACTAATCTAATTTTCTTTAATGTTTTACGAAATATTTATTTTTTTAAGATTTTTCTAATTTAGAACATGGAAAAATACCATATTTTTTATTTTTTTAATAATAACAAATGATCATAAAATGTAGTGAAATATTTATGCAAAGAAGAAACAAGTGACATGAACTTAACTTGAATTTTGGAGAATTTATTGATGAATAAAAATGTTTATTTCAACAAGACAAAGCAAGAAATAACAAGTATGGAAATGAAGAACTGAATTGCAAATGTATAATGTTTTCGGATAAAAATATAACAAGAAATAAATATAGTGAAGAAAACACAATTTACCCAAATAAAATGTGCTACGCACATGTTGGATCTGGCGGGGACTTTTGTGTAAATTCAAGAACTTCGAGGGTCTTTATTGATAATTTGCCCCCAAAATTAGGGCTTTTAGCAGGGGCTTTTCTTTGTTCTTTCTCCAAACCAGAAAGGGGAGGGGTGCTTTTGCTATGTTTGAAAGCTTTAGAGGCGAAATTGCATTTTTCCCATTTTTTATACTCTCTAGGGTTTCTTCTCTTCTCATTCTTCTTTCTTGCTCTTCAAGATAAGGAAAGGGGCAGTGCTCCGCCCCTTCTTCCTTCACCTCCAAATCGATGGTGGCACCACGAGTCTGCGACTTCACGGAGGAGGGGATCCTCGGTGGTGTAGCAGCGCAGGTTGGTGGAGGTCTTCGCGCGAGGGCGACTGGGCTCATTGCTGGACTCCGAAAGCATAATGGCAGACGAGAAGGTCGCGGTGGGCTCCATTGTTGAGCGCCAGTTCTAGATGGTGATGCCAGGCAGTGGACGGAAGTTCTGACGACTAACAATAGGGTACGACGGAGATGGCTGAGGGCGACACCTACCCTCCGGTTGGCGATGAAGCGATTGCTTACAACTTTGTGTGGGCGCTCGGGAGGTGTTTCGATCGGCGTATGAAGGGCACAACAACAAATCTGGGAGGCTAAGTCGCTGGTGCTATGGATCTCATTGTGGTTGCTGCGACATGTCGGTTCGCACAGATGCGGTTGATGAGCTCCAGCGGTGGTTGAGATGGCACGACCGTGGCTGCTCTATGGCGGATGTGGGCGACTCAAGAGGCGGCCACGGTGGGGTGACACACACATCCGACAGTCGGTAAGCAGTGAAGGTGCAGAAGCTTCGAGGTCGAGCAATGGTCAGCTGGGAGGGAGATGTTGTTGCGACAAATGGCAACAAAGGTAGGCTCCAGGAGGTGTCTAGGTGGGCTGCTGGAGGCCTATGGTGCGTGGAGAGCGAATGAACAACATATGGATTGGCGATGGGCTGAGAGAGCAGATGGGCAGTGCTTGCACGAGACACGGTTGAGGCACGGGGGGTGGGGGTGGGGGTTGGAGGGGCGGCACCTGCATGGACATGACCTTTTTTTCTTATTTTTATTGTTTTTTGAAATAGTAGATTTTTTTTCTTTTTTATAAACAATAGCTGCAATATTTATACTTTTTTGTATTTTTTTTCAAATTCCTGTAAAACTGCACAAAATAAGGATAACTCGACTCGAGTACGATGACTCGGTCAAAGAGATATAAAAAAGAAAGGTGAATGGTTGTGGATCTGATGAAATGGGAGTTGGATCCTTGTCTCTAGCCATCGTGCTTGGCCGGAGGTGATAGATTATGTGAGACAGAATAAGAAAGTGAGTAATTTGAGATGTGAAGGTGAAAAATCAGATTGGATCAGGCGAATCAAATCGTGGTGATGGATTCTAAGAGCTAGAATTAAAAAATGCCAACGAAATCAAAAGTGCGGAAATTAAACAACGATTAACCTAGAATAAAAACAAAAAGAAATAAAAAATGGAACTCACATTAGGAGTGGATGATACTGTAATGGCCTCAATGAGTGTCGACTCGCTATCACCGAATGATTCAGAGGCTAGGCACCTTTCTACAACAAGAAGCTTTCGGAGATTAGGCTCCTCTCACCAAAGATTGATCAAGTGTGAATGAGGGTGGAGAAGCCAATTAATAAAAAATAAAACAAATTTGAAATTCAAAATTTCTATGGAGATGAAAATAAGGAAGGGAGTTAGTGGTGGAATTAAATAAATAAATTAAATTAAATTAATTAAAAAATGAAATTCAGATTTAAATAAATTAATAAAATAATTAAATGGTAAAAATTAAGTAGCCTCCTTAATGGTCCTTATCTAAGGTATATAATCAAATCTTATATACATTGTAGGTCTTCAAATCAAATAAATAAATAAATCAATCAAATTTTTGTAATTATATTAATTTAATTAAATAATTTTAGATATTAAAATTTATGGTGGTTTTTATATAAGGAGGTTAATTTTATATGTATCATACATACATAATGTAAATTACACATATGTACAAATAAGTAAATATTCTTTTAAATTATTTTTTTTACAAATTTTTTTACTTTAAATTATAGTAAATAATATTTACAAATATTAAAAATATAATATGTAAAAATATAAAATAATAAATACAATAAATAAATGGTAAATTATAAAAACTACCCAGAGAACTGTCTTTTCAAACATAACTCCAAAAATTATGATACCACAACCAATTTAAAGAATTTTTAATTTAGAATATAATGGAAGTGAGTTTGATTCAATTTGCATTCACATGGAGTCAGAATTTATCTTTTAATTATAGCTTTACGGCTTTTTCCGAATGTGATTACTTTTAATTTATACATGATTTTATTTTGCAAACATTGTTATTATTTAGGAAACATTTTTATTTACAACTTTTGTTAAGAAAATTATTTAATTTAAGTCAGCTTATATATAAATAAATAGTGTAAGTTTTGTACAAGTATACAAAGAATAAATACAAAATTTTTACAAAATTTTTTTTGATTCTCTGATTAAAGACCCAATCCCCTACTTTCTTCCTTGCCAATCAAGTCAAGTGTTGGCCTTCTATCGAGGTTCAGGTTAGCCTGTATCTATTGCATATATATAGTTTTTGTATTTTCTTTATTATTTATTTATTTATTTATTTTAGATTAAAATAGTAATAAATGTACAATACTTATACACAAATGCATATTAGTAATAATATGGAGTTAGTATTATATACAGATGTTTTATAAAAGATTTTAAGCTGAAATGAATGAATGAAGATGGTGAAATGCAGATTCATCATCCCCCTATGCTTTACCTTTTCTAGTCCCTTAGAAAACACTTATATGAAAGAATAAGTGAATAAAATAAAAGAAAGGAAAAATAAAGAAATTAGGACAATATTGAGTATTAACCTTATCTTCATGAAATTGTAGTATGAAGCTTTGTTAGACCTTTGGATTATTAGTGTGGCGGAACCTTAATGGGAATTGGATTTAAAACAAAACAACCACTAAGTTCCACAAGACTCCTATTCAGTCTCCCCAACAGTCAGGTAAGAACAAGTCTACATACACAAATTCTTATGACTATGAACCTTTACTTGTACAGTGTAAGTGAAATATAGCTCCCCATCTCAAAAGTAGCAAAGAAACAACCTCTCAACAAGGTAACTCTAGTCCCCCGGTCTACCAACTCTTTCCTCGAGGAGCGGGGATATTCCCTTCTATGGTCAAGTACAACCAGCTCAAAAGTGGGGATGGAGAAAAGAATGGATGGTAATGATTGTAGCAACCTATCCTTGGATGCATGACCAGTGTAGTCAAGTCATTCAACTGCCATCTTACAAAAATTTGGCTTTAAATCTCTTATTATTATTATTTTTTCACTTGTATATACACTCTGACAGGTATTTTACTTTTCAATCTGGCCTATCCCAATTTTGGGGATTCTGTATTTTTTATCTTTCTTTCTTTTTTAAAAAAAATTATATACGAGTTAAAACATGTACCTAAGGAGTTTTTCTTCTTGAGCTAGTAGAACATCCCTCTTTTGAAGCAACATTGCAACCCCATAGCATCCTCTCTTTAGACCTCAATGCTACTAGATCAAGTTGAGATGCACTACCCTCCCAAGAGGAGGACGAGAGGTTCCGCCTAGATGTACTACCCTCGTATGCTACTCCAATCCAAGAGATTCTGCCTCCTCACTACCTCCTCCATGTAGATTTACATGTACGTGTAGAGTGCTTGTCCAAGATAGGTCACGGTCTGGAAAAATCATGCGTGTGTTATTAAATATTCTACTTAGACCAATCAAGACGACATATGATCATAGTCTTATGGACTCAAAGAATTAAGTCGCTAGGACCTAAAATGTCTTAATTCCATTTCTTATAATGTTCCTATGAAATTAAGTGGATTAAGGTCCAACTAAGCTCCATTCATCAATTTTATTCCAGACATAGTTTAAATTCAATAATATCCTGAAAAATGCATATGTAAATGCAAGAAATATGTATAATGCAAAGAAAAGAAAGAAAAATCTTCTTTTTTGAAACAATTTCCTAATTTTGAACTTTTTATGGATTTTTTTGAAAAAATGATGCACATGTAAAAAGATTTGGTTTTTGAAACCAAATTTTTATAGACTTTTTGTTTTGTAAATGTGTGCAATTGTCGTTAAACCAAATAATCCCGCAACAAAAAAATTATTTTTTCTTCTAAAGCTAATTTAATAATAAAATTGAAAGTGTGATAGGAGAATTTTGTTATTGAATTTACGTATATAGCTAACAAGATCGAACTCAGAGAGGTTACAATTCCCGAGGGTTATTCAAATAATAAAAAAATCAATTAAAAGAAAAGGGAATCTCAAATACAAACTATTATGGTTTTTGTAGGATTTTTTCTTTTTATTTTTTTATTTTTTTATTTCTATTTTTTATTTTTTTTATTTTCAAATTTTAAATGATGTATAGTTTTCCAAATTTTTTATTTTCAAAAATATAATTTTCAAAACAAATTTATACACAAAAGAATCCATCTTCTGTATTTTTCAAATATGATAAAAATAATAAAAAAGTGTCTAAATCTAATGTTTTTTATTTTTGATGATTTTTTATTGTTTTTGTAATTTTTTATAGATTTATATATTTTTTAGGATTTTTAAAATGAATAAAAGAAGAGAAAAATGCAAATAGTATGAAAATATGATTATTATATAATTTTAAATTAAAAATTTGCTGCAATTATTTTTTCTAAAAACTGAATGAATTATCTACAAACAAGAAGTGAAATAATTTTTTTTGGATTTTTCCTACAATTTTATATGATTTTTTTAAGATTTTGAATATTTTGTATTATTTTGAGTTTTAAAAATAATTAATGTGTGAAAAATGTACATAAAATAAAATGCACAAAAATAAAACTAATCTATTTTTTTAGATTTTTTACGCAATATTTATTTTTTAAGATTTTTATAATTTTGTATAACGAAAAATACCACGTTTTTTGATTTTTTAATAATAAGAAACGACGATAAAATGCATTGAAAATTTTATACAAAGAAGAATCAAGTGACAGGAACTTAACTTGAATTTTGGAGAATTTATTGATAAATAAAAATATTTATTTTTATAAGATAAAGTTAGTAATAATAAGTCTGGAAATGAAGGACTAAATTGCAAATGTTTAATGTTTTTGGATAAAAAGATAACAAGAAATAAATGCAGTGAAGAAAACATAATTTACCCAAATAAAATATGCTCCGGATGTGCTGGATCTGGCGGGGACTTTTGCATAAATTCAAGAACTTCAAGGGGCTTGATTGATAATTTGTACCCAAAAATAGGGCTTTTAATAGGGGCTTTTCTTTGTTCTTTCTCCAAACAAAAAAGGGAGTGGTGTTTTTGCAATTTTTGAAAGCTCCGGAGGTGAAATTGTAAATTTTCCAATTTTTTATAGTCGCTCGGGTTTCTTCTGTTCTCATTCTTATTTCTTGCTCTTCTGGCCAAGGAAAGGAAGAGTGCATCGCCCCTTCTTCCTTCGCCTCCAAATTGACGGTGGCGATGCAAGTCTGCGACTTCGGGGAGGAGGGACCCTCAGTGGAGCAGCGAAGCATGCCATTGAAGGTCTTCGCCTGAGGGAGACGAGGCTCGCTGGTGGACTCCAGCAGCAAGATGGAGGACGAGAAGGTCGCGGTGGGCTCTAGCATTGAGCAGCAGTTCTGGATGGTGACGTGCCAGGTAGTGGACGAAAGTTTTGATAGTTGGCGATAGGGTAAGGCAGAGATGGTTGAGGGCGACACCCTCCCTCAAGTTGGTGACGGCGCGACGGCTTGTAACATTGCATGGGGTCGGGGAGGTGCTTCGATCGTCGGACGGAGGGTGCGGCTCAAGATCTGGGAGGCTGAGCTACCAACGGTGGTGCTTTGGATCTGGCTGCAATTGCTGCGATAAGCTGGTTCACACAGATGCGGGGTGACGAGCTCTAGTGGTGGTTGACATGGAACAACTGTGGCTACTATGCAGTAGAGGTGGGCGGCTCAGGAGGTGGTCGCGGTGGGGAGACACGACGGTAGGTGAGCAATGAAGGCGTGAAAGCTTCGTGGCCGGAAGATGGTCAGTTGTGGGGAAGATGTTGCTGCGGCGGATGGCGGCGAAGGTAGGCTCCAGGAAGTGGCTAGGCAGGTTGCTGGAGGCTGATGGCATGTAGAGAGTGATAGAGCGACATAGGTATTGGCGAGGGGCTTACGTCATGAGGACGCGGATGGGCGGTGCCTGCGCGGGGAGCGCTTGTGGCACAGGGCGCAACTCCTGCGTGGCCGTGACCCCTTTTTTCTTATTTTTTCGTAACAATAGTTTTTTTTATAAATAGTAGCTGCAATATTTATATTTTTTGTATTTTTTTTCAAATTCCCGTGAACCAGCACAAAACAAGGATAACTTGACTCGAGCACGACAACTCGGTCAAAGAGATATAAAATAAAAAAAGAAATGTGAATGGTTGTGGATCCGACGAAATGGGAGATATATGTGTCTCCAGCCATCATGTGTGGTCAGAGGTGATAGATTATGTGAGATAGAATAAGAACATGAGTATATCAAGATGTGAAGGTGAAAAATTGGATCCAATCAGGCGAATCAAATCGTGGTGATGGATTCTAAGAGCTAGAATTAAAAGAAATGCGAACGAAATCAAAAGCGCAAAAATTAAACTATAGGTAACCTAGACTAAAAATAAGAAGAAAAAAATTGATCTCATCGTGGGAGTGGACGATACCGTAATGGCCTCGACGAGGGCCGACTAGCTGTCACCGGACGGCTCGGAGGCTAGGCACCTTTCTACAACAAGAAGCTCTTAGAGATTAGGCTCCTCTAACTAAAGATTGATCAAGTGTGAATGAGGGTGGAGAAGCCAATTAAATAGAAAATAAAATGAATTTGAAATTCAAATTTTGAATGGGGAGGAAAATAAGGAAGGGAGTTAATGGTGGAATTATATAAATAAAATAATTTAATTTAACTTAAAAATGAAATTTGGAATTAAATAAATTAATAAAATATCTAATTGGTAAAAATTAATTAGCCACCTTAATGGTGGTTATTTTAGGTATACAATCAACTCTAATATACGTGGTAGGTTTTCAAATAAATAAATAAATCAATCAAATTTTCATAATTATATTAATTTAATTAATTAATGTTAGATATTTTTTTTGTGGATTTTATATAAGGAGGTTAATTTTATATATATCATATATTCATAATGTACATTATACACGTGTACAAATAAGGAAATATTTTTAAAATAAAAATTTTAAAATTTTTTATTTACTTTAAATTACAGTAAACAATATTTACACTATTTTAAAAATATAATATGTATAAAAATAAAATAATAAATACAAAAATAAATAGTCAATTTGCAAAAACTACCCCAAAAAACTGTCAACTCATTTATAACACCAAAAATTATGAAATCAATACCATTTTAAAGATAATTTCATTTAGAATACATTGGAAGTGAGTTTGATTCAATTTGATTTCACATGGAGCCGGAATTGGTCTTTCAATTATAGATTTACGACTTCTTCCGAGTGTGGTTACTTTTATTTTCTACATGATTTTATTTTGCAAACATTTTTATTATTTAGGAAACATTTTTATTTACACTTTTTCTTAAGAAAATTATTTAATTTGAAGCTAATTTATATACAAATAAAATAGTGTAACTTTGGTACAAATATACAAAGAATAAATTCAAAATGTTTACAAATTTTCTTTGGATTTTATGATTAAAGACCCTATCTCCCCCTACTTTATTCCTTGTCGATTAGGTCAAGTGTTGGCCTTCTCTGAGGTTCGAGTCAGCATGTATCTAATGCATACATATAGTTTTTCTTTATTTTTCCTTTATTTCTTTATTTATTTATTTAAGTTAAAATAGTAATAAACATACAATATTTATACACAAATGCAAGTTAATAAGAATATGGAGTTAGTATTATATACATGTGTTTTATAAGGGATTTTAAGCTAAAATAAATGAATAAAGATGATGAAATGTAGATTCATCATCCCCTTGGGATTTACCATTGCTAGTCCCTTAGAAAACACTTATTTGAAAGATTAAGCGAATAAAAGAAAAAAAAAGGGAAAAAAAGAAATTAGGACAATATCGAGTATTAACCTTTTCTTCATAAAATTATAGTATGGAGCTCTGTAAGACCTTTGGATTATTAGTGTGGCGGAACCTTAATGGGATATTGATTTAAAACCTAACATCCTCTAAGATCCACAAGACTCCTTTTTAGGTCTTCTCAACAATGAGGTCAGAACAGGTCTACATACACAAATTATGACTATGAATCTTTACTATACAGTGTAAGTCAAATATAGTTCCCCATCTCAAAAGTAGGAAAGAAACAACCTCTCTCAACAAGGTACCTCTAGTCCGTCGGTCTAGCAACTCTTTCGTCGAGGATAGAGGATATTCCCTTCGAAGTTCAAGTACAACCAGCTCAAGAAGAGGGGATGGAGAAAAGAATGAATGATAACCATTGTAGCTACCTATCCATGGATGCATGACCAGTGTAGTCAAGTCATCCAACTACCAGCTTAAAAAAATTGACTTTGAAGCTCTTATTATTTATTTTTTTCACTTGTATATACACACTGACAGGCATTTTACTTTTCAATCAGGCATATCCACTTTTGAATATTCTACATTTTTTCTCTTTCTTTTTTTTTAAAGATACACAAGTTGCAGCATTTACATAAGGAGTTTTTCTTCTTGAGCTAGTAGACTATCCCTCTTTGAAGCATTATTGCAACCCCACAACATCCTGTATTTAGACCTCAATGCTACTAGATCAGGTTGAGATGCACTACCCTACCTAGAGGAAGACAAGAGGTTCTGCCTAGATGTACTACCCCATATGCTACTCCAAGCCAAGAGATTCTACCTCCTCACTACCTCTTCCATGAAGAGCAACGTGTAGAGTGCTTGTCCAAGATAAGCCACGGTCTGGAAGAATGATGCATGTGTTGTTAAATATTCTACATAGATTAATCCAGACGACATATGAACATAGTCTTATGAACTCAAACAATTAAATCACTAGGACCTGAAAAGTCTCAATTCCATTTCTTGTAAGGTTCCTCTGAAATTAAGTGGATTAAGGTCCTACTGAGTTCCATTCTTCAATTTTATTATAGGATTAGTTTAAATGTTAATATTATCCTGAAAAATGCCCATGCAAATGCAAGAAATATGTACAATGCAAAGAAAAGAAAGCAAAATTTTCTTTTTTCTAATTTAGAACTTTTTATGGGTTTTTTTGGAAAAAATGATGTACATGTAAAAAGAGATTTTTTAGTGCAAATTTCTATAGACTTTTGGTATTGTATTTTCTAGGGATTTTTTTAAGTTAAAACAGATTAGTAAAATATATATATAAGTATATATATGGATTAAATTTTTTATTAGAGGATTTTCTAAATTTATTTTATTTTTTATTTTTGTTTTTTTATTGTTTTTTTGTTTATTTTTTATTTGTTGTTTTTTGTTGTTTTTGTTTTTTTGTTTTGATGTTTTTTTAATAAAAGGTGACTAAAGTCTATATACACACGTTGATTTTACAAAATTATATACATATCCCAAAAATAATCATATTTCAAAGTACAAGTTATGTCTAAAATATATATATATAATATACGACACCCCTATGCTTAAAATATGTCCTCATAGTGATTAGAGAGCGGCAAAATAAGGCATAACTCATGCTAAATATAGGAAAGTGAAAAGACTCCTATGCTACAATGATTCAAAGAAAAGGTGAAATGAATAGAAGTCGGTAATCCCCCCTATACTTAGCATCAAATAATCCTAAGTATAGAAGATTGTACAAATGGGGAGAACCGAGAAATAGAATATACGAACTCAACGACTCGACTTCCCTCCTATACTTATGGTTGAATATCCCTAAGTATAGAATGTTAACAAGTCGAGGGACAATCGAGAGATCAGAAGAATAAAAACACAAAAGAGATGATATGAACAACATCAATCCTCCTATACTTAGGGTAGAGTATCCCTAAGTATAATCATTAACATGAGTGATGAACCGGATGAATATGAACAACAAAATCATTCACCCCCTATACATTGGGTAAAGCACATCCTAAGTATAGCATGTATACACACCGAAAAGGGGTGAATGATAAAATAGAAGAAGAAAGAATGAAACGAAAGGATATACAAGAGGAGTGGATATACAAAGCTCAAGAAGGTCAAAAGCAGACCTTCTTGTGAGATTGCTGAGGAGTGGATCTGACAAGGTGTAGGTCGATATTGGGGTCAACATTAGACATAAATCGATCGGGATTGACCAGGAATGTATCCTCAATGGTCTCACAGTGTTCAGGCATGAACCAGTCAATGGAAGTAGTGTGGTCATGTCCTGCCTGGGAAGTCTGGCAAATATCAAAGTAAAAAGGCTTGAACTCATTATCAGAAAAAGTAATATCATTTCCAGCCCAACGAGCCTCTACTGGACCATCATCTTCATAAAAATCCTTGAATTCCATTATAAAAGAAATCAAATGAAATTTGGCCTTATCAGTCTCATCCAAACCAAGGTGAATAGGAACTGGCTCATTAGTGAAAGTAATCAAATCATGTTCGTCATGTCTAGTCTCAGAGCCTACCTTCTGCTATAGCGTGTCTATTGTGTAAATATCACGGATGTCATCAATGCATCGCCACGTACTAGAAGGGGAACTCTAAGGTTTATGCTTTCCGAGCCCACCTCCTTGAAGAGGAATTCTTGGGTCTCAGTATCATCCAACATATAACAAAAATCTCCGATATTATCATCAAGGTCAAAGTCCTTGGGGTTCTCTAACATGGGCACGCTCTCATGGGATGCAGGTCTCTGGTCAGTAATGGGTGTAGTGATCAACACATTACTCCCTACATCTGAATGGAAGCGAATCTCTCCTTATCCATAATCAATAACGGCTCTAGCAGAGGTGAGGAAAGGTCGTCCCAAGATGATTGTAGGGTGCTACATAGGGGTGGAGGTCTCCAAGGGCAATATGACAAAATCAAAAGTGAAGTTCATGCCCTGAATAAGAATAACAATGTTTTCTAGAACCCCTTCGACCTCTTGATAGATCAATCAACAAATTAAACTATCATTCTTATTTTCTTAAGAGGCCCAAGATGAAGATAATTTACCATAGAGAAGGGTATTATATCTATTGAAGCACCTCCGTCAAGGATAGTGTTATCACAATAATAGTCAGAGATGGAGCAACTCACAAAAGGAGTGGCAGTGTTCCCTTTCTTATAATGTGGATGGTGAGAGATGGCGTGGGCAGTGGCCATGGTCAAGATGTGATGCTCAGATCTGCTCCTCTGCTTTCTCTTCTCGTATTGAGGAGCAGATGAATGGGTCATGGCTTGGTGAAGTGGAGCTTTAATGATGTCATGAATGGTTGCCACTACTTCAGGTTTAGTCAATATTTCTTTTTTGAATTTTTGGACCTCCTCCATACAAGGGAGGAGATCATAATAAACATATACATGAGGATTACCAAGAGCAGTCTATACAGTGGCATCCTTGGGGTCAAAGGTAGGGCATGTGGTGAATGACTATGTGGGAAAATAGTTTGGCAAGGGCGCCCTCTCCTCACAAAATGAATCAATAATGTATCTCCCAAAATCATTTTGGATTTTTAAAATTTTCTCATTTTTTAGTATTTTGGGTGATTGCAAGCTCTCATGATTATCCTCAAGTGAATCCATATCCTCAAATAATGGAGCAGCATTATGGCTCTTATTTATGTTAAATAGATTGCTAATCCTCCAATTCATATGCTCCATCATCTTCTTCAAGGTCTCAAGTGTGGACATCATGAAAGGTTACTCCAAAATCGCAGGATCGTGTGAGTGGAATGAGGGTGGGTGAATATCAGAGTCTAGTTCCTGAAATAATAGGTTATGCGGATACATACAAAAATCATGAGGAAAGTCATCCTGGAATAAGAGAGGTGGAACAACTGGAAGGTGCTAGGGATCCGTGAAGGTCGGATAAAAATCACTCCAGTCGGCCTTCTCCGAAACAAGAAAAATGATCAGGAGAGCATGATGGTCAAGTCAAAAGATGTGAAGAAAAAGACGTAAATGCACAGAAGGATCTAGTTTGCACATAAGCAATCACAAACAATATACACAAAGCGAAGCACACCCCTCAATTCACCTACTCAACTCGGTGAAGACCATGAAAGCTCGGACTCTTAATCTTGTCTGTTTTAGAATTAGGTGAGAATCATAAAAATTGTACAAACACTTAGACCGGCTTATGCGATTTGGGTACTAATCTTAGTGTGTACATGAGCAATTTAAAACGAATACACTTAGGGGATTACTCACCCCAAGACAAATATTTTTTCTTTACGTTTAATTTAGGGTCGAGTAGTTTTAGTTGTCCTAAATTTTGGGGAGTTATCACTTGGTTTGAATATTTTCAATAAAACATCTACTAAGTGTCCAATTTCCTTTTAGATTATCTGAGTGAAAATAAGGAAGGAGATCGGATATGCCAATGCGCGACTAAACACAATGATGCATGCAGGGGTTAGAGATGCGTGTCTTATTGCCAGCACTCTACATACAGGGTGATCCATGCAGAATTTAAATACATATAAAAATAAACTAACCTATATGATACAAGTGAACCGTCCAAACAATAGCTTCTATTAATGGGCACGAACCAATTAAATTTGACTAAGTCCAATTACACTCTATTTTATAGGTACAAAAATTTTTGTTTAGGGTTTTAGACATAATTAATTAACTTGCTTAAGCAAATTAATTAAAGCAATCAATTGGTAGCTCACGAAATTCCCATGAAACAAAGAAAAATAAGGCGATGAAAAACAAATTCGGTAAGGTCCCCCAAGTGCACTGACACTTGGCGAAACAAACCTCGCAACAAATGAATGTCCATTTACAAGAGTTCAAATGCTAGAAATAAATAAAATAAAGTCTATGCAAATTTTTTTCCAAATCTTGGTCTCCTTCAAATCTTGTTCTCCTCCTCTCACGCTCTCCTATGTCTCTGTGAAGAATCAAGCTGCCTCCACTTCGCTTGGGTGCTTCGGCTCTCTTAGGATCGCCTCCTTCACTTTGCGAGCCCTTGCAAGGAAAGGAAAAGAAAGAATGTGAAAGAAACATAATTATCACAAATATGAGCAAGAAAAATTAATTAAATTCAATGAATATGAACAATGTAATAAATATGGAAAAAATAAACAAATATTTACAACCAAGAATAGTCAATCAAAAGAGAAACCTAACTAACCTTGTAGTGCCTCCTCGGTAATGATGCCATTTTGTTGAACGAGAATTTCGGGGATTTTCCAAATTTAGATGAAATATAAATATGTGCAGTTGTCGTTGACCCAAATAATCCTGTAACAAAAAAATAATTTTTTTCTTCTCAAGCTAATTTAATTACAAAAATGAAAGTGCAATAGGAGAATTTTGCTATTTACTTTACATGTAAATCTAACAGGACTGACTCAGGGAGGCTACGATTCCCGAGGGTTATTCAAATAATCGAAAAAAAAATCAATTAAAAGAAAAGGGAATCTCAAATGCAAACTGTCTTGGTTTGTGTAGGATGTTTTTCTTTTAAATTTTAAAATTTATATTTTTTTATTTTCTGATTTTCAAAATTTTAATGATTTTTAGTTTTGCAAATTTTTTATTTTCAAAGTTATAATTTTCAAAACAAATTTATACACAAAAGAAATGCAATTTTTTTGTATTTTTAAATATGATAAAAATACTAAAAAATGTCTAAATAAAATATTTGTATTTTTGATGATTTTTGAAATTTTTTGTTATTTTCAGATAATTTTATAATTTTTAGGATTTATAAGATGAATAAAAGCATAGGAAAATGCACTCACCCTCCCTCCCGACCACATCGGTCTCTTTGTACATATTCTTCCTTTACTTAGGCCAACGTCTAAGTATAGGGAGGACCGATGCCATCTGTACAAACCATTCTCCCCATCTCACGATCATTCCATTTCCACCATTCTTATGTACTTAGGTTGACAAGAGCCTAAGTATAGGGGGAACCGATACCTATATGTATACACCCTCCTCATTCACATATCCTGATCGCTTCATTTTCGCTTTTCTTCTATACTTAGACTATTCACAGCCTAAGTATAGGGGGCAGACTGATGTATCTGGTTCTTTTTCTTTTGTCACTCTCTTACGCTTAGCCCAAGCTATGTCTTCTTTACGCTTCTTGTGTTCTGAGGACACAACACTCGCTAAGTATAGGGGGGTCTGTATATATATTGTGTATATATTTTACCCATATCTCGTACTTTCGCGTAAGTCTATATGTATTTACGGGGTGGGAAACTAACTTGTGAAAAAAACAACAACAAAACAAAAGAAAAAGAAAAGGAGTTTTCTACTAACACTGACTGTGTCCTACCCATTTTTTTTGAAATAAAATGGATTCTTATTTACTTTTGCAAAAAAAATCCCTTGCATAAAAAATTTACAAAAAATAAAAAATTCGCAAAAGTAAAAAAAATGTGTCTGCATTTCACACACCTACACTTCATCCAGCATTACATTCATTTGCATCTGTGAAAAGTCTTTGGGTTCTGAATTGAGTTATGAACATAAACCGAGAGTAATCTGGACTTGACCTTAATCCACCTAATTTTCGGAGGAACTTCACCAAGAAATAGGATTTTAGAAACTTAGGGTCTTTGACTTAATTCTTCAAGTTCAACATGACAATGTGCAGCATTTGACTCTTACTGTCTAACCTGGTCTCTTCATTTTGGGTACAACTCTGGAATAAGGAATTAATTTTTACTCCCGCACTATGCACTTAGCTCAACTCAGACAGGATGTTGGAAGACTGTGAGAGTTTCTTTTCTGGTAGCGTGAAAATCTAATGATCGGAGTACGAGTTGAAATAAAGCTTCAGAAAAGGGATGGATGGCAGGGCACAATTTTTTCTAAGTCCCCAAAACATGTACGAAAAAAAAAGATTCTATATCCGTAGGGGCACAACAAGATCCAAGCAAAACCATCAAAAATCCAAAATACAAAGAAGCCACTACCAAATAAATATCTGACCAAAAAGGTCCAAGCTTCAAGAAAACCTGCAGATCTTGGTGGAGACTCGGCTACACTGGCCAACTTCACAAGGAGAGGTGACTACACCGGCCACCCTCCAGTTCTTTTCTCCTTCTTCTAACTTCTCCCCCATTTCGATTGTGAACACAACGCGTCAGACCTTAGAAGGAAATACCTGACACCCTGAGGATGAGTTACTAGAGAGGAGGTTTGCATGGTAGTTTGGCACTCTGGATGGGAAGAGATAAAATGTTTTACTCACATGAGTCGATTGTTCAATGTTCATAGGGTACGCTTTGGGAGGAGGATCGATCTAGGATGACTTCTTAACCGAAACCCTGACGATGATGTGTAGAACTTATAGGTTTTTGATTTTAAAATTCTAAGTCTCACAGATTTCTGCCAAACTAATGATCCAAAGGTCGAGTCTACTTTCATTTTCACCTTCAGCCCATGGTCTTGGTATGGAACCCAATCTTATTTCACCTCATGGCATTACTTTTGATGCTCAGCAACGAGCATGGTTTAAGTATAAGGGGATGATGAATCTCAGTTTCATCACTCTAAAACTAATTAATTAAGCTCAAATACCTAAAAATCATCGGGATTTCTTCATTTATTCCGCATAATTAGCATTCATGCATGTTTTGATAATAATTGCATTTTATCACTTATCTTCGCAGAGAATAAGCAGCCAAAAGTCCTAGCCAAAATTGACATGTAAATAGCCTAACTTCCCTGATTTTAAACTAATTCATGATAACTCCAATTGACCAAAAACCACCGTCACTGTGTACTTATCACTAATAAGAATAAATGAAAAATACAAAAAAATCACTAACCCAAATAAGTGGATCAAAAACCCAAACCCTAGTTCTAGGATTTCCGGACTAAAACCCTCACCTCTTCCCCATCCAAAGTCCATTTTGATCCTACTCACTTTTGAACTAATGTAGATTCAAATATCTTCAAAACTAGACCAAGTTCAAGTGAATCGGAGCTCATATGTGAAAGTTGAGTTTTGGGCCTCTTTTGTACGTTTTGTCTTTTAGTGGTTTTTGACCTATTATTTTATGTATATAATTGACTCATTTTATTTTATTTCTTTTTCATTTGTCTTCTTTGATGAAAGTTTTAAATACGCAAAAATCCAAATTCAAACTGAGCTTGAAATCAAAGAAACTAACTGAGTCCGAGTCTTCACAAACTGTCTGTACAAAATTGGTCTTTTTCATGTTTTATTTTATTTTTCTTTTTCTTAATTAATAAAAATCCAAAAAAACTAGATTGATGTGTAAATATTTATCTTTGATTTTATCATATTTTTTATGAATTTTTATCTGATTTAAAAATGAAAAAATATTATAAAACCTAAAAATCAAGGTATTTTATGTACATGGGATACCCCAAAAATACCACTTTGTCAAAATGATCGATTTTGATTTTGGTGCCTTCATGAAAGTTGGAGATCTCATCAAGTCGAGCATTTTTTGTGAATAAACTTTTTCGATCCGAGGTTGTTTACTATTTTTATGTATTTATATTTCTATTTATTTTCTGAATTATGTGGGGCTGACAACTGGCAGCTCCTGGAGCCACCACGTGTCACCATTTTTGGGGTTTTTACATTTCATTTTTATAAAAAAAAATTAAAGCGTCGCACGTGCAGGTCACATGCCTCTGCCTCACATGACCAGCACATGCCGCGCCTGTGCCCTCCTCTACCATCGCCACATGTTTCTATCACGGTCATCCGATCTCGATCGATCGAACAACTGTTGGTCGTCATCTTCCCCAAAATCCATCGCTACCCTACTCCGTGAAATCCACCCCTCCACCACAATTTTCACCTCGTCGATCTCGTGAAACCAATCACTATTCTCCTCTGCCTTGCGAGATCTTCTTCTTCGATCCCTCACACCCAATCAAAACCGCAATCTCTGGACTTGATATCATGATTCCCAGATCTCGTCAAATCCCATCTTCAACCCATCACTGATCGTCTTCCATCTCTGGCGTCCCCTTCCACGCCCTATTTAAGCTACGCCACCCCAACCTCATATCCATCTGCTGATCCATAGCTGTGAGTGGAGTCGACGGTGACAGCGTCGCTCCTCCAGCCGATGAGATCCAAGGCCTCCCTACCATCGCCTTTTCGTAGCATCGCTCCGTGCGGATTGCCTCGCTCCGGCCTTCAGCTGTTGAGCCTACGACATCGATGCTCATTCTTCATTGCCACCTCCAGCAGCTTGGGGCTCCTCCACCTCCGAGCCTTCATCTTCAATGCCATCTTCTGCAACACCCTCCACTTCCAGGATCGCCACTAACATCTTCATCAGATGCATCTCCGCCTTGCGCCCCCGATGATCTCCTCCACCGGCCAGCACGGCTCCGCCACTAGTAGCTTCTACATTCCATATCGCCGGCTAGCAACTTCACTAACATCCACCCGCCGGAGCTACCACCAGGAGCTGAACATCCTCCGTAGCACTGGCCCCCTCCTCCGCCTCTCGCCAGCCGTGACCGTCGTACGATGGGCCCAAGACCCTCCCCGCGTGCGAGGCGCGTGACAGGAGGGGACTCTTTGCAAGGAAGCCTTTCATAGTTCAGATTATCGCAAGGTCATCCCTGCCTCTCCAGAAGTCACGTGCCTGGCACGTGACTTTTGGGAATTTTGTAAATTGCATCCCAGAACGTTCGGTAATTGCACATCAGTCCTCCATACCTTATTTAATCATTACATTATTGCAGAAATACCCCTGTGTTCCCCCTCAATTTGGGACCTCTACATTGCATCTTTTGATTCTTTAAAAATTAGCATGATGTTCGGCAATTAATTTTCTACATTATGGTATATGTCTGACATTTTTGTGATCAGTGGTTAATTATTAATTATTTGTTTTGTGGAATATTGCGTATTTTACTAATTTTATGCTTGAATATTCATAATTAATTAACCGCTGCTCTAAAAATTACCGAAAATTCATAGATTATAGAATTAATTGTATATTACATTGTTCCCAAAAAGAATTGCATTTTCATGCATAGTTTTCCTTGTAAAAATCATTTTATATATTCTAATATTTAATTTTTAGTAGGTACTAAATCTTGTATTTTTGAAGTTGAGGATTTTTCTGAGATCCATCATCTAGTAGTAGATATTTGATAATTTTATCTCTTGAAAATAAATAGGTTTAATATTTATTATAATTAAATATTCAAATTCGTAGCATTTGCATTCAAAAATTCATAACATATTTATTTTGCATACAAAATTCCAAAAAAATTAGAGTGCTTGTCATCTTGGCCAAGTTTCATAGTTTTCGGACATTGTTTGATTGATCTTTACATTTTAATCCCTAAAATAGGCCAAAGTTGCATTTTGCATCCCAAATTACATTAAAAAATTACAAAAAAAAGACCGCCTCAAAAATCCTGCACGAACTTTAATAAACAAAATTCTAGGTTGTTCCTTTGCCACCTTGTGTTCGACCTTGGGACTTGCTCAAGTAAAATTAACATAAAATCACAATAATAAAAATGATTAAATAAATGTGGTTATTTCTTGACTGATTCTGATTGCCCGCCTACAACGAAATGACACACTAATTTAAGCAAATGAAATCCACGCACATTTAAGTAGGGCATTTCGCGATCCGTCAGATGACACTTTTGTTGGGGAACGAAGGGGCGAATTTCATGGACTATGTTCACCCTAAGGACTCAGCAGATGGCACCGTTGTCGGGGAGGCAAATGACTTAGTTGTTTGTCTAAAAATCTTTTTCGGTTTTCCACATTCGGGTAGTCTGACCCCAGAATTCGTTTTCACTATAAATTCCATTTTTTTCCTGCATTTATTTTTATTTTTAACTTCAACATTTATTTTATTATTTAATTTATTTTTTTGTCACTCTCTTACACTCTCTCTCTCTCTTATTTTTCTTGTGAGGTACCCGACGTATGTGGAGCGATTTTTCAAGAGCTGACGCATCTTCACCGACACCCGAAAAGCCGAAATTAATTTAAGATCGAGTGGAGTCATGAGAGAACGTAGAGTCTATGATTTATTTCTGTAATTTTATTTTCTATAATTAATTGCGCATTTCTAGCGGTGTTCGTTTGGACTCTCGCGTGTGTAAAAGACCTCAAACTTTTTCTGTGGTGTGTCGTGGCCTGTTTCACACTCTAGTGAGGGTGGGGCCCGACTTAAGTGACGCTTAGGATAGACTTGCACATACGGCTATTAGATCTTTTAAATTTTTGATTGTGCTCGTAAGACCAAGGGCTAAACTTCACTTTAATTGAGACGCACATTAGATCGTTCAACTTAGTCAAATTCAACTCAATTCTTCTAAGACCTAGGGCCAAACTTCTCTTTAATTGAGACGCACATTAGATCATTCAACTTAGTCAAATTCAACTCAATTCTTTCCCGCTAATAGAATTTTCTGCTAGGTGCGGTGTTTATCAGCTCGCATTCATTTAGAATAAATTTTCAATTCTTGTCTTGCATCCCACATGGAGATTGTACGGAATCATTGTAAGTCTTCTATCTGAGCATACATCATTATTTCACGTGCATCAGCTTTTCCCGAATTTCTCCTTCCTATTTTATCACATAATTTTAAAGAAAATTGGGACTGTACGATAGACGTGTATTTGTGCTCACTTAATTTTTCAGCGATTGCCAAATTAAAATTGGGACTGCTAAATATAGCCGACTTTAATTAGCACATAAAATCAAGAATTTTTGCGGGAGAGCAACCCCGACCTTGGATTCTTTTATATTTCTGAGTGAGGTGAGATGACACTTAAGGCTAGAGCCAAATCTGAATTTTCATATTGACTATTGATTCTATAAAAATGATTAGCTACTTCTCAGTGAGGATCTACGGGTAGCCGGTAAACAGTCTGGATTTCCTTAGCTGAGTGGGTGGTTTAAAGGACACTACGAAAGGCTCCATCCTTAAGTAACACGAGTAGTTGTTATATGGTCCGTACTTACACCCATGATGGTTGAAAGTAGGTACAACTAGTCGTAAGAATTCGGTCCAGTCAATAAGAAAATTTCGGCAACTAACATCTCGCTAAATTCTTTCCAAGATTGATTTATCACCAACTTCAAATTGAAAAGATAAATTGTCAAACTCTTGCGGCTTCATTATGTTAGTTGGTGAACCTGGGGTTTGATTTGTGTTTGATTTGTGTGCGTGAACTGATTTCGAAGATCAAAAGCGCACACTTGTGCCATCACTCTCCTTTCTTGATTTGAAACAGATCCACCATGTCAACCAATAAGACTCCTTCGAAAATTATGGAACTTTTGTCCTGATATCCTCTAGATCCATATCATGAAACCGTCATTCATTTTATATCTTTCAAAAATGGCGGAACATTTATCCAAGAATTTATCAGAGCTATACTATGAAAATGAATTCGTATCGATTAGACCCAAAGATGCAAAACCTCCTCAAACTACACCTCATCCAACTTCCACAAGAGACTCTCAACCACCAATAGATCCAACACTCTCTACAAATCTGATCTACTTCATGAATGAGAATCTTTTCTATTCGCATCATACAAACCAACAACTGACTGAGTCTCCACTTCTTCATATGTCAATCCTCTCTATTCCGATCATACAATCCATCCTTCATATTCTGTAAATGTCAATCCATCATTTATGGGAGATTACAACCACATGATCAAATTTAACACTTCTTCACATATTCCACCTTCCCCACCCTTGAACACAAATGAGCAATCATCATCTTGGATTGACTATGACAACCCCATCTTCAGACATGAAAATCATACAGAGGACTGGACTGATGATAGCGAAACACACAAACCATGTATGTTGACTCCATAGTATAATGGTCTGAGCTATCATGATCAAAGAAATGAATTCTACTCAGACCAACTCGGCATGCCTGAATCACATTGTTTCTATCCTATTGAGCATACTCCTTCCATGATTTTAAAGGAGAAATTTTCAGAAGATAAAGATCATATATTCGATATTTCAAGAATATCTTCTCCCAGCTCATACATGAAAGTGGAAGATGAAATGATTGGATCTCAAGATGGAAAACAGAAGAATACTCATGAAACTACATAAACTGCTCTTGAAAATTCTTTGGAGGATGATATTTCGAGGATTACTAAGAGATATGAATTAATGGAGGAAAAATTCAGAAATTTTACTGATCGACTCAATTTATTTTATGAAAGCTCGGTTAAAAAGTGGAGGATGAAATAATTGGATCTAATATTGAGAACCCCAAGGATATTCATAAGCCCATAGACAACATTCACCCTAGGGATGACTCTGACAGCAACAAATCTACATACTATTACCCTAGAAATGACTCAGACTCTAATTCTTACCCAGCTAATCAAAACCCCTCCTCATCCACATAACAAACCACATCACCATACCACACCGAGAACAATAAAAAAAATGAAAATCTAGAAAATTACATAAAAATTGAAAGTGAAGAAGATCTGAAGGATTTGGATCCTACTTTACAGGAAGCAGAAGAGAAAAGATTGATTTTCGAACTTCCCTTTATACAGGCCATTGAACACTTCCCCGACCTTAAAGGATTTGTAATGGACAAATTAATGATGAAAACGTCGGGCAGGATAAAAACAAAGACTGAAAGATATATCTTGTCAATGGCTTCCTCCTTGGTGTTGAGGAGAAAAACCAAGAGCTGCATAGTGAAGCGGTTGCCAGATTTGACTGTGGAATCAAAGACATGATATTTACCCATGCCCGAAATGATGACAATTCACCAATTAATATCCTCCCGACCTCCGTATTTAACGAGCTCAAACTCGGACCTATTAGAAAGATACGAGAGATCATTCAACTAGCTGATCGATCAATAAAGCAGCCAAGAGGAACCATTTCTGTCATCATGACATTCCAAGGTGCTCCTCTTAAAGTATACTTCACAATCATTGATATTGAGCATCAGGGAGAATTCACCCAGTATCCAATTATTCTCGGAAAACCATTCTTAGCATTGGCTAAGGTGACTATTAAATGTAAGACTCGGGAAATCAATTTTACAGCATTGGAAGCACTTCGATCTCACCCACTCTTTGAGGAACCGCGATTTTCTGAAGCAACCCACGAAGTCATCGACAGCCATAACCATCAAGCGGTAGAAGAGCCCTACCCCATTACTACATCTGAGATAGCGGTTGTTGATGAGACTATTGGTTTAGAGACTCTCCCTCCTGCTCCATTCCCAGCTGCTCTCACCATGGAAAATCAAATATATGACTCATATGATCCTGAGACCTATGCAAGGTCGCACCCTGGGTCAACCTATTCTGACTACCTTGATCAAATCAACTTGACACAGGAATGCTCCAACATCAAGTCAATTGAGAACGAACATGCAGATACTCCCCCCACTATTTCAATTTATGCGGATCTCGCAATAGTAAAGTGTTTCTTATATGATCCTGAGACTTATGCATGGTCGCACCCTAGGTCAACCTACTCTAAATACCTTGACCAAATCATTCCAACTCAGGTGTGCACCAACATTAAGAATAGTAAGAACAAACACGTAGGACGAACATCGACCAAGGAGAAAAAATTCAATGGTTATTCATCTGGAGACTCAAGTAGACCAACAACTTCACGGAACAAAATGATTACTCCTTCATCGAAAAAGAAAGTCACCTTTGACCTTCTGGAAGAGGAATCATCCGATGATCCCTTATCCGGTCTGGAAAAGGTAATCTACATGAGTGAAGTCTATTCGGCAGTCCTAAAACCATATCTCCGCAAGGATCCAAACTTCGATTCCCGTTGGACAACTCCCATTCCTCATATTAATCATCAAAAGCCGATGCTCCTGCTCTTATCAAATACACTGGAATTATTTCTTATGAGCTGACTGAGACTGGTGATTCAAAGTATTCATCTGAGGACAAATCGCTTGATCCCAAGAAGGAACGAATTCTGAGAAAACAACTGAAGAAACAAAAAGACAAGAATATCCGGAGTGTATCCACTTTCTAATACTATTCCTCTGAGGATAAATCTGATGTTGGTTACCTTTTATCTAACTCATATGATTCATCTAATATCCGACATGATTTCTCCGAGGATAACACTTATAATAGTTGGGAATCATATGCTTCATCTACTTCTCATCATTACAATCTCCCACCACGGGCTCACAAGATCGATCGAAAATCACCTTAATCATCGGCTACCCACCCTCCCTCCCGACCACATCGGTCTCCTTGTACATCTTATTCCTTTACTTAGGCCAAGGACTAAGTATAGGGGGGATCGATGCCATTTGTAGATACCATTTTCCCTATCTCACGATCATTCCATTTCCACCCTTCTTATGTACTTAGGTTGACAAGAGCCTAAGTATAGGGGGAATCGATACCCATCTGTATATACCCTCCTCATTCACATATCTTTATCGCTTCAATTTCTTTCTTCTATTATACTTAGACTATTCAAAGCCTAAGTATAGGGGGTGGACCGATGTATCTGGTTCTTTTTCTTTTTTCACTCTCTTATGTTTAGTCAGAGCTATGTCTTCTTTACACTTCTTGTGCTCTGAGGACACATCACTCGCTAAGTATAGGGTGTCTGTATATATATAGTGTATATATTTTACCCATATCTCATACTTTCCTGTAAGTCTATATGTATTTAAGGGGTTGGTAACTAACTTGTGAAAAAAACAATAAAACAAAATAAAAAAAGAAAAAAAGGAAAAAGTTTTGCTACTAACACTGACTGTGTCCTACCCAAAATTTTTGAAAAAAATGGCTTCCTATTTATTTTTTGCAAATAATAAATAAATCCCTTGCATAAAAAAATAAAAAAAAACATAACTGCAAGAAAATCAAAAAAAATATGTCTGCATTTCACACACCTGCACTTCATCCAACACTACATTCATTTGCATTTGTGAAAAGTATTTGGGTTCTGAACTGAGTTATGAGCAGAAACCGAGAGTGATCTGGACTTGACGTTAATCCACCTTATTTTCAGAGGAACTTCATCGAGAAATAGGATTTTCGGAATTTCATGTCTTTAACTTATTTCTTTGAGTTCAACATGACAATGTGAAGCGTTTGACTCTTAGTGTCTAACCTGGTCTCTTCATTCTGGGTACAACTCTGGAATAAGGAATTAATTTGTACGCTCGCACTATGCACTTAGCTCAACTCAGACGGGATGTTGGAAGACTGTGTGAGTTTCTTTTCTCGTAGTGTGGAATTCTAAAGACCGAAGTACGGGTTGAAATAAATTCAGAAAAGGGATGGTCGGCTGGGCACAATTTTTTCTAAGACCCCAAAACATGTACGGAAAAAAAGATTCTATATCCGTAGGGGCACAACAAGTTCCAAGCATAACAACCAAAAATCCAAATACAAAGAAGCCACTACCAAATAAATATCTGACCATAAAGGTCCAAGCGTCAAGAAAACCAGTAGATCTTGGTGGAGACTCGGCTACACTGGCTAGCTTCATAAGGAGAGGTGACTACACTGGCCACCCTCCAATTCTTTTCTCCTTCTTCTAACTTCTACCCCATTTCGATTGTGAACACAGTGCGACATACTTAGAAGGAAATGCCTGACTCCCTAAGGACGAGTTACTGGAGAGGAGGTTTGCATGGTAGTCCGACATTATGGATGGGCAGAGCTAAAACCTTTCACACACATGAGTCGATTGTTCAATGTTTATAGGGTATGCTTTGGGAGGAGGATCGATCTAAGATGATTTTTGAGCTGAAACTATGACGATGATGTGTATAACTTGAAGGTTGTTGATTTTAAAATTCTAAATCTTACAGAAGTTCCGCCAAAATAATAATCCAAAGGTCGAGTCTAGTATCCTTTTCACCTTCAGCTCATGGTCTTGCTATGGAACCCAATCTCATTTCACCTTCATGGCATTGCTTTTGATGCTCAGGGACGAGCATGGTTTAGGTATAGGGGGATGATGAATCTCAGTTTCATCACTATAAAACTAATTAATTAAGATCAAATCCCTAAAAATCATTGTCATTTCTTCATTTATTCTGCATAATTAGCATTCATGCATGTTTTGATAATAATTGTATTATTAAACTTATCTTCGTACAGAATAAGAAGCCAAAAGTCCCAGCCAAAATTGACATGTAAATAGCCTAACTTCCCTTATTTTTAACTAATTCATGATAACACCAATTGACCCAAAACCACTCCACTTTGTACTTATCACTAAAAAGAATAAATGAAAAATACAAAAAAAACACTAACCCAAGCAAGTGGACCAAAAACCCAAACCCTAGTTCTAAGATTCCGGACTAAAACCCTCATATCTTCTTCATCTAGTGTCAGTCTTGATCCAACTCACTTTTGAACTAATTTACATTCAAATACCTTCAAAAGAAGACCAAGTTTAAGTGAATCGGAGATCATATGTGAAAGTTGAATTTTGGGCCTCTTTTGTACATTTTGTATTTTAATGGTTTTTGACCTATTATTTTATATACATAATGGATTAATTTTATTTTATTTCTTTTTCATTTGTCTTCTTCGATGAAAGTTTTATTAAAATTCAAAAAAATCCAAATTCAAACTGAGCTTGAAATCAAAGAAACTAACTGAGTCCGAGTCTTCACTAACTGTCTGTACAAAATTGGCTTTTTTAATGTTTTATTTTATTTCTTCTTTTTCTTAATTAATAAAAATCCAAAAAATAGACTAATGTGTAAATATTTATCTTTGATTTTATCATATTTTTTCCGGATTTTTATCTAGTTTAAAAATGATAAAAAATTATAAAACCCAAAAATCAAGGTATTATATGTAATGGGATACCCCAAAAATATCACTATGTGAAAATGTCGATTTTGATTTTGATGCCTTCATGGAAGTTGTAGATCACATTGAGATGAGCAATTATTATGAAGAAAATTTTTCAATCCGAGGTCGTTTACTATTTTTTATGCATTTACTTTCTATTTATTTTCTGAATTTTGTGGGGCACACACGTGGCAGCTCCTGGAGCCGCCACGTGTCACCCATTTTTGGGGTTTTACATTTCATTTTTTTAAACATTAAAGCGTCGCATGTGCGGGTCACGTGTCTCTGTCGCACGTGTCGCGCATGCGCCTCCTCTACCATCGCCACGTGCTGCGATTAGGGCCATCCGATCTCGACCGATCGGACGGCCACTGGTCGTCGTCTTCCCCCAAATCCATTGCCGCCCTACTCCGTGAAATCCGCCCCTCCGTCGAGATTTTTGCCTCGTCGATCTCGTCAACCCAATCACGATTCTCTGCCACCTCGCGAGATCTTCTTCTTCGATCCCTCGCATCCAATCAAATCCCCAATCTTTGGACTTGATATCGCGATTCCCAGATCTCATCAAATCCCATCTTCAACCCATCACCGATCATCTTCCATCTCCGTTGTCCCCTTCCTCACCCTATTTAAGCTACGCCACCCCCGACCTCATATCCATCCGTCGATCCATAGATGTGAGTGGAGTCGACAGTGATAGTGTCGCTCCACCAACCAGCAAGATCCAAGGCCTCCCTACCGCTGCCTTGTCGCAGTGCCACTCCGTGCGTATTGCCTCGCTCCGACCTTCAGATGTTGAGCCTACGACATCAACGCTCATTCTTCATAGCCTCCCCCAGTAGCTTGGGGCTCCTCCGCCTATGAGCCTTCATCTTCAACGCCATCTTCTGCAACACCCTCCACTTCCAGGATCACCACCGACATCCTCATCAGATGCATCTCTGCCATGCATCCTGGTGATCTCCTCCACCAGCTAGCGCGACTCCGCCACTGGTCGCTTTTGGATTCCATATCACCGGCCAGCCACTTCACCAACATCCACCTGCCGAAGCCACCACCAGTAGCTGAACATCCTCCGCAGCACCAGCCCCCTCCTCTGCCTCTCTCCAGCCGCGACTGCCGGGCGGTAGGCCCGAGACCCTCCCCGCGTGTGAGGCACATGATGGAAGGGGACACTTTTCTAAGAAGGCCCCCAGAGTTTAGATTATCGCAAGGTCGTCCCCGCCTCTCCAGAAGTCACGTGCCTGGCACGTAAATTTTGGGAATTTTGAAAATTGCTCCCCAGAACATTCGGTAATTGCACATCAGTCCTCCGTACCTTATTTAGTTATTATATTATTGCAGAAATACCCCTGTGTTCCCCCTCAATTTTGGACCTCTACGTTGCATCTTTTGATTCTTTAAAAATTAGCATGATGTTCGGCAATAAGTTTTCTACATTATGGTATATGTATGACATTTCTGTGATCAATGGTTAATTATCAGATAATTGTTTTGTGGAAAATTACATATTTCACCCATTTTGTGCTTGAATATTCATAATTAATTAACCACTGCTCTAAAAATTACCGAAAATTCATAGATTGTAGAATTAATTGTATATTACATTACGCCCAAAAAATTGCATTTGCATGCATGGTTTGCCTTGTAAAAATCATTTTGCATATTTCGATATTTAATTTTTAGTATGTATTATATCTTGTATTTTTGAAGTTAGTGGTAGATCTTGGATAAATTTTTCTCTTAAAAATAAATAGGTTTAATATTTATTATAGTTAAATATTAAAATTCCCATCATTTGCATTCAAAAAATGCATAAAATATTTATTTTTCATCCAAAAATTCCAAAAACAATAAAATGCATTCATTTAATTGTAATTGTCATCTTGGCCAAGTTTCACATTTTTCGGACGTTGTTTGATTGACTTTTACATTTTAGTCCCTAAAATAGGCCAAAGTAGCATTTTGTATCCCAAATTGCATTAAAAAATTACAAAAATCGCCTCGAAAAACGTGCACGAACTTTAATAGACAAAATTCTAAGTTGTTCCTTTGCCTCCTTGAGTTCGACTATGGGACTTGCCCAAGTAAAATAAACATAAAACCGCATTGATAAAAATTGATTAAATAATTGTGGTTATTTCTTGTCTTATTCTGATTGCCTGCCTACAACGAAACGACACATTAATTTAAGCGAATGAAATCCACGCACATTTAAGCAGGGCATTCTGCGATCCGTCAACCTTCACAGGACGCGACTGAGGCACGGGGGTACGGAGGGGCGAAGCCAACGCAACCATGACCCCTTTTTCCTTTTTATTTTTTTTGTAACAACAACTTTTTTCTTTTTTTATAAATTGTAGCTGCAGTATTTATATTTTTTGTATTTTTTTCAAATTCCTGTAAACCTGCACAAAACAAGGATAATCGACTTGAACACGATGACTCGGTCAAAGAGATATAAAATAAAAAAAGAATTGTGAAAGGTTGTGGATCCGGTGAAATGGGAGATGGATCTGTGTCTCCCGCCATCGTGCATGGCTGGAGCTGATAGATTATGTGAGAAAAAATAAGAACGTGAGTAGATCGAGATGTGAAGGTGAAAATCAGATCGAGCAAATCAAATCATGGTGATGGATTCTAAGAGCTAGAATTAAAAAAATGCCAATGAAATCAAAAGTGCAAAAATTATACAACGGTTAACCTAGACTAAAAATAAGAAGAAATAAAAAAATTGATCTCATCGTGGGAGTTGATGATACCGTAATGGTCTGGACCTTAGCCGACTCGCTGTCACCGGATGGCTCGGAGGCTAGGTGCCTTTCTACAACAAGAAGCTCTTGGAGATTGGGCTCCTCTCACCAAAGATTGATCAAGTGTGAATGAGGGCGGAGAAGCCAGTTAAATAAAAAATATAAGGAATTTGAAATTCAAAATTTGAATGGAGAGGAAAATAAGGAGGGGATTTAGTGGTGGATTTAAATAATTAAATTGAATAAATTAAAAAATGAAATTAGGAATTAAATAAATTAATAAAATAATTAGTTGGTAAAAATTAATTAGCCACCTTAATGGTGGTTATTTAAGTTATACAATCAAATCTTATATACATGGTAGGATTTCAAATCAAATAAATAAATCAATCAATCAAATTTTCGTAATTATATTAATTTAATTAATTAATGTTAGATATTAATTTTTTGGTGGTTTTTTATAAGGATGTTAATTTTATACATATCATATATACATAATGTACATTATACAAATGTACAAATTAAGAAATATTTTTTTAATTATTTTTTTATAAAAAATATTTACTTGAATTTACAACGAACAATATTTATAATTATTGAAAATATAATATGTATAAAAATAAAATAATAAATACATTAAATAAATGGTCAAATTGCAAAAACTACCCCAGAAAATCGTCATTTCAACTGTAACTCCAAAAATTATGAAAATAAGGCCATTTTAAAGATATTTTAATTTATAATACAATGGAAGTGAGTTTGATTCAATTTGATTAAACATGGCGCCAGAATAGGTCTTTAAATTATAGTTATACGACCTTTTCCGAGTGTGGTTACTTTTATTTTGTACATGATTTTATTTTGTAAATATTTTTATTATTTAGGAAACAATTTTATTTACAACCTTTGTTAAGAAAATTATTTAATTTGAAGTCAATTTCTATACAAATAGAATAGTGTATGTTTTGTACAAGTATACAAAGAATAAATTCAAAATGTTTACAATTTTTTTGGATTTTATGATTAAGGACCCTATCTCCACCTACTTTATTCTTGGTCAATCAGGTCAAGTCTTAGACTTCTCTTGGGGTTGGCTTAGCCTGTATCTATTGCATATATACAGTCTTTTTATTTTCTTTATTTTACCTTTATTTATTTTTTTATTTTAGATTAAAATAGTAATAAATGTATAATATGTATACACAAATGCAGTTTATTAAGAATATGGAGTTAGTATTATATACAAGTATTTTATAAGGGATTTTAAGATAAAATAAATGAATAAAGATGATGAAAAGCAAATTCATCAGTATGACACATCTGCTCTGGAGCAGACGTCTTCCACTTCCGCCCAGCAGAGTACCGAAGGACCATCTACAGTTAAACACGTTTATTACGTGCAGACACTTGATCAATACCCGGAGAATTCACAACGTATTATCTCGTACCAGCAGGAAGGTCCATACATTCTTGAGCAACAGGTTCCACTTCCACTTATCATTCAGGAGGTGAATGGTATATTGTTATTCTGAGAGCGCAACCAACCCCATCCGTCTGGGCAAGGATAGTTGGCTTCCCAGTAGGGTCATAGACCCGCCCACCGATTTCATGGAGGCAGATCGTAGCAATACCAGCACCAATAGTTCCAATCTCAGTATTAGTATACACATCAATTCCAGAACTAGAGACATTGCTGGCAGCAGATGCAATCTGCATATTCTCCACAACCTTACCATCAGCAGCAGTCTACATATATTCCTCCTCCTCATGATAGTAGTATGGATACCAACAGCCTCTACATTACCAGTCTCAGCGACAACCCATCATTGAGCACCCTGAGGCACCTTCAACTAATCCAGAACTTGATCAGTTGGCATTGCTGATGAAGAAAATGAATGATCTTACTCAGAGTCTCGATGACTTGACCACCACAGAGACATTTATCCCAGCAAAAGTCAAAGCCAATCCCAACAACTTTAGATGCAAGGAGCATGTAGCCTAGGATCTATCCACACTCGAGATAGATATGGCCCTCGATTTTACATGTTTATCTGACACCATTCATCTTAGGAGCGGTACGAGATTGCAGCCACCTTCACAACCGTTGGGATTGAGAGAGCTTGCCACTGAGAGACTTTCACCTTCTACATCATGTTCTTCACCATCATTATCGAGACCCAATGTACCAGCACCTGAGTATTGAATTACCAACTTCACCATCATCATCTTCACCTCCACCAGATAGATGCAGATCACCGTTAGAAAAGGAGAACACGCCAGTCGTGGATTATTCCTCGACACTAGCAACATCATCCTGTCTTGTTTTAGATTTTGTTTTTCCTTCCCTTATTTTGGACAACACTATACAAACCGATTCTGATTGTCCTATTGTACATGAGGATTCTACTTTGAATAATCAAAATGAGCATTTCAATATTTCTTTGATTCTGTGTTTTTTCTATCTTCCTTAAATAAAACAAAGAAAATCCAAAAACTAAAAACAACCCTATATGATCCTGGAGTGGTCGAGATTTTACAGGACATCTTTTTAGAGATGCCATACTTTAAGGCCATGGACTACATGCATGCATTGAAAAAGGGAATGAAAGAAGCACATACACAAAAGCATCAAACAAAGCAGAACAAATGAAAGAAGACAGAAAAATACATCTTTACCATGGCCACAATTCATGCCATCAGCAACCTCCCACCTAAAAAGAAGGATAAGGGAGCATCTCACATCTGTTGCCACATTTTTTATCATGAATTTGATCGCACTCTTCTTGATAGCGGTTCCTCCATAAATCTTATGCCATCTCTACTCACTGAGTTTGGGTTACGGCCACTTAAATAGACTAGTATGATCCTTCAGTTTACTGATATAACGATTAAGAGGCCAAGGTGATTTTAGAGGACGTTATTGTAACAGTGCAGGGAATGAAATTCCCTGTTGATTTTGTTGTCATGGAAATGGACATACCTACACCGTTACTCTCTACCATGATCATACTAGGTCGACCGTTCCTCCGAACGATCGAAGTGGTAGTTGATTACAATATAGAGGAGATCATCTTTCACTTTAGTAGTGACAAGGTTAAAATTGAGATGATCCCCGATCCTAGACCATCACCGCCACCAGCAACAACAGATGAGAGACAGATAGTTACACCAGATCTTGAGGACTGTGATTTTCTTGTAGAGTTTAGAGAGATAGATCTTTTTACTGATACCCAGGAGTTCCTTTCGAAGAAGGACTTTCTGGAAATCACAGTACATGAGTTCCCTTATTGATCCTTCTGATTTGTTTGTTGATGGGTAGTTTGAGACGAATTTTGAGGATCAGTTTGAGTTTTTGGAGGTACCCTTTGATATTCCTTTGACACATCATCTTGAGACTACTGATCATATACCTCCTTCTGAGAGTTCAGAAGTACAGATATCTGGGCCAAATGTTGAGTTTATCGACATATGCACTGATGGGAGACACCTTTAGAGATTATTGTTGAGATATCTGAACCCTTGTTTCTATGATTACTAAAGATTCTGAACAACCTAATGAGCCATTCCTTTCTTAGCAGAGATCATTCGTTGCAGATCTTTCTGAGACTCTATTTGTTGAGCCGTTAGTAACCACGATGGACAGTTCACAGAGTAAAATCATATACCTCTTATCAGTGCAGTTTCAGAGGTCGTTACAGAGCTGATTTAGACCCCACCTGAGATCTAGGCTTTACCATCAATGTTGACGTATGCTATCCTTGCGGGTCCCTCCCCCTGAATGTTTTCGGCCATCCTTAGCTCACAGTTGATCGATGAATAAGAATCTCGTGTACTAGAGGTTCTTGAGAGAAACCGCAATGCCATTGGATGGAATATTTTAGATCTCTGTGGGATTAGTCAGGCTTTGTGTTCTCATCCTATCTACTTAGAGGAGGATTGTAAACCCTCCCGTGAATGTCAGCACCGTCTAAATCCGAACCTAAGGGAGGTTGTCATGAAAGAGATCAGGAAATGGTGTGATACTAGATTTATTTTTCCCATTTCAGATTCCGAGTGGGTTATTCCTTTGCATGTAGTCCTGAAGAAATCCAGGAGTTATTCCTTTGCATGTAGTCCCGAAGAAATCCAGGATTACCATCATTAAGAATGATTGTGGTGAGGAGATTTTGACATGGGTACCTACTTCATGGCATGTTTGTGTAGATTACGGACACCTCAACTCATCTACGAAGAAGGATCACTTTTTGCTATCATTTATTTTTTAGATTATTGGGAGGTTGGTAGGGAAAGAGTTCTTTTGTTTCATGGATGGGTACTTGGGATATAACCAGGTTGCCATCACTCTTGAGGATCAGAAGAAAACTACTTTCCCTTATCCGTTTGGCACATACACCTTTAGACTGATGCCCTTTGGATTGTGTAACACCCCCACTGCATTCCAAATTTATATGTTGATCGATTTTTGCCGACATGGTGGGTAGTCTCCACAAGGTCTTTATGGATGACTTCTAGATCTATGGGGATAGTTTTGACACATGTCTTGCTTATTTAAGCCGAGTCCTTCAACGTTATTGTGAGGTAAACCTAGTGCTCCCATGGGAGAAGTGTCACTTTATAGTGACTAATGGGATTGTAGTGGGCCACGTCATCTCCTAACATGGTATGGAGCTTGACCTGGCTAAGATCAATTTGATATAAAATCTAGAGCCACCGTAGAATTTGAAGAAGCTGGGGTCATTCCTGGGACACGTCGGATTCTATAGACGATTCGTTAAGGACTTCAGCAAGATCTCCAGACCTTTGACTGAGCTTCTGTGTAAGGAGAGTGTGTTTGTTGTTGATAAGAAAGTCCTTCATGAATTTCATCAAATGAAAGACATGGTTACTAGTGCTCCTGTCCTACAACCACCTGATTGGTCTCTTCCCTTTGAGATCATGACGAACGTGTCAAATTTTGCAGTTGGAGTGGTTTTAGGGTGGAGAAGGGATGGGATACCATTTGTCATATATTCTGCTAGCAAAACTCTAGATGAGGCACAACAGAATTATACAATGACAGAGAAGGATTTGTTAATTGTTGTGTTTGGATTAGAGAAATTCAGATCTTAACTCCTTGGTTCCCATGTTATTGTGTACACGGATCACACTACAATATGATACTTGCAAGCAAAAAAGGATGTAAAGTCACAATATCAAATGGTTCCTTCTTCTATAGGAATTTGATATAGATATAAGAGAAAAACCTAGAGTGAAAAATGTTGTGACAGATTACCTTTCTCGCATTATAGATGTTGATACTTCTAAGCAAAGCATGATCCCTATTTCTGGGACCTTTCCATTTTGAACCATTTTGTCTATGGACTCTCTCCCATGGTATAATGATTAGAGAATTATCATGTCTCCAAGAATGTTCCACAAGATTGGTCGAAGCACTGGGTTGATAAATTTCTATCTAAGATACATTTTTACAAATGGGAAGATCCCTGCCGATTTGGTGATGGTGCGGATTATATCTGGAGAATGTGCATTCCTATGGAAGAATACACAGTGTGCTTGAACATTGTCACAAATTATAATCCATTGGGCATCATTCGATGAAGACAACATGAAAGATTTTGCAGAGCGACCTATGGTGGCCAACATTATTTAAGGATGCTAAAGATTATATTTAAGGTTGTACTGACTGCCAAAAGATGGGAAGAACCATTGGTTCTAAAGATACCTTGCTCCAGAGATATATACCGATATGATATTTTTGATTACGTTAGTCATTGAGTGGAGGCTAGCTCCACCCGAGCTGTTGATAGTTATACATTGTGTTCCTTTCTCAAGGATCATATTATTGCATGGTTCAGGATTCCCAATATACTTGATTCTGATGGAGGAAACTATTTTATTAATAGAGAAGTCAAGAAGCTTGTGAAGGAGTATGTCTTTGAGCACAGAGTTGCGCCTCCTTACTACTCACAGACTAATGGCTTAGCTGAAATTTCAAATAGGGAGATCAGGATTATAGTACAAAAACTTGTATGTCTAGATAGGAAGAACTGGTCCCAGTTGCTTGACCCAGTTCTATGGGCTTATCGGACGTCGTACAAGTCTCCATTGGGTATGTCTCCCTCCAGATTGGTGTATGGAAAGCCTTTCCACCTGCCAGTAGAATTAATTCACAAATCTTTATGGGCACTCAATGTATGCAATCATGATTATGAGATGCAAGAAAGAACTGGAAGTTGGATTTGAATAGATTGCTAGAATTTCGAGATTATACATATGACAACACACTCGTGTATAAGGAGAAAGTTAAGTGTTTGAATTATAGACACATTAGAAGAAAGACCTTATCCCCTGATGAGAAATTGTGATTGTTCGATGCTAAGTTGAAGTGATTTCTAGGAAAACTGAAAAGCAAATGGTCATGACCGTATATTGTAAGAGATGTGTGTGACAATGGAAGTATTGTCATACCTAGGTTGTCATCTAACACACAACCATTTGTTGTGAATAGACAGTTGATGAAGCCATATCTAGATCATGTACATTCATGTATGTGGTTGATTCTATACTTGCGGTATAAGACGATGACTTTTTGACATGTTCTACTTCCGATACATGAGCTGATTTTCTTGTGTATACATCCTTTCGTTTTATTCTTTGTTCTTCCATTTTTATCATCCACCTCTTTTCTGTGTGTGTTCTATACTTAGGATGTTCTCTATCCTAAGTATAGGGGAGGTGAATGTTTGAGTTGTTCATATTTGTCATGTTTCATCACTCCTGTTGTTGCTTATACTTAGGGATCCTTTACCCAAAGTATAGGGAGAGTGATGTTTTTCAGACTGTATTTTTGTGTTTTTATTTTCTTTAGATCTCTCGCTTGTCCATCAACTTGTTGTTATTCTTTTTATATATTTAGATATCTTTTACCCTAAGTATAGGGGAGGACAAGTCAATTCGTTGAGTTGTTTATTCTTTTCCTCGATTTTTCCCGTTTATACAGTCTTATATGCTTAGGATTATTTGATCCTAAGTTTTGGGGAATCATCAACTTCGATCGTCTTCGTCTATTTTTTAGTTGTTGTTGTATAGTACCCTCTTCACTTTTCTATACTTACCATGAGTTATGTCTTCCTTTGTAGCTCTTTGATCACTATGCGGACATAGTTCGAGCTAAGCATAGGGGGTGTTATATATATTATATATATATTTTAGCCATAACTCATACTTTTTTTAATAAAATGGCTATAATTTGTTTTTGTAAAATGATTGTAAAAATTATTTTATGTATCAAAACAAGGTATACTTTACAAATTAATTGTAAAAATATTTTGTCATGAGGGATACAAATTATGGGATGTATATATATTCGTAAAACACACGTGTGTATAAAAACTGTGATCATCTCCCCTCTTGTAAATAAGATTCTTTATTGTATAAATCTTTTATATAAAACTTGTATCCAAAATTTCTGTATAAACTTCCTTTGTATAAAAATTTGAATAATGCTTGTATATACTTGTATATATATATATATACTAACCCTTTTAAAAAATGATTAAAATCCATAAAAAATGCAAAACCCTTTCGAAAACATTTTAAAAAGATTTTATTTTTTCTTTCAAAAAAAGATTTTTTTATATACTTTTTGCATCTGCATGTGTATGTTTCATAATAGTATTGAGGTTTAAACTAGTCCAGAATAAAATTGAAGAATGGAGCTTGGTAATGACCTTAATCCACTTAATTTTAGAGGAACCTTATAAGAACTAGAGTTGAGACTTTCTAGGTCCGAGCGACTTAATTCTTTCAGTTAACGAGATTATGTTGACATGTCATCATGATCAGTCTAACTAGAATATTTAACAACACATGTATGATTCTTCTAAACCGTGGCTTAACTTAGACAAGAACTCAACACGTAGCTCTTCATGGATGAGGTGGTGAGGGGGCATAATCTTTTAGCTTGGGGTAGTACACGAGTGTGTAACAACAAGTGGGAGCATCCATCTTCCTCTAGGGAGGATAGTGCATCTCAACCTGGTCTAATGGCATTGAGGTCTAAAGACTGGATGCTGTGGTGTAGCAATAATGCTTCAATAGAGGGATAGTCTACTGGCTTAGATGAGAAACTCCTTATGTACATGCTGCATCCATGTAATTATATATAAAAAAATTCAAAAACTCCAAAAAAAGTGGATAGGCTTGACTGAAGCATGTCGGAGTGTATAGTCAATAAGCAAGGATTAGCTTTAAATCTAAATTATTATGAGCTGGCAATTGTATGACTTGGCTACACTGGTCTTACATCCAAGGATAAGTAGCTACACTGCCTACCGTCCCTTCTTTTCTACATCCCCTCTTCTTGACCGGGTTGCATTGTAGCTTAGAAGGGAATATTCTCGCTCCTTGAGGAAAGAGTTGCTAGATAGGGGGACTAGAGTTATCTTGTTGAGGGAGGTTGTTTCTTGGCCACTTTTGAGGTGAGGAGCTATAGTTCACTTACACCATACAAGTATAGATTCATAGTCATAATAATTTGTGTATGTAGACTAGTTCTGACCAGACTGTTGAGGTTACTTGAATAGGAGTCTTGTGAAACTTGAGGGTTGTTAGGTTTTAAATCCATTTCCTAATAAGGTTCTCTCACTATAATAATCCAAAGGTCTGATCGAGCTCCATACTATAATTTTATAAGGATAAGTTTAACACTCAATGTTGTTCTAAATTCTTTATTTTTTTTATTCTTTTCTTTTTTTTATTCACTTATTCTTACAAATAAGTGTTTGCTAAAGGAATAGCAACGGTAAAGCATAGGGGGGTGATGAATCTGCATTTCACCATCTTTATTCATTTATTATAGCTAAAAATCTCTTATAAAACATCTGTATATATCAATAAATCATCCTTCTTATTAACCAACACCCTTGTGTAAATATTGTATATTTATCACAATTTTAATCAATAATAAATAAAGAAAGAAATAAATAAAAATAAAGAAAATTAAAGAATTGTATATATGTAATAGATACAGGTTGAATCAAACCTCGAGAGAAGGTCGAAACTTGACTTGAATGACAAGGAAGAAAGTAGGGGGAGATAAGGCCTATAAATACACTTGTCATATGTACATATCTCTCACACGTATAATATTATCTATATAACACACTTCTTACTTATTCATTACCAAATTCTTTTGTAATTAACAATTACTCTTCAAATTTGTGAATAAAATTCTTTTGTAAATAATAAAAATAATTTCAATATTAACTTATATATATTGTATAGATAATATCACTTTCCAAAAGCCACAAAAGTACAAACTTCCAAGATCAATATTTTTCCCATCTGAACATCAAATTCATCAAACTCACTTTCATTATACTCCAAATTAAATTATAAAATGAAAGTAATTTCATAAATCTCTGAGTTAAGGTGTGAAATGTGTCCAGTTGGGGTATTATTGTATATATTATACCTATGTACACTATGTACATTATTTAGATTATTATTTCTTTGTATATATTTATGAATATTTTATTTTATATTAATTTAAAATATTTTATTTAACTCTTATAAAATACAAATAAAAATTACAAAATCACAATTAAAAAAATAAAATCTTGTTTGTATTGTATATGTTTTACCAACTATAAAGTGCATATACCAATTTAAATAACTTAACAAATTAACACTTAAAAAATCGAATAAAAATATCTTTAAAAACCTTGTAAATATTGTAAATAAATAAAATAATAAATTATATATATATTTAATTAAAAATCAGAATACTCTATATATAGGTATACAAACATGTTAATAACACACTATATTAATTTCAAACCTTGTAATTATACTATTAAATTAATTAAAATTATCAAATTAACTTTAATTGATTCCTAATAATTTTTATTTACATTACGTAATTAAATAAATTCATTTTCGATTTTTTATTAAAATATTTAACATTTATTTATTATTTTGTTGTTTAGTATATTTTGTCCTCATCCTAGGTGTGACCAGATCGATCGGCTTGGGTTGTTGACCCGGGTGCTTCTAACTCTGCCCTTTGTCGTTACTTCACCCAGTTTCCCCACATGCCTCGATCAGTAACTTCCTACGCTTCCTTCTCCAATTTTCTCGCTCATTCATTCTCCTCCCACGCCCACGTGTTAGTTCCACTGGCTGCTTCATGAACTGCGCTAATTTTGAATTTCGAAGTTCATTAGAGTCACGGCTATAAATGATACCCCTCCACCTCCGACAAGAAATATGATCCATCCTTCGGTCGTTTTCCTCCCCCAGATCGATTCCTGGAGTGAGTTGTAGGTGACATCTACTATTCCCCATGATCAAGAGTGCGAGTGAGCTCATGAAGTTCGAGATCCAGCTACATCACCGACGACCTCCACCGCACATCTCCATCTCTCTGCCACATTGCAAATCAAGGCAATTTCTAACATATGTAATTTATTTTCATTTTAGCCTTTTATTTCTCTTTGATTTCATCTAAATCAAAAAGATCAGTTCATCATCTTCAACCTCCAATCTGCATGATCAGAGGCAGTTCGATCAAGGTTGAACCTCCACGACTACACCAACAACTTCACCTAGACCTTCTTCACCTCTTCCACTATCTTCTCATCTCGAGATAAATCAAGATTAGAAGCTCAGTCTCAATCCCGACCAGCTTTGTGGGATACTTCCTTTCGCCCATCATTTCAGACTATTTTGACCTAATTCTTGGCTGGAGTATACCTCCAAGCATTGGCAATCACTTGCAGGTCAAAGGAGCTCCATAAATAATGTGAGGAGCAATTATCAAGATTAGAGCAGGTTCCTGGAGTAGCTAAGAAGACCATCTTCAAAATCGACCATCTAGTTGTTTCATATAGATCCAAGTTGCACGACAAACAATGAATTGCAAGAGCTTTAATTTCAGACCGATTGGATGAGAAATAGAGCTCAGACGAGAAAGATTCAGCTAGATTTTTTTCACCTGAAGAGCCCATCTTTCAAGTTCATTTAGAACCCTTTGTCGTCACACGATCAAGAACACGATGCCCAGTTTCAATCACCACTATCCAAAATGCGCCAAAGGTCATCCGTGGATTTCATCTTCAAGATCTGATCGTGGTCGTTTATGCAGGATCTATCTCTAGCCGTCTTAGAGCTACAATGCATCTGAGCTGTCCTACGCTGCCCTTCATTAAAGGGTAATTTTGCACCCTACCTCCTGTCATTTATTTTATTTTTGAATATGTCCTTACGAGGAGACGTGTCATTTTGTCGTTATCGGAACCTTTGCATTTTATATCATGCGTTTTTAATTATTTACAAGTTGATCCTATTTGAACAGTAGTGTGTGCTTAACACGTGATTTTAATGGGTAAATTCCAATAAAAAGTTTAAATATCTCGATTATCGATTGGCGCTCAATTTAATTTTTTACATAAAGGTCCAGTCTAGCGGGGCACACGTGTCATTGCGCGTGAGTTTCTGGGACTTTTGTATATCAAACCCCGCATATTATTTTTATTAATTATTCAGTCTATAAACATTAAATAATTGCATATTAGTCCTTGTGAGTGTGTTTTATTTTTTGCATCTTCAAAATCAAATAAAAATATAAAAATGTGACTAAAAATCCACAAAAAAATCCTATAAGGTCATGTTACATTCATCTTTCAGCCATAAATTACATTTCTAATTTTATTTTAATATCTTACTTATTAAATTTCAAAAACCTCATAAATCATCTTGTTTGCATTAAAAAATCAATAGAAATTATAAAAATCCTTTGAAAATTTCTAAAAAATCATGTTTATGTATTTGTTTTTTTCTAACTGATTTTCTTATTTTTATCATTTATTAAAATCATAAAAATAATAAAACTCCTAAAACCATTAAAAATTCATAGTAATTCAATTAAAATAAAAAAAATCATAAAATGGCTCTTTAGAAAATATAAAAATATCTTATCTGTATATATTTCATCCATTTTTTACTTTATTTGTTATATCCAAAATTCAAAAACATCCAATCTATGCATGCTTACTTTATTTTCTATTTTTGATTTATTAAAAGGCATTAAAAATTGCAAAAAATTGAAAATTCATAAAAAAATCTGAAAAAAGTTTTTTTATATAATTTTCCTACTATTTTTGAAATAATTTAAAAATACAAAAAGAGTTACGTGTGTGTGTTTTAAATTATCTTTAGTTCTCTTATTGTTTTTTAAAAATTAAAAAAATAAAAAAATAAAAAAGAAAAGATAATAACCACACTTATTGTGAATATAAATTCCTTTATTCTTTCTTCGATTATTCATTGCAAAGAATAATCCTCTGGATTTTGTAGCCTCCCTGAGTTCGATCATGTTAGCTATACTAGTAATTTAAATAGAAAAACTATTGTTGTATTTTTTGTATTCATTTTTATTTAAAATTAATTATTTTTGTTTGATGCTTCCTCGGGTTGCAATGACATTTGTGAATAATTCATTAAAAAAAACCCACAGATTTTCTCTCAACACTGCTCCACTAGTGAGAAGATGGTGAAGTCAGAGAAGCTCTCTTAGCGGCTCTCTCCATCCCAGCTGATGTGCATGCGGCTACAATCTCCTACCACTCCTGAGATGAATGGCATCAGATAAACTTGTAAAATCAAGGGTCATACTTGTCTCGGGTGTGGATCGATCATAGGATACCTTCTCCTTACTTCTGAAATTGTCGGGATTTGCCTTAACCTGGGTTGGGATCAATGTTTTGGTGGTGGTCAGATCGTCAAGCCTTTGAGTCAGATCATTCATATTCTTCATCAGTAATGCAAGTTGATCTATGTGGGATTCATCGAAGGTGACTGTGTATGCTCATTGATTCGTTGTCGTTGAGAGTGGTAGTGTAGAGGATGCTCGTATACAGAATATGGTTGTTGATAATGAGGAGGAGGAGGAGGATGCAAAACTGTCCATAAGATGCAGACTATCGTTGATAGTAAGGCTGATGGAGATATGTAGACTAAATCAGTTGTTGTCCATGTCTCTAGTTCTGGAAGTGTGGTGGAGATGAGAAGTGAGGTTGTAACTGATGTGGTGGTGGTATGGTCTCCCTCCCTGAAAGTGGTGGACCGACCTCGGACTTTGTTGTGATTCCAGCTGACCATGCCCTGACGGAAGGGGTTGGTTGCACTCTCGTTCGAACCAAATGTCGTTCACCTCTTGAATGAGAGGCGGAGGTGGAGACTGCTGCTTTGGATATAAGGATGCTCCTACTAGTACGGTACAATCTGATGGGATTGCTGCCGGACCTGGTTCGGGTTCTGCACGTTGTAAACGTGTTGAATTGCCGACGGTCCTCCGATACTCGGTTATACTTAAGTGGAAGAGGTATGCTCATAAGTAGAAGTATCGGTTGTGGCACTCGCACACTGACATGCACTAATCGTACTAACATATGATCCAGATGCTTCGTAATCTCATCCAACTTATCCTGGTTCTTTATCCTTTATTCGATCACTAATAGCTTCTCAAGCTCCTTGGATCATTTGTTAATTATGTCCTCTTTGGATAGGTGATTTCCTATGATGGTCATATATGCACTATCTACTGTATCCACATCCTGTGATGCCTTCATGTTGACAGCCTTGTGGGGTACTGGAGGAGAGGCTACATGATGTAGAATTGTCCCTCCTCAAAAAATGATTCCAGAAGAAATGGGCAATAGTTAGGAGAGGTGCGCCAGCGGCGAGCAGAAGCAAGGTTATTAGATACCGAAGGACGGCCAGAACCACACGTGCGAGTTTCCCTGCATGTGGCTCGTCCATGATAACTTCTGAGGATTAGCGTGAACTAGCCCTCCAGCATGATCGAACCTTTTCGGAACTGGTTAGTCAGCGTCCAAACAAGTCCTCCCCCTTGCGGCCGAGATCAATCAAGCTTTTCATGCGCTCACAAGACCTCCTTGTTTATTAGCAGTCGAGCCTTTCCAACTCAGGTCCAGGGATATAGATATTTGGCCAGATGGTGATGCTTTTGAAGGGATGTGAAGAAGAAAGAGTTGTAGAAGTCTCAGCCATCTCCTCATAAATCTAATAAAGGACATCCTCATCCTTGTTGTAATGGGACCCCCGCAAGCGGCATCCACGAAGTTTTGTTTCTCAATGCTTAAACCTCCAAAGAAATTCTACAATAGGATCATTTTTGGTATATTGTGATGGGGAATTTCTCCGTCAAGTTTTAAAATCTTTCTCACGCATTGTGAATAGGCTCATGGGACAATTGGGAGAAGTTGGTAATCATAGACCACATTTGGTTGAGACGTCCAAGTGGATAATATTTTCTTAGAAAAGCAGACCTCAACTCTTCCCAAGTTGGGACATTCTTTCCCAAATGGTTAATCTAATATAACGCTTTGTCCATGAGACTTAATGGGAAAGATATCATCTTCACTACCTCTAGTGGGACATTCGGGTAGTGTATAGTGCCACATATGTGGTCAAACTGCTGGAGGTGTACATAAGGTTGTTCGTGGAATATTGGGAGCAGAGGTAAAATTGTGGGCTTAATCTCAAAATGCCCATGAATCATAGGGATCCTAATCCATTTATCAGTCTGTCCTACCCCAGGATTATAGACATCCTTCAATGTAAGCTTAGCCACTTGCTCAACTGGATCACCTCCTCCCCTATTTCGACCTCCATCTATCCGCCCTTCCTCCTCTCTCCTATCTTATCTCTCATTGCTCAGCTCGAATATTGTGTCTCTCAATCTAGCCTGGATATCAGCCTAATAAGTCAACTGTGCATGAATTGACTGAATGGAAGCTAACATCGTATTGTTGAACTCTCTCTCCTCAGCCATGGAACACTTTCCCTTAGGTGGCATCAAGTGCTCTGATTCTGGCTATGAAAAGTTGTAGGGCACTACATTTGTCCTAAAAAATGGTGGAGTCTAAAATAATAGTTTGAGATTAGAATCAATCTCAAACAATGGATTGGATGAGTGATGGGTTATGTGGAAGAAGTGGGATATTCGGAAAGTAAGTCTTCCTGAATAGAAGATGACCAAACTGGAGTGTGAAGCAAGCTCGTGGAGTCTAAACAAAAAAAAACTCCAATCCAACATCTTCGATGTTAATAGGAAAGAAGCTAGATCACAAAGGTCAACACAAAATGAAAAAGGAAGAAAAGGCACGAAAGGTGTGAAAGGGCCTTTACACTAACAAACAAACACAATACAAACCCCTGATTCACCAACTGGACACAAGTGGAGACCGTAAGTGTTCGGTCTTTTATCTTTTCAATTTTAATTTTTAGTGAATCTACAAGAAGCGTCTAACAACCAAGCACATAGGGTGAGTCATCGCTATCACCCATCATACATTCTCAATCTTCCCCAGTCGATTCCCAGACTACCGTGTTCAATATCAAACCTAAAGGGAGAAAGGAAAATGAGCAGACCAAAACAATTTCCTAATGTCTGAGGCAAGTGCTTTCATCTCAACCATACACCACATAGATGTGTTTAGGATCATAAAGCATAAGTCCATGGATTTAGACTCTATCCTTATTGTTGCATCCTCACCCACGCTGTCTAGAGGTAAGTACCGACAAATAATGAGAGGGTTACTCTCCCTAAAACAATGATGATTTGTCCTTATATTTATTTTAGGGTCAAGTTTTCTTTAGAAGTCCCAATTTTATACAGTTGACACTTTTTTTGGATTTTTTTCACTAACAAATTTTCCAATTCCTTTTGATCTTATGTGAGTGAAATTGGGGAAGGAAATCAAAAAGGCTGATGTGCGCTGAAATCAATGATGCATGCAAAGAAAGATATGTGTACCTTTTGCCAATACACTATATACAAAGTGATCCACACATAAAATAAATACACAAATAAACTAACCTAAATGATGCACGAGAACCATCCTAGCAGCAACTTCAATTAGCGAGAAATAATCAATTAATTTGACTAAGTCCGGTCCTACGATCTAGTCTATAGGAACATATATTCTTTTAAGGGCTTTGGACCTAATCGTTTACCTGACTCAAGCAAGATAATAAAACCTACTTCTAAGGGCTAAAGCATACAAAACCTCGAGAAACAAATAAAAAGAAAATCGATGAAAATAAAAACCGGTGATGTCCCCAAAGTGCACCGGCACTTGGTGCAACAGACTCCACACACAAAAGGTATATAATAGCCTTTTAGAAAATAGAAAAAAGGAAAATGCAAAATGCAAAATGAATAACTACATTTTTTATAAGAATTACAATGCCAATAAAAGTTTAAAAAGAAAAAAGCATGTGCAAAATTTCTACTTGAAAATCTTCAAAATCTTCTGCTCCTTCCTACACTCTCTTGCAGCTCGGTGAAGAAACGAGCCGCCTCCACTTCGCTTAGGTGAAATGACGCTCCTAGCAATGTCGCCTTCTCAAATCGAGTCCTCATAAGAAAGAGGAAACACAAGAATAAGTCAGATCACAATTATGAAAAAAGGAGCAAGAATAAAAGAAAATAAAATAGAAATATAAGCAAGAAAAATAGAAACAATAACAAACATGTATTTACAACCAAGAATAGTAGGCTATAAGAAGAAAAAACTAGCTTACCCTCGTAGCGCCTCCTCGGCAACAGTGCCATTTGTTGAGCAAGGAAAATCCGGTGTTTTAATGTGATGTATTAATTGCAATGTCGTTGCAACCCTAAAAATCACTCAATAAAAAATATTAAAGAACTCTGATGAATCCATGATTCATTGACATTCTTAATGCATTTTGTCTTAAAACCCTTAATAAATACATGCAAATACTCATTAATTTCCATCCTTTAACAAAACCATACTCGTTAATAAAAATGCACATTTAAGCATCCAAATCATTTAAATATATAAAAGAAAAAAAAGAAAACAAAAAAAGAAGAAGGCAGATTGTAAATATGTATATATGTACAATATGACTTATAAAATAAATATAACTGAAAGATATATTTATAACCTAACTTCCGAGACCCAGTCAGTATGGATTGGTCGACAAACAAATAAGTAGGGGGAGATAAGGAAAGAAAACAATAAAAAATAATTAATTATTTACTCTACACACTCTTCATTATTTATCCAATTATTATCAAATCTTCATTGATTTTTAATTAATTCATATGAATATATTTTTCAACAAACTATTTTCCTAATTATTTCTAAAAATATATAAAAAAATATAAAAATAAGTAAAAAATATTATTTGTATATATACCAAGAAATCAAACCTGTAAATTGCCAAAATCTCAACGTCTGAACATCATAACTTTCTCATACAAACTCCAATTTCACTCTACTCACCTTAAAGTTCATAAAATAATATTCTATAATTAATGGAGGTGATTTCTCTAAAATCAGAGTACGTTTGCGAAAAGTTGGTTTTCGACCGAAACATAACTGGGTTTTTGGGTTATTTATTTTATCTAGAATACAATAATTATTGTTGTTATGATTTTATAATTTTTTAATATTTTCATGACCTTTTATTTTAACCATGATATATTTCAGAATTTTTGGAGTCTATTTATTATTTTAAAAAAATTAAAAATTCTATTTTATATATGAATATGAACTACATAACTTATACATTTCTTTATTAATATATTTAAAATTAATTTCTTAAAATCCACAAAAATTCACAAATATTATATTTATTATTCTAATAATTAATAAAATATAAAAACGGTATACAATTTATTAATTTATTGAATGAAAAATCAATTACCATCTTATTAAGTATACTATTTATTTATTTATATAATATTTATATTTCATAATTAATTATCGTTTATAATAAATAATTATTCTATAATTTAGATAAATTAATTATATATATTTTTCATTTTTATACCTATTTAAAATTACATTAATTAATAGTTAATATTTAATTTATATTCCATCTTAATCATCTTGCCAACCAGGTGCTGACACATGTCAGCACCAGTGCTTCTTCTTTAACAAGAAGCTGTTAGCTTCTTTTCCGACGCCCCAACATAACCAAATTTTACCGCGTTCATCCTAACTTCTTCATCTAATCTAATCCCTCTATTTTCATCTCCTAACGACCACCATTCACACCAGCCCTCGATCTCCACCTAACTCCCTGCAGATTCATCTATAAAAATCCATGAACTTCACAACTTTCCGAACTACTAGATCCAGTGACCGACCTCCATTTTCTCCGTCGGGCTTAGGCAACCTCCGGTTGTGATAGAGTCTCATCGTCTACCCGCATGGACAAGGAAGGTCAGGAGGATAGTTCCAAGGCTGGAGCACCGCTTTGCATCGCCGCTACCGCTACGTACAGCTCGGTTTGCCGCACTGTCGAGCGAAGACCAGTGAGGTCCTACGCCCAGTAGCCACAGGTACCTCATGCATCCCTCTTATTTCTTCGAATTTCATGCCTACTTAATCTTGTTAATCACATGATTAGATAGATCTAATACCCATCTATGATTCACATGCGAAATCAAAGCTCGATTTTACCTCAGATCTGTTTAAGTTTAGTCGGTTATAGTTCCTTCCTGGAAACATATTATAAACTACAAATTTATCACATTTTTGGTCAATTCGTCATGAATCGAGCATCCCAATCTTTCATTTACAGGTCTATTACATATCTGGACCAATACTCAAATATATGTAGTATTTTACCTCGTCACCTTCTCTAAATTAACGGATTGCAGGAGAAGGTCTAGGGACCAAACACTAGTGACTTTCTCAACGCTTAATCAATGTTGTCCAACCAAGTCTGTTTTCTCGCCGCCATCTCACTCGCAAGCAAGCTTGAGGAGTGAAGGATTCACCCATTTGGCCCTGCAGGAGGTCAGATCAAGATCTCCTTCACCGGGGATAAATCAGAGAAGAAGCATCGCTACCCTGCATCTAAAAAGGGCAAGAACACCTAACATGTGCGAGCTACAATATTTTGACACGTGACATCAACGAACGGCTACGATCGACACTCTCCATTCTAATATGAGTCATAGGATGGCGAACCAATAGAATATTTGTGCAGAGGCCCCTGTGACTTCTTGAAATTCATCAGCTCTAGAAAGTTTCCAGAAATTTTGTTTAGGTCCCTACAGAGGGATCTAAATGTAATAAGTTTTAGTTTCTTTTCAATTCAGTCCCTGAACAGGACCAGTATTTAGGTGTTTTATTTTCATTTCTTGCAGATATACCCATGTGATGTTTAGACAATTTGGACCACTTTTTGACATTTTTTTTCATCGATTTTTCTGGGGTAGTCACAAAACTACCCTAGCGAGGTTTCTTTCTAATTCTCGTGGATCTTCGTCCTGTATTTTTTCCATTTTTTTTAATAAATTTGTATCAATTTTGAGTGTTTTCTTGCATTTTTCAAGAAGAAATGAAAAATAACAATATTCCTCTTCTTCTAAAAAACCATGGTATTTCTATTCTGCCTCCTTGTGTTCGACCCAAGGAAACTTACATGGATAAATAATTAGTTTAAGATAAAATAGGAGAGAAAAACATTTCATTCATTTTATCTCTCTCCTATTTTATCAGATTTTTGTTTATCATTCGGATTTGTCTTCGTGGTTCTCTACACCAACAACTCTATTGACCGCAGGTCATATCTGATTACAAAAATGGCATCGTTGACAGGGAGGGTTAGCTATATTTCAGTTTTTTACTTTATTTTGTGATTTTTCTTTCTCCTTGATTTTTTATGATTTTTCTACATTTTCTTTGATTTTCTTTCGATTTATTTTAAGGATTTTATGGTTTTTACGTCTTCTACAATTTTCATTGATTTTTTTTATTTTTACGATTTTCGTGTTATTTTTATTTTATAGTTTTTATGTGTGTTTTGATAACAAGTTTTGTAGGGCATGCAGGATCAACTGGCTTCTTCGGAAACTGAATCAGTTGAGAGTGCAGAGACCGACTCTTTCTCTACGATTCAATTGCAGAGGGCAGAGCAAGTTGGCAGAATTGTTTTGTTTTTTGTAATTTGTGAAAAAAAGATAAGGGCATTTGCCTTTTTTCTGTTTTCATAGAAGGGGCCCTGTAAGGGCATCCCGACTTGTACCTTCCTCCCTCTCATTCTTGGGGTCTGTTTCACTGAGTGCTTTGCACTTCGTGGAGCAGAGCACCCACCGCAGCTTTTATCGTATCACGATTTTATCGACGGTTTTAAGCGGCTTTTTCGAGGATAAGTGCTTGCTTAGGGTTTTTTATTGTTTTTTCTCTTCTAGCACCTTTGTAGCTAGTTTTAGGCCTCGCAACCTAGGTGCATGCTTTTTTAGGATAAAAAGAAAAAGAAAAAAATCATTAAATGTTCTCTGAAAACACAAGAAAAAGAGATAACCGAAAACTAAAATCAGGGCTGCTAAAATTATTTGACCTAAAATTAAACGTAAAGGAATCATTTGTTTTGGGAGATCAATCCCCAGCACATGAATTGCAGGTACTCTCTAGAATTATGAGTGAGGGACGACACTTATGGTAGATCCAGAGTCCGAACTTCTTGCGGTATACTACTTAGTTCATACATTTAATCACCTAATCTTCAATGGGGACTCTCGAGTATCTAGAAATGGTCTGAGTTTCCTTAGCAGAGTGGGAGGTTTAGAGGACACCGCAATAGCATGGTCCTCAAGTAACATGAGTAGCTGGAAAAAGTCCGTACTTACTCCCATACTAGCTAAGAATAGGTGATTTCCTGTAAGAACTCAGGACAGTATTTTGACGAAATATCGGGCTCCTATCAACTCATGTTAATCTGTGATAAGACCTATTTGCCAAATAATCCTAAAATCAAAAAGATAAATGACCGAGCTTTTAAGGTCATCATCGAGTTGTGTTGGTGAAATTAGTGTTGCATTGTGTTTGTATGTGAGGTGTGCATTATACCACACCTTATTCACCTTCACACTCGTGTTTTTGACTTAGCTTCGTGATCTCCCATGATATCCTTTTGACATCGAAGATGACGACCAGACGGATTTTGCCCTCAGACTCTGTAAGCTTTCGACGATCCACAGGTTGTCGTACGTCTTCATAGACTAGAGATGACCCTCTTCCCGAGTTGTCCCATATCATCATGAGGATAGTCAGGCCCAGACTCCCTTGCCTCCTAGCCCTTCTGTTGTGGCAGTACCTTGCCTAAAATTTTCATCTATTTTTCTACACATTTTTCACTGAGTTCTTATGAGACTTTTTCCTTCTCAGAGGATTTGAAAAATATGGCTAGAGGGAAGGGACCAGATGAGGAGAGGCCAGCTGAGAACGGACAGACTGGGAGTGACATACAGATGATAAACATGATCCAACCTCAGATATTACTACGATGATTCTTGATACATTGCAGCATATGAGTTTAGAGATCAGATACTAGTGTACAGTCTAGGATGAGCTGAGAGCTGAGATCATTGCACTGAGAGCATAAGTCGGGAATCCACCACCGACTGTTGTGTTCCCGCTACATTAAGAGATGAGTATGACCCGGGAGCTCGGATACTACATCATTGGATTCGGTTACCATCGAATCTAGGGTCATACAACCTAAGATCGTCCTTTATTTCTTTTATTCCCAAGTATTATGTAAATGCTACAAAGGAGCCGTTTACCTTTTTACAACAATTTGAAATGATTTGTGGTATGGCTAGTTACACAAGAGTTACGCAGGAGTCTATACGCCTCAAAGCCTTCCCCTTTGCCTTAGCATATAAGGCACTCTACTGTCTAAGTCATTTGGGGAGGCACATCTCTATATGGGATGATTTGAAGTCAACATTCATATGTAAATATTTTCCTCTTGGATGGACAAACATGACGATGAGTCAGATCTCCAATTTTACAAAGTAACAACATGAATCATTCCTTAAGGCATGGGATCGATTCAAGGATCTTATTGAGAGATGCCCACATCATGAGATACCATTAAAGGTGCTAGTACAGAACTATTTTGGAGGACTCCAGCCGGACGTGCAAGACCTAGTGAGCGTCGCATGTAGCGGCAGTTATCTAAATAGGGATGTTGAGTCTGTCTGGTCCATCTTTGAGGGGATGGCAGAGAACTCACAAGTTATTGATTCTACTCCAGCATTCCAGAATGCCCCGCAGCAACAACACCAATGATAACATCAAAAGGTGACGTATGTTTCAGAGTCTGAATCGCGATCTAACATGGGATTCATTAGTAAGAAGCTGACATTTGTCGACATGATTTAGAAGCAAGCTCAGAATTTGCAGTTGCTGCGAGAGTTGGAAAAACTCTCATCACTTCCCCAGCAGTTGAGCGATCTATTGAAGAAGGTGACGGATTTGCAGCTTCAGTACCAACAGACCTGTCCTTCTTCTACTTCTAAGCATGTTCAGAGATCTTTACCCAATCCTCTAACCCGTCCGATTCAAAGAGTTTAGAGAGAGCCAGTGCTGCCTATTGAGACTCCACAGATTGATTGGCATGAGGATCCGTCCAATGCTGATTCGAGCCAGATCACTAGCCCAGGAGATGTTGATGTTGATTCTCAAGCCACTCTGGATATCAATGGGATATGGTATGCTTCGATTCAGCCTTGACCACATATTACTCCTCAGAGCATACACCACCAGTAACAACACTAGTACAACCATTCGCAGCATGGACGTCCACATTTCCATCATCGCCATCATTACACGTCGCAACAGTCTCACTAGCATTCATATCAGATCCCACATTCTTTTCAGTACTCTACTTCACATTCATAGCCACATCATTACCAGCAGCAACATCCATCTTTTATACCATAAAGATCTCCTCAGCCATACGCACCACAACAGCATACTCTTAGGCATGAGAGAATAGACAGTTAGGGTTACCACACTGAGTTTGAGATATCTTCACTGGCCCTGGCACTGAACCAGATTATGGACATGTTGAGCATGCTCTAGACCGACACAAGACTGAGATTGAACGGGTTAACCATCGTCTGGATGAGTTAACAGTGCTCAAGACCACTCTCCCAGCCCAGCCTCAGATGAAATCGAACAACAAGAGGAGGCACCTAGATCATGTAGACACAACTACAGGTATGATCTCATTTCCTGAATTTTTATCTAACTTCATTCGTCTCATGAGTGGTAGATCACCATGAGCACTTGATCGAGAGGAGGAGAAGGCACATGATGAGGAGCGAGAGTCGATCCATGACATAAATCTTGATGCTGAGGAGGAGGACCACTATGATGACGAGGATCAGTGTGATGTCCAGCTTGATGAGAGAGAGGTGAGCGATGGCGAGATAGTTGACATGGACATAGGCGAATCACACGAAGATACCACGCCAGACCATGCAGACACTCCCGAAGCAGATGTTTCTTCTCCCATTCTAGAGAGTTTTGTATATACTTTTGAGACTCTCGATGTACATGATGATCCTGATTTGAATAAAGAGAATTTTGTTCTTCCTGAGATTGTTCCTTTTCCCGATGCTTTATATGGAAAAGGAATGAAAAAATCAGAAAATAATGTTGTCACTCAAAAAATTAATCATCTACTGAAAGATCATATTTTTATGAAGATTCTATATCATAATGCCTTGGATCATTTTACTACGCTCAAGAATTAATTAAGGAACAAATGCACAACATGTAGGAAAAAGCGATCACGAGTTGAGAAACATGTATTAACCAAGGCGACTTCATGTGCTATTCAGAATAAGGTCCCAACGAAGAAGAAATATTCTAGAGCTCACTATGTCACATGCTAGATTGCAGATGCCACATTTCATCATACTCTCTTAGATAATGGTTCCTCTATTAATCTCTTTCCATCATCTTTACTTGATAAGCTCTAGCTAGGTACTCTTTACAAATCGTGAGTTATAGTTCAGTTTGAAAATCAATCTATAAAGAGACATCGAGGTGTTTGAGGAACATTATCGTGAGCGTTCAGGGCTTGCAGTTTCCTATGGACTTTACTGTCCTAGATATGACGTGCCCTACGCAGTTACAACTTGCTCCAATCATTCTCAGGAGACCCTTCTTGCAGACAGTGAGAGAACTCTTTGACTATGATGCTAGGAGAGTATCATTCCACACAGATAGTTGAGAGACACACACTGAGAAAGTGAGAGGATGTAGCAATCCCAGATCAGTATTGTCATTTACTTAGAGGACACCAGTCTTGCAGAGGATTGTCAGCACATTGATGAGACATAGTCTCTTGATCTTGACAGCATTTATTTTGATACCCACAATATCCCACACAAGGATGGGGTAGATGACATAGTATCTAGTTCTTCATATGATTGTTCACATACAGATATAGAGTTCACATCAGATCCAGATGAGCAGTCAGTTGCAGTAGACATGTCAGTGCTGCAGATTGAGAGTACACATATTTCAGCATGAGAGTCAGTTTGCATATCATACAGTCTATTCAGCATAGAGAGTCGGATGGTGTGATGGTTACACATATAGACACCTTCTATAGTCCGACTCTAGAGACACGTATTTCATTAGAGAGAGCTATTCCACATATAGAGTTCACTTACAGAGGTAGCTCTGCTTGTTCAGGTAGGGATCGGTACGCGCATACACAGTAGATGATTCGGTACGAACCAGGTTGAGATGATCTACTTTGTACTGGATGAATGACTACTTTTCCACTTCATTTCATCCTGTACAGAGACCCGTGGGCCTTTTGATTTTTCTGGAGTAGACCACTTGTATATTCTTTGTAGACGACAATCGTCCCCATTTTTTGCTCATCTTATATGCTTAGGATACTAGATCCTAAGTATAGGGGGGCCCGATTGCCCGTCCTTTTTTGCCTTTCGATTTTGTTCTTTTTAATTGTCTTTTGTTTCCTTTCTTTTACACTAATCACTGGTCCCTAACTTTTGACCACATTCTTTTCTATACTTAGGATGCCTTATCCTATGTATAGGGGGGATCGAGTGATTTTGTTGATTTCTTTCTTCTTTCTTTCTTCGGTTCCTTTCTCTGTATATTCCTTTTCCTTAGTCCCCTCATTTTTGTCTTCCACTATACTTACGATGACATGATCGTAAGTATAGGTGGGTTGACTGACTTTTATTCTTTTATTTGTTTCACCCACTTTTACTTAGCACGAGTTATGTCCTCCTTTTTCTCGTTTTACTCTATGAGGACATAGCACAAGCTAAGTATAGGGGATGCATATATATATATATATATATATATATATGCGTCTATAACTCATACTTTTATGTGTTCTATATCTATAAAATCCAAAAAAAGTGGGTGAGGGTTAATTTAAAATCTATTTATTTATTATTTATAAAATCCTTGTAAATAAGTAAAATATGCCTAAAATTCTTAATTTAAAATATGTATTTAAAATATGTATAATATGTATATAAAATCCTATCTATTAAAATATGTGTAAAATTCATGTAATCCTTGTAAAATTCTTTGTATATAAAATTTGTAAAATACATTAGATGTTTAATATAAATAAAATATTTATAATTTATCTTGTAAAATTTTTATACAAAGACTTGTTCATAAAAAATAAAAAATCCAAAAAAATGCAAATTTTAAAATTCATAAAATTATAAAGTCCTTAAAATCCATAAAAATGAGTAAAATTCAGAAAATGTACTTCACAAAAACATGGTTGCATTTGCATTAGCATTTTTCAGAATAAGTTTGATTTCTATAACTAAAAATTGGAAATAGTCTAAAGTATGGAGCTTAATTATAGTCTTCAACGTTTATTATAAGGAGCCTATTTCGGAGCTGGAATTTAGACTCTTCAGGTCATTGACTTAAATATTTGGCTTCAATAAGACCATGTTTGGAAATCCAACTTAAAGGAGCCTATGTAGAACACTTGGGGTCATTCATTCAACTCTTCATCAGTAAACTAATTTTGGACACATGCACTTTGCACTTAGCTCAAATTGCATGAGGTTGCAAAGGGCATTTCGTTTTAGTGGTGCATTTTCATTCATGTCTAGTGGCGTTGATGTCTAATGATAGGAGAGATTGAGGTTGAAATAATGCTTCGGATGTGGGAAGGATCTTCTCGCACAATTTTTCCAAGACCTCAAAAAATGTATGGAATGAAAAGATGCTATATCTGTCGAGGCACAAAAAGATTGATGAAGTGAAAGCAACATTACAAAGCTAGATCAATGAAGAAGCCACCAAATACAAATATGACCACAATGGTCCAAGATTCCACCAATAAGCATGCACATCTTAGTGCAGACTTAGCTACACTGGCTGGGATTCACAAGGAGATGTGTCTACACTGGTTGCACTCCAGTTCTTCTCCCATTCTTCTACTTTCTCTCTATATTTGATTGTGGACACATCACGACCTAACCTTAGAAGGGAATACCCCCTCCTCGAGGAAAGAGTACATGGATGAGGAACCAATGGGAGTGTATTATTGGATGGATTATTTCTTCACCTCTTTAAGACGGAAGAGATAAAATAATTCACACACAGTATAGGTTGAATTCAAGGTTGATAGAGTTAGAGATATCGATGAGTATATGTGAGCTAGCTGTTGAGGTAAACCTAAATAAAGATTTGTGGAACTTGAGGACTGTTGATACTGAAATCATAATCCTAGTAAATGCTCATAAAAAATGCTTGTTTCAGGCCCGATCGAGCTCTGTCCATTGTCTGTTCTCTTGAATTGGTTTGGGAAAACAAAAACAAATTCATTCTAACTTTATTTCTTTTCCCCTTATTTTTCAAACAAGTGTTAGCAACAGGACTACTGATTTCAATATCAAGCTCAAAGGGAGAAAGCAGAATGAGCACACCAAAATGATTTCCTAACGTCTGAGGCAAGTGCTTGCATCTCAACCATACACCACAGAGATGTGTACAGGAGCATAGGGCACAAGTCCAAAGATTTGAGCTCTATCCTTATGGTTGCATCCTCACCCACACTGTCTAGAGGTAAGTACATAAAAACAATGAGAGGGTTATTGTCCATAAAACAATTATGATCTGTCCTTACGTTTCTTTTAGGGTTGAGTTTTATTAGAAGTCCCAATTTTATACAATTGTCACTTTTTGGATTTTTTCAAAAAAAGATCCAACAAATTTTCCAATTCCTTTTGATCTTATGTGAGTGAAATTGGGGAAGGAAATCAAAAACGTTGATGTACGGTGAAATCAATGATGTATGCAAAGAAATATATGTGTATCTTTTGCCAACACTCAGAATGCAATATGATCCACACATAAAATAAATACAGAAATAAAACTAACCTAACTGATGCACGAGAACCATCCAAGAAGTAACTTCTATTACCAAGAAAGAATCAATTAATTTGACTAAGTCCAATCCTACTATCTAGTCTATAGGAACATATATTCTTTCAAGGGCTTTGGACCTAATCGTTTACATGGCTCAAGCAAGATAATAAAGCAACATCTAAGGGCTCAAGCATATAAAACCTCGAGAAATAAATAAAAAGAAAATCTATGAAAACAAAAATCGGTGACGTCTCCCATGTATACTGGCACATGAAATAGACCCCACTCACAAAATGTATATAATGGCATTTTAGAAAATAGAAGAAAAGAAAAAAATGAAAAATGAATAATTGCAATTTTTTATAGAAATTATAATGCAAAAAAAAGTTTAAAAGGAGAAAATATGTGCAAAATTTCTGCTAAAAAATCTTCAAAATCTTATGCTCCTTCCTCTACACTCTCCTGCAGCTCAGTGAAGAAACGAGCCGCCTCTGCTTCTCTTAGGTGCGACGACGCTCATAGGAATACCACCCTCTCTCATCGAGTCCCCACAAGAAAGAGGAAGCACAAGAATATGTCAGATAACAATTTTGAAATAAAAGAGCAAGAATAAAAGAAAATAAAATAGAAAATATAAGCAAGAAAAATAGAAAGAATAACAACCATATATCTACAACCAAGAATAGCAGGCTATAAGAAGAAAAAACTAGCTTCCCTCATCGTGCCTCCTCGGCAACAATGCCATTTGTTAAGCAAGGAAAATCAAGAGTTTTAATGTGATGTAAATTGCGACATCGTTGCAACCCTAGAAATCCCTCAATAAAAATTATTTAAGAACTCTTAAGCCAAAATAAAGTGAAGAAATGTAGCAAAAGAGTTTTGTTGTTTATATACACGTATAGCATACAGGATCGAACTTAGAGAGTATACAAAAATCATGAGGGTTATTTAATTCAATGAAAAACAATACAAAAAAAGAAATTCCAATCACACTACTCTTAGTTTTTGTGAATTTTTTGTTTTTTTATGAAAATTAATTTTTGTATTTTATATTTTTTATTTTATAATTTTTAATGATTTTTAAATTTTTGCATATGTTTTTAATTTTTGAAAATAAAAGTAAATAAAAATAATTAAAAGAAATAGAGAAAGAAATGAGAAAAGGATAACTTTTTGGATTTTTAATGTATAGCAAAAAATAGATTGAAAAATAAAATAAATTTATTTTCGGGTTTTTCATATTTTACTGGCATTTTTTAAAATAGATTTCAAGGATTTTTTTAATAAAAGAAAACATGAAATTATGTTAATGGAAAATAATGCGAATGTGTTTTGTATTTTTAAATGGAAAATGAATTTAAAAATTAGGGCAACATGCACAATCGAAGATGGTTTTTCATTTTTTAAAATTATTTTTGCAATTTTTTATTTTCTATTATTTAAAATGATTTTTTAGTGTTTTCATTATTTTCTTATTTTTTGTATTTATGAAGTGTCAGTGAATGAAAATCTGCCTGAAAATTAAATAAATAAAAAGAAGCAACTAAGAGTTTTTTTTGGATTTTTTTAAAAATATTTTTTACTGATTTTATAATGTATAAAAGGAATCTTTTTGTTACCTAGAAGACACACGTGAAGTACGTGTTGTAGTTCAAACAAGACTAAAAATGAAATAAAACCAATAATGGGGAAAATAATGCAATTTTACAAATAACAAGATTTTAACACGTCCTAGAAGGACATATTTGTAAATAGGTGAAAATACAGGGGCTAAAGCACAATGTTACCCTTAATACATGTGGAAGCTTTGTCGACTAAGATGGCACTACATTGGGATGAGACGGATAAGGGATGAAGACATGCATGAATGGTCTTGATCTAAGCAGGAATTCAATCCATGGCTCGGAATTTGGCTCGATTGATGGTTGTGATGAAAACTAGAGCCGATGTTCTTGATTGTGTGGTTTTGGAGCTCTGTGAATGAACAAGGAAGAAGGTCTGCTCTGAAGGTTTTCAATCAAGTGGATCTCGCTCGATACACAGGTGAATCGATTCCTAAAGATGGTCGCAGCTTCCTACTAGGGTCCTCGACCAATCAATTGCGTCTATAAATCTCGAAGGTAAGTGGATCGCGATCTGAAGCTTCATGATGTTTTCGGTTTCGAGTATGCTCCAGATCGGTATCTACTGGTCCAGGATGCGTCCCAATGCCTCAAGTTCTTGCTTATGCTTGGAGGGAGTCTCTGGCTATGTTTATTGGATGAATATGACAAGAAATGGAAGGTGGATGAGGGCTCTACAATAATGTTAAGAAAAGAAGCCAATACTCAAATCTGAGATGATCTGAAGGGGGTCAAGTTGCGAGAAGATATTGAAGTTAATGTGCGATGGTGTGGGATGATTGGATATGAAATATGTGATCGGAGGACCTTCGATTAATCAGATTAGAGGGTGATCGACAATAAATCGAATCTACTTGAATTCAAAACATAAATTTCTCAATTAAAGACAGAAATCAAACCTAAAATCTACATAGTTACCCTACTCTGGATGGATGATTATGATCACCTCATTCCTGTTGCGAAAGGTGGGAGAAACTGAACTCACGGTAAAACTCTAGCAAGTGAATAGGATCGTGCCTCCCAACGATCAATTTCGCTCTCCCAATCGTAGAGTAGAAACCTTGTCACTACCTCTCTTTCCTGAGATCAATCTCATACGGAATAAATGTTGGGTCTTACAATATCATTTGTTGAGAAAGTGTGAACCAATCCTTGGTTGGCTGAGGAGAGGTGCCTCTGTGGGTGGATATTATATATGAAATCAGTCTCTCTACCATATTAAATGTCTATGGAGTTGGACTACAGAAGGTGTCAATAAATGTTTCATGACACCATCAGACTCTATTGTGCTCATACTCAAAAGGACTAGAACTAAAGAACTCAGGTAATTGATAGTCTAGTTCCAAATCATTTGGAGTGAAGGAATCAAGCAAACTCTCTAAACTATCTACAATAAACTCATCAAACAGATGCTCCATCTAATTAGTGTCTATAAAAGTGTATAAGCTTCCCTTAGATGAACGGTCAACTGTAGTGCCTGATCCATCCTCTGCTAAGATCTCATGGGTCTCAATCGGATACCTCTCAAGGTCATCGTAACAAAACTCATCCATGTAATTATAGTAAGCTAGAGAACTCAGGACATCTGAACTTTGTGTAGATGTGGAACTAGAGCTGGGATGAATCTCTCGCCATCTCAATGTGGTCCTTCTCTCATTCAGTGTGAAAAGATACCTTCTCAGTATCATAATCAAAGGGAGCCTTCATGGTCTACAAGAAAGGCCTCCCGAGAATGATTGGGGTAAGGTGTAAATGTACAGGGTAATCCATGTATAGGACAGTGAAGTCCACTAGGAATTGCAGACCGTGCACAGTCACGATAATGTTCCTCAAAATACCAATAGATCTCTTTATTGATCGATCAACAAAATGAAGGATAATGTGTCGTTTATAATAAGGACCTAACTCGAGTTTAGAGAGCAATGAAGATGGTAACAAATTGATGGATGATCCGTTATCTTAGTGAGTGCGATGGATTGTGGCATTGGAAATCTCGCATCTTACATAATGAGCACCTGAATCTTTCTTCTTCTTGGGTAACTTGTTCTGAATAGCACAAGATGTGGCCTTGGCAAAATATTTTTCTCAATATGTGACTTCTTTTTCTACGTGTTGTACATCAATTCTTCAACAGCTGCATGAGTGTAGGAAAATGATCCAAGGTATCATGAAGTGGTATCTTCAAAAATATGTGATCTTTAAGCAATCTCTCAGTTTTGAGAGTCACATCACTATTTTTTGATTTTTCATTCCTTTACCAAATAAAGCATCAGGAAAAGGAACAATTTCAGGAAGAACAAAGTTCTCATTTTATTCATTTCATCAGAATTAACATGTGCAATGAGACTATCAGAACTATGTACAAAACTCTCAAACACAGGAGAAGAAAATCCTTCAGGAGTATCTGCAAGGGCTGGTGAGGTGTCATCATCAGAATCGCCTATGTCCATCTTTATCATCTTAGCATCGCTCCCTTCTCTAGCATCATCATGTATGGTACCATCATGTATGGCATCATCACGGTGATCCTCTTTAGCATAAGAATGTGACTCCTCATGAATGGATTCTTGCTCCTCATCATATATAACTCCCTCCTCCACTGGACTATGTAGTAGTATTTGTCTATCGCTTGTGAGACGAATGTAGTTAGACAAAAATCAAGGAAAAGTGACCTTACTCTTATTATCATCTACCTGATCTATGTTGCACCGCTTGTATTGATTATTCAGACTAATCTGGGGTTGTGCCGGAAGAGTAGTCTTAGGCATTGTTAACTCATTAAGGTGATGATTAACCCTCTCCATCCCTATCTTGTGTGCTACCTGGACTGTACTCAACATGTTCATAATCTGATTCAGGGCCAAGGATTGTGCTGACAATTCATGCTCAGTAGCATGTCCATGGCTCTCTGATCTCTCCTACCTAGTAGTGTGCATAGGTTGTGGTGTATACTACTTGGGAGATTGTTGAGGTGTAGAATGTAACTGTTGTTGCAGGTAATATGGAGTTGAAGGGTGATAATGATGTACTGGTATCGTACAGTAGGAGTAATGAGACTGATGTTGCATAAAATGTCCTCAGCATTGATAATGTGGACGACCATGATGTTGGTGCATTTGTTGCAGTGTATGGTGTACGCGCTATGGTGTAATATGTGGTGGAGACTGGTAAGGAACTAGAGCGTACCAAATCCCATTGATCTCAAAGGTGGAAGAAGCATCCTTATCATCTGCTACAAGAGTAATTATCTGGCTTTGATTGGTTGTAGATGAATCCACAAGCCAAGCTATCTATGGAGTATCTGTAGAAAACCCTTCCTCACTTTGTACAAGATGTACCTGACAGGTTGGAGGAGTGGGTAAAGATCTCTGTGTAAGATGTGGTATAGGTGGTTGCAAGCTCTGCATCTGAATCTTAGAAACCTTCTTTACCAGATCACTCCTTTGCTGAGGTAATGAAGAACGCTTATCTTTCCTTTGCATCTTCTGCAACTCCTGAACCTGCTTCTAAATCACATCAACTACAACAAGCTTCTCACTATTGTACACAATATTGGCAGAACTTGAATCAGACTGAGCTATAATGGCCACCTTATGATGATCTCACTGGTGTAGTGGTTGTGTGGTCTTCTAGTATGCATGAGAGGAACTAACGACTCTAGAGTTCTCGACCATCCTTTCATATATGGTCCAAACTGACTTGGCATCTTTATTCAAATAACTACTGTCACATGTGGCATTGACTAATCCCAGAATATCAACATCTAGTCCTCGAAAGAAACTCTGAACTAGCACCTTTAGTATAACCTCATGATGAGGCAATTTAGCTATTATGAGAGTGTTGTGTGAATTCACAATTTGGCTCCTCCTCATATTGGTTCGTACAAGAAGAAAATACTTACTCATGAATGTGGACTTGAGATCCTCCCAAGTAGAGATCTCTCTCCCTAAATGATTCATCTAGTAAAGTGCCTTTTCTGCTAAGGCGAAGGGGAAAGCCTTGAGGCATACATCCTCCTGTGTGACGTTTGGATAACTAGCCTTCCCACAAGTCATCTAAACTATTATATAAAGGTAAGCATCTCCTTAGTAGTGTTCCCATGGAGCTTGGCAAGAAGTGCTATAAATTATGGTCTGAGATCATATGGGCCCTAATTCGGCAGCAATCGAATCCAATGTTCTAGTGTACTCACTCCAGGGTCAAAATCATCACGTAAAGTGACTACATGAACAACAACAGCTGATGGTTTCCCTCCTCCTACTCTCAGCATCGCAATCTCAGCTCTCAATTCTTCTTGGAATCTAAACTGTTGTTTAAGCTATGTACTCATATGTTATAATGTGTCTAGCATCCATGCAGTTACATCTATATGGTCTCTCATCAGCCTATCTATCATCAATTGGTGCTTTTCCTCTCTCAATCATGATGTCAGTGAACTATTATAGAAAGGAAAAGACCTAGAAAGCAATAAGCGAAAAATGTGTAGGAGAAAGAGAAATGTCGAGGTGAGGGTCTTCCTCGACTAAAGGGTTGGGAAGCGAGGGGGTCTAGATCTAACTCACCTCGTTACTAGATGAACTTACTCGAGAAGAGGGTCATCCTGAGTCCGTGAATTCTTATGTATCATGGTGTAAGATCGATGACTCTCAAAGTCTGAGCATAAAGATCATTGATACGTCATCTTTGATGCCAAAAAGATATGAGATATGAACAAGATGTCAATTCAAGAGACAGACGTAAGGTGTGTCAGATGCATAGTCACACACAATATCGCAAACAAACACAATGGCAACCCCTAATTTACTAATTCTTATAGTAATGATCATAAGAAATTGGTTGCTTATCTTTTCAGTTTAAAAGTTAGGTGATTCAAGTAGTGATATTTAGCAGACTCACAAGTGGTGTTGCCCTAACGCCTAACGCATGTCTTCACACTCCTCCAAACAGTGGAACCATCTTCCCATGTTGATGGGCTATATCAGGCCCAAAGGGGAATGTGAAGTTGAGTGCACCAAAACGACTCTCAATACTTGGAGGCAAGTGCTTGCATATGTGACCGTGTACCAAAAAGTAATACACGGGTGCATAGGGCACAAGTATAAGGATTTTTGGCTCTAATCCTTAGGTCTATGTCATCACGTGCTCTATCTGGAGGTAATTAACTTTAACAATGAGAGGAATGCTCTCCCAATGAATTTAAGTGCAAATTTTTTGTTAAAATCAAAGAATTTTTTTATTCTATGGTTTTTATTTTTTTAGTGTTTTTCAACAAAACTAATTGGAGTTTGGTTGTCTTTTTTCTGTGAAAAATGTGTCACATAAGAGGAGAATCACATAATGCAATGTGAAAACATGGTGCATGCAGAGATAGAAATCATACGTGGTTCTAGCACTCTACATGCGAGTTATTGATGAATCCTTGATTCTCACTCTTTATTCTTTTATTTTAGCTATTTATCTTGTCGAAGCATCATGTAAATAGGTGTAAATACAATAAGTTAGCATTCAACATGCATGTGTTAATATTACACAATTAGCATGAATTTGTATAAAAATAAAAGAATAAAGGAAAATAAAAAGGAAGGAGGTATTTTGATTAAATACAGAGTGACCTAAATCCCAAGAGAAGGTCAAGCCTTGACCTGATCATCAAATAAAATAAGTAGAGAGAGATAGGGCCTACTTCGTATTGTACATATAAACTATATATGTAAATAAATATTTTTGACCAAAATAAAATGAAATTATTATTTTACCTCCTTGTACATATATCTATTAATAGGATAAAAATAAAATAAAAATCAGAAAAAATTAAATAAAAATAAAAATAAAATTATAACCTCCTCACTTGTTCAAAGCACATGTATTTATATCACATCCCCTATTTATTTTAAACCTGTAAACAACTCATAAAAATAAAATAATAATTATCTTGTACTCCTAAAATCATGTTGAAAATGAAATAAAATATAAAATTTGGGTATTTGTGTAAAAATAAAAAAATAAAAATTATTGTACATAATACATAGGTATATTATACCTGTATATAATCCTATATACTGTATGGACACTAATTTCTTTGTCATAAAATTAATTCAAAATTATAGAAAAATAGTTTGAAAAATAATAAACACTTTTTATTTTGAACACTTTTTATTTTGAAATAAATATTATTTTTTATTGATTTTATAAATATCTTGTAAATTTGGATTTTTTGGTTGGTCAATGGTAGTTGTTGACCCGCGGTCAACGCCACCCCCTTCCCGGGTCGAATACATATCGTGTTTGCTGGAGCCATTTCTCTGCATTTCCCCAACCGAACACAGTCACACCTGGCTCCGATTTTTCGCCCGAGCCTTCTCCTAGGATCTACGACCCTCGCGGATCCTTAGGAAGGTGCGGATCTTCCTAGGATTGCGCGCTCTCGCCCGATCATTCCAGCCTCCTGGGAAGCCTATAAAGCATCACCTCTGCCTCCACAGTAGAGGTGCGTGTTCCTCTCTCCCATCTCGATCCTTAGATACCTCCTGCTGAGTGACAGTTGCTCGGAGCGTCCTTTGGAGCTTGGTTTGGTGCAGTGACGATGCAGCTCAACTACGTGACCGGAGTCCTCTACCGCGTCTAGCCTCCCTTCCTTCTATAGCAAGGTCGAGGCCATCATCTCGATGCTCGCTTTCTCTTGAAGCTTAGGAGCTTCTCTGACCCTTCAAGTACCTATCCAATCCTCTGCATTTTATCCTTCTATTCCATCTATGCATTTCGCCATGCCGCCGTCTGTTCGTTCTGACCACCAGGTCTGGAGCCCGGCAGCCACATCCCTCCACTCTGATTGAATCCTCGTTTCATCGCTCACCTTCATGTGCAATCCTGATCCCCCCTAGCTTTGACCCTTAGGTCGAGACTAAGGTCACGACTACCTACCTTCACCTCTGTCGGGAGTCAAGCTCCATTCTCCTCCGCTTATCTTGTCTTTATTTGCAATAAACCCTCGTCGGAGCTACACCTCCGAGCAATGTACCCATTGCAGGTGCTGGTTCGTGAAGAGGACCACCTTTGGCCACCCAACTGCTCAGGTAGAGCAACTCTGGGAGGAACTTGACCACCGCATTCATCTAACCATCGTCACCTCCATGGAGCCGTCCAGCGAAAGCGGAGCACTCTTACGACCGATCAGGACCTGTTGGTGGGCTCATCGGAGCAGTCGATTGCATCCATTGCCCGATCAAAGTTCGCCCAGCGGTTGTTCTTCCATCGCCCTCCTCAACCATCGGATGAAGCCTTCCTCTGCCAGATTCCATCTCATCCGCCGACAGCAGAAGCCTTTCACCATTGGATCTGACCCCATCTGACCGCATGTCCCCGACATTCTCTGGCCATCGGATTTGCAACATTAGAAGATCAGGCTCGTACGCTATCGCCTGCGCCCGAGCCGCCACGTGTCCCTACGTGCCCCGCATGCCTGCGAAGGGTATATTTCCCTTTTATCCTTGTCTTTCTCTGTATTTCCCTTTAGTCTAGAAAATAAAAAGTGTATTTAAACATTTACAGTTAGGACCTTATAGTTTGATATATTTGCATTCCAGTCCTGTTTGACTGAGCTTATGTGTTGTCTCACGTGCATAGCTGGTGTATTTGCATGATATACCATTGAACTTTTTATTGTTATGCTTTGAATAGAAGATTTCTAGTATTTTAGATTATACCCATGTGTGTGTGTTATTCAGCATTTGCGTTTGTAATTGGACTTTTTGCATTATTTGCCCTAAACTTTTTATATGAGTTAATATTTGGCTTGGGAACTTTATGAAAATTGCAACTAGGTCCCTATGAACTGTGTGTTTCATTTTTGATCAAATAAATACCTGATTAACTCCAAAATTCCAAAAAAATTACTGTTATCTCCTGCTAATACGTAATATTTATGGTGAATTTTGTGAATTAATTTAGTTTTGTTTGATATTTTCTAAAATTCAAAAACCCTAAAAAGTGTTCTGTCTATTTTATAAAAATAACTAAAAAAATATAAAAATTGTCTCAAAAATTACAAAAACATCCGTGTGTGCTTTGTCTACAGTACTTGTTTTATTGCAAAAACCCTTATAAAAACCCTAAAAATATAAAATTCTAAAAAATATTTAAAAATCACTAAATATTATAAAAAAATCAAAAAATTAAGATTTGAGTTTCTACTGTTAGATAATTTTATTTACTTTTTCATAAAAATCACAACCAGGTCATTAGGGCATTTTCAGTATTTTGAATTTGCCTTTTAGTCCAGGTTGTACACTGTTTTCCCTATTTTCCTTTTTTTTAACCACTGACTCATTCTGTCAATCAACGATCAATGGCAACTACTGAAAAGGACACAATAGGCACTGCCACAAGTACTTCCCTCATCTTAGAGCTACATATTCATGTTGCATCGATAAAGAAAGCAAGGAAGTCTTATGCCGCTTAGAAGCCTAGGCATATCCAAACTTAATACTATATAATAATTATAATATATAACGTATAATAATATAATATTAATACCTAATATAGAATATAGATATATTAGGTATTAATATTATATTCTTATACGTTATATATTATATATAATGTATAATGTATAATATTTAAATATATAACCAGAATATATATTTAAATATTATACATTATATATTATATATAATATATAACTTATAATATTTAAATATATATAACCAGAATATATATTTAAATATTATAATATAATAAAATAATATATAAATATTTTTATTATTTTATAAATATAATATAATCATACGATAATTATTTAACATTATTATAAATATATTATATTACTATATTATTATTATTATATAATATATAATATTAATGTTTTTATAATATTTGAATAATATATATTATTATAATATTATTATAATATTATATATCATTATAATATAATATAATACTTATGATATTATGATATTATTATTATTATTATTAAATATAATACTTATGATATTATGATATTATAATACTTATATTATTATAATAAAATAAGCTTTTTGTTATTATTATTATAAAAAATATATAAAGTATATTATAATATAATATAATATAATATAATATAATATAATAATAAAATAATGTAATATTTATATATTAAATATAATATTATCATAAAATCATAAAAAAATTGGAAAAATATCATAAAATCACCAAAAACATCTTAATATTTAAGAAACATAAAAATATTTTCATTTTTGATTTTTTAGCGTCCTTGGCTTTAAATAAAAATTGCAAAATGTTTGCTTGTGCTTGTTTTCTTATTTACATTTTTTTATTTGCTTATTTTAAAAATACAAAAATTTGCAAAATTAAAAATTACAAAAATATGCTTGTATTCGTCTGATTACGTCTACTTCGTAGGTTTTACTCGTGCTCCTTGAGTTCGACCCTGTTCGCTATACCAGGTTAAAATAAAATAACGGTGATTGCTAACATTGATTGTGTGCCTTGACTGACAGATTGGAGTGGTTTCCATTTTTCTATTTGATTCAGCTTTGTGATTGAGGTCACAATGACCTTTTGAGATTTATCTGATTCCTTAATCTGAGTTGCAACTCTGCTCAACAGAATGGCGCCATTGCTGGAGATCATGGCTTAGTAGTCTTTTCGGATTTTTTGTATCTTTTTATCTCTATCTTATGTAAATGATTTTCTGACATTCTTCTTGCTTGGCTTTTTGTGCGAGGTACAGTCCGAGGACATTGTGGCTTTCGGTTGGAGTAACCGCACCCGAGGAGGAGCAGGAGAAGAGTAGGGATTAGTTAAATTAGATAGAGTAGAGTAGGGTAGTTAGATTTATTTAAGATCATTTATTATTATTGTAATAATTCTTGGGCCTTTGGACACTTCTTCTTGGACTAGAGCTTATCGGGGTCTCTTTCGCCGAGCACCGGTGTGCTCAGGGACCTCACCGTGGTTTTCGTCGGTTTTGTATTGACCACCATTTTTTCTCCTTAATTCTCGAAGAATTTGGCCCCTAGACTTAAGAATTTCTTTCATTGTGATGTAAATAATTTAAAGCCCAATCCCTAATAGATTGCCTGCACCTATAGATTTGTAACTGGACCTTATTAACAATTAAAAATAAAAATTTAATTTGATTGGTTGAGATGTCACGTGCTGCTAGAGGCCCTATACAGAGTATGCAGGATCCGTTGTGGCAGACACTGATCGACATCCGAGACCGGACATCGACCTCTCTCTCTCTGATAAATTAACTATTGTGCATCACAATCTTTGGAAATTGCTCATCTAAGGTCGTTTTCTTCGTACATCATTTAGATTAATTTAAATTTTATTTTTAAATTTATGCACGGATCACCGTGCATGTAGAGTGTGGGAGTCAGGTACGCCTCTCTTACTTTGCATGCATCATAGTGTTTGAATCGTACATTGGCTTTTTCAACTTCTCCCCTAGTTTTTGGACTTAAAATAATTAGAAGATCGAAAAATTCTTGGGATTTTTACTCAGCAGACCCTGTAAACATTTTAAAATACCTCTACGACCTTTTGCACAACGTAATTACCCCATTGACCCTGTAAATTACCCCAAGAACCCCCATGGGCTTAAAACATATTACCCGGAGGGTTCATGAGGTAAGAGTTGGCAAGTTTACAGGGTCGAGGGGGGAATTAGGTTGTTTCAAAGGTCGTGGAGGTGATTGGCAAAGTTTAGAGGGTATACCAGGTAAAAATCCCAAAATTCTTTAGGTGTTGTTTGTTTCTTGAAAAATACCATAAAAGGAAGAAAATCACATAATTTGGACGTTAATGCAAACTTGATCTTAAAAGACATCTCACCTAAAATTTGTTTTGGGGGAGTCATCCCCTCCTTGGTTGGTTTAATTGAGCGAGAGAGTGACCCACACACTAGGCTTGAGCCACTCCTGAACTCTTGTCAGACTACTGATCTTGGGGTTAGTTGTTCTTTATTATTACATTATACATTGATATAATATGATCAAATTATGTTAAAAACTACGTCACTATTTGACATATAATCTCCAATTGTACACAATTCACATGTTATTTATTTCATATGCACAGTGGAGAAAACCATCTTAATTACACATAATCAATTAAATCATAGCAAAAATCGACATATCATGGTTATATATATATGGGGAAAATGTTTTCAAAGATGATTTACATATTATTTCTATGGTTGATTATATTTAATACTGAGATTAATTGTCATCCATAAATATTTATCTACATAAACAAAACAAATCATATTTATTACAGTAAAGGAAAAAATGAAAATGCATTTGGTTTATATAGCATTGAATTTGACAAGAATTTAACACATTGATTTATTCAATTTGGCTCTACAAATACCTCTCACATTTTGTTGGAAAGAAAAGAGGAGGGAGATTTTTGCAATTTTACCACTCTTTTTCCCATGTGCATAGAGCCCCTAGGTAAAAGGAATTTCCCAAGAATTGAGCCACCAATGTATTATTTATTCCCCATGCATATGTTTTCCATGCATGTAATCAATGTTTTTATCTTTATGTGCATGAGATAAATACTCTCTCTTTATTTGTAGAATGAGGAGACGCACATGTATCTATAAAAAGCAAGTCCCTCTCAAAGCAAAAGGTTCTCATGTTTCTCTCCCCAAGCCAAGACACCATCTCCCTCAGCGCACCTCTCCCTCGCTACTCTCTTCCTTCTCATTTCATGCGCAACAGCAACCACACCGCTCGCAGCCTCCTATTCCTCACCGTGACCAGTAGCTACATCCCACACCCCTCCTCTTCCACCTGCGGCCAGCAACCTACAGCCCCGCGCCCTTCATCCAGTGCACCCTACAATGGCTAGCAACCTCCTCACGCAGCAGCAGCTACGTGTACCTGTAGCTTGGGCACCTCCGGCCTCTTGTTTGCGTGATCATCTCCCAATGACGCATCTTCAGTTCGTGAGTGTCCAGCTCGCACACGATCACCTTTACATGCATGCGACCAGCAGCTTCTTACACTACCGACATGCACATGATCAACTCCAGCTTGCTATCTTAGTGTGCAGCAACATCTCGTCACTCGTGCACCGGCGTTCCTTGTGCGTGGTGTTCTTCCCATCTAGAAGCATGCACGCCCGTCCCCGTGATCTTCGTCGTCGTCATGATCACCATTCCGCATCCGAATAGAGAAGCACCTCCTTTCTCATTTTTTTACATCTCCCTTGCACTTTGATATGTTAGTAACTCTTGTTTAAGTTAAATTTGATGAAACAACTACTTGGTAACATCTTTTATCTATTCTAGTTAATTTCTCAATAAATGTATCACAACTCTCATATCTTTTATTACATCTTGAAATGTTGCAAGTAATTCTCAATTCATCTTTACTAAGTTGCAAGTTAACCCTCATTGCCTCACTTAGTTGCACTCACAACCACAATTACTTAATCTATGCTCTTGGAAATACTTCCACCATAGATTGCATTTTCTCATCATTTTTTCTTTCATCGCAATAGATTAGAATTTAAATCAAATTTGAAAGAAAAACAAAAATTGTGAATTTTTGTAGTCCTTGCGGATACGAACCTCTACTTGCACTATACACCTCATATATTTTCATCATGCTTGTAGTTGTAATCTTATTTGTTTGATTGCATTTTTTCATGGAATAACAATGACGCGGTAAAATAAACTTTTTAAACCGCGTAAAATCACACCAATATTTTGGCACCGTTGCCGTGGACTAGGCAATATTTGCAATATTTTTTCCATTTTTAACATGTTTTCGATATCTAATCCGTGCATTTTTTTATTTCAGGTACTTGAACCCCAAAAAAGAAAAAATGAAGATCCATGCATTTTTTTAGGGAACATGTAATTTGTTCTACATAGAAAAAATTTGTAATATTAATTTATCCCTCCTCGAAAAAGCTTGCCATCAACAAGACAAAACATTACGAATTTAGTGCCAGAAGTGCAGGCACTGTGAGCTTCCTTTTTCCCTTAGGTATTCTAAGATTTTTCATTTCTTACATTTATTTACGCATTGAATTAAATCGAAAAATATAAAAAAGAGTTCTTGATTGCATCATCTCCATGATCTTCTCCCTCTATGATAATCTAATTCAAAGACCACCAAATCATGTTTTATCGTATAAAAGATAAGCTTGAAAAATCACCGTAGTGATCCGAGTGAAAGCGGATTAAATTGAATGCTTGTTTGATCGCACGTGGTGATTGACACAAACTCACAAGCACATAGAACACTAGGATAGAGACAAAAATCCCTGGTGCTACGTGGGAATGTAGAGAGAAGTCGTAACTCCTTGGCGTGTTGGGCACAGGTTCTTACGGGAAGAACATATCTTCGATCTGAGTACCGACCCTGGATCCCCAAGCCGGATGAGGACATCAATTTCTCACAATCTACACAAACACCTCTCCATTAAGGTCCAATAATTGTCTAACAATATTGGTTGAGCAACTAAATCTAAAATCGAACAAATAACCGCATCTACGGCAATTTGTGTGGAGTTGGCTAAACAAAAAATTATTTTGCGTTTGTGATGTATATGCTAGGTCGTAGATCTTTGAAAAATCAAGTGCAACAACTGCTAAATTACGACCCGATCTATAAAACAAAACCATACTCATCTTGTTCAAGTGAGAAGTATGAGAATTCACCTTATTTAGGAGACATGGGAGAAGAGAATTGACCTAACCCCTTGGACCTCATTCTGCAACAATTACAACTGCTGAGAGAAGAAAATGCCACAATCCACCACACCATAGCACCTCTCATTCGGCCACCCCAATTAGTGCACATTATAACCCTGCGGCGGAAGACTTAGTCCATTGGGTTCAGATCCCACCTGAGGTAGGAGACTTTGAAATAAAGCCAGCATCACTCTCCTTGATTCCAAAATACTATGGAAATGAGAGTGAAGATCCTTTCCTACACATACAAGACTTTCAATCTGCCTGTAACACAATGAGCATCCCCGGGGTAGCAAAGGAATACATTTTTATGAAAGCCTCCACTCACTCTATGAAGGAAAGAGCACTCCAATGGCTCCAAAATTATGGAACCCCACTCACATCTTGGGACACCATAAGAGAGGCATTCGTCAAGAAATACTTCCAAATAGGAAAGGAAAATGCACTGAGAGAAGCCATATCATCGTTCACTTAGAAGAACAAAGAACCCATTCACGAAGCATGGGAGCGTTTTAAGGAATTGCAAAGGAAATGCCCTCATCATGCAATCCCCTAATGGAAATTGGATTAGATATTTTATGAGGGCATATGCACATCATTCAAGAGAGTTATTGATAGCTCATTTGATGGGAATTATATTAGCTGTGATAAACACTTCGTGTGGACTTTATTTGAAATTGTTGATGATATTTTGGTGAATAGCTCCACCATTGAACAATATAGTGGGCATGTGAGACCAGTTAATTTAGTTGATCAAGAGAGATCCACTAGTGACTCATCCAAGAAAAATCATGATAAATGAGAAATCCTCTCCAAATAAATGGATCCCATGACCCAGGAAATCAATAACTTGGCTCTGAATAAAGTCCCGAATAACGTCTGTGGGGTTACTTCTAACCCCGACATTCAAGACTTTGGCCACATTCCATTCACCTCTGATCAAGAAATGACTCCTAAAAGAGTAAACTGGATACAAAGAAATCAAGTGGGTCATTCTCAAACACCAAAAATTCCGGATGGAGAGAACAATCAAATACTGGGTGGAATAGACATCACAATTACATTTCAAAATCACAACTAGCCTAAACAACGAAGGAAACCTCCCATGACTCAACCGCCCTTGGCTGTGAATTTTAATGACCTCACCCAGGCTATTTAGCAACTTGCTGCTGCACAACAACAAGCAAACCAAGCCCAACAACAAGCCAATGCTGAAAATGCTAGGCAGTTTGCTAAGATCAGGTCTTACATCCCAGCACTATCACCTCTACCACTGCCTAACCCGAACACCAACAAGGCTACCTCATCTGGACTACTCCATACTCCACCACATGTTGGGTATTTCACTTCACCCCCTTGATTTCAAAATCATAATCATGTATTTTTCACACCTCAAACACCATCCACCCCAAAAAACAACAATTCATCCCCATGGAACACACAACAACTGCCGAGGACTCACGTAAGTTTTAAAACACCATCCCATTCCAACCAATCCACCAATGCCATGACTCTTCGAAATGGAAAAACCATCTCTGCTTAAATAGCACCACAAACCGCTGAGAGGCAAATTGAAGAGGATGAGGACATCGACAACGAAGAGGAACCAATTGAGATACCCAAGCCACCTACTTTCTCCCCAACCACAACCATCCCCTTTCTTGAAGGTCGTCACAGGAAAAACATGAGATCATCCACTATCGATCCGGAGTTAGAAAAATTATTTGCGACATTATCATTGAGATTCCACTCTTAAAAACCCTTGAACAAGTCCCAACCTTCTCCCACTTTTTGAAGGAAAAATGTACACCAAAGCGGAAATAAGAGAGAAAGAATAAGAAAGATCAGGAAAATATCAAAAAGCATGTGCTACCTCAAGCAACATCCAGTGCCATCTCCCAATTATTGCCCATAAAAAAGAAAGATTCGGGAGCACCTCTAGTTAGATGCACCATTGGGGAATTGACTTTCGAGCGCACATTGCTACATAATGTCACCTCAATTAATCTTCTACCTACCGCTATTCTGGAGCAGTTTGACTTAGGAAAATTGAAACCCATCTCGATGATTCTACATATGGTTGATCGATCTGTGAAGAGACCTAGAGGACTACTGGAAGATGTAATAGTTACCGTTCAATGACACCAACTTCCGGTTGATTTTATTGTAATGGAGATGGATCCAGCCAACACATTTAGTGACGACATCCATCGTACTTGAACGACCATTCTTATCCACTGCTAAAGCACACTTTGATTTTGAAGATGGGAAAGTACAATTTAATATCAAAGGCAAGGTCATCCATGTTGATCTTGTCATTCACACAATCATTGACTCTGAGACTGCGGACTTTGGATGGATAGAAAATTGTACTGTACTCGATATATAAAATGACTTTGCCTCGATTCATCTCTCCAAAGACCCTCTAGAAGTTAATATGTAAGGACATGTCTCATCAAGTTACAACATATAATCTGAACTCTGCACTCGAAACCCCACCATACCCTCTCACTGGTCAGAAAATTTTGGAGTTAGATGAAGCCTGGGACACAGTGGACGATGAACTTGCATTAACTTCAGCCATGATCATGCCCATGATGGAGCCATTTTTTGAGACTATTTCAACAATAAATACATCAGAAGAAACTGGTCCTCTGACCCTACCAACATCCATTGTCGAACTAAAACCCATACCACAAGATCTGAAGTATGCTTTCCTCAATGATGCACACACTCTACCGGTCATTATTAATGCCAACCTAGATCACACTCAGGAAAACCAACTCATGGAAGATTTGAAGATGAATTCCCAAGATATTGGATGGATTATAACTGATTTGAAAGGAATAAGCCCAACTTTCTGTACACACCACATATATTTGGAAAATAACAGTAAACCATCTCGAGAAATACAAAGACGATTAAATCCTAATCTACGAGAGGTTATGAAGAATGAAATATACAAGTGGTCGAGTGCCAGCATCATTTACCCAATAGCCGATAGTCCTTGGATCAGTCCTCTCCAGGTCATTCCCAAGAACGCTGGATTAACCATTGTAAAAAATGAAAAAGGAGAGGACATACCTACTCGAGTAGCAACATCTTGGAGAGTCTGTGTTGATTACACAAAACTAAATAAGGCTACACGAAAAGATCACTTTTCTCTACCATTCATTGACCAAATCATCAAGAGAAAAGAATTCTTTTGCTTTTTGGATGGATATTCCAGATATAATCAAGTGGCTATAGCACTAGAGGATCTAGAGAAAACCACTTTCACAAGTCCTTTTGGAACCTATGCCTTTTGACGCATTCCATTCAGATTATGTAATGCACCAGCTACTTTTCAAAGGTGTATGATGGGAATCTTTGTTGATATGATCGATGATTTTATGGAAGTATTTATGGATGATTTTTCAATTTTCGGAGACTCCTTTGAGGAAACACTTGGATTTTTGGATAGAGTCTGACAGAAATGCATTGAAGTAAACCTGATATTATCTTGGGAAAAATCGTATTTCATGGTGAGACAAGGGATTGTGCTAGGGCATACCGTATCAAAGAAAGGGAGGGAAGTAGATCCTTCAAAAATTGAGACCATTACCCACTTGGGCCGGCCCGTCAATATAAAAGGAGTTCGTTCCTTTTTTTGTTTCGATTTTTATCTATGATTTATCAAGGATTTCTCGAAAATTTCCCGCCCACTCTCCAAGTTATTGGAGAAGGACCAAGATTTTACGTTCACCAAGGAAGCATTCAAGTCTTTCACCCTTCTACGAAAAATCGTCACTGAGGCACCCATATTACAGCCCCCTGATTGGACCCTTCAATTTGAAATCATGTGTGATGCTTCTGATTATGATGTTGGGGCAGTTTTGGGACAAAGGAAGGATGGAAAGCCCTATGCCATCCACTATTCCAGCAAGACCCTTGATGATGCCCAAAGGAATTATACTGTGATTGAGAAAGAATTGCTGGTTATTTTGTTTTCACTAGAAAATTTTGATCTTATATCTTAGGGTCCCACATCATAATTTGCACAGACCATTCTACTATGAAATACCTCTTCAAAAAGAAAGATGCCAAGCCTAGACTCATTTCGTGGGTATTATTGCTCCCAGAATTCGATCTAGAAATTCGATACAAAGCCGGAGCAAAGAATGTCGTAGCTGATCACTTAGCAAGGCTCCTTTCGTCACTTTTATCAATCAATAACATGGTCCCACTTTCTGATTATTTCCCAGATGAGAATATAATGTCTGTCTCTCAACTCCCTTGGTATGCAGACATTGTCAATTACCTCGTCACTTCCACATTACCTGATGACTGGCCAAGACATAAGAAAGACAAAACCGAAGCCCAAGCCCAATATTATCATTGGGATGAACCTCTACTCTTCAAAGAGGGCACTGATTTGATATGGAGACGTTGTACCCCTGAATCTGAAGTCTCTAGTGCCTAATCTCACTGCTAGACCACTAGGTGTGGAGGACACCATTCAGGGAAGCGTACAACCGCTAAAGTACTACAATGTGGTTTCTATTGACCTACATTTTTTAAGGATGCCCGTCATTTTGCTCGAACTTGTCCTTCCTGTCAAACCAATAGAACAATGACCGGACGCAACATGATGCCCTTCCAATCAATATATGTAGTCGAATTCTTTGACACTTGGGGCATAGACTTTATGGGACCTTTCATCACATCACACAGCTACCAGCACATCTTTCTTACCATTGACTACATCTCCCATTGAGTCAAAGCCATTCCCACTCGCTCTGCTGATATAGTAATTGTCGTCAAATTCCTGACCAACCTTTTCTCTCGATTTGGCTTACCTAAGGTGGTCATTAGTGATGGTGGAACCCACTTTCTGAATGCATCGGTGAAAAATCTACTTAAAAAGAATGGGGTTGAACATCATGTCTCGACTGCCTATAAGCCACAAACTAATGGAATGACCGAGCTTTCTAAATGAGAGATTAAAACCATACTCCAGAAAATTGTCCAATCTGATCGCACAGACTGGTCCCAACACTTGCCTTCTGCTCTTTGGGCCTACCGAACATCATTTCGCACACCTTTAGCAATGAACCCATACCGACTAGTCTATGGAAAATCATGTCATTTACCTATTGAAATCCACCATAAATCACTTTGGGCGATAAAGAAATGCCATTTGGATTATTATGAGGCTGGAAGAAGAAGGTTACTGGATTTGACTGAATTGGAAGAATTACGATCACAAGCCTATGATACCAACTTGATCTACAAGGAGAAAATCAAGATATGGCACGCTGCTAATATTTTAAGAAAATATTTCAGGAGAATAAAAAAGTGTGGCTATTTGATGCAAAATTTAAACTATTTCCAGGAAAGCTGAGATCAAAATGGAAGGAACCATACATTGTTACCCAAGTTTTTGACAATGGTTCCATAGAAATATCTGACCCAAACACTAAAGCCACTATCAAAGTCAATGGTCAAAGATTGAAACCTGTTGTTGAACCCTTTGGTCCCATGCCTGTTTGTGCAACATACCTTCTACAGGAACAATGAGCAGTACACATCGCCACGCTGAGGCGTTAAACCATGCATTCTCGTGAGTCTCTCTCACATGTATCTTTTCTTCTTATTTCTCGCATATTTATTTTTATTGCATTGCATTAGCTAAGTATGGGGGTACACCTTAAAAAAAACCAACAAACAAAACCCAACAAAAACACAAAAATACATTTTCACTTCACTCGCCCAAATCTAATAATACTCCAAGTCATTGACTTTACCATGAGGACATGGCTTCTGATAAGCATGGGGGGTGTCTACATATTTAGATAAAAACATCATAAAACCTTTTCAAAAACCACCAAAAATATGCCCTTCCTTCCTTATTTTTATCATATTTTTGAGAAATTAGCTCTTCATTGCATAGATCATAGACTGAAGCTGTGTTGACCATAATCCACTTAATTCCATCAGAATTTCACTAGGCATGAGTTTTAAGCTTTCTTTAGGTCCATATGGACTTTATTCTCTCAGTTCCACTAACTCTACCGGTGAATGAACTTCTGTATCTAACTAGATCACCGGAGCAACTAGTAGCACTCTTAAACTCTTCAATGGATATTAAGCAACTGCACATTCCACTTAGCTTGATTGAGTTTTTTTATGAGATACAATTACAATTTAGTTGAGATGAGGAGTTGTCCTCTTGGTTGAGCCAATGCATGGACCTTGTCTATAGTCAGTGAAGGAACTTGACTCAGAAGCAACATGATCTCTCTAGTCTAAGTGTGTCAGCAAATAAGCCAGTATCGTGCCTCCAAAGTCAATATTAAGTCGATACAACCTTTGATGCCAAAACCAAAGCAAAGACACCACAAAAAAGCATATCACAATACAAAAGAATGCCAAAACTACCAATCATGCAAAGATGTGCGAAGCAAAAGCGATGAAAGAAGACCACCAAATAACCCTTCTCCACCAACAAGCTGTGGTAGCATACCAATGATGCTACCTAATTTATTAAAAGAGGCCCAAGAGGCCCAGGGTTATTCTCTATAAAAGAAAAAGAATGAGAGCAACCGAGCAAAGCGGTCTACGGAAAACCCCAAAAATTAAGTCCCATACTCCAATGAATTATTATCTATTTTTTATGCTGACATACTTGGGTGAAAAGAGAATATGCCTGAATTCAAGTGAGGACTGAGACTATATGTGTAGGGAATCATTCGGTTCCTTGATAGATTGTGTTGTGAGCTCGTTATCTTGACTCAAGAAAGCTAAAACATCACGAACACCGTTTATATCCACTCAATGTCAAAGAGAATACTCGTTTATTAGAATGATATGACTTGATTGACTTTCTGAAGCAATTTCGATTTTGTCGGAACTAAAAGACTGTTGAAACTACAAACTCGAGTCAAGTCGATAATTTGAACAAATCTTTAATCCATGGGTCGACTCTATTAAAGTTTGTGTATTTGTGTAGTTTGGATATGAAAACTCAAAGACTTTGTGGGTTTGTCTGCTGCAAACCCTCACCCGGTCCACCATGATTATTTCCCTCATTCCTCATTATCATCTATCTTATTCTTGCTCGAGACTAGCAAGACTTAAGCATGGGGGTGTGATGATTATATTATATATTGATATAATATGATCAAATTATGTAAAGAACAACCTTAATATTTGACATATAATCTCTAATTGCATACAATTCACATGTTATTTATTCCATATGCACTGCGGAGAAAACCATCTTAATTACACATAATCAATTAAATAATAGCATAAATCGACAGATCATGGTTATATATCTCCGCAAAATATTTTCAAAGATGTCGATTTACTTATTATTTCTATGGTGATATTATATTTAATACTGATATTAATAGTCATCCATAAATAATTATCTACGTAGACTAAAAAATTCATATTTATTACAGTAATGGAAAAAATGAAAATGCATTGGCATTATATAGCATTGAATTTGACAAGAATTTAACACATATATTTATTCAATTTGACTCTACAAATACCTCTTACATTTATTTGGAAAGAAAAGAGGAGGGAGATTTTTTGCAATTTTACCACTCTCTTTTACATGTGCATAGAGCCCCTACGTACAAGGCATTTCCAAAGAATTGAGCCACCCATGCATTATTTATTCCCCATACATATGTTTCCCATGCATGTATTTAATTTTACCACTCTCTTTCACAAGTGGATAGAGCCCCTACGTACAAAAGGCTCTCACGTTACTCTTCCCACGCCAAGACACCATCTCCCTCAATGCACCTCTCTCCCGCTACTCTCTTCCTTCTCAGTTCGTGTGCAGCAGCGGCCACGCCGCTCGCGGCCTCCTCTTCCTCGCTGCAACTAGCAGCTACAGCCCACTCCCCTCCTCTTCCACTTGCGGCCAGCAACCTGCAGCCACGTGCCCTTCCTCCAACGCACCCTGTGATGGCTATTAGCCTCCTCACATAGCAGCATCTATGTGTACGTGTAGCTTATGCACCTCCAACCTCTTATGCACGTGATCAACTCCTAACGACGCATCTTCAGTTCGCGAGTGTCAAGCTCATACGCGACCACCTTTTCATGCATGCGACCGGCAACTTCTTACACAACCGACGTGCACATGATCAACTCCAGCGTGCTATCTTATAGCGTGCAGCAGCATCTCGTCACTCGTGCACCGATGTTCCTTGTGCTTGGTGTTCTTCTTCCCATCTAACATCCTGTACACCCGACCCCATGATCATCGTTGTCATCATCATCACCATTTCGCATCCGGATAGAGAAGCACCTCCTTTCTCATTTTTTACATCTCCCTTGCACTTTGCTATGTTAGTAACTCTTGTTTAAGTTAAATTTGATGAAACAACTACTTGGTAACATCTTTTATCTATTCTGGTTAATTTCTCAACAAATGTATCACAGCTCTCATATCTTTTATTACATCTTGAAATGTTGCAAGTAACTCTCAATTCATCCTTACTAAGTTGCAAGTTAACCCTCATTGCCTCACTTAGTTGCACTCACATCCACATTTACCTAATCTAAGCTCTTGGAAATACTTTAACCATAGATTGCATTTTCTTATCATTTTTTTCATCGCAATAGATTAGAATTTAAATCAAATTTGAAAGAAGAACAAAAATTGTGAATTTTCTTAGTTCCTGCGGATATGAACCTCTACTTGTACTATACACCTCATATATTTTCATCATGCTTGTAGTTGTAATCTTATTTGTTTGGATGTCGTTTTTCATGGAACAACAACGATGTGGTAAAACCAACTTTTTTAACCGTGCAAAATCGCACCAACATTTCTCTAATGAGGATCTCTCGATCTCCGGTAAAGCAGGTCGTGACGTCCTTAGAAGAGAGAGTTGATCGGGTAGCTAGTAAACGGTCCGCAACTCGTACTGCTTGGGAAAGATATAGCTTTGGGATTAGGCCAGTCTCTTGGGAGCATCGGGTTCCTAACAGCTCGCTTAATCACTCTGCAAGACTGACTTATCACCCAAAATAGAATCGATAAGATTCGACCGATCCTTTACGGTCATCAGCTCATGTTGAGTAGGTGAACTGGGGGTTTAACTAATGATCTTGTTTCCATCAAGATCTCTTCCACACTTTTCCCAGATCACGATGATGGGCCGGAGGTCCCTTAGGCTACCTTTGATAGCACCGCTCTCGAGCACTTCCACCCACTTGTTTAGAGAGGTTGTGGGGAGCCTAGACCTTCTCTCCAAACTTGAGTTCGCTTCAGCCCTGTTCCACCTTGACCACCCTTCTTCTAGTCTTGAGGAGCACGAGCAGAGACCAATAGCACAACTATTTGTTCTTATGACGGCACCTGAGTTCGGGTCATTTTCCTTTGTAGAGACCCGCAAGATGGCCAGCAGTGACGGACGCACCGATGAGCAGCCCCAGGGGTCTACATATGTTTTGGATCAGGGCGCCATCAACAACACACTCCTAGCCTCCCTGGAGACGATGTAGAGACAAATACAGGATCAGAGAGCATTTATGGTCGAGGTGCATTGAGAACTAGCACGTATGCGAGCCGATATAGAAGAGCAATCGGTGGAGAGATTCCCGCAGGAGCAGTTGAAGGAAGAGTTGGAGGACAACCAGAAGAGCTGCAGGAGCCAGTCAGACCTGCCATGCCGATGAGGGAGTTGCACAACCCTAGTGCAACCCTCACACACCACTAGATCCAGCTTCTGACAATTCTGGGAGAATTTAAGCTCACCCCCCGACCATTTAGCTCTTGCCCAAGTTACATGGGCTTGCCACTGAGGAGCAGCATCTGCACCTACAAGAGTTCGAGATGATTTGCAGCACTGTCTACGACAGATTCGTGGACGAGGATGCCATAAAGAAGATAGCTTTTCCATTCTCCCTCGTTGATAGAGCAACCTATTGGATGAAGCATTTAGGTAGATATGTGACTACCTAGGAGCAGCTTCGGACCGAGTACTTGAACAAGTACTATCCACTCAGTCGGACCAATACAATTAGAGCTCTGATCAACAACTTAACCATGATCCCCAAACGAGCAGTTTATGAGGCTTGGGATCGATTATGTGAGCTCATTGACCAGTGTCCATACCATGATATATCCAAGCCCAACCTAGTGCAGAGTTTCTTCTGGGGCTAACACTGTAGCTGTAGGGGCCTTTTGACGCTTCTTGTGGGGGCTCCTACTCCGCCAAGTATGAGGATTAGGTCTGGGCCATCTCTGAAGAGATAGACGAAAACTACACTATGATGTCCCAGACTTGAGTCTACACTCAGGGGAAGCCCCTTCCACTAGTTGTGTCCTATCAGAGGAGAGCACGGGTTGATGTGGTTTTATCTACTTCTTCATCAGCAGCAGCACAGGAAGAATCATCGATAGCTGACACGGGCATTATCAGTGAGAAGTTGGACCGCATAGAGATCATTGAGAAGAAGTAGTGCCAGGGCATGACATAGATCAACTAGTTGGCATAAACCCTTATTGACCTGAAAACATAGATCATGTGTCTCGAGGAGGCACAGACGACATCTCAACCCTGTCTCAGGTCACGGGCTGATCCTAACAGCAGCAGCTCGTCCTAGCACTCCATCCCGTACCGACAGGTTCACCACATCCAGATAGAGCCAGTCCAGCAGTTACAGTACCAGTACTCTCAGCCATTGGTGGTGTACCAGCCGGAACAGGCACTGGTAGTTCTTCCCCTATTCTTGTACGAGCAGGAGCCGTTGATGGAAGTCAAAGGGATTTGGTATGACCGGCAACAGCCCGGGATACAACGAGATCATCCCAGATTCAGGTGGTCTACCAGGGGCACCTCGTCCCAGCAGCAGCCTCCAGCTCAGGGTGGACAGAACAACCACTAGCAGCAACAGACCCATTACTCCTTGCAGCCAGCGTACCACTACCAGTCGGGTCCTCATCCTTATGAGCAGGGACAACAGTGGAGGCAACAGCCTTAGTAATAGTTCACTCCGCCTCCCCCTCACTAGTTCCAGCGAGGCAACCCATTTGGTTTTCAAGGGCCAGCCTATGAGAACCTAGCCCTTGATGATCTAGCCCGCCTCCTCTCAGACCAACATGCATCCTTTAGGAGAAAGATGGACGAGTTTCGCCAGGAGATGAGGGAGATAATAAAGGGAAAGGCTTCCATACCTGCTCAGATCGAGCCCAACCCGAACAACCTCAAGAGGAAGTCTGAGCAGGTACTGTTAACAAAGACCACCGCTCCTAGTGAGTCATTAGGTGATATTTCTTCTTACGTATTTGATGTTGGCTTTGTTACACTTAGGAGCGGTAGAATGCCAGCCTACGACGCCTCATCTGAGCGACGACCCCATAATGATCCTAGAGCACCAGACGAGTAGGACAGCGGTGCTGATACCACTAATGATCTTGATGACAGTGGTGTTGAAGCCACCAAGGATGTTGATCCAATTGACCGTACTGAGGTCGTCGCTTCTCCAGATGCAGTCGGTGGAGTTGATGCCACCATTCGTCGTGATGTTGAGACAGAGCGCGGTATTGATACCGTGAAGATAGATGCCATGGGTAGTACTGAGGCCACCACTTCTATTCCAGTTGTGTTTCCTCCAATTAGTGTATTTCAGGACAATATTAAAAAAAAAATAAAGGAAAGGTTTCTTCATCTTCGAGTCCATATGTGATGCATGATGATACTTGTATGGATTCCATTCCCTCTGAGCATCAGTAACCTCTTCCTAGCCCTCCATTTGAGGAGGGCCCAGCCATCCCCTTCCCTCAAGCACTCCGCTTGGCTATGTGGAATAGAAAAGAAATCAGAAAAAGAAACATCAGTTAGAGCTCAGCCAGCAGATGATAGACAGATTCCATATCCAGCTGACTCTACAGGAGGCACTTGAGCACATCCCTCTCTTCTAGAAGAATTTGAGAGAGAAGACCACTATTCGTAGGAAGAGAAGGAACCATCAGGATGAAATCCATGTGCTCACCCGTGCCACCTGCTTTGCCATCCAGAACCGTCTGCCAGCCAAGAGGACAGATGCAGGAGCTCCCTATGTCAGTTGCCACATTCATGAGCAGAGATTCGGTCGGACTCTACTAGACAGAACCTCTTTCGTAGCCTTACTCGACCGATTCGAGTTTGTCCCTCTCCGACAGAGCTATACAATCCTTCAGTTTGTTGGTCGATCTGTCAAGAGGCTGGAGGGGTTGTTGAATAACGTGGTCGTCAAATTTCAGGGCCTGACATTCCCCGTGGACTTCGTTGTGTTGGACATGGAGATCCCTGAGTCTGTGACCGATACCCCCATCATTCTAGGACGTCCATTCTTGGCCACAGCCATGGTGGTATCCGACATGATAGCGGGAATGTGTACTTTCACCTCAAGGGTGACAGTATACCAATAGAGACGATCGACGAGACTAGAGTGTGAGATTCAGCATGCTCAGAGTAGTTCAGTGATACAGAGCAGACGATGGAGGTAGAGCAAGACATCCACCAGGAGTGTGACCTTGTGATCACTAATGATGATGACATTTGGTCTGACTCCATTTCACGAGCCCTTCTATCACCTTCAGATACTACATATTCATAGCTTCTAGCAGAGGAAAGTTTGGAGAGTACACTCTTGGTCGAGGACACTTTTGAGGTTGATGATCGCATTCAAGATAGCGAAGCAGGTTTTGTTTCATGTGCTTCTGACTTAGATCCCTCAGATTCAGACATATATTGGGATGATTTCGATGATTATATGCCTTGTCTGATTCCCACAAACCCAGTTGCTCAGGCAAAGCAGCTGTAGGAGGAGCTTGACCGCCATACACATCTAACCATCGTCACCTCCATTAGACCCATCCAGTGGACGCGGAGCACTCTCACAACTGAGCATGACCTGTTGGTGGGCTCATCGGAGTAGTGGATTGCATCCATTGCCCGATCGAAGTTCACCCAAGGGTTGTTCTTCCAACGCCCTTCGACCGTCGGATGAAGCCTTCCTCTGCTAGATTCCATCTCAGCCGCCGACAGTAGCATCCTTTCCACCGTTGGATCTAACACCATCCGACTGCTTGTCCCCGATATTCTCTGGCCATCAGATCTGCAACATCAGAAGATCAGGCACGTACGCTATCGCCTACGCCCGAGCCGCCACTTGTCCCTACGTGCCCCGCATGCCTGCAAAGGGTATATTTCCCTTTTGTCCTTGTCTTTATTTGTATTTCCCTTTAGTCTAGAAAATAAAAAGTGTTGTTTAAACATTTACATTTAGGACCTTGTAGTTTGATATATTTGCATTCCAATCATGTTTAATTGAGCTCACGTGTTGTCTCACATGCATAGCTAGTGTATTTGCATGATATACCCCTGAGCTTTTTACTATTATGCTTTGAATAGAAGTTTTCTGGTATTTTCAGTTATACCCCTGTGCGTGTGTTAATCAAGATGTGCATTTTTAATTGGATTTTTTGCATTGTTAGCCCTAAACTTTTTATATGAGTTAATATTTGGCTTGGGAACTTTATGAAAATTGCAACTAGGTCCCTATGAACTGTGAGTTTCATTTTTTGATCAAATAAATACCTAATTTACTCCTAAAATTCCATAAAAATTACTTTTAGCTCCTGCTAACATTTAATATGGGTGGTGATTTTTGTGAATTAATTTAGTTTTGTTAGATATCTTTTAAAAATAAAAAAAACTAAAAAAGTGTTTTGTTTGATATATAAAATACATAAAAAATTAAAAATTATCTCAAAAATTATAAAAAAGCCGTGTGTGCTTACTTTTGTGTGCTTTGTATCCAGTACCCATTTTGTTGCAAAAAACCCTTATAAAAACTCTAAAAAACTAAAAACTCTAAAAAACTTATAAAAAATATTAAAAATTCTAAAAAAAATAGGATTTCGATTTCTATTGGTAGACAATTTTATTTAATTTTCATAAAAATCACAACAGGACATTAGGGCATTTTTTATTTTAAATTTGCCTTTTAGTACAGGTTGTATATTGTTTTCTTGTTTGCCCTTCTTTGATTTTTGTAAAATCATATAAAAATTTGTAATTGCCATAGAATCACCAAAAACATCTAAATATTTTAAAAAACTTAAAAATATTTATATTTTCTATTTTTGAGCATTCTTGGCTTTAAATAAAAAATGCAAAAGGTTTGCTTGTGCTTGTTTTCTTATTTACTTGTTTTATTTTCTTATTTTAAAAATAGAAAAATTTGCAAAATTAAAAATCACAAAAATATGCTTTTATTCATCTGATTACGATTACTTCGTAGGTTTTACTCGTGCTCCTTGAGTTAGACCCAGATCGCTATACCAGGTTAAAATAAAATAGCAGATATCACTGACATTGATTTTGTGCCTTGATTGACTGAATTGAGTGGTTTCTATTTTTCTAGTTGTTTCAGCTTTGTGATTGGGGTCACAATGACCTTTTGAGATTTATCTGATTCCTCAACCTGAGTTGTAAAGCCACTCAAAAGTGATCGATGTAGAAATTTAAACCTAATTCTAATGCATGCAAAAGTAATAAAATTGTAACCCTAAACAGATAGTGTTAGCATTAGAATGAATTGATTTTTCAAAATTGTTTGATATTAGACATAAATGTGGACTAGGGTAGTGCGTTCTATATTAGCCATCTAATAAAGAAAGCATGCACCCGTAGACTCTACAAAATCATGACAAATAAAGAAAATGATCAAGAAAACTGAAAACGATGGTGAGGTTAATGACCCATGAAACAACCCTTTGCTAATTTAGTGCAATCAACATTTGATGTTCGTTGTAGGCATGCAATTCAAATCAATAAAAAAGAACAGTTAAATTAATATTAATTAAAGCGAGCAGTCAGATTTATTTTTACTTGGGTAAGCCCCAGGTCGAACTCAGGGAGGACAATGTCTCCTTAGGTCAATTATTAGATGATGTAGATGTTAGGTATTCAAAGAAGAATTTTTTATCTTCTTATGTAATTAATGATGACAATATAATTTTTGCAAAGTTTCAGGACTAAAATGCATCTTTCAGTTAAATGATGTCCAAAAATCCTAAAACTTGGTCAGAATTTGAAGATGTGCAGAATTAATCTACTGTGATGTTTTTTTGAATTTTCAGATGCAAAATGAATTTTTATGAATTAAAAATTCAGGCAGTATAATTTTTAGTAAATCAATTTTAATAAATAGCAAACCTAATTATTTCTTAGAATTAAAATTATCCTAGATGAGTCTAATCAAGATGTATACAGGAAAATTAATAGCTCCCAAAAATATTGGGTCTAAAACCTTGAAAAATAAATTACAAAAATCACTACTTATATTATTCTAGCCTCAACATGCATGCAAATAAAATTTTTTTTAGGCACATGAAAGTGAATAATTAATTCTTCATACATGATTTTTGGGAAATTTTTGGAGCTAGGGATAATTTTATATGAATTACAGAAACTCAAATGGGTAAAGTTCAGAATTTACCACCAAAGAAAATGTAATAAATTGACCACAAAACACAAAATTATAAATAACTTATCACTCGATAAAGAATTAATTGAGCTGCAACATGCAATTTTCAAAATGAGAAAATGGCAACAAATGATAGTTCAAAATGAGATGCGAAGACAAGCATCTAAATACAATACATAATAAGGAAAATTGAAAAATGCTTATAGGACTAAAATCAAATTACCCAAGACTAGGGAGTCTTCACACAAAATCACCAGTAGCGCATGTGCGTTGCTCGTAAAGGCTGGACGCATGACCACCTAGTTATTTTCCAAGACCATAAGGTGCGAGGCACAATTACCGCATGAAGAGCATGTATTCCACATGTAGTGTGAAGGTGGGGGCATTGGCATGAATTCCAGAACATCGCTGATGTTAGTGCAATTTGCCTCCCATGATCATGTGTCGCATGCGTCATAGAGATTTAGGGAAGTAGCGTGGGTGGTGTGCCGATCGAGGATGGCAGAGCCAACGCGATGCTAGGGCTCCATTATGGCAAGGGTGGAACTTATGCTGTCGAGGCGACGCACCAATTGAAATGATGAAGACAAGGAGGTGGAGCTTGGAGGTGTGTCGGTGAGGCGGGGAGCCCCTAGGGGTTGTGCTACTGTGGGGAGGCATATGCTCAAGCCATGATTTGATAGGGAGGATGGTTGATGAAAGCACGTAGCTGAGTATGGTGGTTGATGATGATCATTAGCTATGGCGATGGTGGTGGCGGTTGTCGGTGATGAAGGCAGAGTTGGGGTGATGTGTGATGCTTTAGCTCATGGAGATGATGCCGGAGCTAGGGCGAGACACGAAGATCGAGGTGCATAGCAATGGTTAGGCGAAGGTGCGTGTACAGGAAGCCTAAGAGGCGATGGCGAACGATGAGCAGATGGACAAGATCGAGGTGGTGAAGTCACTAGGGGAAGATCGGAGAGGGAAAGAAATGAGGAAGAAGAAGAAGTAGAATAAGGAAAGGAGGGAAGAAGAGGAAAAGAGAAGGGATTACCTATGGTGCCTGAGGTTGTTCCACCTAATGGAAGAGGGGCAGTGGAGTGCCTATGAATGGATAAGCTCTTCGTCCCCCTGATAGTCACTTGAAGGTTAGAAAACTTGAGCTGAACAACAATTGCAAGCTATTGTATCAAAGGAAGATGTTTCCTTTGGATCTCGCTAGAGAACTCGAGAGGAGTCATCACTCGATAATCACTCGAAGGATATCGCCACACCTCTATCACAAGTTGTCTTTCCTAAGCTCTCCCACTCGCCCCTCTGATTGGCGAATGCAGGAAACAAGGGCCGATCGTACAAGTTTTAATGGTGGTTTGGGGGTTGCGAGATTGTGAATGAGATGGAAGCGGAGAGGGAAGACATTGATTGGGTTTACAATATGGAGAGGAGGAGGTCAAGCTGTTGGATGCAAGACGCGGGCGGCGGTTGGGTCACCGTCACAATAGGCGGTGGTGGTGGGTGGCAGAATCAGGCGAGCGAGTGAGGGAAGGGGGAGAAGAATGGGGGAACCACATGGTTCACTGAGAAATGACCACGTGGTAGCTGAATTAAATTAAATAATATTATAAAATAAAATAAAAAGGCGGTGAGATGTTGCGCCTCCAGGAGCTTCTATGTGTCGCTCCCAGAAAATTTAGAAATTAAATGAAAATAAAAATATAAAATAAATAGAAAATAAAGCCAAATCAAAAAGTGCTTTACATGAAATTATTTGTCTCGACACGATCTATAACTTTTGTGAAGGACTCAAAACAGTTAAAGATCCTATGTATAAAAACTATTTTTGGTGGCACTCTAAAGATATAAAATATTATATTTTTGTATTTTGCAATATTTTGACATTTTTCAAATGGGTAAAAATAAGAAAAATATAGAGTCAATATTTACACTATAATATATTGTTTTTCTAATTTTTAATAATTAAGAAAATAAAGGGGCCATATACACATACCTAGGGTGATTTATTTTCTTTGATTTTTGCCACAAATTTTATTTGCATTTTTTCACATTTTATTAAAATTTAAATTAAAGAAAATAAATGAAAAATAAATAAATAAGAGTTATTTTTGTACATAAAATAATAAGGTCAAAATGGTCAATATGTACAATATACAATGAGCCTCCAAAATCCAAGCATTAAATGTGAACTCCGATCCTTTTTAATTTAGTCTTGTTTTGTAGGTAATTGAATGTACATTAATTCAAATGTGAGTAGGAGTCTATAGGAAGCTTTATGAGAGAGATATTCGCAATTACATCTTTTTTATCTCAAAACTAGGGTTTGGGTTTTATTGGGCAAAAGTACAAGTTGGTTATGACCAAAAGAAGAAAATGTAACTCAACTCAACCTTTGGATTAATAGCGTGGAAGAACTCCTTATGAGAATTAGGGTTTATTGAACACTAAACTCAAAGTTGTACAAGTAATTGCCCATCCCTGACTCAGATGTCATATTAGATCAACCACTTCCCAAAGCATCCCGCAAGAACACTGAATAATTGTCTCTGGTGAGTGAAAGGAGTTATCTCTTCTAGTCCAAGATGCTGGACTACCATGATATCTCCTCCACTAATAACTCATCCTTAGGGAGTCTGGTATCTCCTTCTAAGTTCAGGAATGTGTTAGTTTACAACGGATGGGGGGAGAAGTCTAGAAGAAGGAGAAGAGAAATGGGGAGTGACCAGTGTAGTCAACTCTCCTGTAGAGATTAGCCATTGTAGCCAAGTCTTTACCAAATCTGCAGGCTATCTAAAGCTTCGACCATTGTGGTGAAATATTATTCCTTTTGGTATCGGCTTCTTTTTAGTAGAAATTATGGTTGCCCTGCTTGGATATTTTATGCCCCGAAGGATATAGAATCTTTTATCCACCCATGTTTTAGGATTTTAGAAAAATTATGCTACTACTCCATCCCTCATCTAAATCATTATTTCAACATGATACTCTGATCTTTAGATGTCCACGCTGCTAAAGAAAGAGACGTATAGTCTTCCAACACCTCATTTAAGTTGAGCTAAGTGTGCGATGTAGAGTACAGACTAATTCCTTATCAAAGAGTTTGCTTAGAATGAGGCAACCGGGTTAGACACTAAGAGTCAAATCTAGACGTTGTCTTATGAACTTGGAGAATTAATTCTATGATCTGAAGTACCTAAAATCCTACTTCTCAATGAAGTTCCTTAGAAACTTAAGTAGATTATCATGTTAAGTCAACTCTCAATTTTTACTCATGACTTAGTGCAGAACCCACTAACTTTCCACTTTGCGTACGCATGATATGCAAATGAAATGCAGATGAAATGAGATGCATGTGAATGAAATGCAAGCTTTTTCCAATGCAAGAATGAATAAGAAGCCATTTTTACAAATGTTTTTTTTTGTTTTTTATGCCTTCTATTTTGCAACAATGTTACAAAAGTAATATTTTTACAAACTTACAAGGTTATACAAGTATTTCACAGAGAGTATGGTTTACACATTATACATATTTTGCAGCTTGTATACAATATACACATTATACAAGTATTTTACATAAAACACAGTTTTTTTTACCAATTTTACACATCCCATAATTATTAAATATTATACACAAAAAATACGTGAAAGTTTGAGCTATGGGCAAAGTATATATGTAATATATACATACCCTGCTATACTTAGCATGTACTGTGTCCGCAGAGCAAAATAACCAAGGAAAAGACATAGACCGTGCTAAGTGTATGAGTGTAAAAAGAACGAAGTATAGAAATTGATCCACCATATGAACTTAGGCTTAGGTCGTCCTAAGTGTACAAGAAGAACAAAAATGGGGCAATCGAGGTCAAGAGGTGAAGAAATGCATGAATATAAAGTGTGGGCATCAATCACCCCCATACATAGGATCTTGTCAACCTAAGTATAGAAAAGGAGTAGGTGTGAGAACTGATGGGGTTGGGGTATATACATAGAAAAGTGAAAAAGAAAAGAAGGAACAATTCAGATCACTCTCCCTCTATACTTAGGATCTAGTCATCAAAAGTATAGCCACAAAATGAAAACGATATCGAGCCAGGGTGAGTGATACGAATAACAAGAGAGGGAGGGATCGAAAAGGTACCACCCAAAAATACACTCTGTACAGATGCTTTCATTTGATTTTCGACCCTTCACGAAAGTTGTAGTCTCATTGAGATGAGCAACTTTTATGTTGACCACTTTTTGATTTGAACCTATTTGTTATTTCTTTTTATTTTCTTTACATTTATTTTTTTTTATTTTTCCAGGTGCGACACATGGCTGCTCCTGGAGCCGCCACGTGTCACCCTATTTTTATTATTTTTTATTGTTTTTTACTAATTTCGTATTTTATTTTATTATTTATTAACTATTTTATTTATTATTTATTATTTTACTTTAATTAATTAATAATTTATTTATTTCTTTTATTTACTTTCTTTTCTTTGTTTTTAGTTGCTTACTTATTTTATTTTTTTATTTTATTTTCTTCTCTTTTACTTCTTTTCGCTTTACTTGCCCTCCACTCCAAGTCACCACTCCACTTCCTCCACCACTCTTCCACATTCTCCACCACTTTTCTAACTTCCCCTTTCCTTTTTTTTGTCCCACCATCTCCCTCATTTTCCGCATCCACCTTCTGATAGGAGAATCTCTATCCCGACCCTTCGTCCAGGTGACAACTCGATGAGGACTGCTTTGAGCGAAGATGAGCTTCACAGCGAGATCCGAAGGTCCCCAGCCACTGTCGCTCCTCCTTCTTGGAAGAGCCTTAGATTCGCGACGCATTCGCCACACCGCTCGAGGCGACAATCGGAGTCCAGCATCGCTGCTCCACAATCCGACAAGCCACTCAGGTAAATTTTCTATCATCATCTACTCATTTTATTTTATCTAACGATTTTTTTCCTTCTTATTTCATCACCATATCATTTTCATACACACCACCTCATAGTCAAAAAAATTTTACATAAGCATCTCCATTGCATTTACACACATCAACATAATCATCATAATACCATCTTAATCCATTATCATTACTATTCACCACATCTCCATATTTTTTATCATTGCATTAATATTCTCTATTTACAAAATTTTCAAAAAAAAAATATAAAATCAAAATAAAAATAATACAGGCCGGCCATCGCCGCCTCCACGCCACCCGCTGGCCACCTACACCCTCGATATGCAGTTGCGCGCCTATGCCGTGCACCGCCTGCTCCAGCCGCGAGGGCTGTCGCAGCACCCGAGCCTCCTCGCTCTTCCTCTTGCCCTACGCGTCGCTTTTTGTGTGCCTTAACGTAAGAAGAATCAAGGTCCTTTTTTGTACAAATTGCAATTTCATCCGTTAAGTTTGTTTATTTGCAAAACAGTCTATGTGCACAGTTTTTGTTTTTTTTTTCTGTATTGCAAGGACAACCCTTACTTTGAGTACAAATTTGGATATCATTTTTGTATCATTTTATTTAATAAAAAATAACATATTTTAATGCAACTAATTCGTTATCATTTATCTATTTATTTGGATTTTTTGAGCATTGAGTAATTTATTAAAAATCTGAGTTTGAAATCTAGTGATATTTTACCCATTTAAGATCTAATATTCGCACAAACATATTTCTTACTCTAAAAAATGTGAAAATTTTGTGGATGATGCGTCTAGTTGTGTTTTAATTACTGTCCAAATTTCATCTAAATTGGTTATGTCCATTGCATGAAATATATCATTTAGTGATTTCTATAATTGGTTTTTAATTTAATCCACGAGTAATATTTTTGCAAAATTTCAAGTCTCCTGGATTGTTTATTTAAATATCTATTTGAGATATATTCTCTTTGAAAAATTTTATTTTGTGGATTAATTAGGAATTAAATATTAATAATCAGTTTGTTCTCAATAAAAAATTCATAAAAAATCATAAAGTGCCAAAAATTTCCAAAAAAAATAATGCAGCTTCACTTCATTATGTTTCAGTTTGAGTAAATTTTTCATAATTGTTGCACTCTGTTTGCACAAAAAATGCATAAAACCCCAAAAAAGTTTGCATTTTTTATTTGCGCATCTTAAATCAAAAAATTACAAAAAAAATATGTTTTGCATTCGTCGTTGGATTAGGTTTTTAGGAAAAGTATAACTTGGCTGATTTGGATTAGTTTGATATTAAAATTAAATTTGGCTAAGTTGTGTATTTTATTAATAACCTAACTCGTCTGCATTCTGCATTTGGCATTTGTATTGCATTAAAAACTAAAAATACTGCTTGGAAAAGCATGATCTAATTCATTAAGTCGATCCGAAGTTGTTACTTTGCCTCCTTGAGTCGACCATGGGGCTTGCCCTGGTTAAAAATACATCAAACTACGCATTAATTTAAGTCATCGATTTGTGTGGTTATTTTTTGATCGATCCTGATTGCCCGACTATAATAAAACAACGTGACACATTTTTATCAAATTAAAAAGGGTGATTTTGGACACGTCAATTACTAATATCAGCTATTGTTTAGGGTGATTTTATCGATTGCACACTGCCATGTATAGAGATTTAAAAATTATGTTTTGCATACCACATGGAGAGAGATGGGAAGCATCGTAAGTCCTCTAACTATGTGTGAATCATTAGATTCTATGGTGAGATTTCCATCATCGAATCAACTTGCACGTTTTTTTGCTAACTTCCTTTGATTTTGAGCACCTAGGACTTAAATGATAATTTTACAAATCGTTAGGTGCTTGTATGCAAAATATCCAAAAAAGTGAAAAACCAAAAATCTAAAACAAGGGAATTTCTAATAAACTTTAACCTTAATTAAAATTTGTAATGGATTGCATTGCCGGTGTTTCATAAAATCCTCATTATTTTCAGGTACCGTAGGAGGGGACCAAAACCCCTCCCATGAGAGAGGCTTGACCCGCTAAGGATTAGAGCCAAAAACCAAGTATGTAACTTCCTTGTGTATTGTCTAGATTTCTGATGTATTGGCACTTCTATCGTACGTGAATGAGTAGGACTTGGTCAATGATGGTGTTCCCGCCTTAAGTGGAACACCGGCCCTATCTGAAGTATTGAGCTTAGGACACACCTTCACAGGTGTGTCTGTCTCATCATCTTGCATCCGAGTAGGGCCTTGGACGCTCAAGGGTGATTTCGTTGCGAGTGGGGTCGGAAGTAGTGGTTTTGCCTATCATCTTCCTCTCTCTCTCTCTCATTCTTTGGCTGAGTAGGGATCTAGAAAGGGTTACAAGGACATCAAAAAGTGCAGACTACATGTTACAAAGGAGGAGGACAAGTACGAGATACTTTTTCGGTAATATTATCGCTCCTATAGAGTTAGCGTTTAAGGAGTTCTTAAAAGATATGCTTAAAATAACAGCTCTAAAAATGAAAAGATAAAAATAGATGATGTTTTACGGCTAAACATGTGTAGTGTTGGTGAACCCAATTTTGTATTGTGTATAAGGTTCAAAGATCAAAGTCCTGTGCATTTGCTTAAAATTTTGTCTTGTGTATTTCCTCTTTGACCCCATGCTCGCTTCGATACTTTTTACTACTTTACATTCCTTTTACTCCTCGTTAACCATCATATCCTTCTTTTCCACTACTATGTTGATACATGTATGGTTTAGTCACGACTCTGCCGACACCCACATCAATTCTCTAGACTCAGCATCATCAATAATTCGAGGCGATTCCCGAGAAACTTGCTTCAGAACTTGCAAATCGATCTCCAAACTCCCTGTCTTCGTTCCATTCTCTTTTTATTTCTTAATAAATCGGGACCATTCTTGTCCCATGTCCTCTCGTTGCGCATGGAGGTCGATTTCAGTCCACATCTTTTACTCCATTTATAATTGTATGAGATTGACCTTAATCTCAGACTCATCACATCAGCTGGCATTCAGCTTCACAATGGCCTGATTGGGATATCTCTTGTATTGTTGATAGAAGTCAGACCTGGATCCCAATTCGGCGATCCTTTTGTCAGACTCGGACTTAGAGATGACTCCTCAAGGCAAAGGGAAAGGACAACAACCACCCTAGCCAAAGCAAGGACAAGCACCCGACCAGAGCCAAGTGAATGCTTAGTTGTTGGCTTCCATCCAAACCATCTAGCAACAACTGACTGAGTAGACATAGTGCAGACCACATTCCAAGACATGTTGAATGATATGAGGAACATACCCAAGATGATCGTGTTAGGTGTAGTCAAGATGATTGTGTTTCCCTTCAGTCGCAAAGATAATGCCCTGTATTGGGTCATCTGTTTGGTGAAGGTCGTGATAACCATGGAGGAACTTAAGTCTATGTTCCATCATAAGTTTTTCCATCTCGATCAGCTCAATCAGATGCGAGCCCAAATCAGCAGCTTCTCCCAAGCTACTTGATGAATCTGCATTTTGCCATCTTTATTCATATATTTTAGCTTAATATCCCTTATAAAACACTTATATATATATTACTAAATCTATATTCTTACTATCCTGCATCTGTGTGTAAATATTGTACATTTCTTTATTATGTTAACCTAAAACAAAAATAAATAAAGGAAATATAAATAAAATAAAAGATTGTATAGATGTAATAGATACAGGCTAACCCGAACCCTGAGAGAAGGTCAAGATTTCATCTGATCGGCAAGGAATAAGTAGGGGGAGATAGGGTCTTTAATCAGAGAATCCAAAAACTATATTATAAATACTTTTAATTATTTATTTTGAAATTATTTTGTATATTTGTATAAAACTTGCACTATTTTATTTATCCATAAATTGACCTCAAATTAAATAATTTTCTTAATGGAAATTACAAATAAAAATGTTTCTTAAAAAAATACTTGTAAAATAAAATCATGTATGAAATAAAAGTAACCACACTCTGAAAAAGCTGTAAAGCGATAATTGAAAGACCAATTCCGGCTCCATATGAAATCAAATTGAATCAAACTCACTTCCATTGCATTTTAAATTAAATTATCATTAAAATGGCATTGGTTTCATAATTTTTGGAGTTACGGTTCGAAAGTGTTTTTTGGTGGTTTTTGCAATTTTATCATTTATTTATTGTATATGTTTATCCATATTTATTTTTATACATGATGTATTTTAAATAATTATAAATATATTTTAATAATTATTTAAAATAAAAAAATTATAAAACATAAAATAACATACTTTTGTTATTTAACTAAGTATATAATGTACCATATGTATATATCATATGTATATAATTAATTTCCTTAAATAACCATCACAAAAAACTAAATAACTAAACTTTATTATTTAAATTAATAAAATGATAAAACATAATTTTTTTATTTATCTAAATAATATACCATATGTATATAATTTAATTAATACCTTAATTAACCCACCATTAAGGTGGCTCATTATGTTATTGATAATAATTATTATTTCAATTAATATAATTTTGAAAATATTCTATTTTTTAATTTAATTACTTGAATTTCACCATTTTCATCTTTATTTTTTTCCTCTCCATTATTTCAATTTTTGAAATTCAAATTTATCATTCGTATTTATTTAGCTCCTCTTCCCTCATTTCCACATGATCAATCCTTTGGTGAGAGTTAGCCTAATCTCCAAGAGCCGTCTTATCGTAGAAAGGTGCCCAACCTCCGAGCAGTCCGGTGACAGCGAGGCGATCTTCGTTGAGGCCATCACGACATTATCCACTCCCACGGTGAGATCCATATCCATTTTTGTCTTTTAATTAGTTAATTTTAGGATTAATTTTAGTTTTAATTTTGTTGTCAATTTTCAATTTTAGATCATAGTTTATCGTAGTTAATCATTGTTCATCATCAACTTGATTTTGATCCGATATCGATAACCATATTATTCTCGATCTCATCACTTCATGTTCTATCTCACACAACCACATACCTATGACCACACATGGTGGTCAGAGATCCGGGTCCATCCGTCCACCTTGTTGGATCCACATCCATACACATTTTCTGTATTTGATATTTGTGGACCGAGCAGTCGTACTCGAGTCAATTTTGTATTTTGTTTTATTGCAGGTGCATAGGATTTCAAAAAAAATTACAGAAAAGGAGAAAAAAATTCTATTCTTGTTCTTCATCAAAAAATTTTGCAACAGACGTAGCAGGTGCCACCCTCCTCAACAGCCAGTGGCGCCCGCCACCTCGTTGCTTCCGCTTCAACCATCGCTCGACCCCGACGTAGTTAAACCACCGTTGTCCTACACAGATCTTTCCAACAAGGGGTGTGTGTCACCCCCTTCGTCCACCATGCCACTACGAGTCGTCTGGCACCACCGTCCACTGAAATCTGCATGCCCGATCTCCGACCTCTGCAGAGAGGAGCAGCTCCTCCACGTGAGGCCCAGCAATCCTCACGAAGGAGAACCCCAAGATCCGCCTCCTGACCAACCACTTCGCCTCTCTTCATCACCGTACAACTCCTCCTCCGGGAGCTTGAAGCTCTCCATTCGAAGATGCCCTCGAAGGAGCTCCGTCGGCCACCAGGATCCCCCCATCACCACTCTTGCCTAAGCAAAGATCCACTGCAAAGAGGAGATCCTCGACGCCACTTATCCATACGCGTCGATCATGTTTGGAGCGCTCGACTACCATCTCACTGCTGACCAATAGATCCAACCCGCTCTCAAAGCTCTGTCAATGCCTTTCCATCGATCTCCCTCCGTCAACTGCATCCTGACCGCTCCTGGGCATGAACGGAGGTGCGACGCCCTCCGCCCTTTTCTTTTGTTTCGAGAAGAGAAGGGGTGGTGCCCTCTTGGTATTGGCTAGTGAAAGAAAAGACGAACCAGAAGCACCCAACTGAAAATCCTAAACATATTTTGGGAGGGGGTAAATTACAGTGAGTCCTCTAGATTTCATAAATTTTGCAAAATGGACCACCTCCATACCTATCATGTGTTTCACACGCTATCAGTGGGTAAATTGCATTTTCTACCCCGCATTTCTTTCTTGTTACCTTTTCATGCAAAATCTTTAAATATTTACATTTTAGTCATGTAATCCCAGACTCTATTTGCATGCCTTTTTCTCAATAAAATAAATTTTTTAGCATGGTTAAATAATTCTAGAAAAAATTTGTTATATTTTGGAAGTGTTCCTTTTCATAGTGTAAATTTTTCATTGCATTTTATTTACATTTACTATTATTAAAAAATCAAAAACTTCGTATTTTTCACTATTTGTAATTGGAAAATACACAAAAATTATAATATTAAGTAAAAAAATTTCAAAAAATTGAATAGTTTTCTTTTTGTGCATTTTATTTTCAGTGCAAATTTTACACGTTAATTATTCTTAAAACCCATAAAATTGCAAAATACTAAAACCTTATAAAAATCACGGAAAATTGTAAAAAATTCCAAAAATTTCGATTTCACTTCCTGTTTGTAGATAATTTGTCAGAGTTTTTAGAAAAAATAAATTTAATACTTTTATTTTGTTTTATATTTTTAAAATAAAAAATATTCTTATTTGTGCACTATTTGATTTTTCTCTTGTTTTTATTCATTTTAAAAATCTTAAAAATAACAAAAATCATCCAAAAATCACTAAAATTAGTAAAGATATATTAAAACACAAAAATATTTTCTTTAGGCATTTTTGATCATTTTTATCGTACTTGAAAAATATAAAAAGTTGTGTTTCTTTCGTGTATAAAATTGCTTTGAAAAAATAAATATTTTGAAAATTAAAAAATTGCAAAACTAAAAACCAATAAAAATTAAAAATCACAAGATAAAAAATATAAAAAATAAAATATAAAAAAAGAAAAATAAAACCAAGCATATTGTACATTGACATTCCTTATTCTTTTTGTTGATTTTTAAATTATTAGAATAACCCTTGGGATTTGCAGCCTCCCTGAGTTCGATCCTATTTCTATATAGATTAATTAGTAATTTTCTCTTGCTACATTTTTGTAATTAATTTTGGTTAGAGAATTAAAAAAAATTGTTAGACAATTGATTGGGTTGCAACGACTTGTGAATATTACATCATAAATAAAACTCGAAAATTATCATCCAGACACTGCCCACGAGTCCATTAATGAATCCCGGGAGGGATTCACTTAGCTACAGTAGAAATACCCCCACCATGATATACCGAGGACCCGCTTGGTCCAATATTTTTACGGGGGCTTGAATGTTGAAAGGCAGAGATTAGTTGACACTACTTGTGGGGAATCCCACTTAAATAAGGATGATGATGTAGTCTAGCAAATCTTTGAAAAATGAAAGAAGGTGAGGCACCCTCTCTTCATCCCGTGCTTATCAGAGACAACCTCAAGACCTCCACAAGCAAGACCACATGGCAATTTCACATGAGGCAGAGAGAGATGAGAGCTCTAACCTCAACATCATTGAGGGCCATCTCCCAAAGGTTGATATCTTCGAGAAGAGCGCACATGATCTTGAAAATTAGTTGTGATCAAATAAAGAACCTAGAACTAGACAAATTGTATCTGGTCATAAAGCAATTGGAGTTGTTGGTGAGTACCATCAATACTTGGTAGTAGGCGACTCCATCGCACGAGACTCCCGCTGAGAAGAAAGATGAGCAGTATACCGAGCATCAGCCTCAGCCCAGTCCAAAGCAAATGGCAGTCCAACACGTGTAGACTCTCGACAAGGCACCGCAACAGCAACAATTGGTGGTTTACCAACAAGAAGTCTAGTCTACATATAATCGATTCTCTCCTCCACCGCTTCTCATTCACGAGGTGAATGGAGTTTTGTCCAATGACACGTTGTTGGCCCGTCCAGGAAGACCTCAGCAGGGCTAGCCTGTAAATTCTCGCCCATTACCTCAACATCGAGGAGAGAGATTTGTCCAGCCCCATTCTCAACCTTAGTACCACCAGTCTCCGTAATATCAAAATAATTGGAGACTGAGCTAGCAGTACCAGCCGTTGTACTGCCCGCACCAGCCATGCCATTCGTATGCAGATGCACCTCAACAATAGTATCCTCCTCCCTACTAGCATCAGTATCATCTTCCTCCTCCTCAAAACAATATCAGCAATGCTCTTCCAGCCTCTGCACCATTATCCATAATGTGGTCATCATGCTTAACCTTCTGAGGCGGTTCCTGTGAACCAAAGCCTTGACTGTCTGGCCTAGTTAGTAAAGGACCTAGCAAAGAGGACTCAGAAGATGGACGAACTGATGGCCACAAAAACTTCAATTCTTTTATCTAATGTTGTTAATCTCAAGAGAGTTAGGACCTTGCCTCTGTTTTTCACTATCATGGGGAAGAACAAAGCTTCATCTTTGGAATCATCATCTTATGTGGCAGTCGTACCAGCTACATGTTTGGATGAGGAAGAAGGAGGAGGAGGAACCATTCCAGCTACCAACATCTACCATGTCCAATAAAAAGAAAAAAATCAGGAAAATGAAAAATATAAAAAAATATGCAATTCCAATGAAGTTGAGCCATCCATGGAGGAGAAAGCCATAACATTCGATCCAACACCAGTTGACGAAGCGGAGATAGTAGTTTTTGGATGTCCATCCCAAACTTCATCTTGTGCACCTTTTTGTAGCTAGGTTGTATAAAATGTTGTGGACATGAATTCAGATGTAAATAAGAATAGTATTTCTGATTTCAGTTCTATACATATTCCCTTTCCTGATGCAATAGAAATATTTAAAAAATGCAAAACCAAAAAATGCATTATCTGATCCAGGCGTTGCGGATATTCTTGAAAACTTGACTATTGAATTACCTTTGCTAACAACCATGGAATATATACCCATTGTGAAGAAAGGCTTCAAGGAAGCATGTACAAACAAGCATTGTCAAACTGCAATAACATATACTAGCTAGTTAGGAACCACGTCATCGTCATGGCTATCATCGCAACAATTAGCAATATCCGGAGTAGAAGACAAACAAAGGAGCACCTTTAATCAGATACAAGATTTTCGACCAAGTTTTCAATCGAACTTTACTTGACAGCGGCTCTTTAATCAACCCATGGTTGCCTTATTGCTTACAGAATCTTAGTTGGGACCGCTCAAGTTGACACGCATGATCCTTCAGTTTGCTAATAGATATATCAAGTGACCTCGAGGTTTAATGGAGAACGTTGTCGTAGCGGTGCACGATATGCAACATCCTATCAATTTTTTGCTCCTTGATATGGACTCCCCTTGCACCATTACTCCTAACCCTGATTATTCTTGGACATCCATTCCTATGCATTGTAGAGGTCGTGGTCGACTATGGGTCTGGGAAGATCACGTTCTACTCGAGCAGTAACACAATGACAATAGACATGATTGGTAAACCGAAGGTCATGTCTGATCAATGTCAAGAAGAACCATCTGAAGAAGATTGTGACTTTATTATAGAAATTAGAGATACAAAACATTCTTTGCATGACATGTGGATTCAGGAAATCCTCTCTCAAGAGGAGGAACTAGAAAACACAATCTTCACATGCTCTAAAGTTGACTGGGAGACACATTCTTACTTGCTTATGCACCTCTTTGAGGCAGAAGATTCATGCCATTCTGAACATGAGAAATTCATGATGATTTGCTCAGCACATTATCAGCAGAGACACTAGTGACTGAGGTGGGCCACACCTCCAAAATCAAGGTTGATCATCCACCCACCAGTTCGGTTTATGAAGTGATTGAGAAGCAGGCTAGATCAAGACCAGAATTAAAGCCACTTTAGGCATGCCTCAAGTATGATTTCCTTGCAAGTATAGCAAACATGTATCCAGTCATCATCAACGGTAAGCTGACCCAAATCAGGAATCTCGAGTACTCGAGATTTTAGAGATAAACCGCAAGGTACTTTGTTGGAATGTATCAAACCTCAGTGGGACAAATATTTCTCAGTGCTCACACCACATATTTTTGTAAGAAGATGCTAAGTCGTCATGAGAATTGCAGAGTAGGTTGAACCCTAACTTGCATGATGTTTTCATGAAAGATATCACAAAGTAGTGTGACGCAGGGTTTATTTATCTCATCTCTGACTAGATATGGGGTGAGCCCCTTACATGTAATTCTAAAGAAATCCATGCTCACTGTGGTTACCAATGAAAGATGAGAGGATATTTCGACTCGGGTACCGATATCCTGCAATGTGTATATTGATTACCACCGCCTCAATGTCGCAACAAAGAAGGACCACTTACCCTTACCATTAATTGAACATGTTCTAGAAAGATTGGCCAGCAAGGAGTTCTTCTACTTTCTGGATGGTTATTCTCTGTACAAACAAGTGGCAATTGCTTTAGAGGACCAAGAGAAGATTACCTTCACTTGCATTTTCAGCACCTATGCTTTCAGCAGAATGCCCTTTTGGTTTATGCAATGCATATGCCCTATTCCAGAGTTGTATGCTTGTAGTTTTAGCTGATATGGTTGGCAATTTTCTTGAGGTGTTCATGGACGAATTCTCCATCTATGTTGATATATTTAATTCCTGTCTTCACCACCTCGACAGAGTATTTTAATTATGTTGAGAAGTCAATCTTTTACTATCTTGGGAAAAAGCCACTTCATGGTCACTTGAGGGATTGTGCTGGGCCATGACATTTCTTAGAGAAGCATGGAAGTCAACCTAGCAAAGGTGGATGTGATCGCCAATCTTGAGCCATCTCAGAATGCAAGAAATGTGAGGTCATTCATGGGACATGTGGGTTTTTACAGAAGATTCATCAGAAATTTCAGTCGCATTGCCCGACCTCTAACTGAATTATCGTGCATGGAGATAGAGTTTAATGTTGATCACTAGGTTCTCCTTTCTTTCAATTAGCCTAAGAAGCTAATCACTCAAGATCCAGTCCTATAGCCTCGTGATTGGTCTCTACCCTTTGAGATCATGACAGATGAGTTAGATGTTGCAGTTGGAGCTGTGTTAAGACCAATAAAAGACAAATTTCCTTACACCATTCACTATGCTAGGAAGACATTAGATGAAGATCAGCGTAACTATACTATCATAGAGAATGAGTTTTTGGCCATGGTTTTCACCCTTGAGAAGTTCAAATCCTATCTTCTTGGATCTAGAGTCACAATTTACATTGATCACTTTGCTATCCAGTACCTACATCATAAGAAGTATGCAAAGCCTAAACTGATTAGATGGATCCTTCTCCTCCAGGAGTTCGATTATGAAATCAAAGATAACCTGGTATACAAAATGTGGTACCTGGTCAACTCTCTAGAATTGAGCATCGAGAGCCTCCACTGAGTGATGCACCCATCACATACATTTTTCCTAACGAATCAATTGTGGTCGTGGACTCTCTCCCTTGGTATTTCAATATTGTGAACTACCTCGTTTCTGGTGTAGTTAGACAAGATTGGACGAAAATCAATAAGGATAAGTTCTTGTCAACTATCGATTTCTACCAATGGGAAGATCCACTCTTATATAGGGAAGGAGCATACTGTATTTGGCAATGGTATATCCCTTCAAAGGAGCATCAGAGTGTCCTCGAGCATTGTCATTCGCTCGAATCTGGTAGGCACCATGACGAATCTGCTGAGCATGTTGTTTAATTTATGTTCGTTGTAGTAGGGGTACTTAGCGAATCAACCAGAACCGAGAAAAGATCTCTGTGAAGAGTGTCTCGACTTTAATTTATATCCCGGACAAGCCCGAGGTCGAACACAGGAAGGAAAAGGAACAACTTTGGATTATTTCGGAAAGATTAGGTCTAGGTTCCCAAATGGTAATTTTTTTGTATTTATTTTGATGTAAAAATAAATGAGAATGCAAAATGCAGGTGAATTAAGCCAACAAGAAAACACACAACGTAACCAAATTTATTTACTGTCAAATTAGTCCAATTTTGCCAAAATGTATTTTCTTAGAAACTTAATCCACTGATGAATGTAGAACACAATTTTTGGAATTTTATGGGTTAAAATACAATAATGAAAAATTTAGGGATTTTTCGCAATTTTTCACATAAACAGAACGCAAAAATTATGACAAACTTATTGGAAATAAAACAAGATGCAAGTACGCTACAATATTTTTTTGAAATTTTTCAAGAAAATATGTATATTTTATGGATTTTTTTAATGAAAACAAAGTGACACTAAGTAATTAATTCCTAATAAATCCACATTAATGAATTAGACAGAATGTGAATTATCTCAAAAAGGTATTTCTATGAGAAATACAAGAGAGTAAAAATTTCGCAAAATATAGGTGTATAGATTTAACTAAAAATCAATCAATCAAATTACTCTATAATTTATTGAAGGTACAGGACAACTCCAATTAAGATGAAATTTGGATACAAATTAAGGTACATTGCAAAGCATCATTTCTGATTTTTTTTGGAATTTTTCGAGCAATTACGAGTGTGATATAAATTTAATACCACAGATTGTGTAAAATATGTAGAATTTTAATTGGGCAATTTTAATTAATTAGCTAAATACTAGAAAATATAAATAAATAACCAGATGATAGATAATTACTTGCTCAACATCAAGACATTTTTCTTTAAATAAAGTGATGCAATATTGAGGTCCAAATTGATAAGTAAACACAGGGTTATTAGTGCAATACAGAAAATAAAAGTGACTACTCAAACTTGTGCACAGTGGCACTTTTGAAATTAATAAACTATACGGGTAAAACATACACATTTTACAAAAAATAAAAAAATAAACAAAAAGACCATCATTTGCAGGTAGGGTAGGATGAGCTGGGGGACGGCGAGCTACGCGCCTGGACGGAGGGAGCGAAGCGGTGAGGAAGACCGCAGACTGTCGTACGAGGAGGCACGGACCTGGAGCGGGTGGAAGGGGGAGCGCTAGGCAGCGAGGCGCGTGCGGGAGGGGCCAGCGGGCTGGTGGCACGTGGCATGGGTCCATGCGGAGGGGTCGCAGCCACACGAGGGAGCCGCAGGGGCGAAGGGCTGCAACGGTTGTTGGTGCAGGATGCGGGCAGTAGGAGGTTCCACGACGGGGGCGAGCGTGTGGCCGTGCGATGGAGGCGCGGAGGAGCCGTCGAGGCAAGCGGTTGCTAGCGGAGATCGGCAAGGCTGGAGGCATCGCAGGACGCGGCTGCTGCGTGCTGTAGTGGTGGGCCACCGTGGGTGGAGGCACGATCGTGTGTGGTGGGGATGCATTGGCTACATGAATCGAGCGGGCAAGGAGGCGGGCTAACGGTGTTGCGGGTGGTGCAGGGTGGTGGTGGCATGGGTTGCTGCTTCCCTGTACCTATTTATTTATTATTTTTTTATTTTTTTATCAGATTTTCTGTTTTAATTTTTTTATTTTTTTCAAACTGGAAATAAATATTTATAAATAAGAAAAGAGGAAAAAAGGTGGTAGAGGGGAATGATGAATAATATGAAGATGATGGCGATGGTATGATGTGAAAATGAGACAATAAGGAAACAAAATATTAGATAAAATAAATAACAAGGGAAATGAAAGGGAATACTTACCTGAATTTCGTCGGATTTGTGGAGCAGCTACGCTAAACTCCTATCATGGCCTCAATATGATTGGCAAAATAAAAATCAGAGAAGCTATGCAAGCTTGTATGGAAGCTCGTGACACGGGGACGGTGGTCGTCGCGGATCTCGCCTGAAGGAGATCGTCGTTTAAGGAGGATGCTTAGCCGTTGTCACCAACAGAACACTCCAAGCTCTCTCTTTTTTCTAATAGAATGGCAGATGGCAAAAAATGTGGATGGGGAGATGAGTAAAGAGAAGGGAAAGGGAGGTTAGAAAGTTGGTGAAGTTGAATGGTGGTTAGATGAAGAATGTGGAGTTGAATGGGAAGTTAGATGATGAATATTGGGTGGAATGGGAGTTGGTGGTAAATGAAAAAAAGAGGGAGATTAGTGCAGAGAAAAAGGGGAAAAATAAAAGGAAATAAAAGTAGGCTACTAAAAAGGAAAAAATAAAATAAAGAGAGAAAAAGAAAATGGAGAATTTACAAGAGTCCAACAAAACAATATGTACATGGATTTTTTTACTTTTCTAGTTTTAATTTTTCTGTATTTCTAATAAAAGATATTTGCAAAATAAAATAACATAAAATACTAGAAATAAAATAAAACATAAAAAGGATTTTTTGGATTTTCAGTAATTAAGAAAAGTAAAATTAAGAATGAGAAAACAAAAATATGTACATTAGATACAAGGTACAACTAGGTCCCAAAACCAAAATTTTGCAAACGAGGGCGATTTTAATGAAACCACTTTCATTGGATAGATAAGTTTCTAACTTAAACTTTAAAAGTGAGTTTGGTGAATTTGAAGTTCATACGGAGCGGGAATTTACCCTGGAAGTTGGACTTTATGTCTTTTTCCTCTTTACGATCTAGGAGCATTTATTAGATATAAAATTTATTTTGTATTTTTGTATTTTTTATATATTTTTATGAACAAGTCAGAGAAAGAATTAGCCAAAAAGGTGTTGAAATGAATTTATTAAAAATACATGAAGCTTTAGGCTATTTACAGGTGAAAATTTCCTTTATTTTGCGCCTTATTATTATTAATTTATTTTATACAATATAATATGCAATAATTAGTAAATTTTATTTACTATATATCTTGTTAATTTATTGATTTTATAGACATTTATTAGAGATTTTACTTGGGAATTATGCTAAGATTAGTATATTGAGATGATGAATCGTGGATTCATCTCCCCCCTATACTTAAACTTTGCTAGTCCTCGAGCAACTAAAGGATGAATAAGTTGGATTATCCCCTGACTGTGCATGTGAATACAAGACTTGATCTGTTCAAGAACTCTCGATTTTAGAGATCCTAAAATTCTAAGCTTAACCAAGCTCTAGTCAAAAGGTATTTAATTTCCCTAATCATCAGACTCTCTTTGTATACATATATAGTAAGGATATGACTTAAGTGTGGATGTAGTTACAAGAGTAGAGTCACAACGTCACCCAAGGTTCCAGTCCAAGAGACTCTCCTAAGAACCCAATCCTCAACACTAGGGAATAAACTATTTCTTGCATCCAATCCACCGTCTCTTTAGTTGTCAGACTTGAAAGTGTAGATGATGGCCAGTTGATGGAGGGCATAGGATTGTGTCATTTCTTCTCTTCCCTCATTAAGACAAGGATCCCCTCGAGTGCCTTATTAACTCAATGCATATTTTTGATGTTGATCAGTGCGTTCGTCAAGAGAAGTTGGAGTCGTTTGCACTTGTTTTCTTGAGAGTACACCGGGGTGTGCCTTTTTTGAGTACCTATCGTACCTTCTACACCCAGACTTGTAACATTTACGATGCAGAGCCTTTTTTTGGTGCAAGCCCGACTCCTGGTCCTAAATAGCGGTGGTCCAAGTGGACACTTTGAAATTGTTGGGAGCGCTCGTCTTTGGTGGAAGCTCTTTTGGTATTTGACTTGTATTGTGAGAGCTTTTCTTTCAACATTTCTTTCTTTCTTTGCTTTATGATTTTAGCTAGCTTCGCTGCTTTTACCAAGAGTTGGTGTACATTGATCAATATTTTTTTATTTTATCACACCCTAGCACTTAGGTAAATGTCAAGAGATAGTACAAGAACCATGTTCTTATACTGGCTAAAGGTGCTGACACTCAGGTTTCATGAAGCCTTCATTGATTTTTTCCCATCCTCGAGAATCATCAAATCATGTCCAAACTCAAATCCCTCATCCCAGTTCCTCAAGTGAAATTTAAACTCATCTCATCATAACTACAGTCATATATGTGAGGTGCTGATCATATTCTTAAGGTAGAGACTAAGCATGCAATATAGCACACAAATCTTTTAAACTAGAGAAATGTGAATAATTAAGTCAATGACCCTAATGACTACGGTTGGTTAACTCAAAAGCTCAAGACCTCATAGACCAAGTGTTCTTGAACATCACAAGTCTTGTGTGAATGTGAAAGTGTCAGAGACTAAACCAACTTATTAGTTAGTTTTATTATTTTGATTTTTGTGATTTTTTTGAAAAGTTTTATTTTGAAAAACACACATTTTTTATTTTTTTAAAGCAGAAAAAGAAAGAAAAGAGACTCCTTTTGTTTTCTTTGAAAAAGTTTTTTTAAAGCAAATAAGGGATGAAAAGCGATTTTTTTAATTATTTTTTACAAATATTTTTTAAATTTGTTTTTTTACCAAATTTATCCACCCCGTAATTATTGTAATATATACAAAAATATATGAAAATACAGCTATGGGTAAAGTATATATGTAATATATACATGCCCCCCGATACTTAGCATGTGCTATGTCCTCATGGCACTAGGTGACAAAAAGCCATAGCTCGTACTAAGTATAAGTGGGTGAAAAAGAATAGAGGTGAAAAAGAATATAAGAGTATGGATAATACACAACAGGCATCACCTCCCTATACTTAGGCTCTGGTCAGCCTAAGTATTGGAAAGAACACAAGAATAGGGGACCGATGAGAATGAGAAAGAATATACAAAAAGAAAATAAAAAGAAGAGATGGAGCAAATCGGGTCCCTCACCCCCCCTATACTTAGTATCTAGTCATCCTAAGTATAGCCACAAAATGAAAACAATATGGAACTAGGGAGAGTGATGCAAATCACAGGGGAGTGAGGGGAACAAAGTAAAGAAAATCTATACAATGAGGAGTGAGGATGTAAAATGATCAAGAAGGTTTATGACGGACCTTCTTGCGTGAACGAGGGGGAGGGTAGTATACATGTGTGTCACTGTTAGAGTCGTCCGCAGAGGAATAATAGTGAGGTGTGGGGAATGTCCAACGAGGGTCGACACACGGCTGCTTGCTCAAATATGGCTTCAGAACAGCCGAACAGAGCTCACTCATATAGATCACCTCATTCAGACCTGATGAGGACTCCTCAGAAAGTTCCTTCTTTGGTAAGTCGAAGGCAACTTTCTTAACATGTTTTCTAGAACCTAAAGCATCAAAGGAAGAGGAGATTGATATGTCTTGAGGAGTTTGAGGGAACACCTCAAGGAATCAATACCCTTCTTCTTCTTACCAGATGACGACTAGAAGATGGAGCAACCGATTTATCAAGATTGGTCAATTTGGTCCCAATTCTCTCTTTTGGTGTATGTCCTAGATGTGGTGTGTGTGAGGTACTGACCTAAGGTTCATCATCAGATGAGTCACCATATGCATTGTAATACTCCTGTAGTGTCACCACACGTCTCTGGTATGGTACAGTGTTCTCAGTTGGCTTGGCATTTATTGGCTCATGCGTCAGATCATCTAAAAAATTAAGGAAATCAAAAAAGATCATGTTTGAATCAGGGGCTACTTCTAGTTGTGAGTCCTCTCTAGAAGTTGCCGCGATGGTCGTGATGCAAGCAGTGGGCGGTGTGGAGGTGTAGGGAGTCTATGAACCAATGATCGTCTAGACAGCCGGTATCTCAGGTGTAGTAGAGAGACGGGACTCAACTGTCTCTCGAAGGTCACGGTTGTCTGCAATTGTACGGTTTACCTTAGAATATCGTGTATCCTTAAATATTGGGTAAGGTTGGAATGCTCCCAATGTAGAGAAATCGATCTCCTGAGTCTCACAATCTATAGTTGCCTTAGCCAAGGCTAAGAACGGCTTCCCGAGAATGATCGAAGACTCGGTGAACTCTCCATGATGCTCAATGTCAATTATTGTGAAGTCTATCTGTAGTAGAGCACCTTGGAAAGTAATGATGACTGAAATAGTTCCTCTCGGTCGTTTAATGGACCAATCAGCCAATCGAACGATCTCTCTTGTCTTCTTCGCAGATCCGAGTTTGAGCTAGGCAAATGCGAAGGTTGGGAGGATATTAATCAGTGAGTCATCATCGATTCTTGCATGGGTGAAGGTGGTATCTTTGATTTCACAATCAAACCTAGGCAACCTCTTTACTCTGCAGCTCTTGGTTTTCTCCCTATCATCAAATATATGTCCATATACACTATATGTCTCTCAGTCCCTATTCTTTTATTGCTCGACCTTTTAGGCATCAATTTACTTCTCACAAATCTTTTAAGGTCAAGATAGTGTTCAATTGCTATTATTATGGGAAGCTAAAAAATCAACTCTTTATCGAGTGCTTCCCTAACTGCAGGATCCAATTTATTTAGATCTTTTCTTTTTTCAATTTTTATGGTATTTTCTGGTTTTTCAATTTTTTTGGTCTTTTTGATAGGTGAAGGAGGAATAGGAGAATGTATAGTCTCAAGTCTGGAGGAAAAGTGGTTAGTAGAAGAGGGAGGTAGAAGGGACTCCAGTTGTACATGATGTAAGGTCAATCTGATGTCTCCAGGTTTTTAAAATTCAATCCGGAAAATTCATGATCCACTTTCATACATGGACTCTTGATCGGTCTAGAGATGTCATCCTCCAATAAGTTCGCATGACACCTCATGAGAGAAGTCTGCGCGATTGGAGGATACTGCTGAGGACTTGGGCTCTTATACTCAACACACCTTGACTCAAGCATGTGATGATGGGTTGAGTATGGTCTGTCTGTAGGGAAGATGTTGGTCGAAGCCTCATAACATGGAGTCAATAGACAGGGGGTCTGTAAATTGGCCGCATGAATATAATCCCTTGTATATGTTGGCTCTCCGAATGGGTGATATGAAGGTTGGTCAAGGTGGGCTTGATCACTCAGGTCAATCAAGTCAGATCATGTAGTGCATGCCTCTCCATTTGGTTTGTCTGGTCGACCATGTTGTACCCTAAGGTTAAGTCGGGATGTGTATTTGTCAATTGTTATCAAGTCCCAACTCGAGGTGGGAATGATGTCCGTGGGGGCAACTGATTCTACCAGTCATTGATCTCAGCAATCGCTTGCTCTTCGATTTGTTCCATAATTCCAGCAAGCGGACGAGAATATGGTAGGCCAATCCAGGGTGGATGTGGGTCAGGGGTGTAATATTTTGGGGTAGGTGAGAAGGATGAAGAAGTGGGGAAGTCAATTGAAGTTCTGACTTCGCGGTCGGGGTGTGGGTATGATGAGGAATAAGAGGGTGGACATGATCAGAATATGGTCGAAGAAGAGTGACTTGGATATGAAGACCAATATTCTGACATTTTGGAAGGAAGATAGGAGAATGAAGTGGATCGAGTAAGAAAGCGTACAAGTGCACCAAATAACACACAAAACAAAAAAAACACAAGAGCAAACCCTGAGTTCACCTACTCAACACAGTGATGGTCACAAAAGTCTGACCGTTTATCTTTTCAGTTTTAATTAGGTGATAAATCAATGTATAAGTCCAATTACGCAAGGCTTAAAAGTAGGTTTTGGGCACTATCCTAGGGATGCATCCTCACCTCTCAACAACCACAATAGCCAAGCATACAATGAGGGTTTCGCTCTCCAAAAACAAGTGTTAGTTTTAATCAGTTTTTGATGGTCAACTCTGATTAGCAGTCCCGATTTTAAGTTTGTTTATCACTTGTTTAGCCAAACAAGGCACGCCTACCGATCAATCCCGATTTCCTTTTAACCTAAGTTTCAAAACCAAGGGGACGGGAGTCGAGAAAAACCAATGCAAATAGTAAAATCAATTATGCATGCCCAGTTCAGAAGACTTACAGTGATCCTCGCACTCTACATGCGGGATGCAATGCAGAATTGAAATTTTATGCTATATGAGATGCAAACGAGAAACCGTTCCTAGACAAGCAGTTCTATTAGCAAGTGATGAACAAGTTAACTTGAACTAATAGCGTTTTTGTCTATGTGCGTCTCTTTTAAATTCGATTTGTGGTCCTAAATATTACAATCACAAGCAATAAAGATATTCTAATAAAAACTCTCTAAGAGCCGTGAGTGCAAGTCATATTCTACGTCAATCAACCACACGATCATGAACGGGTCAAATGTCCGGTCTGGATACAAGCGCGAGCTCTCAAACAAGAGCCATTGTAAATGACCAAATTACCTAAATTATTATAACACAATAATTACAAAAAATTCTCTCAAAAATAAGTTAATTACACTTGATCATCAGTAGTCGGCACGCGGCACGTCCGTCGACCTCCATTGCACTCCAAGTCCATCTGGCCCTCGTAAGAAAAATAAATTTTATATTAGAGAGATAAACAATAAAATATATACAAAAATGAGAAGAAAAATAATTACGAGAAAAAACAGATTAATTATAAGATGGATCGAGGGTCAGACTACCTGAGTGAGAGAAAACCTAAATCAAATTTTCTAAATCAAATCCTAAGTCGTTTACCTCCCTGGCAACGGCGTCATCTGACGAATCTGTTGAGCACGTGGCTTAGTTTGCGTTCATTGTAGTAGGTATAATTAGCGAATCAATCAGAACCGAGAGAAGATCTCCCTGAAGAGTGTATCAGCTTTAATTTATATCTCGGGCAAGTCCGTGGTCGAACACAGGGAGGCAAAGGAACAACTTCGGATTATTCAGAAAGATTAGGTCTAGGTTCCCAAATGGTAATTTTTTGTATTTTTTTTGATGCAAAAATATATGAGAATGCAAAATGCAAGTGAATTAAGCCAACAATGAAACACATAACGTAGCCAAATTAATTTTAATGTCAAATTAGACCAATTTAGCTAAAATGTATTTTTTCTTAGAAACTTAATCCACTGATGAATGTAGAACACATTTTTTGGAATTTTATGGGTTAAAATGCAATGATTAAAGTGTATGCTTTTTATGGGGTTTTCCACATTTTTTCACACAAACAGAATGTAAAAATTATGAAACTAGAAATAAAATATGATACAAGTATGCAACAATACTTTTTATAGAATTTTTTGAGAAAATAGGAATTTTTATGGATTTTTTTAATGAAAACAGAATGATAATGAGTAATTAATTCCTAATAAATCCACATTAACGAATTAGACAGAAAAAAATTTATCCCCAAAAGGTATTTTTATGAGCAATACAGGAGATGTTGAAATTTCACAAAATAGAGGTGTGTAGATTTAATTAAAAATCAATCAATCAAATCACTCTATAATTTATTGAAGGTACAGGACAACTCCAAAAAATATGAAATTTGGATATTAATTAAGGTACATTGCAAAGCATCATTTCTTATTTTTGGAGAATTTTCATAGCAATTATGAGTAAGATATAAATTTAAGACCACAGATTGGGTAAAATATGCAGAATTTTACTTGAATCATTTTAATTAATTATCCAAATACCAGAAAAATATAAATAAATATCCATATGATAGATAACTAGTTGCACAAATCAAGACATTTTTCATTAAATAAAGTGATGCGAAATTGAGGTCCAAATTGATATGCAAACACAAGGTTATGAGAGCAATACAGAAAATAAAAGTGACTACTCAAACTTGTGCACAGGGGCACTTTTGGAATTACATAAACTATGTGGGCAAAACATGTACTTTTTACAAAAATTTAATAAAAAATAAGCACAAAGACCTTCATTTACAGGTAGGGAACGATGGGCAGGGGGACGGCGGGCGGTGCACCTTGACGGAGGGAGCGAAGAGCCGGGGAAGACTGCGGATCGTCATGCGAGGAGGCGCAGACTTGGAGCGGGTGGAGGGGGGCATGCTGGGCGACGAGACGCATGCGGGAGGGTCCTGCAGGCTGGTGGCGTGTGGTGTGGCGTCACGTGGAGGGGTTGCGTCCACGCGAGAGAGCTGCGGGGCGGCGACGTTTGGTGGTGTAGGAGGCGGGCGGCGGGGGGTTCCGCGATGGGGGTACGTGCACGGCTGCGTGTTGGAGGCGCGGAGGAGCCGCGACTGCGAGCGGTTGGTGGCGGAGGTCGGCAAGGATGGAGGCGTCGCAGGACGCGGCTACTGCGCACTTCAACGGTGAGCTGTCGTGGGTGGAGGCGTGACCGTGTGCGGTGGGGAGGCATTGGTCGCGTGAATCGGGCTGGCAAGGAGGCGGGCTGACGGTGTTGCCGGTGGTGCAGGGTGGCGACGACGTGGGCTGCTGCTTCCCTATACTTTTTTATTTTTTAAATTTTTTGTGTTTTTTGTTTTATTTTTTTAATTTTTTTAAACAAGAAACAAATATGTATATATAAAAAAGGGGAAAAAAGGTGGTAGAGGGCAATAATGAAGAATATGAATATGGTGGTGATGGTGATGGTATAATGAGAAAATGAGACAACAAGGAAACAAAATATTAGATAAAATAAATAACAAGGGAAATGAGAGGAAATACTTATTCGAATTTCGCTGGATTTGCAGAGCAGCTATGCTCACTCCTATCATGGCCTCGATCCGATTGGCGAAATAAAAATCGAAGAAGCTATGTGAGCTCGATTGAAAGCTTGTGACACGGGGATGGTATCTCTCCTGAAGGAGGTCATCGCTTAAGGAGGATGCTTAGCTGTTGTCGCCAACAAAACACTCCAAGCTCTCTCCTTTTTCTATTAGAATGGTGGATGGTGAAAAATGTAGACGGGGAGATGAATAAAAAGGGAAGGGAAAGAGAGGTTAGAAGGTGGTGGAGTTGAATGGAGGTTAGATGAAGAATGTGGAGTTGAATGGGAAGTTAGATGAAGAATATGGGCTGGAATGGGAGTTGGTGGTAAAATGAAAAGAAGAGGGAAGTTAGTGTAGAGAAAATGGAAAAAATAAAAGGAAATAAAAGTAGGCTACTAAAAAGGAAAAAATAAAATAAAAAGAGAAAAAGAAAATAGAGAATTTACAAAAGTCCAACAAAACAATATGTACATGGATTTTTTTACTTTTCTACTTTTAATTTTTTTAATATTTTTAATAAAAGAAAATTTTTTAATTCCCAAAAGAATTTAACTGTCTGTACAAAAATTGTCTTTTCTTCTTTTATTACTCAATAAAAATCCCAAAAAAATAGATTAATGTGTAAATATTTATCTTTGATTTTATCATAATTTTTTCCGGATTTTTATCTAGTTTAAAAATGACAAAAAAATAGAAAACCCAAAAATCAATGTATTCTATGTACATAGAGTACCCCAAAAATATCACTTTGTGCAAATGATCGATTTTGGTTATGGACCCTTCATGAAAGTTGTAGATCTCATCGAGAAGAGCAATTTTTGAAAGAAACTTTTTCGATCCGAGGTGATTTACTATTATTTATGTATTTATAAATATATTAATATTTTCAGATGTTTGTGGGGCTGACACGTGGTAGCTCCTGCAACTTCCACATGTCACCCATATTTGGATTTATTTTTATTTTGTTTTTTTGAAATAAAAACCACCGCACGTGCGTGGCACGAGCCTCCCGCGCACTTGCCACGCACGTGCCACGCACGTGCCACGCACGTGCTCCACTTGGGCTCCCCCACTAGCCGCAATGTGGCGCTACCAGGGTCGTCTGATCTCGACTGATCGAACGGCGCCTGTAGCCCGTCTTCTTCCTCCGACTTTCCCAAAACATGCTGCCTCACCCTGTGCCATCTCCACCACGAATATCGCACTTCATCGGCCATTGCCTTCCCCTTCTAGCCAAGGCACTGATGAATCTGTGATTTGTCATCTTTATTCATTTATTTTAGCTTAAAATCCCTTATAAAACACCTGCATAAAACATTAACTCCATATTCTTACTAACTTGCATCTTTGTGTAAATATTGTACACTTCTTACTAATTTTAACCTAAAATAAATAAATAAATAAAGGAAAAATAAAGAAAATAAATAAAAAAAGGAAGACTATATACAGGCTGACTCGAACCCCGAGAGAAGGTTAAGACTTGACCTGATCGACCAGGAATAAAGTAGGGGGAGATAGGGTCCTTAAGCAGAGAATCCAAAAACATTGTGTGTGTGTGTTGTTGTAAATACGTCTCACTTATTTTGTATATATCTGTATATAACTAACACTAATTTATTTGTGCCTTAATTGACCTCAAATCGAATAACGTTCAAAATCAAAGTTGTAAATAAAAATGTGTTCTAATTAATAAAAATAATTGCACAATTAAATCATGTACAGAATAAAAGTAGTCACACTTGGAAAAGGAATTTTGTGGTGCTGACATGTGGCAGCTCTTGGAGCCACCACGTGTTAGCCATTTTTGGGGTTTTTATTATTCGTTTTAATAAAAAATTTATTATTAATATTGCACATGCGTAGCACGAGCCACGCACGTGCTTCGCCTCTCCCCCAAATGTCGCCACAAGTTGCCTTTCTGGCCTTCCGATCTCGGCCGATCGGAAGGCCCGTGGCCATCATCCCCATTGCCCCTTTTCCCAATTCACACCGTCCCCGCGATCCCCCCACCCCCCCCCCCCGATCTCCGCCGACGATCTCGACTCTGCCGCCTTCCATCTTTGAATCAATCACTCCCTCATCGAATCAATGCCAATCTAATCTCATCTCCTACGATTTCGCAGCCGCCATCTCCTAGAATCTCCCTGATCTTCTTCCTTCTCCGTCCGACTCGCCTCCACCTATTTAAGCTCTGCCGGACTACCATGCAGAGCATCCGTCAATAGCACCAAGGTCTTAGGAGGGCGGTGACAGTGCCCCCTCGTTCTCTCATCGGCGAGATCCGAGGGACCTCCCCTTCCTCGTTGCAGCGCCGCTCCAGGCTTGTTGTTGCAGCTTCGATGTTCTGCCATAAAGCCAACGCCGCCATCTTCTCTAACAACGCCAACGACCACCTCGTCATCGATTTGCTTCATCGTTCAAGCCCTCAGCCGCATCTTCTCTGACGTGCTTCGACTCCTGCCAACCGCACCTCCACCCATCCAGAGGCAACGACAGCCCGAGGAGCCTCCGTCGTACGCTCATCGTCAACAGAACTCCCTCATCGGTGCTCCAGTCATCTCCGCCCTTCACCACCAGACCTCCGTCGCTCCGCCTCTCCACCAACGTTTGTCGGCCAATCCCAGCCGCCTGATCTGCACTAACAAGATCTGATCGTCCGAAGCGCTCCACCTCAAACGTCGGATGTATCTCCATCAACGGCCCTGATCTACTCCAAACCTTTCTTCCAAACCTCCTGCCTCGAGCCACTCCGAAGCACGCGAACGCACCACGTGGAGGCCCGCACCGACCCTCCAACCAAGCCTGCTTCCGCACATGAGCGTCATATGACCCCTAGGAGAATTGCAAGGAAGCCCCTGGAGTTTCTACTAATTATGCGCCAGCCCCCGCCGAGCAGGGCACGTGTCTTTTATCGAAAATTGCATATTTTTCCCATCTAGTGCTCTGAAATTTTTAATTAATTATCCGTTGCTCTAAAAATTCCTGAAAAATCATGGATTGTAGAATTATTTGTGTTTAACATATTGCCCAAAAAGAATCACATTTGCATGCATGGTTTGCTTTATAAAAATCATTTTACCTATTTCAATAATTGATTTTTAATAGGTATAAAATCACATATTTTTTGAGGTTTAGGATTTTTCTGAGATCCATTACCTAGTGATAGATCTTAGTTAATTTTATTCCTTGAAAATAAATAGGTTCAGTATTTATTATAATTGAATATTGAAATTCACAACATTTGCATTTAAAAATTCATAAAAAAATTTATCTTGCATCCAAAAATTCCAAAAATATTACAGTGCATTCACTTCATCATAATTACCATCTTGGCTAAGTTTCTATTTTTAGGACATTGTTTGATCGATATCTACATTTTAGTCCCTAAAATAGGCCAAAGTTGTATTTTGCATCCTTAATTGCATGAAAAAAATTTTCAAAAAAAGGTTGCCTCAAAAACTGCGCATGAACCTTGATAGACATAATTCTAGATTGTTCCTTTACCTCCTTGTGTTCGACCTTGGGACTTGCCCAAGTAAAATAAACATTAAACCACATGATTAAAAATTGACTAAATAATTGTGGTTATTTTCTTGACAGATTCCTATTGCCCGCCTACAACAAAATGACACAAATAATTTTAATGCACGACAATCAACGCATATATTTAACCAGTGCAATCCAGGAACCGTCAGATGGCGTCGTTGCCGAGGAGGAAAACGGCTTAGTTTTTTGTCTTAAAATTTTTGTTCGATTTTCTGCATTCGGGTAGTCTGACCCCTGAATTTTTCACTGTAAATTCCATTTTTTTCCTGCATTTATTTTATTTTATTTTCAGTATTTATTTTTCTTATTTTATTTTTGATTTATTTTTGAGTCACTCTCTTACATTCTCTCTCTTATTTTTCTTGCGAGGTACCCAGCGTACGTGGAGCGGTTTTTCAAGAGCCGACGCTTCTTCACCCACTTCCGAAAAAACCGAAATTAATTTAAGATCGAGTTGAGTCGTGAGAGAGCGTAGAGTATAGGATTTTATTTTCTATAATTTTATTTTCTGTAATTAATTGCTCATTTATAGCGGTGTCCGTTTGGACTCTCGCGTGTGTACAAATACCTTGAACTATTTCGGTGGTGTGTCGTGGCATGTTTCACTTTCTGGTGAGGGTGGGGCCCGACTTGAGTGGCGCTTAGGATACACCTGGACATACGGCTCTTAGAACGTTTAATTTTTTATTGTGCTCGTAGAACCTAGGACCATACTTCACTTTAATTGAGACGTACATATTTCGTTCAATTTAGCCAAATTAACCTCAATTCTTCCCCGCTAATAGAACTTTCTACTAGGAGCGATTTTTCATCGGCTTGCATTCATCTCGATTAGTTTTTCGAATTCAGTATTGCATCCCACAAGGAGATTGCAAGGATTCGCTGTAAGTCTTCTAACTGAGCATACATCATAGTTTTTCGCGTGCATAGGCTTTTCCCAAACTTCTCTCTCTTATTTTATCAAATAATTTTAAAGGAAATTGGGACTGGGCGGTAGACGTGCATTTGTGCTCATTTAATTCTTTAGTGGTCGCTTAATTAAAATTGGGACTGCTAAATATAGCCGATTTTAAATAACTCATAAAATCAAGAATTTTTGCGGGAGAGCAATCCCGACCTTGGATTCTTTTATTTTTCTGAGTGAGCGAGAGACGACACTTAAGGCTAGAGTCCGAACTTGGATTTTCATATTGACTACTAATTCTACCAAAAACGATTAGCTACTTCTCAGTGAGTATCTAACGGGTTGTCAGTAAATGGTCCGGGTTTCCTTAGTAGAGTGGGTGGCTTAGAGGACACTACCTAAGGCTCCGTCCTCAAGTAACAGGTAGCCGTTATACGGTCCGTACTTACTCCCATACTAGCTGAAAGTAGGTGCAACTAGTCGTAAGAATTCATGCCAGTCATTAGGAAAATTTCTGGCACCTAACAGCTCGCTAAATTCTTTCCAAGATTGTATTGTCACCAACTAAAATTGAAAGATAATAACCGAACTCTTATGGATTCATTGTGTAAGTTGGTGAACCTGGGGTTTGATTTGTGTTTGAATTTGTATGCGTAATCCGATCTTGAAAATCAAAAGCCGCACACGTGTGCCATCACTCTCCTTTCTTGATTTGTCAACCAATCATGGAACTTTTGTCCAAAAACTCTCCAAATCCAGATCATGAAAATCATTTCAAACCTAAACTGTCATTCATTTCAGATCTTTCAAAAATGGTCGAACATTTATCCGAGAATCCATCAGAGCTATACTATGAAAATGAATTCGTATTGGTTAGACCCAAAACTTCAAAACCTCCTCCAACTACACACCATCCATCTTCCACAAGAGACTCAATCACCAATAGATTCAACATTCTCTACAAATCCAATCTACTTCATGAATGACAACCCTTTGTATTCGGATCATATAAACCAAAAACCGACTGAGGTCTCCACTTTTTCATATGTCAACCCACTTTACTCCGATCATACAATTCATCCTTCATATTCGGTAAATTTCAATCCATCATTCATGGGAGATTATAACCACATGATCGAATGTAACACTTCTTCACATATTCCATCTACCCTACCCTTGAACACAAATGACCAACCATCATTATGGATTGACTATGACAACCCTATCTTAAGACATGACACTCATACAAAGGACTGGACTGACGACATAGAAAAACATAACCCATGTATGTTGACTCCGCAATATCAAGGTCCGACCAATCATAGGTTTGAACTTTACTCATACCAACTCCACATGCATGGATCACATGAGCAGGTGCCTTCCATAATTTTTGAGGAGAAATTTTCATAAAATAACGATCATATATTGGATATTTTAAGAGACTCTTCTCCTAGAACATACAGGAAAATGGAAGATAAAATTATTAAATCTCAAATACAAAAACACCCCGACTGCTCCCATGATTGGTCATGAAAAGATTTTGAAGGATGATATTTCAAGGATAAATAAGAAATTTTATTTAATGGAGGATAGATTTCGAAAGTTTGCCGATCGATTAATTTCAATCTCTGGTAGCTCGGACATAAAAATGAATGAGGAAAGGATGGGATCTCATGTTGAAAATGTTGAGGATATTCAGAAACCTAGGGACGATTCTGACAGTGGCACTTCTGCATATTACTCCCTCAGGAATGACTATGCCTCTGACTCTTACTCGGAACATCAAAACCCCTGCTCATCTAAGGAACACACCACATCCCCACACCACACAGAAAATGCCAAAAAATTGAAATATTAGAAAACAACAAAAAAATCGAAAATCTCAAAAAATACATAAAAATTGAAACTGAAGAAGATCTGAAGAATTTGGATCCTGATGTACGGGAAGCATTGGAGAAGAAACTGATCTTTGAACTTCCCTTTATACAGGCCATTGAACACTTCCCCGACCTTAACGGATTTGTAATGGACAAATTAATGATGAAAAAGTCAGGCAAGATAAGAACAAAGATTGTAAGACATCTCTTGTCAATGGCCTCCTCCTTGGTGTTGAGGAGAAAAACTAAGAGCCACATAGTGAAGCGGTTGCCCAGATTTGACTGTAGAATCAAAGACACAATTTTCACCCATGATCGAATTGATGACAATTCACCAATCAATATCCTCCCGACCTCTGTATTTCACGAACCCAAACTCAGACCGATCAGGAAGATACGAGAGATTGTTCAATTGGTTGACCGATAGATAAAGCGGACGAGAGGAATCATTTCTGTCATCATTACATTCCAAGGTGCTCTGCTCAAAGTAGAATTCATGATCATTGATATTGAGCATCAAGGAGAATTCACCCAGTCTCCAATCATTCTCGGAAAGACGTTCTTAGCATTGGCTAAGGAAATTATTAAGGTGAGACTCGGGAAATCAATTTTACAACATTGGAAGCACTTCGATATCAACAAATCTTTGAGGAACCACGATTTTCTGAGGCAACCCACGAATTCCTCGACAGCCATAACCATCAAGCGGTAGAAGAGCCCTACCCCATTACTACACCTGAGATAGCGGTTGTTGATGAGACTACTGGTTTAGAGAATCTTCCCCCTGATCCATTCCCAGCTGCTCTCATCATGGAGAATCAAGTATATGAATCATATGATCCGGAGACTTATGCATGGTCGCACCCTAGGTCAAACTATTCTGACTACCTTGATCACATCAATACGATACAGGAATGCTCCAATATCAAATCAATTGAGAACGAACATGCAGAAACTCTCCCCAGTATTTCAATTCCTGCAGATCTCACAATAGAAGAATGTTTCTTATATGATCATGAGACACATGCATGGTCACACCCAGGGGCAACCTACTCTGAATACCTTGACCAAAACTTCCCAAATAAAGAGTGCAACAGCATTAAGAAGACTAAGAACAAACACGCAGGATGAACACCGACCAAAGAGAAGAATTCCAATGGTTATTCATCTGAAGACTCAAGTGGACCGACACCTTCACGAAACAAAAGACTACTCCTTCATCGAAAAAGAAAGTCACCTTTGACCTTTCGGAAGAGGAATCAGCTGATGATCCCTCATTAGGTCCGGAAAAGGTAATCTACAAGAGTGAAGTATGTTCGGTTGTTCTAAAACCATACCTTCGCAAGGATCTAAAATTCGACTCCCATTGGACGACTCTCGTCCTTACTATTATTCATCCAAAGCCGATGTTCCTGCTCTCATCAAATACACCGGAATTATTTCTTATGAGCTGACTGAGATCGCTGCTTCAGAGTATTCATCCGAGGACAAAGTGTGTGATCTCAAGAAGGAACAAATTCTGAGAAAACAACTGAAGAAACAAAAAGACAAGAATATCTGGAGTGTGTCCACTTTCAAATACTATTCCTCTGAGCATAACTCTGATGATGGTTACCTTTCATCTGACTCATACACTTCACTTACTATCCATCATGACTTTTCTGAGGATAAGACTGATAATAGCTGGGAATCATATGCTTCATCTCCTTCTCATCATTACAATCTCCCACTGCAGGCTCACAAAAATATCGGCCGAAAACCACCTTAATCATCATCTACCCACCCTCTCTCCTGACCACATCGATCCCCTTACTCTACTTAGGCCAAGGCCTAAGTATAGGGGGGGACTGATGCTATATGTATATACCATTTCTCTCATCAAACTCCTTCTCACGATCATTCCATTTCCACCCTTCTTCAATACTTAGGCTGATCAAAGCCTAAGTATAGCAGGGAACCGATGCTTATATGTATATACTCTCCTCGTTCACATATCCTGACCGCTTCATTTTTTCCGCTCTTCTTCTATACTTAGATTGTTCATAGCCTAAGTATAGGGGGGTAGACCGATGAATCTCTTTCTTTTTCTTTTTCTTTTCCTTTTTCACTCTCTTATGCTTAGACCGAGCTATTACTTCTTTATGCTTCTTGTGCTCTGAGGACACAGCACTCGCTAAGTTTAGGGGGGTCTTTATATATACTGTGTATATATTTTACGCATAACTCATACTTTCGCGTAAGTCTATATGTATTTACAGGGTGGGTAATTTGAAGAAAAACAGCAAAAACAAAAAAACAAAAAAAAAGTTTTACTACTAACACTGACTGTATCCAACCCAAAATTTTTGAAAAAAAATCCCTTGCATTAAAAAAATCACAAAAGGAAAAAAATGTGTCAGCATCTCACACACCTTCACTTCATCCATCATCGCACTCATTTGCATTTATGAAAAGTATTTGGGTTCTGAACAGAGTTAAGACCAGAAACTGAGAGGGGTCTGGACTTGACCTTAATCCACCTAATTTTCAGAGGAACTTCACCGAGAAATAGGATTTTAGAAGCTTCGGGTCTTTGACTTAATTCTTTAAGTTCAACATGACAATGTGCAGTGTTTGACTCTTAGTGTCTAACCTGGTCTCTTCATTCTGGGTATGACTCTGGAATAGGGAATTAATTTGTACTCTTGCACTTTGCACTTAGCTCAACTCAGATAGGTTGTTGGAAGACTGTGTGAGTTTCTTTTCTGGTAGCGTGGAAATCTAAAGATCGGAGTTCGGGTTGAAATAAAGCTTCGGAAAAGGGATGGACGGCTGGGCACAATTTTTTCTAAGACCCCAAAAAATGTACGGAAATAAAAAGATTCTATATCCGTAGGGGCACAACAAGATCCAAGGAGACCCACCAAAAATTCCAAATACAAAGAAGCCACTACCAAGTAAACATCTGAGCGAAAAAAAGGTCCAAGCTTTAAGAAAACCTGCAGATCTTGGTGGAGACTCGACTATACTGGCCAACTTCACAAGGAGAGGTGACTACACTGGACACCCTCCAGTTCTTTTCTCTTTTTTTAACTTCTCCCCGATTTCGATTATGAACACAGCGCAACAAACCTTAGAAGGAAATACCTGACTCCCTGTGGACGAGTTACTGGAGAGGAGGTTTACATGGTAGTCCGGCATTCTGGATGGGAAGAGCTAAAACCTTTCACACACATGAGTCGATTGTTCAATGTTCATAGGGTATGCGTTGGGAAGAGGATTGATCTAAGATGACTTCTGAGCCGAAACTGTGACAATTATGAGTAGAACTTGAAGGCTGTTGATTTTAAAACTCTAAGCCTCACAGAAGTTTCGCCAAACTAATAATCCAAAGGTCGAGTCTAGTTTCTTTTTCACCTTCAGCTCAAGGTCTTGATAATCTCATTTCACCTCATGGCATTTGTTTTTGATGCTCAGAGACGAGTATGGTTTAAGTATAGGAGGATGATGAATCACATATTCATCACTCTAAATCTCATTAATTAAGCTCAAATCCCTCAAAATCATTAGCATTTCCTCATTTATTCTGCATAATTAGCATTCAGCATTTTTTAATAAGAATCGCATTTTAGCACTCATTTCTGCACAAAATAAGAAGCTAAAAATCCCAGCTAAAATTGACTAATAAATTGCCTAACTTCCCTTATTTTTAACTAATTCATACTAACTCCGAATAACCCAAAACTACCTCCACTGTGTACATATCACTAACAAGAATAAATTAAAATTGCAAAAAAAAATCACTATCCCAAATAAGTGGACCAAAAACCCAAAACCTAGTTCTAGGATTTCCGGACTAAAACCCTCATATCTTCCCCATCCAGTGTCCATTTTAATCCTACTCACTTTTGAACTAATGTACATTCAATTACCTTCAAAACAAAACCAAGTTCAAGTGAATCGGAGCTCGTATGTAAAAGTTGGGTTTTGGTCCTCTTTTGTATATTTTGTATTTTAGCAGTTTTTACATAGTATTTTATGTACATAATTAACCTATTTTATTTTATTTCTTTTTCATTTGTCTTCTTTGATAAAATTTTTATTAAAATGCGCAAAAATCTGAATCCAAACTAAGCTTGAAATCAAAGAAACAAATTGAGTCCAAGTCTTCACTAACTGTCTGTACAAAATTGGTCTTTTTCGTGCTTTAATTTATTTCTTCTTTTTCTTGAATAATAAAAATCCAAAATATAGATTAATGTGTAAATATTTATCTTTGAGTTTATCATATTTTTCTGGATTTTTTATCTGGTTTATAAAAGACAAAAAAATATATAACCCAAAATTCAAGGTATTCTATGTACATGGGATACCCCAAAAATATCACTTTATGCAAATGATCAATTTTGATTTCGATGTTTTCATGAAAGTTGTAGATCTCATCGAGACATGCAATTTTTGTGAAGAACCTTTTTCGATCCGAGGTCATTTGATATTTCTTTTCTATTTTTCTTTGCATTTTTTTGAATTTTATGGTGCTGACATGTGGCCGCTCCTGCAGCAACCACGTGTCAGCCATTTTTGGGGTTTTTATTATTCGTTTTTATAAATAAAAATTATTATTTACATCGCAAGTGCCTCGCACGTGCCTCCCACCCATTGCCCCCTTTCCTAATTCGCACCGCCCACGCGATCCCCCGCGATCCCCTGCGATCTCCGCCGGTGATCTCGCCTCCACCGCCTTCCATCTTCGAATCAATCACTCCCTCATGGAATCCACGCCAATGTAATCTCATCTCCTGCGATTTCGCGGCCACCATCTCCTCAAATCTCCCCGATCTTCTTCATTCTCCGTCTGACTTGCCACCACCTATTTAAGCCCCACCGGCCCTCCATCGTAGAGCATCCGCCGATAGTGCCAAGGTCTGAGGAGGGCGGTGACAGCACCCCCTCATTCTCTCATCGACGAGATGCGAGGGACCTCCCCTTCTTTGTTGCAGCGCCGCTCCAAGCTTGATGCCGCAGCTCCGGTGTTCCGTCGTAGAGCCAACGCCGCCATCTTCTCTGAAAACACCAATGACCACTTCATCATCAATTCGCTTCACCGTTCAAGCCCTCAGCCGCATCTTCTCAGACGTGCTTCGACTCCTGCCAACCGCACCTCCACCCATCCAGAGGTGATGTCGGCCCGAGGAGCTTCCGCCATACACTCATCGTCAACAGAACTCCCTCGCCGGTGCTCCAGTCATCTCCGCCCTTCACCACCAACCTCCGCTGCTTCGCCTCTCCACCGACGTCCGCCGGCTGTGTATCGGCCAATTCTAGCAGTTTGATCTGTACTAAGAAGATCCGGTCATCTAAAGCGCTCCACCTCAAGCGTCGGATGTATCTCCATCAATGGCCCTGATCTACTTCGAACCTATCTTCCAAACCTCCTGCCTCGGGCCATTCCGAAGCACGCGAACACACCACGTGGAGGCCCGTGCCGACCCTCTAACCTAGCCTACCTTCACACGTGAGTGTCACGTCACCCTGGGAGAATTGCAAGGAAGCCCCTAGAGTTTCTACTAATTACACGCCAGCCCCCGCCGACCAGGGCACGTGCTTGGCATGTGACCCCTAGGGACTTTTGCAGCAGACCCCCCCCCTACTTTTGGTAATTACAAAATAGTCCCTCTTCTCTGCATATTTTATTTCCATTCATTTATTGTAATTGCATTTATACCCATGTTTTTCCCTTTGTTTTAGATAACTACATTATATTATTTTGATTATCAAAAAATATCATTGTGTTCCTCACTTAATTCTCTACATTTTGATATATTGTGGACATTTTTATGATCAATGGTTAATTAATAATAAATCTTTTTGTGGAAAATTGCATATTTTGCACATCTAGTGCTCTGAAATTTATAATTATTTACTCGTTGCTCTAAAAATTCCTGAAAAATCACGGATTGAAGAATTAATTGTGTTTAACATTGTGCCAATAAGGAATCGCATTTACATGCATGGTTTGCCTTATAAAAATCATTTTACCTTTTTCAATATTTAATTTTTAATACGTATTAAATCACATATTTTTTGAGGTTTAAGATTTTTCTGAGATCCATTACCCAGTGATAGATCTTAGTTATTTTATTCCTTGAAAATAAATAGGTCTAATATTTATTATAATTAAATATTGAAATTAACATCATTTGCATTTACAAATTCATAAAAAAATCATCTTGCATCTAAAAATTTCAAAAAAAATACAGTGCATTCACTTCATCATAATTATCATCTTGGCCAAGTTTCATATTTTTAGGACATCGTTTGAATGATATTTACATTTTAGTCCCTAAATAGGCCAAAGTTGCATTTTGCATCCTTAATTGCATGAAAAAAAAAGTACAAAAAAAAGGCTGCCATGAAAACCGCGCACGAACTTTGATAGACATAATTCTAGGTTGTTCCTTTGTCTCCTTGTGTTCGACCTTGGACTTGTCCAAGTAAAATAAACATAAAACCACGTGATTAAAAAATGACTAAATAATTATGGTTATTTTCTTGACGAATTCCGATTGCCCACCTAGAATGAAACGACGCAAATAATTTTAGCGCACGACAATCAATGCATATATTTAACCAGTGCAATCTAGGAATCGTCAGTGCGGAGGGGTCTTCTCAGAATTTATTGGATCTCTAGGGGTATGGTTGTAAATATTCACTCCCGCGGACGTGTTGTGCATGTGGGAGGGTCCCGAGCTTCGTGGGCCGATGATTTGCAGTGGCCAACATGGAGGGTGAAGGCTTCGAGGTCCCAGGTGGCAGGCGAGGATGGTGGAAGGCGGAGAGTCGAAGGTGAGGTGATGACGCGCAGCTAGAGCTGCGGAGAAGCCCCTGGTGGCTTGTCAAGGAAGACGAGGACCGATGGCTGGTGGTGGCTTCGACCTGGAGTAGTGGATGTGTTAGGGAAGAAGCTCGGCGGTGAAGCATTGATGTCGACTTGAGGCACAACAGAACACAGGCGGATGATAAATGGTGGCAATGAATAGCGGAGAGGCGCAGGTGGACGGTGGACTTGGGTGAAGATGGCGTCGGTGGCTCAACAACCCGAAGTCAGAGCTAGGAGCAACTCACGCGGAGGCGCTGCAATGACTGTAAGGTCGGATCTTGCTAGGTTGAAGGTGGAGGAGTGGCATTATCACCATCGTTCCCCTGCATGTATGGTTATCGATGGATTTTTTGGCAAGGAGCGACGGCGAGGGTTAAATAAGGATGGAGGTCGGTAATCGATTTGGAGAGAGATCAGGAGAGCGACCGGTTGGGGATCTGATGATATACAATGAGAATCGGGGATGGGCGGCAAGATTGGGAAGGTGGAGATTGATTAATTGAAAGGGGATTGAGGGGCGAATTGTACATGGGAAATGCGAGGGAGGTGACGATGAGATTTACGGAAGGTAACTGGAGAGGGAGGCGATCGAGGATCTAGATTGTTGAAGATGGAAAGGGGAGAAGCGGCGCCAGATATGGAAGAAGGGTGGTCGGACAGATTCGCGGGCGGTGGTGAGATATACGGTTGCGCCGCCATGCGCTTTCGATTGGGAAAGGAGGTGGAGGAGGAAGAGAAGCAGTGGTCGTCCGATCAGTCGAGATCGGACGGCCCACATGCTGCCACGACAGATTTTTTATTTATTTATTTATTTTGAATTAATTTATTTTTTAAATTTTTAAAAAAAATAAATGAAAAATAAATGGCAAATTTGACTGACACGTGTCACCACAAGAAAATTTGAAAATAAAAATACAATGAAAAATCCGAAATAAATTGCAAATGACCTCGGATCGAAAATCTTTATCCTCAAAAGTTGTGTGTCTTGATGAGATCTACAATTTCATGAAGAGATAAAAACTAAAATAGGTCATTTGTGCAAAGTGGTATTTTTAGGATACTCCATGTACATAGAATACCTTGATTTCTGGGTTTTATAATTTTTTATCATTTTAAATAAGATAAAAATATGAGAAAATATGATAAAAGAAAAGATAAAGATTTACACATTAATATAGTTTTTCATATTTTTATTAGTCAAGAAAATAGAGAAATAAAATTAAAGTACGAAAAAGACAATTTTTATACAGACTGTTAGTGTATACTTGGACTCAATTAATTTCTTTAATTTCAAGCTCATTTTGGATTTGGATTTTTATGCATTTTAATAAAACTTTTATTAAAGAAAATAAATTCAAAAGAAATAAAATAAAAAGAGTTAATTATGTACCTAAATAATAGGTCAAAATTAGGTAAAATACACAATGTACAAAAGTGGCCCAAAATCTAACTTTCACATATGAGATCTGATTCACTTGAACTTGGTCCTGTTTTGAAGATAATTGAATGTACAATAGTATAAAAGTGAGTAGGATCATATTGGACACTGTATGAGGAACATATCTACATTCCTAGAATTAGGGTTTGAGTTTCTGATCCAGTTATTTATGTTAGTGTTTTTTTTATATTTTTCATTTATTCTTGTTAGTAATATGTACACAATGGAGGTTGTTTTAGGTTATTTGGAGTTAGCATGAATTAGTTAAAAATCAGGGAAGTTAGTTTATTTACATGTCAATTGGGATGTAATTTTTGGCTTCTTATTTTATGCAATTATGAGTGATAAAATGCAATTATTATTTATACATGCTAATGCTAATTATGCAAAATAAATGAAGAAATACCAATGAATTTTTAGGATTTGAGCTTAGTTAGTCATTTTTAGAGTGATGAATCTGAGATTCATCACATATCCAACAAACTTTTGCATCCCTTATCCAAAATTAATGAAATCGGTGTCATTTTAATGGTCTTCTCATCCTAATATAGTAAACTTAGATTTATGTTCTGTTTTGTTGGAAACAAATTAAAATTCAGAGAGACGTGTTTGCTTTTGATCTGGATTGATTGAACCTTAATACATTTGTTAATTAGTTTATTGTGTCCTTGAGCAACTGATTTGTCCCCATTAATTAGTGCTAAATTAGGAACTGTATATGATAGATGTCAACCATTAATTCCTGAAACTTTGTGGCTTTAAGGAGTTAATTGAGTTAAGTGATTAAGAACCTGAGTAAGTGATACATTGCTTTATTTCTTGATGGATAAGGTACCACTTGCATAATTGGATGTTTAAATCATTAAATTGGATCACTCATTAAATCAGGAGCTTAACTGTGAGAATTGCTTATCTATGTCTGTCTTGTGATGTGTTTGTAATTTTGATCATTTTATAGCCTGACATAATCCGCATTAAAAAAGTCATAAAAATCATGCATGCATTTTGTGTTATATTGTGCATAACTTAACCTTAGGTGGCCTCATAAAGTAGCCAATCACCAATATTAGGACTCGACTATACATTTTAATCAGTAGTGTCCCTATGTTCAACCCTGAACTTATCCACGAGAAACTAGATTGAGCCACTCGTGAAGATTCTCGCTTGGTTTTTGATAGATTTGTATCCGGTCGTATTATAATGAGCCTATTTTTGAGTAGACGGTATGGTATTCATCAAATACTTAGGTTTAAATCTATCATAATAGATCATCTACGATGACACTTCCATTTTGAGGGAGTGATGAAATAGGATGGATTTTAGCGGCTCCATTTAGCTTGATGATTTGAGATTTATTTGGATTAAATCACAATTCATTTGAATCCAATTTCAATGTCCAAAAGTTGGAATACAAGCTCCTTAAACTCACTTCTAAGCTCGAAATGGTTTAGACTATGATTATAAATGGTCGAGGAAAGATGGGTTTAGCTCATCGATACTTTTTGGAGCTCACATAGAGTGTCTTGCATTTTATTGAGATCACTTAGAGTGTGAAGTGTTGCACTCAAGCTCAATTGATAAGAATGTATCAATTTCAAGCTAAAATGGTATAATTCCTGAAATTGGATTGATATCCTGATTTCAAGTCGATATACATGGATAGTATGATCTCCCTGATATTATCTCCAAGTATCTGCATTTGTATCTCATGATTCCTAATTGGATTAGTACTCATACTTATTGATGTCAATGTTGTAATAATAATTGTTATTATTATATTTTATTCATAAGGGCAATTTTTGTGAATATGATTCATACATATAAAATTAATTAATGTGAATATTTGATTCATAATAACTAACATCTATATGGATATGATTTATATAAGTATTTATGCAAATATGATTTACATAATTATTTTCAAGGCATGAAATTGTGTGAATTTTATTCACATTAATTTCGTACATGTAAATTGGATTTACATTTAATTTTGTGCTTGGGAATATGATTCATAAGCTATAAGGATTTTTTATAATTTCTCTAATGCAGATAATTAGATTATTCACTTAATTAATAAATTCAATAATAATTCCTATTTTAGACAAATTTGGAGCATGTACATGGTGATGTACACATGGCATCATTTTGTTGAGTCTTTATTGATTAAGGACTAAATGTTGTTGCTTATTTTATTAATTAATATTAACTGAAGATAAAAAAGGAGATAATTCTTGTTGAACAAGGACTTGGTCTTAAGCTCATGATAAATAATCCAAGGGCTGAAATTTCACATGCCTACTTGAAGCCCTAGTCTTCAAGAGACGTGTGCTTTGTCATAAAAGGAGAGCAAGTCCCTCTCTTTTGGAAGTGGTGCTTTTTGGAGAGCCCAGTCCCTTGGGAATTTCATACCTTTTAGAAGAAGAAGAAGAGTCTTGAGAGTATCCATCTGTCACAGGTCTCTTCTTGAAGCCATGTTCTTAAAGATGACATTTATGTTCGTAGGAAGCAACGCGATTCAACTCCGCACCCACGAGAGCGACACTGCGAATCAAACTTGATTCGGGAGGTTTATTTTACTAGAAACTAATGTTTAAAGAGGTAACCCTGATCTATTTTGTATATTCATTATGTATATTAGAAATCACTTTGGAAATCGTTTCCTTAGAATTAGTGATTTCAAAATGCACAAATCGATGTGCAAAATTTTCTTGTTCATGCAATGAACATACAATGTTTTAAGCAAAAGGTTTTCTAAATATTCTGCATTTCCGTAATATGACATTCTTGAATCTTATATTACTTCCTTCAGTGTGATACTATATAATAACACTTAGAGATTTACAAATTTAATCATTTTTGATTTCGTAATGTCACGTGTAACAATCTAAACAATTGGCAAAAATCGATCAGACTTCGTAATTTCTAATTGCATTTCAAACAATCAAGTTCATAAATTAAGAGATATGAAATAAAAAAAGATTTTATAATTTTTATTACAATATCCAAATTAAACAAGTAATGATTTCATATTCGAATTTGCAAGTTACGACCATCGCACTTCAAATTAAGAAGCATTATATAACATAGACTTAAAATTCATTGTGATCCCAAATATTTACAGAATATTAGGTACAACTCATGATGTCAATATTAAATATGTTTCCATCAATTTTGAGCTCAAAATTATGAGAAATAAGTCAATAAAATAATCGAGTCATCTTCTAATTATGTCTATGAAGAAATCTAATTTCTCGAGGTTGCATGGTCGAATAGTGCAAAACATTTTCGCATTGATTGGGAACTTGATTTATGTTTAGAATCTGCAATCGTTTTTAACATCTGGATATTCTCTCAAATGCCACAAATTATTGGTGTATCTTTTGGGCATGAGTTTATACCTTCTAGATCTCATTAATATCCCAAAAAAATAAGTTCAAAATAGGGGAGAACATCAACAACTTATAAACTTGTTGAATCATTCGAACCGCTAAAATTGTTGTAAGACAACGTACCCGATGATAAAGACAATCTCGTTGATTATTTATCGAATATGGATGCAATCCAAATCCTCTAAATCAAGGCCCTAATATCAATTTAAGAAAGTAAATAAGACTTTATAAACTTTGCATCATGGAAACACAAAAAAGTAGCAAACTATTTGTTTAAAACATTATATGTTCATCTCATGAACTAGAAATTTCATCATAACTTCTTGTACATTTTGAAACCATTAATTTAGGGGTAAAATTCCTAATTATTTGTAATATTCTAATGAATATCAAGGAAGAGATCATGGTTACCTCTGGAAGTGTGAATCTTTAAAACAAGAGACCTCCATAATGAAGTTTGATCCGAGGACTCTCATCTCGTATGCATGATGATAAGTCATGTAGCTTCCCACAAACTTTGATATCTACTTCTTCTTGAAGTTGTACATGTGAGGATGAGAACAAGATGATCTCAATCTCCTAATTTCATCTCAAATAATTGAATCCTCTTGCACATACGTGAAGCACGATAAAGAAGATGATTTTCTCTCTCATGGGGTCATGCCTTTGAAGAGAAGATCCAGACTTGATGTTGGACGTATAGGGTGGTAGAGAGAGGGAGGACATGTATTATAGAGTCTTCTACTCTATAAACTTCTCTCTCAATGATAAAGTCTACTATTTTCATTTTATAAGGAAAAGGCTTTCATTTATGTCATATATTTTCAAGAGTGAGGCATGCCCTCTCTTTTATACTCATGGTAGATACCCCTTAGGGCTTGTTTGGTTGCAGGGTTGGGCAGGGTTGGCCCAACCCTGATTACTATTCACAAGGGTACTTCCTCCTCACAGATTACTATTCACCCAGTCCAACCCAGTCCAACCCAACCCTGCCCAACCATGCAACCAAACAGGCCCTTAGAGTCTTACGTTAAGGGGGAACTACTGTGATGATGGCCTTTGGATGAACAACCATTAGCTAGGATCATACCCTTGTCTTAATTGGGAATGAGAGACAAGGTGCCTTTCAAGAATAAATAACAAAATTAAAACAAAATTAGGAGATTACTTTTCAAATTAGGACGCATGGTAGATAACCATCTTGTCCTATTTGATGTCCTTATTATTATCCTAATTGATGTCCTAATTGGTTGTTGCATTTTCTTCATGATATTTTAATATCATATTTGGAAATTTTATGAAAGTTATCTCAAGACAAAATGTAATTCTAATTTACATTTAATTTTCAATATGAATTCAATTCACTTTTATGCCTTGAAATAATATATGAATCGAGTCATATATATAAATATATATATTATGAATCAATAGTCATATTAATTATATATAGTGTGGATCATATCCACAAAATCCTAGATATATACATACCCATGATTATCACAATTATTATCGTATGATAGATCATTAAATATGAGTCCTAATCCAATTAGGATGCATGAGAAGAAATCTCATATACTTGGAGATAGTGTCGGAGAGAACATACGATCCATGTATAGTAACTTGAAGTTTGGATATCTATCCAATTTTAGGGTTTATACCATTCTTAGCAAAAATGCTTCACTTACGAGTGTTGAACTCGAGCTGCAATAATTCACACTCTATATGAGCTTAACAAAATGCATCGCACTCTCTATAAACTGGATAATGTATTAGTGAGTTGAATCCAACTTCATTGACCATTTCTAATCAAAGTCCAAACCATTTGGAGTTTAGAAATGAGCTCAAGTAGTGCATTTATTTCCAATTCCATCACCATTTCTCTTTCCAACATTTGAACATTGAAATTGGAATTAAAATTGGAATTCGACATTGGATTCACATGATATGAGACTTAATCCAATTAACTCTCAAATCATTAAGCTAAGAAATTGAACCGCTAAAATCCATCTGATTTTATCATTCCCAAGTAATGGTATTATCATGGTAGATGATCTATTAAGAACATATTTAACCCCGAGTATTCCCAATACTCATACATCATACATACTGGAAGATTTGATCTATCCAAAGTTCAAACCCTAGTTTGAATGTCTCCTTCGGAACATATCATCAATAGATTTCTCATTCAATAATTGGACGAAAATATTAATTGTATACTTTCCAAAATCATATATTAAATCTCGAGTTCATGTCTTATTTTATAACAAGACGGCCATGTATGGAATTCATTTTGTCTCCAAAATATCTCTAAGTGAGCTCTGCCTCCCGGTTCATTAACTATGAACATGTATGATTTCTTTGAGAGATCATGCTTCTCATATGTCTTCATATGGGCACCAACTCGCCGGTATATGGACCTTGGTTAGGCCGCCAACCTTTTGATCGGTCAAATATGCATATTAAGGCATATAAATGTATATCTATCTATGGTCAAAGGATGAGTGCCTGGTTGTGATAGTTACGATTCAGGTCTTAGTTTATCTCGACCTTATCGAGTCAACTCTTTAACTTGATTATTATGACACCTCTGAAGCACAATTTCTATGTAGAGGACCTGCATCGAGAAGTCAGTTGAAAATCAGTCTTTAGAGAAAGACTGTCCTCTCCTTCTCTGACTGGAGATTTTATTGAATATCACATGTTAAGTCAGTTGTGTCCTCCCAACTGCATGATATTCAATATGGCCACTGTACATAACTCTAGTTATATAAGGGACCTTAATATTAAGTGCATTCACAATAATTCATTTCAGATGGACATGATAAAATAATAACTTTATTGCATTAATGGGTCATCATGGGCTTACAAGTCCAACAGTGGATGTTGTTTTGTCTTGTTTCCCTTTGCTGGGATTCTAATTTGGGAGAACCTCTTGTATGTTTCTTGCAATGTGGTATATCGTTCTACTTGAGCATACTTCCTTTGGTTGGTCTTGTTCTCTCATATACAACTGTCTGAGAACTTACTTGGTGATTTCTAAGTTGTTTTTTACATGGTGGTTGAACTTATCAATGATCCATCTCATTTCGTGTTGATTGTTTGCCCCCTTTTATTAATGCTTATTATATCTTTAAACATTCAGCGCATTAACAGGATCTAAGTTTTAAAATCTAAATTCTATTCGGCCTATTGCGGCCAAAATCTTCATGTTTTATTGCTGACCATCAAGTTTTTCAGTCAATTGTGTTTATGTTGGGGCTGTTTATGTTGGATTAAATACAAAACATGAATTTACGACTATATCGACCGGAAGTCTTCAACACCGATCATCGAGAATTAGCTTCAGTGGCTTCGGGGAATCTGGTTCAGAGCAGACGAATACTATTCATGTTGCTACAGGTATTCCTGTAGCATGGTATAAACCAAAATGGATTACATGTAAGGTACTTCTTTCTTTAGATTGCACGGTATTGTGTTTCGTTGCATTGGATTACAAAGCTGACTAAATTGAATGTACTTCAAGATACATCCATCAACTGTGTACTGGAGATTTTTAAAATGGAATTTGATCGACTGCGAGAAGGTGCAGCAAATTAAGCAAAGAATTTAATAAAATCTACTATGAGTGAGGCTGATGATATATCGATATGGGTTTCATTATCTATCCAAAATCTTCAGCACTTATCTAATCTATGCAAATGAATGAGTATTAATTCTCATCTCAAAACGAAGAACATATCCCCTTCTTGCTCTCTTGCAAAGAAAAGTGAGCATTATCTATCACATTCTTGCTCTCTCGCAACCATTCTCGGCGTACAACATATCCATTATCTCCTTACAAGTCCTCCCTTCACCATCTCTGATACTTTCATAAGAATCTGATCGGACATGCCTTTTACTTTTAGCTCATTCGCAGCCTGCAATTGATCAAGGAATTCATAACCACTGAAGTTATTAACTAGAATATATATATAGGGTAAAATGTGTATGCCCCCTAGGGGGAGCTAACTTAGCTCCCCATGCCCTATTTTTTGCGTGGTTTTTTATTTTTTTTTGAAAATAAAAATTATGTAAATTCATTATTATATCCCTATATTATATCATTCAAATTTCATGCAAAACAGAGACTCCTACGACCTCCATCCAAACAGGGTCGATTTTAAAAATCCTGAGACCGTTAAAAAAATGACTGTCTGGATGGAGGCCGTAGGAGTCTCTATTTCACACGAAATTTTTATGACATAGTGTAGGGATATAGTGATGAATATTCACGGAAAAATTTTTCAAAAAAATAAAAAATTTGAAGAAAATAGGGCGGGGGAGCTAAGTTAGCTCCCCCTAGGGGGGCAGCCCCATTTTCCTCATATATATATATATATATATATATATATATATATATATATATATATATATATATATATATATATAGAGGGCTTATCCAGAGAGCACAGGGCCCATTTGAGTTTTAGTGAGCACCAAACGTGGGCGCGCCACGTGTATTTCTATTTGAATGGTTGCCTATTTCGAAGGAGCACGGTTTTGGAAGGATGTTAATATGTTTGAGCATTTATATTTCCAATTATACCGAGTCCTTAAAAAAAGGAAGACTGTTTTAGAAAGATAAATTCAAATTATTAATTTCGTACCGAAGAAATAGTCATTGTATATTTGATTAGTAATGTATATATTGTACTCAAGTAATTATGTGTTACGAGATCAGTAATACTGAAACATTTGTCAGTATTTTATATCTGTAATATTACATTGTATAGAGATCAGTAATTGATTCATGTTACTCAAGTAACATATTCAGTTCTCAAGTAATTATTGTTGTCAGATCAGTAATGAAGTAGGAAAACTACTAATGTCCATACAATGATTACTGATTACAAATGTTCATTTTACTGAACTCATTTTGATTGTTACTAATGTTATATTTACTAAATCCTTTGAGTGTTACTGACGCACCTCTTATTTACTTGTATAATCTTTTTAGTCAATTATAATGTATATGAAAATTACTGATCATTTATTATGATTTTACTAATTTCATAACAACTACTTACTTGTCCAGTTATATATATTACTGAATTTTAAACCATATAATAAAATGACGTAAATTACTGATCGTTGTTTGGGTATTACTAATCTCGTGATAAGCATTTACTGGACTATTGTATATATATTACTGATTCCATTTGTTTGTTTGTTGTTACTTAACTTTATATCATTTTGACTGAATCTGATTTGAAGACAACATTCTGAATATAATTGATTCAGTAAGAATGATAGGAGAACAAGTAACACTTAACAAAATGCATGTAACATGGGCAAATGGCATAAGTAACTTGGTATAAATGAAAATACATGTATGCAAGTAACTTTCACGTTTGTCTCAGTAACTTTCAGGTTTGTCTCAGTAACTTTCACATTTGTCTCAGTAAAAATATACATGTCTCGTGATTCAAATCCAATTGCAGGTCATTCATCGTTGTTTCTTCTGATATGATGCTCTCACGATCCAATGTTTCATTTTTTATTTTTTTTTATCCACGAATGATGTTGTGAGATGTAAAACATCAGAAGTATTCCAGCATCTGACATACCTGAAATAAAAATGAATTAGTAAACCAATAGTTGAAGTTGTAAGAACTAAAGAGGGAGCAGTAACAATTATGTAGGTAATAGTAAATTAAAATATCATCTCAGTAAACAATGTAATAACATTAGTAACTCAGTACATTTTCAAAGTAAAGGCATGAAAAGTAACAATTGTGTTAACGATGGTAAGATAAAATATCTTATAAGTAAACTAAGTAAATACATTAGTAATTCAGTATAAAAGATTTAGTAAGAATGACAAACTAACAAGTAATACGCAGTAGATACATAAGTAACTAGCGATTGATAATGAACCAGTAAGAATAATATATAGAAAAGTAATTCATGCCATGTTGTCAGTAACTTTGACGAATGCATTAAGTAACTTAATAAAATTGAACATGATCCTTCTGAAGAAGAGTTTTCATGATACAAATCCAATTGCAAATCATCCATCGTCGATCCTTCTCATATGATATTCTTACGATCAAAATCCAATAAAGAATCATTGTTTACCATTGCTTCTGAGATATCATGATTCAAATACAATCGCAAATAATCAATCACGTTAAAAACTGAAATCGAAACCTCAATATATTAGCAATGAAATTAAAACTTGAACATAAATATTAAATATTCCCAATACCTTTTATTCGAATACAGCTATCGCCGAAAGAATCAACAACAATTTTTTTCCGTGAGATCGATCGATCGATCGCAGAGCTCCAGAATATATGACAGATCGTTCAAATGAAGTTGCCATATAATATGTTACCAAAACGATACTATTACTAAATATGGAAATCATTAATTTATAAAATTAATCGATGCTAAAAACGTGGGATTGAAAGTTAATATCGGATTGAAAGTTAAGATCGGACGGTCAAAAAGATGGGCGCATGGAAACTCAAATGGGCCCTGTGCGCATTGGATAATTATCCTATATATATATATATATATATTAATTTAACCAGAGTTCACCATCTAACTACGAGTAAGTTATTTATGCAGGTAGTAGGCAAGTGGAATCAAGTTCAACTTTAGTTACCAAGGAAGCGTTAAATAGTAGATGATAGATGTGTGCAGCTCCCTACATACAATGCCAATACTGACGCATGGCTTTTGGCTCATTCACTTGCAGATTCTCAGTACAAGATTGATCATGATTTCTATTAGCTCACACTAATGATGATCATGAAATCTTTGATCATATGTAGGTTCAATTTCAAGTGTGATAGCAGAGTCAAATCAACTACAATAATAGAGATGTGTTTTGGATATGCATATCCAGTGTCTTGAGATGGCCTAATAGTAGCAATACATAGATCAATTGTTATCCAGATTGTTACTTCAAAATTAGGAGCATTATGCCTAGGCAAACATCTTAGATGATGAATGGAAAACATCATGTCATAATTTAATTGTTGATATCTTATAATTTGATGGTTGATATCTTATAATCGAACTAAAAAACTTCTGACTCTAATCACCTGCTGATTTGCTTGCATAATTCTAGATTGCTCTGTAAAAAAACTTCTGACTAAAATCACCTGCTGATTTGCTTGCATAATTCTATATTACTCTAAAGGAAAGGAAAATTATAATTCTATTTGCATTCATTAATTTTAGATTGCTCTAAGAACTGTAAAAACAGAAATCATGCTAATTACCCTGCCATAATTTGCTTGAGAGTAGGATTTACAACTTCTAGCGTGACATCCACTTGCAATAAATTTTTGAGATTACAACAGTTATTGTTTTTAGATAGTGGAAGAATTTGCTGAAAGACATCCACAATGAAATTGTAAGCGTGACATCCACTCCATCAGATCGAAAAAGATAACATATATGATGTATCGGGCCTAGGAAAAAATAGAATGAATAGCATGATCAAATATAAAGGTGGCTGGTTCTAAAGATAAGATCATTTCGTTACATCAATCACAGCAACAACTGTCCTCTACGGCATGTAGATGAGACTTTACAATCTGTTCAATCAATAGCCCCAAGTTTACAACAGTTAGCCATTCAATCAATAACCCCAAGTTTACAACAGTTAGCCAGAACAATCACAAATATTGCAACAGTAACCATCACAACAACAAACTTTGCAAGAAGTCAGGGTTGTAATCAATGCACGGGGAGGGGAAGGGCTTGCATGGGGCGGAGGGCACGCACAAGAAGGGGGTGGTGTTGGAGCATGCACACAGGATAGGAGCGGCGCTAGAGGACTCACACGGGGCTACGCAAGATGGGCGGGGAGGTTGTGATTGGGCGCGCAAGCGGTGGAGGCATCAGAAGGGGAAGGAGGGTAGGTGAGACTAGCCGTGCGGGCATCCTGTGAGAGGATGAATGTGGAGAGGGGGACAATTGGCTCTTTGGATCAGACGGCTGATCTAAACCATGAAGAATGGTTCACATCAGTGGAGCAGCTATATTGACTGCTACATGGAGCAGCTTCCCTTTCCTCATATATTTATATGTATGTGTATGCATATATGCATGCATGCGTGTGTTGTGCGTGTGTACGAGGGTGCACGTGTTTGTGGGTGTGCGTGTGCGGGTGCGGGTATGCGTGTCTAGGTGTGCGTGTGTAGGGGAAATGGGGCTACCCCCAAGGGGGAGCGAACTTAGCTAGCCCCACATTTATTTTTAAATATTTTTAAGGTATTTTTAAAAATACAATAAGGAATTTAGATTACTTATGACAACATGATCTTATTTCAAATTTTAACTCAATTCGATAGTCCTATCCTATCCATCAAGCATGTCAAACTTTAACGTTCTCAGAATTGTTGAAATTGACATGTTTTAGATGGACGGGTTAGGAACGCTAGTTTTTCACGAAAATCCGAGAATGGTCCCCACCACCTCCGTCAGGGGCCCTCCACACATTTGCACCTCGTCGCAAGTGTCGTTGCACCAAACCTCGATCGGCAAGGGTAAGAAGAGTGGGATCGAGCTACGTGTTGACACAAACAACGAGGAATGCATGGCTGCACTGCAAAAGGATCTAGATCTCATTGTGGTCAGCGATCTCAGCGAGGCAGATTGGGTACTCGACAGAGAAGTTCTCACTTGCCACTTCTTCGTTGGAGGTCTGGTTGGTGTGCGAGGTCTAGAGATGATGTGATGGCCTAGTGTGTCGCCATCATCATGCTCCGCTCTACCTGGTGCACAATGCCGGGAGTGTCGTCGCCGCTATCTGATTTAGGGTAAAATGGATCCCCTCCTTTTTAGTGATGTATGGTTGTGACATTCTATATTTAGAATGTGACAAAATGATCAAAACGGATTTTCAAAGATATAAACTATAAATTTATGTGCCATTAATTACAACCACAAGACTTGAGACAGAAGGATGAGATTGGAGGCTCACCATGAGGTGGTGAGCCCCAATCTCATTTGATGTGTGAGTGTGTGTGTGTGGGTGGGTGTTTGTACATGCGTGCATGTGTGTGCACGTGCGTGCACGTATGCATGTGCATGCATGTATGCATTTGTGCATGCACACATGCATGTATAGATGTATGCAATTGATGCAAATGGATTTCGGCGACGGCAAAAAAAATAAAATTCGACGGTGGATTTTTGGTGGAGAAAATGGAGGGGTTGAGAAGAAGAATGCTCGTCGAGAATACGAGGGACTTTGGGGAGAAGAAGACCGTGAAGAACGCGAGGGAGGAGAGAGGGAGAGGAGATAGAGAGTAAATCTCAATTTTAATAATCATAACATTGAACTGACTAAAACAATAGACCATCATCCCTTTATATAGGAGGGATGAGATTACAAAAATAGAAAAACTAATTATCCTAAATAGACTCTAACCGACTAACTACCTAATTTGAAATTCAAAATAAAACTAATTGAGATCACACGCGATCTCTTTATTTAAATTAAAAAAAACGCGACGACACAAAAAAATGCGACGACATAAGTAAATAAATGCAGCCCTATCTTTTGATTCCACGCTGCATCAACTCTCCTCTGCTTTTAAAAATTCGTCTCCCGACGAATTGTTGGATCTGCAGGCTTGGAGGTGGAAACTTTTGACTCCGCGGTCTCGGTCAGCCCATGGAAGAATTGGTGTGGAGCGAATGGCGGAATCCATACTTGCGCGGCGCGAGCGTTGGCGTCGTGGGCTTCGTGGTGGAAGAGCAGGTGCGGAGGCGGGCGTCCATCCGATTTTCTTCCCGTTGACGTGGTGCTCGAAGAATTGATGAGGCATCTTCATGACGATCAACTCGGCCCGTGTAGAGTCCATAGATGAACAATAGCACAAGGAGAGGAGAGGAGGAGATGTGTCCAAGGAATGAAGCCATGGGGCCTTTAAATAGGTGAATCCCATGGTCCTAGTCCTATTTGGATAAGGAGGATACCCAAATTTCCTCTTTTCAGTTTTCCCTTTTAAATATTTTTGCAGTAGGGGGTTTGGGTGCAATTTTCGTACCCCTTTAATTAAACAAATCTTGTGAGAGGGGCCCTTGACTTTCTCCTTTGAATAAAAACCTATGCAAGGGGGTTCTTCATGCAATTTTTCCCACTTAACTCCCAATCCCATATGTCATGGGATTCAAACCCCTTAGTCATCAGGCTTCTTGTTAGGGTTCCCCCTTTCTTCTCGCGCAAGCTACGCGGATGGGAAAGGCGGCGTCCGTGAACTCGTTCACAGACGTTCTGAGCTATTCGCGAGGATGGTAAGATGGGCGGCGGACGATTGGGGTACTTGGTGGCAGTAGGAATGGTGGCGAGATCGGTCGGCGAGGCGGAAGGGGTGGTTAGCAGGGCGAGGCGGTGAGGGGGGAGGCGGGGATGCGTTGGCTAGGGCACGGAGGGGTGCGGGTCAGCATCGGGAATGGGGGCGAGGTTTGCGAAGGTAGCTGGCGCAGCGAGATGGGGGAAGGAGGGGAAAGGCCGGGCGTTGGCGCGCGCGAGTTGGAGAGGGGAAACGGCGTCGGAAGGGGAAAGAGGAGGGGTGGCGAGGGACAGCGGGAGCTGGGGGTCGAGTCGCTGGGGTGTTGGACATGCGAGCCCACGGCGAGCCATTATGCAATAAATGTTATTGCAATTCACTCCTTAATCTGAAATAAAGAGTACATAGTTTGCATAATAGGTCCCTTAGTGCAATTAGGGTTATGTACCATGGCCATCTTAATGATCATACAGCTGTTGATTCAATTATTGAATCATAGAGGCTGGTGCTTAGATGAATATCTAATGAGTTAGATTGAGGACTCATCAAGCACCGTCAAATGATTATTAAGAGATGATCTTCAGCCTGAGTAGGAGATGGCAATCCTTTCTCAGTTAGGCTGATATCTGACCGACTTCTTGATGCAGGTCCTCTGCATAGGAATAGAGATTCGGAGGTGTCAGATTAGTTAGGTCAAAGAGTTGACTTAACGAGATCGAGATAACCAAAGTCCTATATCGTATGCTGTCACGATACAGGCACACATCCTCTGACCAGAGACAGATGTGTTACTATATGTTTGAGTATGTACATTTGGCGGACCAATAGGTTGATGACCTAATCAAGGTCTATACACCGGCGCGCTGGTGTGCATATAAGGGCATATGAGTAATACGATCTCTCAAAGGGATCATACAGGTTCAGTTACTGAACCGGAAGACATGAGCTCACTCATGAGATATTGGGAAGAATCAAATTCCGTGCGTACGGTCGTCTCGCTTTGGAAGCTTGACTGAATTTGTTGGTTTGATATATACTTTTTGAAAGTATATGATCAAGACCTAGGTATGATATATGCTTTTGGAAAGTATATGATCAATACCGACTCCCAATGATCGAATGAGAATCTTACTGATAAAACCATGAAGTAGACAGTATAAAGTTGATCCAATACTTCGGGTTTAATCTGAGTCTTCCAGTATGCAGGATGTACAGGTATTAGGAATACCTGAGGGTGATGTGATCATAAACGATTGTATAGCCATGATGCTTCCATTCCTAGGGAGTGATGAAACGGGTTTGGATTTTAGTGACTCCTCTCAGTAGAGAAGTAATCTAATCTTAGTCCAAATGTTGGACATTGATCTGAATGTGATTCAGATTCAATGAGAAGATTAGATTTACGGTCTTGATTTAATCAAGCATCTATGGGAGGCCCGAGATCTGGATTTGAGATGTGATCTCAATATCCATGTCACCATACGTGGAACAATACAATTGCCCTGTCCTTATCTCCAAGTATTCGCGAAGAAAGCGCATTATCCTTGAAAGAGTTCATGGATAATTCTATTGTTGATATATGTATCCGAGCATTGAGAAAATGGATAATTAAATGTGATTTAATTATCATGAATAATATGAATTTGATTCATATTATAAGGAGAGTTATCTTAGATAATTAAATGTGATTTGATTATCAAAGATGTAAATAATATGAATGTGATTCATATTATTTGAGCACATGAGAATAAGTTATCCAATATAATTAAATGTGATTTAATTATTATGGATAAGAATAATGTGGATAGTAATATCCAATTATTCATAATATATTATAAATGTGATTTATAATGTATTAGAGAGAGTTAAATATAATTTATATTAGTAGATTAATTATTAATGTGTATTAGATACACATTGTCTAATTAATTGAAAATGTAAATTACATGTTGTTTTGGGTTGTGAATATGATTCACAATATTCCAATGTCAAGATTGCAATATTCCCAAATTTAATTGAGAATTATTTTGGTGAATAAAAATCCCAACAAATAGTTGTTGGAAAATAAGTAGAGAGAAAATCAAGGAGATGTGCAATCTCATGGGAATCCATGAGATTGCCCTCTAAAGGGGAAGGTTGATCTCCTTTGTATTTTCTCTCCTTATTTGATTGATTTAATTTGGCATTAATATTTATTTGATTTATCAAATATATTTTATCAAAATTAAATCACAAGTTGTTGGTTTTTACCAACAATAATCTTGACCATTGGATTGACATAAATCAATCTCATCCATTGATTTTATATGTCACATGGATTGAGATCCATGGATCCCAAAACCCTATAAATAGAGAGGCATACCATGCTCTCTATTTTTACACACAATGCTTGAGAAGCATCTCTCTCTCTCTTTTCTCTCTACTCGACAGCCCTCTCTCCCTCTCATGTGGCCGTCCACCATGGATGACCTAAGAGAGGTTCTCCATCGCCGCAGCATCGTCGTTATGTTGCCCGTTCTTCTGCTCGTGGATCTCCGTCTCCTTCGGTGCGCCTCGCTCGTGAAGAAGACGTCGGATCTCGTGTGTCGAGATCAGGAGATCCGCCGCTTGGATCATCAACATGGATTGCGAGAAGCACGCGGTTCATCCCCGCGCTCGCAAGCGTCTCCTCCGTCGGATCGGACTTGAGACAGGAGGTCTCTTCGTTTAGAGACTCGATCGCAACCACGCTTCAAGAGGTAATCCTATTACTTGTTTGTGGTTTAGACGAAACGATCCGAGAAGTGTTCTTGGATCATGTGGTTTCGTCGTAAGAAATTTTTTTAAATTCCGCTGCATCGAGCAACTAGTGCGACTAGTCGCTCTTCATCGTATTCGATACGACGCTCACGCTTCCGTGATGCGCTTGAGGATCTAACCATATCCTTCAAGTGGTATCAGAGCCTTAGGTCGACGGTTTCGAATAGTGATTCGCTAACTGAGGACGACTTGGGTTCGTTAAGGTCGCGAAAGTTTTCATCGCATTTGATTTCGCAGATCTGTTTGGTAAATAAATTTGGCACTGTTTAAATTGTTTAAACACGAATTTAATACTTGGATTTTGTTCCCCATTAAATAAGGAAACCATAGGATCTGAGTTTGCGTAAATCGGATTTCGTATGCTCAAGATATGGTAGTTTTAATGAACATGTATTCACTGTTACGGGAACTGCGAATCTTAACGTAATTAAGGAGTTAATTACTGTTTAGAGATGCCTCGAAATGCGTGCAAATCACATGTTCTGTTGTAAATCAAGTTAGCAAACTATGGAAACTTACTTTGCTTAATTTGGATTTAAATTGATTGAGATATGCCAATTTTAGTAAGTAGGGGTCACTGCTGAAATTACTTTCCTAATCAAGAACCATGTGATTGTCAATTAATGAAATTAATTGTTAATTTCGAGAAATAATTATGAAAAATATTTGAGAAATATTGGAAGATGATTATTTTCTTAATTGACTTGGCCTCAACCAATTAATTGATTAGATTTGATCTAGATCATAATTGGAAACACAATCAACAAACTCCTTGCTTGAATAGGATTGGGAATTTGTCTAGCAAATTTCCTTATAGTCAAAATTGTTTTGATTACTATATGGTATAATTTCGGTTGAAGAACCGATGATCATCTCAAGTACAAATTAATCAATTTGGCATTATCATTTCCCGAGGCGGATATGGTGTCTAGTCGGGGATCGCTGGGGTAGCGGGTTGCAACGTATGTGGTCCGTCCCACTCCCGCTGGTACTGGCCATGACAGCGGGTAGGGCCGGGATAATGTTCGGGGGATTAAGATGTATTTTTCTAATTATTAAAATACGAATCAATACGTACTTTGAGAATAATACCATATATATTCAAGTAAGATAATCAAGTTTGATTGATTGAATTGGATTGATAATTAATTTAATATGATTAAGTTAATTATGTCCAATTAAAAATACTCTAATATGATTGGAGTTAATAATTCCCTTAGAAGAATTAATTGTATGAATGTGATTCACAGTAATTAATTAAATTTGAATAAGAGATGGAGGATCACATAAGTGACATCCATGGTCTCCCGTCAAGGCGAAGGCTTTCGTCGCCAGATATTATATGTGGGAGACGCCTGTCCGAAGTGACAGCTCCTGCATATGATCCATTTGGATCGGGCTCGTCGCTTCTCGAAAGAGTAAGGATGTATGCGTAGTGACCCCAATATCGGGTCCTCGTATTATTGGGGCGATATTGGATTGCGCATAGCGAGTTGTATTCCTGTTGACGGTTGGTTCAATTAATGACGGGTCAACATCACCTTAGGGGTGGTGGGCCTGGGTATTAAAGACCGAATTGGGAGATGCAAGTTGGACTTGCAAGGCAGAATGTGTTCCCGCTTCTTTTTATCCGAGTTGTAGGTTCTCATATTATTGGGATGCAACAAAGATAAGGAAGGAGATCCCAGATCTTGCTTGAGATATAATGGTAAGTATATCTCTTACATTGAAAGTGATTAAGGGAATGAACTTTCATTGTTGACATGGCAAGACAACTTTGATATAAAAATTCCTAAATCAAAGTAAATTATATATTTATATAAGTTTATGCAAAAGTTTCTTATTTCAGATAATCCTTCATTAATCCCACTCAACGTTATACTCAATAATAACCAGTAGAATATCATGGATTGGACCCTTGATCCAGATATTGTACTTGCGATTGGACACATAATGTATGTGGTTGCAATGTGCAAGTTTCCTCATAGTAATAAGAAGTGATAATTAAATAAGACAATAGGACTGAAACTCTAGGGTTTGTATGTCTCTATAAGTCTTGATCTCATCGAATGTACTTTTGAAGTGACATGTCGATAATGATCGTAATTGTTATATAATCCTTATAAAATCAATAAAGATATTCTGGCATACATATACGCTCTTGACATTTAATCATGAATGACATGGTTCTCTGCATCATGTAGAATGGTAGCTCTATTAGAGATAATGTATTCAAATTGTTTGAGTACCTACCTGAACCTATGTTTTAAGAGTTCAGATGGATGTAGATGATGAGTGTCATCATTCTACTATCTATACTCTAGCCATTCATGAAGCTTCATAATATTCATATTGTATGAACTTAAATGAAGCTTGTATAAATGTTGAAATACTCTTATATTGAGATTTTTGATTTTAAGATAAGAGATCCTTGGTCTTGAGCAATAGTTGCTTATAGACAAAGGGAGCGGAGTGGAAGCATGGGTTGGACCCACTTAAGAGGTATAGTCAAAGAGTTGACTGTACTTCGGTGACTTCCATATGACATCCAAAGAGTTGGATGAATGCCAATTCTGCAATAAATTAATGTGTTGATAGTATGACTATCAAATCTATCTAGAATCCTTAGAAAAGGAATCGGATAGTACATCAGAAAAAACTACATATAATCATTGAAATTGACTTACTTATTTGATAAGATAAAGTCTAATAATTGTATCTCAATCTTCTAATGACACTTGCAATTGGTTGCATCTGTATTAGAATATTAGAAATTTGATCTTAAGGTTTAATGGTCATCCATGTTGGAATTGATGCAATTGTTGCAATAATTTCCACCGGATGAATAGACTTCATATTTTCAGTGGGAGCCCTTAGTCTTAGAGAATGTCTCTATGACCTAGATATTAGAATACACTCATTGTTTATTTCTAAATGTTGGGAATAAATATGAAATCTGGAATAGACCTATCATAAAGAGTTATGATGGAGATATTTCAGATAGTAATCTTACATCTAGTGGACTCCACTAAATTAGAAAATTAATGAATGGTTCATTAAGATTTCTAATACTGAAAATTAAACCTTTAAAGATCAATAGGAGGATAAAGATCATTTGACAATGATCTGACATAATGTTTTGGACATATGTCTGTTGATGAGATCAATGGACATAATGTCAAGGTAGCTTGTACCTATTAGATGAATTCAAGGAATGCCTTATGGAGATGTGAATCTCATTTCTATCTCACCCCTCCTAATGAGCCTTAACTCAATAGAGTTGTAGGGAGATGCAATTGATCATGTGTGACATGATTTAATTAATGATTAATCTTAGCATAATTATCTCTTAGTTTCCAGGTATATGTGGTAGAGACTACATTATACACTTAATAAGGTCCCAAGCTGGTAAGCTGGAATCTAGCACCAGAGAGTGCTACTTTATTAGGAAAATAAAGGATGGTATTAGATACCTACTTTATGACCTTGAGATTCTTAAAAGATCTCATCTTTGAGAATATGATTCTTATAGGATGACTCTCTTGAGAATCAAGATAAAAATGAAGTAAAGGAACTCATTTAATCTTGAAAAGATAATGAGGCTCCTGAAATCGGAAACTAAAATAGATAATTAAAGATGAAACATTAATACCTCTTCAAATAAGTTTGAGGATGGATTCCATGTGTCAGTTAAATCTGAAAATAATCGGACTTCATGTGATGAAGCTCCTGAGGATCATGACATGGAAAGATGGATGTTAGCAATAAAAGTCTAATGTAGACTTCATATACAAGTGTTGTATATGGACCCTCGAGGATCCACCTATGTGGGTCAGACCCATTAAGGTGTAAATGGATCTTCAAGAGAAAGAGGGAACCTGATGAGAAGGTATAAACCTTCAAAGCACGGTTCGTAGCCATGAGCTACACACCGAAGAGAAGGCATCGCTTGCGATAAGACCTGCTCTCCAATGACCTTGCTTTAACCCATCAGAATATTGCTAACTATAGCTACACAACTTGTCTATGACATCTTCATGGTGTGAGTCAAGATTGCATTCCTCTATGAATACCTCTCTGAGGATATTCATATGAAGTAGCCCCAGGGCTTCATGGTTGAGGAAAGCAAGGTGTGCTAGCTGAAGAACTCCATCTTTGGACTCCAATAAGTTTCTTGTAGTTGGAACATAAGATTTGATGAAATTATAAATCTTGATGAACCGTGTGAAGCTTAGTAGGAGTGCCATTGTGTTCATCGTGCTAAATGTAGATATTATCCTAATCATTTGGAATGATCTAAGGATGATAATAATAAGTATTTTTATAATCTGGTTATCCCATACCTCGAGATATGATCTCAAGGATACCTCTTAGATCTTAGTTCTGAAGTTGTTCAGAAGCAAAGAGAAGAGGATATTGGGACCGTCACATTGGTAATACACCTTGGACTTAGTCCATTTTCTAGAAAATTCCAAGAAAGGCTTCCTTCCCTTAGGGCATGTTTGGTTGCAGGGTTGGGCAGGGTTGGGTTGGGCTGGGTTGGGCTGGGTGAATAGTAATCTGTGAGGAGAAAGTACCCTTGTGAATAGTAACCAGGGTTGGGCCAACCCTGCCCAACCCTGCAACCAAACAGGCCCTTAAGATGTAGTAGTGACCTGTCTAAAGGGATAGCACCTCAAAGAGTTGAGGAAGTGAATGCTAGAACTGCATGCATTTGTGCATCAGTTATGAGAAGCTGGGTATATGCTAGATGATGCAACCTAAATGAGCAATGGACTAAATGGTACTTCTACAACTGGTTCAACGGATTAAAATGATGAAACGAGTAAAACGACGTTCGATATGCAAAAATCAGCAACAAATGGTAGCCATTATGCAAATATTAGCACAAGTGATTCCACAAATTTAGGGCAACACAAAGAGTTATAGAATTGTAGGAAATAAATAGCGAGATTTGCGGCACGGAACCTCAATAGATCACCAAACCAACTAGCAATATAACAGGCCACAACTAATATAATGCAGAGGAATTTAAAGGGTGGAATTGTCGCTCATACCACAACCAACAAGGGGAGGGCGGCACGCTTCAGATCTGATCTTCGATGGCAGGAGGGGCGTGGGTCAACTTCACGGCACTTGGGGTCGCCTTCGTGATAAACCAGGAGGCGGCAGCGACTCGAGATGGCTGGCGGTTGCTGGGCGGGCTATGGCGGTGGCGGTTCGGTAGGGGCAGGCCTGTGAGTAGGTAGTAGTGCGGGCGGGGGAGGAGTTTGCGTGGGGCGGCGCAGGAGAGTCGCAGACGGAGGGCTGAATGATGGAGGGTGGTCGTTGGGCGCAGTTGGAAGGGGAGAGGCGGGATGAGCGGTTGGCGGAGGTGGGTCGGGGAAGGGTGGAGAGAGTCGAGGCGGCGCGGGGAAGAGCGGTGTCGGGCGGAGGAGAGGAGAGGGCGCGGCGATGTCGGTGGGAGGCGGTGATGGGGCTGTAGGCGCGGGCAGCGCGCGGGATGGAGGGAGGCGGCTGGCGACGCAGGGGAAGCCGAAGATCTGGTGCGCGCGGTCGGAGTGGAAGTGGGGAGGTGGCGGGAGAGGAGAAGGGGGGAAGGGAGGGGCGGCGCCCGAGTGGAGAGAGGGAGAGAGATAGAAGGCGGCGGGAGGAGATAGGGTTCGGGGAAAGAAAGGGGTCGGGGAGAGAGAAAGGGCGTGGGGCCGAGAGAGAGGAAGAGAGAGAGAGGAAGAGAGAGAGAATTAGGGATAGGAAAAAATTGTTCTCAATTCAACTTATCTCCTAATTACAAAAAGGGGGTCTTTTATAGAGGCTATTCCCCCTCAAAATAAGCAACAACTTATCCTAAAAACTAGGAAAAATAAAAAGAAAACAAAAGAGGATGATAAGGCCTTTTATAATGAGCCTTTTACATAGGAAATAAATAAACAAAGCAAATACTAATTAGACAAAATAAATGTACTAAAATTAAGTGCTATCATGCTGCATCAACTCCCCCCTGCTGAAAAGAATCTCGCTCCGTCGAGATGGCATCGTGGAAGTTCTTAAGTATATCGGGGCGGAGTTGCTGGAGTTCGTCTTCGTCGATCCAGGTGCAATCGGTAAGAGGTCGTCCCTTCCATTTGACTAGATATCGTCCGAAGAGACCGCGTCTAGTCGTCATATCTCGGATATCTGCAATATCTTCAATCTGATCGGCATCGGTTGCGGCTGGCGGGTGGCGCATATCATCATCAGGAACTGCTGGCGTAGTGGCATCTGTCTGGTCATCTCCATGATATAAAAAGAGATCTGATACGTTGAATATTGGCGATGTCTGGACGTCTGGCGGCAGGTCGAGTAAATAAGCATTGGGCCCAATCTTCTTGAGGACTCGGAATGGCCCAATCTTTCGTTCGCTCAATTTTTGGTGGACTCTCAAAGGAAATCTCTCTTTTTTCAGGTGGACCATCACTAACTCTCCAACTCTGAACTCGCTCTCTCTTCGGTGTAGGTTGGCTTGGGCTTGGTATTTCTGGTTCATGGTTTGGAGTTTGGCTCGGATTTCATCATGGGTATGGGTTAGGTGTTCGACCAGATCCTCAGCAGCTGCACTACTTCTCCCTTGCATGGTTGTGGGCTTTAGGTCTAAAAATTGGGTAAGTGGAAAGCCGTACACACTCTCAAAGGGTGATTTTCCGGTGGACCTATTAGTGGAGCTGTTATATGCGAATTCAGCTTGGGGAAGAATTAGATCCCATTTGGACGGAGAGTCCCCTGCAAGACATCGTAATAAATTTCCTAATGATCTATTAACTACTTCGGTTTGCCCATCTGTTTGTGGATGATAAGCGGTGCTATATTGCAGACGAGTACCAAGACGGGACCAAATCGTGCGCCAAAAGTGACTCAAAAATCGGGTATCACGGTCTGAAGTAAAAAACGAGGGACACCATGCAAACGGACGACATCACGAAAAAACAAATCAGCGACATGAGATGCATCTGAGGTTTTCCTACATGCAATGAAATGTGCCATTTTAGAAAATCAATCCACCACCACAAAAATAGAGTCAACTTTTCGCACAGTGAGGGGTAACCCTAGCACAAAATCCATGGTGATGTCTTCCCAGGGTCGCAGAGGAATAGGTAGGGGTGTGTATAGTCCAGTGTTCTGCCGGTGGCCTTTGAATCTTTGACATGTTTGGCATTTCTGTACGAATTTTGTCACATCCTTTCGCAAATGCGGCCAATAAAAGCGTTCTTGGAGAAGGGTCAAGGTTTTGTCTCTTCCAAAGTGTCCAGCTAAACCTCCATTGTGTAGTTCTGAAATTAAGTTCTCTCGAAGGGACGTGGCAGGGATGCATAGTTGGTGGCCTTTGAATAGGAAACCCTCATGAAGAACAAAAGTGGTTGTTGGGTCCTGTCCAGTACCAATGCAGTTGGCATGAACTTGACCGAAGTCAGGATCAGTGGGGTAGAGGTCCTTGAGAGTTTCAAATCCTGTAGTGCTGACGGTCATTGTAGTCAGGGCATGCGCTCGCCGGCTCAACGCGTCGGCCACACGGTTCAGGGTTCCGGCTTTATGTTTGAGATGGAAGGTGTATTCTTGGAGGAAATTAACCCATTTGGCATGACGCTTGTTAAGAGTTTTCTGGGAGTTCAAATATCTCAGGGCTTCATGATCAGAGTTAAGGATAAATTCACGCTGGATCAGGTAATGTCTCCAATGCTTGAGAGCTTGGACCACGGCATAAAATTCAACATCATAAGTGGAGTACCGTGATCTGGCATCATTCAATTTCTCGATGTAGAAGGCGACAGGTCGTCCTTCTTGACTTAGGACAGCGCCAATCCCGACATGTGAGGCGTCGCAATCGACCACGAAAATCTTGGTGAAGTCGGGGAGTGCCAAAACAGGAGCATGCGTCAATTGATATTTTAGATTTTGAAAGCTCGTTTCTGCTTCAAGAGTCCAGGCGGGTGCGCCTTTCCGCGTGCATTCTACCAACGGTGCCGCACAAGTGCTGAAGTTCCGAATGAAACGTCGGTAGAAAGAAGCTAACCCTAGAAAGCTGCGAATTTCGGTGAGGGTTTTGGGTACGGGCCAGCTCTGAATGGCATGAATCTTTGAGGGGTCAACTTTATGTCCATCCGCAGTGACAATGTATCCTAGGAAGAGGACCGTGTCAGACATGAAGGAGCATTTCTTGAGGTGGACATACAGTTTTTGGTTTCTCAGGGTTTCCAGGACTTGTCGCAAGTGAGATAGGTGGTCTTCTTTGGTCAAACTGTAGATCAGGATATCATCGAAGTACACGACCACGAACTTGCCAATAAAGGGTCGCAATACATGATTCATAGTTCGCACGAAGGTGCTTGGGGCATTCGACAAGCCGAAGGGCATGACCGTCCATTCATACAGGCCCTCTTTGGTTTTGAAAGCTGTCTTCCATTCGTCTCCAGGTCGCAGGCGAATCTGGTGGTAGCCACTACGGAGATCCATCTTGGAGAACAATTTGGCACCTGATAACATATCAAGCATATCATCAAGGCGTGGAATGGGAAAACGATATTTGATCGTTATCTTGTTGATAGCTCGACTGTCCACGCACATTCTCCATGTGCCGTCTTTCTTTGGGGTAAGCAGAGCAGGAACCGCCACGGGGCTCATACTCTCTCGAACATACCCTCGTCGCAGCAGATCGGTAACCTGTCGGTTCATCTCTTCATGCTCACTTGGGCTCATTCGGTAATGGGGTAGGTGAGGCAGGCTGGCTCCGGGACTAGATCAATGTGATGTTGAATGTCTCGCAACGGGGGTAGTCCTTCAGGCAACTCTTCAGGCATGATGTCAGAGAACTCTTGGACTATGGGCTTTATCTCAGGCGGGACTTCAGATGTAGTTGCCCCTTGTGTTGTCCACTTCACGTCCCATTAACGCATAGATGGTGGAGCTCTCTTGAATTTCACGTTGGAATGTTTGGGCTTCCATCAACAACACGGAGCCCGTGGTCGCAGGCTTGGCCGGTGGGGTTTTGTTACCAGTTTGGGTGGTCGCAGCTCGGAGTGTAGCCACTTGGCGAGGGCTAAGGGCTTCACGTTGTGGCCTGAGGGTGACACGAACTTTGTCTATGAGAAAGGTGTAAGTGTTCAGTTTTCCTCGGTGTTCAGTGTCTCGGTCGAATTGCCATGGTCTCCCTAGAAGACAGACATCCATAGGGGCTACATGGCACCACACCTCGTCCTTGTATGAAGGACCAATGGAGAAGTTAACGAGGCTTTGACGGTGGATCGGGAGTTGGGTACCACCACGAAACCATGCCACATTGTACGGTTTCTCGAGTGGATGAGTTGGCAGACCCAACTTGTCGACCATCTCTTGTGAAACGAAGTTCTCAACACTTCCTCCATCAATGATCAGCGAACAGCGTCGTCCTCCTGAGGTGCAGGTGGTTCGGAAGATGCTGCGTCGCAGCCAGGTATCAGCATCGTGGACAGCGGGGGTGAGCAGAATGTTTGTAGGCGCGCTGTCGGGAGCGATAAAGTTCTCGTGTTCAATTACCAGGAACGGACCGGAGTCGTCTCCATCCACTCCTAGAGGTTCATAGTCATCGGCTCCCATGGTGTCAGCAGTCAACGCAGTCGGATCCTCTTCAGGGGATTCTTGCTGGTCAGGGTCGGGGTCTCCAGGGTCATCGGTGGTGCATAGATGGACGGGTCTAGCCTTAGGGTTTGGGCACTCTGCGGCTCGATGGCCCTTTTGATAGCATCGGAAGCAAGTATCAGGTCCTACAATAGGTCGGCTTCCCAAGATGCCTTGGCCGGGGTTTCCAGTGGGTGGTCGGGCGACGGTAGGAGTTGATGGTTTGGCTTGGGTTTTACCCGCAATGATTGATGAGGAACCCATCGGTTTGGAGTATGTCATCGTGGTACTGGTACGGGGAGCGGAGTTCGCAGAAAAAGGCATCTTCCTCGTTTGGGATTTAGCAAGCTTGATCTCAGCCCGTTCAGCCTGCTTGTAGGCTTCGTCGACATCACGGCAGTTGTGGAGGTAGAGTTCGTCCTGGATGACTTGGCGAAGGCCTTGCATGTAGCGGGTGACCTCCTGAATAGGAGTCTCCTGCAAGCGGTTGCGATGGACTAGGGATTGGAACCCTTCGTGTATTCCCTCACACTCATGGTGCCTTGTCTCCATGATTGCAGTCGTGCGTATAGATCTCGTTTGTAATCTTCCGGCACAAATTTGGTTTTCAGTTTGGCTTTCATTTTGCTCCAACTGCGGATCTTACTCTTCTCTTTTCGTTTGCGTTCAGATTGCAAACGGTCCCACCATAGCAGCGCATGTCCTTTTAATTTTATAGTGACGAATTGGACCTTACGTTCGCTAGGCATGGACTTCCACACAAAGAAGTGTTCGACAGCTTGGAGCCAGTCCAAAAAAACGTCAGGATCTCGTCCTCCGTCAAATTCTGGGACATCGAGACGGATACCTCGATCCCATCCATCGTCGGACTTGGTTCCATTTCGTGGTTAGAATTGATGTTCACCATTAGTTTGTGGAGTATAGCCAAAGGTGTATGGATCTGGAGTCTTGGGAATGAAAGGGGTGTATTCTCTAGGTCCTTCTTCCTCACTTTCCTGTGAATGATACTCGCTAACATGTCCGTCCGAAGTAGAAGAACTAGAGTCACGGGAAGTGCTATTCCGGGAGTGCGGTTTCCGACCAGTGCGTCGACCTTTGTTGGGATTTTCATCACTAATGTCTGGTCCTAGCACGCGGCTATTCAATGTAGAGATTTATTCATGGGCGATGGTGCATTTACGATCTAGTCCGGCGATTTGTGCGCTCATGTGTTGTAATTGGGCAAACAAAGTCTCTAATGTTAATTCAGGGTGTGGAGTATAGGGGGGTTTAGAGGAACTAGGTTTGTCGGCCATGGAAATCCTAGGTTCTCTGCTTTCTTTGTTTCGGGATTTTTTTTTGTGTTCTTTTTTTTTTGTGGTTTTGTTTTGTGGTTTTTTTTTATATGCAATGAATAAATGGGATGCAGACGAAATGCAGAATCGTGAGGCTCTGATACCAAATTTGATGCAACCTAAATGAGCAATGGACTAAATGGTAAATCTACAACTGGTTCAACGGATTAAAATGATGAAACGAGTAAAACGACGTTCGATATGCAAAAATCAGCAACAAATGGTAGCCGTTATGCAAATATTAGCACAAGTGATTCCACAAATTTAGGGCAACACAAAGAGTTATAGAATTGTAGGAAATAAATAGCGAGATTTGCGGCACGGAACCTCAATAGATCACCAAACCAACTAGCAATATAACAGGCCACAACTAATATAATGCAGAGGAATTTAAATGGTGGAATTGTCGCTCATACCACAACCAACAAGGGGAGGGCGGCACGCTTCAGATCTGATCTTCGATGGCAGGAGGGGCGTGGGTCAACTTCACGGCACTTGGGGTCGCCTTCGTGATAAACCAGGAGGCGGCAGCGACTCGAGATGGTTGGCGGTTGCTGGGCGGGCTATGGCGGTGGCGGTTCGGTAGGGGCAGGCCAGTGAGTAGGTAGCAGTGCGGGCGGGGGAGGAGTTTGCGTGGGGCGGCGCAGGAGAGTCGCAGACGGAGGGCTGAATGATGGAGGGTGGTCGTTGGGCGCAGTTGGAAGGGGAGAGGCGGGATGAGCGGTTGGCGGAGGTGGGTTGGGGAAGGGTGGAGAGAGTCGAGGCGGCGCGGGGAAGAGCGGTGTCGGGCGGAGGAGAGGAGAGGGCGCGGCGATGTCGGTGGGAGGCGGTGATGGGGTTGTAGGCGCGGGCAGCGCGCGGGATGGAGGGAGGCGGCTGGCGGCGCAGGGGAAGCCGAAGATCTGGTGCGCGCGGTCGGAGTGGAAGTGGGGAGGTGGCGGGAGAGGAGAAGGGGGGAAGGGAGGGGCGGCGCCCGAGTGGAGAGAGGGAGAGAGATAGAAGGCGGCGGGAGGAGATAGGGTTCGGGGAAAGAAAGGGGTCGGGGAGAGAGAAAGGGCGTGGGGCCGAGAGAGAGGAAGAGAGAGAGAGAATTAGGGATAGGAAAAAATTGTTCTCAATTCAACTTATCTCCTAATTACAAAAAGGGGGCTTTTATAGAGGCTATTCCCCCTCAAAATAAGCAACAACTTATCCTAAAAACTAGGAAAAATAAAAAGAAAACAAAAGAGGATGATAAGGCCTTTTATAATGAGCCTTTTACATAGGAAATAAATAAACAAAGCAAATATTAATTAGACAAAATAAATGTCTACTAAAATTAAGTGCTATCATGCTGCATCACTAGATGTGTACAAGAGCCAGATGTCTGCCATGCAGTGGGAGTAGTAAACTGTTACTAATCCTGCTATGGAGATAAAACACTTGATTGTAGTAATAATAATATCTTCAAAGATGCTAAAACTTAGAGATAGTGATCTCAAAGTCTTATCTTCAAAAGTTTAAGATCTTGTAGATAGTGATCTATAAGAGTCTTAACTGTAGATACCTTAGGAGATAGAGATCTCCAGGAATGAAGGTATTCTAATAAGGATTATGGGAATACTGGTTATGATAATTAATAAGATGTAGTGTCAAGGACACTATAACCAACAAAATTGAGTATCGGTTGCATGAGATGCAACATTCGCATTGGATGCGAGCACTGTTACTAGGAGATATGCAGGTGCCGTAAAAGGACTTGGCGTAGTCTCTTGGGAACGGAGTGACTGATCAGCTTACCTAGCTATTTTCTAAATAGCCTATGATTGTCACATGAGTGTGGGTTTAAATGATTAGCCCATTAATGGCTCTTTGAGCTAGTGGGAGATTGTTGGACATGCGAGCCCACGGCGAGCCATTATGCAATAAATGTTATTGCAATTCACTCCTTAATCTGAAATAAAGAGTACATAGTTTGCATAATAGGTCCATTAGTGCAATTAGGGTTATGTACCATGGCCATCTTAATGATCATACAGCTGGTGATTCAATTATTGAATCATAGAGGCTGGTGCTTAGATGAATATCTAATGAGTTAGATTGAGGACTCATCAAGCACCGTCAAATGATTATTAAGAGATGATCTCCAGCCTGAGTAGGAGATGGCAATCCTTTCTCAGTTAGGCTGATATCTGACCGACTTCTTGATGCAGGTCCTCTGCATAGGAATAGAGATTCGGAGGTGTCAGATTAGTTAGGTCAAAGAGTTGACTTAACGAGATCGAGATAACCAAAGTCCTAAATCGTATGCTGTCACGATACAGGCACACATCCTCTGACCAGAGACAGATGTGTTACTATATGTTTGAGTATGTACATTTGGCAGACCAATAGGTTGATGACCTAATCAAGGTCTATACACCGGCGCGCTGGTGTGCATATAAGGGCATATGAGTAATACGATCTCTCAAAGGGATCATACAGGTTCAGTTACTGAACCGGAAGACATGAGCTCACTCATGAGATATTGGGAAGAATCAAATTCCGTGTGCACGGTCGTCTCGCTTTGGAAGCTTGACTGAATTTGTTGGTTTGATATATACTTTTTGAAAGTATATGATCAAGACCTATGTATGATATATGCTTTTGGAAAGTATATGATCAATACCGACTCCCAATGATCGAATGAGAATCTTACTGATAAAACCATGAAGTAGACAGTATAAAGTTGATCCAATACTTCGGGTTTAATCTGAGTCTTCCAGTATGCAGGATGTACAGGTATTAGGAATACCTGAGGGTGATGTGATCATAAACGATTGTATAACCATGACGCTTCCATTCCTAGGGAGTGATGAAACGGGTTTGGATTTTAGTGACTCCTCTCAGTAGAGAAGTAATCTAATCTTAGTCCAAATGTTGGACATTGATCTGAATGTGATTCAGATTCAATGAGAAGATTAGATTTACGGTCTTGATTTAATCAAGCATCTATGGGAGGCCCGAGATCTGGATTTGAGATGTGATCTCAATATCCATGTCACTATACGTGGAACAATACAATTGTCATGTCCTTATCTCCAAGTATTCGCGGAGAAAGCGCATTATCCTTGAAAGAGTTCATGGATAATTCTATTGTTGATATATGTATCCGAGCATTGAGAAAATGGATAATTAAATGTGATTTAATTATCATGAATAATATGAATTTGATTCATATTATAAGGAGAGTTATCTTAGATAATTAAATGTGATTTGATTATCAAAGATGTAAATAATATGAATGTGATTCATATTATTTGAGCACATGAGAATAAGTTATCCAATATAATTAAATGTGATTTAATTATTATGGATAAGAATAATGTGGATAGTAATATCCAATTATTCATAATATATTATAAATGTGATTTATAATGTATTAGAGAGAGTTAAATATAATTTATATTAGTAGATTAATTATTAATGTGTATTAGATACACATTGTCTAATTAATTGAAAATGTAAATTACATGTTGTTTTGGGTTGTGAATATGATTCACAATATTCCAATGTCAAGATTGCAATATTCCCAAATTTAATTGAGAATTATTTTGGTGAATAAAAATCCCAACAAATAGTTGTTGGAAAATAAGTAGAGAGAAAATCAAGGAGATGTGCAATCTCATGGGAATCCATGAGATTGCCCTCTAAAGGGGAAGGTTGATCTCCTTTGTATTTTCTCTCCTTATTTGATTGATTTAATTTGGCATTAATATTTATTTGATTTATCAAATATATTTTATCAAAATTAAATCACAAGTTGTTGGTTTTTACCAACAATAATCTTGACCATTGGATTGACATAAATCAATCTCATCCATTGATTTTATATGTCACATGGATTGAGATCCATGGATCCCAAAACCCTATAAATAGAGAGGCATACCATGCTCTCTATTTTTACACACAATGCTTGAGAAGCATCTCTCTCTCTTTTCTCTCTACTCGACAGCCCTCTCTCCCTCTCATGTGGCCGTCCACCATGGATGACCTAAGAGAGGTTCTCCATCGCCGCAGCATCGTCGTTATGTTGCCCGTTCTTCTGCTCGTGGATCTCCGTCTCCTTCGGTGCGCCTCGCTCGTGAAGAAGACGTCGGATCTCGTGTGTCGAGATCAGGAGATCCGCCGCTTGGATCATCAACATGGATTGCGAGAAGCACGCGGTTCATCCCCGCGCTCGCAAGCGTCTCCTCCGTCGGATCGGACTTGAGACAGGAGGTCTCTTCGTTTAGAGACTCGATCGCAACCACGCTTCAAGAGGTAATCATATTACTTGTTTGTGGTTTAGACGAAACGATCCGAGAAGTGTTCTTGGATCATGTGGTTTCGTCGTAAGAAATTTTTTTAAATTCCGCTGCATCGAGCAACTAGTGCGACTAGTCGCTCTTCGTCGTATTCGATACGACGCTCACGCTTCCGTGATGCGCTTGAGGATCTAACCATATCCTTCATGGGGATGCGCGGGTGGGGGAATGCTCGGGGGTTGCAAGGGTCAAGGGCTTCGCAGTAGGGGGTGCCAATGCTGCTGAGGGCGCGGAGGCGGGGGTTGGGGGCCATGCCGCGGGAGGGACTGGGGCCGGGACTGGGGATGCGAGGGCGGGGACAACAGGCGTGGGGGCTGGAGGAGGTACTGTAAGGGGTGCTGGGGCTGGGGGAATGTCGGAGTGGTGGATATGGGTTGCGGGAGAGGCGGTGGGGCAGTGGGTGGGGAAGGCGTCGGCGGGGCTGGGAGTGTTGGGGGCGAGGGGATGGCAGCAGGTACAGGGGTCTGGGACTCTGGACGGCGGGGGCAGGGGCTTCGGGAATGGGGGTTGGGGTTGTGGTCGTCGAGGAAGACAGGGAAGGTACCTGGGATAGTTTGGGCAGTGCCGGGACGACCGGAGGTGGCGATGGAATCGATTCCGGTGGCAGAATCAAATCTGAAACATCCTGGACTGCAAGCCTTTGGTTGCCGACGGCGAGTTTTTCTTCGTCAATTTCGGTTTCGGTGATTGGCGTCGTTGGAGCCTTCGATCTGGCGGCGCGCATAGCCTTGAAATCAACGATCATTTCTTGACATTTGGACTCGAATTCTTGACATTTGGACCGCAAATCATGCTTTGCATCCATCTCCTTGTTGTAGGCTTCTTCGGCTCGTCGCTTCCGTTCCGACGAATGATGGTGTTTCGTCGCGTGTCGACGCGCATGTCTGTACGGATCGTCAGATCGTGAGGACGATCTGCAGGCCATGCTCTGATACCAATTGATGCAAATGGATTTCGGTGACGGCAAAAAAAATAAAATTCGACAGTGGATTTTTGGTGGAGAAAATGGAGGGGTTGAGAAGAAGAATGCTCGTCGAGAATACGAGGGACTTTGGGGAGAAGAAGACCGTGAAGAATGCGAGGGAGGAGAGAGAGAGGGGAGATAGAGAGTAAATTTCAATTTTAATAATCATAACACTGAACTAACTAAAACAATGGACCATCATCCCTTTATATAGGAGGGATGAGATTACAAAAATAGAAAAACTAATTATCCTAAATAGACTCTAACCGACTAACTACCTAATTTGAAATTCAAAATAAAACTAATTGAGATCACACGCGATCTCTTTATTTAAATTTAAAAAAACGCGACGACACAAAAAAAATGCGACGACATAAGTAAATAAATGCAGCCCTATCTTTTGATTACACGCTGCATCAGCAAACATGCATGCATGGATGGATATGTATGTATACATGCATATCTGCATGACATATATGCATGCATGTATGCATGGATGTGCGTACATATGTGTGCATGTATGTGTGCATGTATGTATATGAAGCAAGAAAAATTACTCGACATATCTCTGCAATGCTCTACTGAACAAACATTTTCACCAAGACATGCCAACAACTTTTTTTCTTTAATCCAAGTGAGATAAAGAAAATACCCGTGCTCCAACTTTGGAGAGTACTACAATTGCTAATTTTATGTTTATTTTATCATATTAACTCATTTCATAACTTCCCCTTAACCCTAGACTCTTCCCATATGAACAGAATGAAGTTCTTGCTAAATTGACCAATTGATCTTCTTCACTAACTTCTTCCATCCAATAGATATATACACAATAACTTTTACAGATGTTCATCAAGGTGAAGATCCTTTACCTCCAAAGCTCTACTGAACAAATATTTTCACCAAGACATGTGCCAACAACTTTTCCTTTAATCCAAGTGAGATAAAAAATACCCATGCTCCAACTTTGGAGAGTGTTAGAATTGCTAATTTGTGTTTATTTTATCATTATTAACTCATTTCATAACTTTCCCTTAACCCTAGACTCCTCTTCTCATATAAAAAGAACAAAGTTCATTCTAATAAGTCCAATTGATATTCCTCACTAACTTCTTCCATCCAATAGATATGTACACTAACTTTTAGAGATGTTCATCAAGGTGAAGATCCTTGACCATTGGAGGTAAATAAGAAGCATCTGTTGAGGCATGCTCCGACAGATCGATCGTCCATGGTGTGATCCTCATAGCACCGTTCAGTGGTAGAAGCACCTTTACAACCAAGAGTTTGTCGTATCTTGAAGATAGCTGCTGATTCAAAAGTAGTTCAGAAGGTAGAAAAATACTCTGTTTCCTACTTACTGAAGAAACTTCTGCAATGGAATGACTTCCATAAATATCTACAGAATATTTCTTTCAAGCTTTGGACAATCTCAATCTGATTCTCCTAGATTTATCCTCTGCACATTAAATTATGGTGACTTGACTGCAAAGTAAAATAGCATGGATAATTTCATATTTGCTAATCAAAAAAATTATTTATCCTTGACATATTCCGAAGATCACAAGTATTTATGTACAGTTTTTAAACTAATTTTCAAGTATTACAAACTTGACAAGTGGTTTGGCCATAGAAAAAGGAAAAAGAGTTGATTAACAATGTCAATCCCCAAATTTATTCAGAAAAATAGCTGGTTATACCAAATGGAGCATTGAGAGCTAAATAAGTAGAAGATCGTGTCGAGAAATCCTCAATGGCTTCTAATAGCAAACTTAGTTCTATCTAGCCGAAGACACGACAGCTGAATAATAAAAACAAGGCTACGCATCCTCCTCTTCAGCTCAGCGACGAAGACCTCATAGAAAGCATCTTTAAACGTATCAGAATATCCAACAAAACCCAGCAGTAGTCGGCTTTCCACCCAAAGGACAACAGTTCAAACTCAATGAAAACAAAGAAACGATCGATAAACAGGAAGGAGAAAAGGAGATGTCCACCCTTGACATCCATTGAATGAGCAGGCAACATCAGTAGGAACCCATCGACATCCATTGAATGAGCAGGCAACATCAACAGTAGGAACTCATCTTCTCGTGAACTGTTAAAGGCAGGTTTCTCTACAACTAATGGAAAAGATGAACTGTTAAAGGCAGGTTTGGCTCTCCAAATCGTCATACTATCACTCTTCAACTGAAGAGGAAGAGGATCAACTTTCTTAGAGAACTTCCTTATTATCCATTGAAAAAGCTCAATATTTCCATGACCACCCATCGAGACCACCAGGAGGAGTAATCTCTACAATAATCTGCAGCATCATGAATTCATCCAACCATGCCTTTGAAAGATGAGCACGCAAAGATGTGCTCCCCCATCCCCATCTGGAGAACTGGCATTAACAATGTGGTCTGACAAAAGTTCCGCAAGATATGCATATATATTAGCCAACTGAAGGAAGTACAACAACAACAACAAAGCCTTTTCCCACAATTAAGTAGGGTCCGCTACATGGATTCTTCGCCTCCATTCAAATCTATCTTGGGTCAATCTCGGGCTTATATCCAAAAAACTAAGATCCCTTCGTATAGTCTCTTTCCAACACTTCTTGGGCCGTCCACGCCCTCTCTTAGCCGGCTCAACATCCCAACACTCACATCTCCTAACTGGTGCATCAGCTGACCTTCTTTGCAAATGACCAAACCATCTTAAGCGGTTTTCTCGCATCTTATCTTCAATCGGAGCTACACCAACTTTCTTTCTGATTGCATCATTCCGAATCCGATCTTTACGTGCATGTCCACACATCCATCTTAACATTTTCATTTATGCTACAGCCATTCTCTGCACATGTCTATGTGTCACGGAAACACGGAATATTTAGCAATATTTTGCCAAAACAATCTTAGTTCATCGTATGAACTAGAAAATCTAGCACAACAATTTTTGCAGTCAGAAAATGAAAATTCTAAGGAAACAATTTCCAAAAATAATTTTTGATATTCACAATAAATAAAAGAGATAGATAGGGTTACCTCTTGAAGTGTGAGTTTCTAAACGAAGAAACCTCTCGAATCAAGTCTGATCTGCAAAAGTCTCTCTCATGAGCGTGGAGATGAATCGCACCGCTTCCCATGAACCCGAACGTTGACCAGAGCAATAAGAAGATGCATATGAGAGATGGATGAAGAATATGGTGAGATCCTTAAGCGCATCACGGAAGCGTGAGGATCGCATCGTATACGATCGGGAGCGACTAGTCGCACTAGTTGCTCGAGGCAGCGGAAATTAAAATTTTTCATATGATGAAACCACATGATCCAAGAACACTTCTCGGATCGTTTCATCTAAACTACAAACAAGTATTAGGGTTACCTGTTGAAGCATGGTTGCGATCGAGACTCTAAACGAAGAGACCTCCGTCTCAAGTCCGATCCGACGGAGACGCTTGCGAGCGCGTTGATGAAACATGTACGCCACGCAATCCAAGTTGATGATTCAAGCGGCGAATCTCTTGATATCGACACACGAGATCCGTCGTCTTCTTCACGAGCGAGGCGCATTGAAGGAGATGGAATTCCACGAGCAAACGATCCGGCAGCATAACGACGACGTTGCGGCGATGGAGACTCTCTCTAGGGCTTTCATGGTGGACGGTCACAATGAGAGAAAGAAGAGGGCGTGTAGAGAATGAGAGAGAGAGAGAGAGAGAGAATTGTTGTTCACAACTTGTGTGTTGTGTTGTTGTAACCTAGAAGAGTAAGGGATGCCTCTTCTTATGGGATCCATGGATCTCAATCCATGGACAACACAAATCCAACGGCTCTCATTGATTTGTGTTTCTTTTAATGGCTAAGATCTTGTTGGTAAAAACCAACAACAATTAATTTAATTTAGATTAAATATGTATTGACAAATCAATATGATTTAATCCCAAAATTAAAGCAATTTAGACTTGGAGATAATGGAAAGGAGTCCCCCCCCCTCCATCTAGGAAGAGTGGACGGCCACCCTTTCCTTGTAGGAATTGGTGGTCGTCCCCCTCTCCTATTAGGAAAGGGGGATCTCAATGCAATCTCCAAGATTGCATGATTCCATGTATCTCCAATATTTACAACAACAATTGTTGTAAATGATTCTACAAAAATAATTCATAATTATTTTATGAATATTGCAATCTTGCCATTGGAACAATGTGAATCACATTCACAACCCAAAATAAAATGTGAATTACATTTTCAATTAATTGTCCAATGTGAATTCAATTCACATCAACATTTAATTAACAAATGTAAATTACAAATATCTCTCTCTTATATATTATAAATTACATTTATAATATATATAAATAATTGGGATAGTGTTATCCACATTATTCATATCCAAGATAATAAAATCACATTTAATCATCTTGGATCTCTATTCTCATGTGCCCAAATAATATGAATCACAATCACATTGTTTACATCTTTGATAATTAAATCACAATTAATTATATTAGACAACTCTCCTTATAATATGAATCAAATTCATATTATTCATGATAACTAAATAACATTTAATTATCTATTTTCTCAATGCTCAGATACATATATCAACAATGAAGTTATCCATGAACTCTTTCAAGGATAATGCGCTTACTCCGCGGATACTTGGAGATAAGGACAGGGCGATTGTATTGTTCCACGTATAGTGACTTGGATATTGATATCATATTTCAAATCCAGATCTTGCGGACCTCTCATACATGCTCGATTAAATCAAGACCCCGGATCTAATATTCTCATTGCATCTGAATCACATTCAGATCAATGTCCAATATTTGGACCAAGATCAGATTACTTCTAACCTGAGAGGAGTCACTAAAATCCAGACTCATTTCATCACTCCCTAGGAATGGAAGTGTCATGGTTATACAATCGTTTATGATCACATCACCCTCAGATATTCCTAATACATGTACATCCTGCATACTGGAAGACCCGAAATAATCCCAAAGTATAAGATCAATTTTACGATGTCTACTTCAAAGATTTATCATTAAGTTTCTCATTCGATCATTGGGAGTCGGTATCGATCATATACTTTCCAAAAGCATATATCATACCTAGGTGTTGATCATATACTTTTCAAAAGCATATATCAATCCCTACAAATTCAGTCAAGCTTTCAAAGTGAGACGACGCGCGCGGAATTTGATTCTTCCCAATATCTCATGAGTGAGCTCATGTCTTCCGGTTCAATAATGAACCTGTATGATCCCTTTGAGAGATCGTATTACTAATATGCCCTTGTATGCACATCAGCGCGCCGATGTATAGATCTTGATTAGGTCATCAACCTATTGGTTTGCAAATGTACATACTCAGACATATAGTAACACATCTGTCTCCGGTCAGAGGATGCGTGCCTATATCGTGACAGTATACGACATAGGACTTTGGTTATCTCGATCTCGTTAAGTCAACTCTTTGACCAAGCTTATATAACACCTCTGAATATCTATTCCTATGCAGAGGACCTGCATCAAGAGATCAGTTAGATATCATCCTTCGTAGAAAGGATTAACATCTCCTTCTCAGGCTGGAGATTATCTCTTAATAATCATTTGATGGTACTTGATGAGTCCTCAATCTAACTCTTTAGATATTCATCCAAGCACCAGCCTCTATGATTCAATAATTGAATCAACAGTTGTATGATCATTAAGATGGCCATGGTACATAACCCTAATTGTACTAAGGGACCTATCATGCAAATTAGTTATTCTTCATTTCAGATCAGGGAATGATATTTGCAATAATATGTATTGCATAATAGCTCGTCGTGGGCTCGCATGTCCAACAATGGAGACTCTCAAGACTTCTCTATATCTCATGAGGCATGGAATTTCTAAGGATTATTGCTCTCCAAAATTGTGTTGCAAAAGAGAGGGCCTTGCCCTCCTTTTATACTTACACCACATGTCCAACATGTGTGTTGTCATCCCTTGAATTTTAAATCAATGGCTTAAAGCAAGTCCTAATTCAACAAGGATTATCTCCTTTTGATGTTCAATTAATATTAATAATAAATAAGCAACAACTTAGCTTAACTAAAATTAGTTAAGGTTGTTTCCTTTTTATCTATTAATTAACTTGATAATCCCATTAACAAAATTGGAGAAATTATGTACTTAATTCAAAGATAATGAATCAGATTCATGAGCCCAAAATTACATGTAAATTCAATTCACATCTACAAAATTAATGTGAATCAAATTCACACAATTTCATGCCTTGGAAATATTATGTAAATCATATTACATAAATATTTATATGAACCATATCCATATAAATATTAGTTACTATGAATCGCTATTCAAATTAAATAGTGAGATATATTTGTGAATCTTATTCACAAAATTGCCTTAACTATTATTATTACAATATTTACATCAATAGGTCTAATCCAATTAGCACTAATGAGATACAAATGCAGATACTTGGAGATAATGTTGCAGAGATAATACTATCCATGTATAGTGACTTGAAATGTGGATAACTATCCAATTTCAAGGTTTATACCATTTTTTTGCAAAAATCCATCACCTACGAATGTTGAGCTCGAGCTGTAACACTTTGCACTCTTAGTGAGCTCAACGAAACACACCACACTCTCCATGAGCACGACAAAGTATCGGTGAGTTGAATCCAGCTTCCTTGATCAATTCTAATCATAGTCCAAATCATAAGAAATGAGCTCAAAGAGCTTGTATGTTTCCATTTCCATGACCATTTATGTTTCCAACATTTGGACATTGAAATTGAATCAGAAATTAGATTCAAATGAAGCGTGATTTAATCCAATTAAATCACAAATCATTTAGCTAAATGGAGCCATTAAAATCCATCATGTTTCACCACTCCCTCAGAATAGAAGTGTCATGGTAGATGTAACCTTGAGTATCCCCAATACTCATTCATCCTTCATACTGGAAGACTTTGATTTGATTGTCTTCTTCAAAATATATGAATAGATTTCTAATTTGATAATTAGGTGACAATATTAATCATGTATTTTCCATAAGCATATATTAATATCTTGAATTTGTGTCTTATTTCATAAACAAGACGAAAATTCATGGAATTCATTTTGACCTCAAACTATCTCATGAGTGAGCTCTGTCTCCCGGTTTATCAACAATCAATCTTTATTATTCCTTCGATAGATCATACATCTCATATGGCTTCTTGTGCACACCAACGCGTCGATATATGGACCTTGGCTAGGTCACCAACCTATTCGCATGTCAAATGTGCAAACAAAGGCATATAGATGGATATATGTCTCAGGTCAAAGGATGTGTACCTGATCGTGACAGTTACAATCCAGGTTTTAGTTTACCTCATCCTCATCAAGTCAACTCTTTGACTTGATTATTCCAACACTTTTGAATCTTCATTCCTATGCAGAGGACATGCATCAAGAAGTCGGTTGGAAATCAGTCTTTAGAGAAAGATTGTCATCTCTTTCTCGGACTGGAGATCTGTATTGAATATCACATGTTGGAAGTCTGTTGTGTCCTCCCAGTTCTATGGTATTCCATATGACCATGGTACATAACCCTAATTGTACAAAGAGACCTTAATAGTAAAGTGCATTCATATTCATTCATTTCGTTTCAGATGGATATGATAAAATAATAACTTTTATTGCATTAATGGATCATCGAGGGCTTACAAGTCCAACAGTCTCCCGCTAGCCCTCAGAGCCAATCATGTACAACTCTCAACTCCATATTCATTACATGTTGGTCGAAGACCTTTTGGGTCAACGACTTGGTCAGCAGATCAACAATGTTATCGGCAGAGGCAACTTGGTAATGGTGATATCACCATGCTTTTGGATCTCCCGAATGATGTGATATTTCATCCACGTGCTTGCTTCTTGGATGTCACCGGGGTTCCTTCGCTTGCGCTATGGCACCCGTATTATCGCAGAACATTGGGATGGGGGATTCCAATGAGGAAACTATGCCAAATTCCTGAACGAACTTGCGCAACCACAGCCTCTTTAGCAGCATCCGATGCGGCTATGTATTTTGCTCCAGTTGTTGAATCAGTCGTGGTGTTCTGCTTATTGCTTCTCTAGCTCACAACACCACCGTTCAACATGAATAAGAACCCTGAGGTTGACTTGCTATCATCAATATCTGATTGGAAGTCTGAATCAGTATACCCTAAGACTTGGAGATCATTATCTCTATATACCAAGACGTAGCCTTGAGTTCTTCTTAGGTTTTGAAGATGCTCTTCACTGCAGTCCAGTGTTTCTCTTCATAGCAAGATTGGCAACGACTTACCACTCCCACTGCATGACAAATATCTGATCTAGTACACATCATAGCATACATCATGTTTCCTACAGTCGATGCGTAAGGGCATCCGACCATAACTTTCTTTTCCTCAACAGTTTGAGGAGACATCCCTTTAGATATGTGAATGCTATGTCTTAAGGGAAGGAAGCTTTTCTTGGAATTATCCATACTGAATCTTTCCAAGATCTTCTTGGTGTATCCTTGTTGTGATAGTTCCAATATCCTCTTTTGTCGGTTTCTGAACAATTTCAGACCCAAGATGTAAGAGGCTTCTCTGAGATCTTTCATCTTAAGGGTATTGGACAACCAGATCTTAACATTAGTTATTATCCATGTATCATTCCCAATAATAAGGATGTCATCTACATGGAGCACAATGAACATGATGGCGCTCCATTAAGCTTCTTGTACACACATGCTTCATCTGAATTCTTCACGAAATCATAACTCTTTATGGTTGATGTTTCAACTACGAGAAGCTTGTTTGAGCCCACAAATGGACTTATTTAGTTTGCACACTTTCCTTCCTCAGCTATGCAGCCCTAGGGTTGCTCCATACAGATATCCTCTTCGAGGTATCCATTGAGAAAAGAGGTCTTGACATCCATCTATTGGATGTCAAAGTCCAGGTGTGCAGCTATTGCAAGCAATGCCCTAATGGATTTGAGCATAGATATAGGAGAGAGTATTTCATCATAATTGATGCCTTCTCTCTGTGTGTAACCCTTGGCTACGAGCGGTGCTTTGAAGGTCTCTACAATCCCATCAGGTCTCTTCTTTCTCTTGAAGATCCATTTGCACCCAATAGGTTTAACCTCTTTAAGTGGATCTTCGAGGGTCCATACACCATTCTTGTGCATGGAGTCTATCTCAGTCTTCATTGCCATCATCTCATCTAGTTATCCATGTCGTGATCACTCAAAGCTTTATCAAATGAAGCTGAATGATCATCAGACTCTTCTGATAATGGAATACGTACCATTTAGGTTGTCTTACAACCTTAGAACTCCTTCTAGTAAGTACAGTCGTGTCATTTTCAACTATCTCTCCTGTTTCTGGTGTAGGAACTTCGTCGGTCTCAATAGATTCGATTAGTTCCTTAACTTCATTATCTTCTAGACTTCTAAGAAATTCATCTTCTAGAAACTTGACGTCTTTAGAAACAAATACCTTTTGAGTTTTAGGATCATAAAGTTGGTGTCCAATACCGTTCTTTAAGTATCCAATCAATGAAGTAGCACTTTCTAGTACGAGACTCCAACTTGCTTGCATCCACATTTTTAGCGTCTATCACCCCCAAATCCTCAAGTGTCGTACACTTGGATCGGTACATACCAAAGCTCATGAGGGGATTTAAATACATATTTAGATGGAATCTTGTTTAGGACATAAGTTGCAGTCTCTACTGCATGTCCACAGAAATTGAGAGGTAAGTTCTCTTTATTCATCATTGACCTTACCATGTCCAACATGGTTCTGTTATATCTCTCTGCAACTCCGTTGAGTTGAGGAGTACCTGAAGGAGTGAGATTGGAAATAATTCATCTCTCTTTAAGGTATTCTTTGATTTCATCTTAGATGTATTCGTCACCTCAGTCAGATCGAATCCAATATATCTTCTTTCATATTTGTTCTCAACCAAAGCCATGAATTCTTTGAACTTTTCAAAGATTTCATGTTTGTGACGTAATAAGAAGACAAAACCATACCGTGAATAGTCATCACTAAAGGTCACATAATATTGATGCCAATTTCGAGTTGCAGTACGAAAGAGATCGCATACATCAGTATGTATCAGGTCCAATATACCTTCACATCATTCATCTTTCTTAGAGAAGAGTACCTTGGACATTTTCCCACGAATACAATATTTGTAAGTTGGTAAATCACGGACTTCTAGGAAATCTAGAGGTCCATCCTTTACCAGTCTATTGATCCTATTAATAAACACATGTCCAAATTTTTGATGCCAGATCATAGTTAAATGATCTTCATCCTCCCTTAATTGTTTAAGGGTTTTACAACAACAACAAAGCCTTTTCCCAAATCAAGTAGGGTCGGCTACATGGATTCTTTGCCTCCATTCAGATCTATCTTGGGTCATTCTCGGGCTTAGATCCAAAAAAACTAAGATCCCTTCGTATAGTCTCTTTCCAACACTTCTCGGGCCTTCATCGTCCTCTTTTAGCCAGCTCAACATCCCAAAACTCGCATCTCCTAACCGGTGCATCAGCTGACCTCCTTTGCAAATGGACAAACCACCTTAAGCGGTTTTCTCGCATCTTAGCTTCAATTGGAGCTACGCTAACTTTCGTTCTGATTGCATCATTCCGACTCCGATCTTTACGCGTGTGTCCACACATCCACCATAGCATTTTCATTTTTGCTAATGTCATTCTCTGCACATGTATATGGCTCGCAGGCCAACATTCAGATCCATAGAGCATAGCAGGTATCACGGCTGCTTTGTAAAACTTTCCTTTGATTTTCAAAGTAATTTTCATATCACAAAGAACAATAGAGGCTCATCTCCACTTTAGCCAACCTGCATTTATTTTATTAGTAATATCTCCATCAATTTCCCCATCATGTTGCAAAATAGATCCCAGGTATCTAAAAGAATCCCTTTTCTGAATGTTATCATCACCAATTTCCACAGTGATTCCTTCATCTTTTCTTCCATCAAAAGTGCACTCCATATATTCAGTCTTAGCTCTACTTATACGAAATCCTTTAGTCACCAATGCATGTCTCCAGACCTCAAGCTTCTTATTTACTCCATTTATAGTCTCATCAATCAACACAATATCATCAACAAATAGCATACACCAAGGTATCTCAACATGAATGTGATTTGTCAACTCGTTCATAATCAAAGTAAAAAGAAATTGACTCAAAGTTGAACCTTGATGTAAACCAATGTTGATGTCAAAATAGTCAGTCTTCTCAAACTAGATCCTTACACAAGATAAAGCCCTGTCATACATATTCTTTATGAGGTTAATGTATATGACAGGTACTTGTCTCTTCTCCAAAACTCTCCACAATATCTCACATTTAGGGATTTTAGCATTATTATTAAAGTTAATGTTATCAGTGGTATTGGCATATATAACACAATCATGCATGTTTAATTCATAGAGTACACATGGTGTTAGAGAACCATCTGCTATAAAATTACCATAATGATTTATGATAAGTTTATTACAGAAAAGGAAAGGGTATCGATGTCTAGCCAGCTTAGATACGGATAGTAAGTTCCTTCAAACATTCGGTACATAGAGACAATCTCTAATACCAAGGACTCACCCACTGGATAATGATAGTCTACATGTCCCAATGACGATCGATGCAACAGTTGCATCGGATCCCATCTTGATGACTATCTCCCCTTCATCAAGATTTTTGATGTCTTGAAACATATGCAACCGATTGCATACATGTACAGAAGCACCAAAATAATAATCCAACTTCCTTCTTGTCCAACAAGTAAGTTGGTTTCAATGATGAATGTAGATTTCTTATTTGACAGTGTTATACTTTTGTCCTTCTCTATGGACTTTAGATATTATGAATGATTACTCTTTAAGAATCCTGTCATATTGCAATGATGGTCAATATCCATCTCTATGGGTGTCAAATGTGTTGAAGTTTTAGAAGACTGATTAACAATTTGATATTTTTTCTTCTCTTGGATCAAACCCTTCCGAGATCCACGCTTCCTCTAGCACTCTCCTTTAACCTGTACAACCATTACACCGCTAGAGGGAAATTCTTTCTTCATAATATCCTTTGTGGATTTTAATGTAGAAAGAATGCAATTCACATCCCCATACATCTCATTCATATTCAAGAGGATATCATGAACGGATTCAATATCTATAAGTTGCTTCTCAAGCACATTCAATGATCTAAGAATGTAGCAACGAGCGATCGAATGATCCTCGTCCCACTTCTTGTTGAACTCACATGCATCATTTGTTTGAGGGTTCTCATACTTCACAGACAAGAGCACGTACACTATATGTTCTATCTCAAGTATGAGTTCCAAATGATGGATACAATCTAAATAATTTGGATCAGTCAACTAATTGACCTTAAGCATAATGTTAAGTGGGTTGAGAGATTTCATCCAAAATAAAAGGAAAAATAGAATACACTTTAATATCTTGATTAAGGAAATTAAACAATTTAATATTTTTAAATCAAGAGTTCTCGTATTTTTGTACTTTGAAATGCTTTCTCAATAATATGGGGAATAGCATTGAGGTCACTAATCATACAGCCCATCTCTTTCAAGAAACTAAGAATCTAATCCATGTGAATTTGCATTTCAGAGTCATGATTACGCATGAGCGTCTCTAAAAATACAACCCATGGTGACGAAGTTCTCTGTAATGGTAGGAGAACATGGATGTCATCATATGACTTAGTCCCTATCATGTTTAAATTAATGATTAATCATTTTGAATCATATTCTCATGATTAATATGAGAGATAGAGTTAGGACACATGCTTATTGTCTTCGTTTTAATAAAGTTAAAACAATGACACTTAAGCAGTCCCAACTAGGTTTAATCCCTTTATGCACTTGATGTTACCATATAGTATTACACCCTCACTTAGTACAATTCAATGTTTCAATTTTAGTTGTTAAAGTACGTCATGACTCCTCGTGCCACATTTCATCAAAACGGATCTAGCCAGGATGGACAGACAATGCTAACAGGGAGCGTTTCCACTACAAGTGCAAAGTAGGGTGCCAATTAAGTAACCTATTAGCATGTTCATGGCCTAAATACCTTCACTGAATCAATTCGAGACAATACAATATGTACATATTGTACTATTGAGGTAATATAGATCTTTCGATCGTAGGTGATACTATATAGTAACTCTCAGACGTTTTAGGAATTAAAACTCCTTTTAATTTCCCAAAAGGTCTACTACAACAATCTAAACACTTTTTGAAAAATATTTTTCAGTTTCAAAAGGTTAGTGTAACAATCTAGACACTTCTCTGAATATTTCAATTGCAAAGGAAGTCTTATGCAACAATCTAGACAATTCACATTTTTCCCGATTACATTATAAGCATTCAAGTGCATAAACAATCAGAGAAAATATGGAATAAAAATGACTTTCTAATTTATTGCATATATTCAAAAAATAAACAAACAATGAATTCGGATTCCAACTTGCAAGTTGCGACCATCGCACTTCAAATTAGAAGGCATCATATAACTTGGACTTAAAATTCATTGTGACTTCAAATATTTCCAAAATATTAGATCCAACTCCTGATGTCAATATATCAAATATATTTCCATCAATTTTGAGTTCCAAAATATGAGAAATAAATATGTTAAAACAATCGAGTCCTCTTTCAACTTCGCCTATGGAGAAATCCAATTTCTCGAGGCCACACAGTTGGAATCGTGCAAAACTTTTTCGTATTGATTGGGAACTTGACCTTTGACTTACTAATCAGTATTTTATCATGTTATATGACTCAAAAACATTAGCCAAAAAATCAATATTTTCGTGCTACATTCTTTGGTCGAAATCGGAGTCTACGATCGCTTTTAACATTCGAATCTTCTCATGTTTGTCACCAACAATTGGTGCATCGTGGGCGATCGCTACGATCTGGATCTCTTGGATGCGTCGATGCGTCTCAACGGTTTCGTTCTCCATAATGATTAATGGCCGCATCGTGGGCGATCGCTTCCAACCTAGAAGAGGTGTGCGACAAGGCTGCCCCCTGGCCCCCCTTCTGTTTGTTCTTGTTGTTGATGTGCTTCCTCGGATGGCGGCTCGTGTGGTTGATCATGGTCTTTCCATGGGCTTCTCCTACGGCGAATGGGTCATCCCGACCCTCCAGTACGCTGACGACACTATCGTGTTCATCGAGGGGGGTCGTGATGAGGTCAGGGGCATGGCGGCGACTTTGGAAATTTTCAGCGAGCTATCGGACTTGCTCATCAATCAAAGCAAGTCCAAGGTAATTCCCTTTGCTTTGGATTCGGAGACGGCGTCCGATTGTGGGTTGACCCCGGGCTCCCCCCCTTCTTCTCTTCCGATTGACTACTTGGGCATGCCCTGGGGGCGGGGAGGACTAGGCAACGCGACTAGCGCAAGGTTGTTGAGAAGGTGGAGAGGCGGCTCTCCGGTTGGAGTGCGTCCATGCTCTCACGGGGTGGCCGCCTGGTGCTCATCAAATCTGTTCTTTCTTCTATCCCCATCTACTATCTTTCCAATTGGCAGCTGCCGGTGGGGGTGCGGAGCCGTATTGAGAAGATGATGCGAAAGTTCCTTCAGGGGAGAAGGGGGCCTTCCTCGCATGGTCCACATCTCGTGGAGTGGGAGGAGGTGACGAAGAGGAAGTGTGAAGGGGGTCTTGGCATACGTCGTCTCGATTGGGTCAATGACGCTCTTCTGCTAAAGTGGGTGAACAGGTTATGGGGTGGCTCTAATAATTTCTGCTCCTCCTTATTGCGCGAGATTCTGGGTTTAAGTGGGGTGCTGCTGGGGGACGTTGGTGATCTCCGCTCTCGTACCCCCTTCTGGCGCGGGGTGATGTCGGTGAGCCATCGCTATTCTCATCTCTTTGCCCCTGTTCTCGGGGATGGCAGCTCCTTCAAGTTCTGGACGGACAAATGGGCTGGTGGTGTGATGCAATTATTTCCAAATTGATAGGGCAACTCGAATTGAAGAAAAGGCTGATTTGGAGATTTCCATCCTTAATTAGTTTGTTTATTTAAATAAAAGAGATCATGTGTGATCTCCAATTAGTTTGTCAATTTTAAATTTGAATTTTGAATTTCGAATTAGAGTTAAAATAGGATAGAGGTAGATTTGAATTTTAATTCAAATCAATTGGAGTCAATTAGGATCGAGTTGGATTTTAAATTTGATTTGCTTTCTATTTTTGTAATTCCACCCCTCCTATATAAAGGGGTTGGTAGTCTATTGTAAGAATAGTTCAGATTAAATGAAAATTGAGTTTATCTCTTTTATCTCTCTCTCAACGTGCTCTTCACGTTTTCCCTCCAAAACCTCGCGTAACTGACGCGTTCTTCTCTCTTCCTCTCTTTTCCAAATTTCTCCTACCAAAATTATATTTTTCGACCGTTGCAATTTTCCGACTGCATCATGGTGCCCCCTTAAGGGATTCTTTCCCGCGTCTTTTTGCCTTGGCGTCCGATGGGCGTACTACTGTGGCTTCCTCTTGGTCGGGGGATGGCTGGTTTCCATCGCTTCTTGGCAACCTCTCTGACCAAAGGTTCGACGAGCTTCTTGCTCTTCCGGATACTATTAAGAATGCGCCCAGGCTCACGACGGGTCGTGACCACTGGGCTTGGCGGGAGGGCGACTTCTCGACGAGGAAGGCTTTCATGGCGATTTCCCATCATCCGCAGATTCAAGCGGACCCCCTCAACAGCGATTGCAACTTCCTTTGGGTTTTGAAGCTACCAGAGCGGGTAGCTATCTTCCTTTGGCTCTTCCGCAGGAGGAGGATTTTAACGCGGGATCGATGCGCTAGACTCTTTGGTGACTTGGCTTCGATGGATTGTGCTTTATGTGGCAAGGACATGGAATCCTTAAATCACCTCTTCTTCGTTTGCCCTGTCACCGCTGGCGTTTGGGAGGAGGCGAGGATGTCTTGGATCAACACTTCGGACATGGACGATTTTTGGGAATCTTTGCGATCGAACAAGGACAGGGAGCGCAGGGACTTCTTGGGCCTTTTTGCTTGCATTTGGGCGATTTGGTTGGGGCGTAACGCAGCAATTTTTAGGGGCCAGAGATTTTACAAAGAGAACGTGTTGGCTCACGCGGCCCGTCTAACTTGTGATTAGTCGTTGTTGTAATTCGCGCTTTTTAGCCTGGGTGAGATCTTCTCGATCCGGTCTCTTTTCCTTCCTTCTCTACTACTGTATTTTTCTTTTTCTTGTTTACCGCTTATTAATAAAGCTTTTGGGACGAGCACCACGCCGTGTCTCCCCCGAATCGTTAGACTTAAAAAAAAACAATTGATGCAACTTTTGGGTATGGGTCCAGACCTTCTAAACCTAATATATATCTCAAAAATATATTTAAAATAGGGAAGAACAATAGCAACTTCGAAAGTCACTGAATCATTCGAATCGTTAAAACTGACGCAAGACTATATACCCTATAATCGGAATAATCTAGCCGATTTTTTGTTGGACTTGGATACAATTCAAATCCTCAAAACTAATGCTCTGATACTAATTGAAGAAAATAAAAAACTATTTACTACGTATCACGGAAGCGCATGATATTTAGCAAATATTTTGCCAAAACAATCTTAGTTCGTCGTATATACTAGAAAATGTAGCACAACAAATTTTCAAAAATTAAAAATTATAAGGAAACAACTTCCAAAATAATTTCTGATATTCACAATAAATAATAGAGATAGATATGGTTACCTCTTAAAGTGTGAGTTTCTAAACGAAGAAACCTCTCGAATCAAGTCTGATCTGTAAAAGTCTCTCTCGTGGGCGCGGAGATGAATCGTGTTACTTCCCACGAACTCGAATGTCGACCAGAGCAACAAGAAGAGGCGTATGAGAGATGGAGACTCTCAATGCTCTTCTATATCTCAAGATGCGCGAAATTTCTAAGGATTATTGCTCTCCAAATCTGTGTTGCAGAAGAGAGGACCTTGCCCTCCTTTTATACTTACACCACATGTACAACATGTGTGTTGTAGTCCTTTAGATTTTAAATCAATGGCTTAGAGCAAGTCCTAATTCAATAAGGATTGCCTACATTTTATCTCCAATTAATATTAACAATAAATAAGCAACAACTTAGCTTAACTAAAATTAGTTAAGGTTGTTGCCTTTTTATCAGTTAATTAATTAACTTGATAATCGCATTATCAAAATTGAAGAAATTATGGAATTAATCCTCAAAGCTTATGAATCATATTCATGAGCCCAAATTATATGTAAATCCAATTTACATCTACAAAATTAATGTGAATCAAATTCACACAATTTCATGCCTTGGAAATATTAAATAAATCATATTTACATAAATATTTATATGAATCATATCCATATACATATTAATTATTGTGAATCATTATTCACATTAATTAAAGAGATATATTTGTGAATCTTATTCACAAAATTACCCTTATGCAATAATAACTATTATTATTACAATATTTACACCAATAGATATGAGTCCTAATCCAATTAGGACTCATGAGATACAAATGTAGATACATGGAGATAATATCGGGGAGAACATACTATCCATGTATAGTGACTTGAAATGTGGATAACTATTCAATTTAAAGGTGTATACCATTTTTGCAAAAATCTATCACCTACGAATGTTGAGCTCGAACTGTAATACTTTATACTCTTAGTGAGCTCAACGAAATGCATCACACTCTCCATGAGTTGGACAAAGTATAGGTAAGCTAAATCCAGCTTCCTTGACCATTCTAATTATAGTCCAAATCATTTGAAGCTAAGAAATGAGCTCAAGAAGCCTGTATATTTCCATTTCCACCACCATTTCTGTTTCCAACATTTGGACATTGAAATTGGAATTGGAAATTGGATTCAAATGAATTGTAATTTAATCCAATTAAATCACAAATCATCTGGCTAAATGGAGCCACTAAAATCCATCATATTCCATCACTCCCTCAGAATGGAAGTATCATGGTAGATGATCCATTACAACAGACGTAATCCTGAGTCCAATACTCATTCATCATTCATATAGGAAGACTTTGATAAATCCGAAGTTCAAACCCTGATTTGATTTTCGTCAAATATATGAATAGATTTCTCATTTGATAATTAGACAACAATATTAATCATATACTTTACAAAAGCATATATTATTATCTCGAATTCGTATCTTAGTTCATAAACAAGACGACCATGCATGGAATTCATTTTGACCCCAAAATATCTCATGAGTGAGCTCTGTCTCCAGGTTCATCAACTATGAACATATATGATTCCTTCGAGAGATCATACATCTCATATGACATCATATGCATACCAACGTGCCGGTATATGGACCTTGGCTAGGTCACCAACCTATTGGTTTGTCAAATGTGCAAACATAGTCATATAGATGCATATCTGTCTCAGGTCAAAGGATGTGTGCCTGATCGTGACAGTTACAAACCAAGTTTTAGTTTATATCGATGTCATTAAGTCAACTCTTCGACTTAATTATTTCAACACTTCTGAATCTCAATTCCTATGCAGAGGACCTACATCAAGAAGTCAGTTAGAAATCAGTCTTTAGAAAAAGATTGACATCTCTTTCTCAGACTAGAGATATGTATAATATCACATGTTGGAAGTCATTTGTATCCTCCCAGCTACATGGTATTCAATATGACCATGGTGCATAACCCAAATTGTACAAAGAGACCCTAATACTAAAGTGCATTCATATTCATTCATTTCATTTTAAATGGACATGATAAAACAATAACTTTTATTACATTAATGGGTCGTCAAGGGCTTACAAGTCCAACACCAACATCCTAACTGGAGACCATGGATGATGGCAGAACTAAAGCATACCACCACCCAAACATATTGTTGCAACTAAGGTCCTACCAGCCTAAGATCTTCGAAAGGTGCTTTAGAAAATAAATTTTATGGGCAGGCATTCTCCATCCCTCACTATGGACTTATCATATTAATCAAGCAAGATATTCTCAGAAGGCACCTCAAGTTCCATTAAACCCAACACCCAGTTCATGAGAAGAATCATTAGAGAATCTCAGATCAAACACATTGAGGCCTCACATGAAGTAGGGCAAGCACACATCCCAAGATGGTACAAATATGGCATGCCCCACCATTAGACTATGAGAATCTGTCTCCTTTTATCGATGCAATCAATAATATTAGACGTCAGTTGTGCAAGGAAAAGTATGCCAAGATTGCCATGAGAAGCATACTGAACAACATTAGTCTACTGCCCTTCCAAAGTAGTCTAGACACCCAACCAGACAACCATTGCTGCAACTTCTCGATTATCAAAGCCCAAACTCTGACGGAATTTCTCCCAACTGACAAAGAGAGACTCAAGTAATTGAAAATAAGATGTAAGCTAGGCGCACGCAAAATAGTGGTGAGCCTGGCATCATTCTCCTCAGCGACACCAATAGATTGGAACCTCCACTTTGCTATGGCATCCCTGTCTCAAACTTTCCCAAATCTTCGAGACTTCCCCTCAAATTAAATGGAAAAAAGACTTTCAGTTATTTTCTATTGTATGGAAGTCCGGATTTATAGTCACATACGCTCCACCAATATTACCGTACCATAAAATGCGTGCAAACTTTTCACAAACTAGGAGACTTTGTTAGAGATTGGCATGAAAGCAAAGATTATCACTCAGGTACATTCCACCAATATTATCACAGCATAAACTTGATGCAAACTTGCAGGACTGGTGAAGCTCTGCAAGAGGAACAAAGGAAAATCAGGTTAGCAATAGCGTCTGCCCAAGTCATCCTATTGGGATTTGGAGGAGGATCAAGATAATCTGTGTTATCTCTTTGCTGACAACCGATTAACAATTTGTTTTACTCAATCAGGTCATATAGCATTCTTCCCATACACAAACAACTGAAAAAATGCACATTATGATTGCAAACATACTTGCTCCGGAGCAGAACTAGGATAAACATAAAGGGAGTCAAAGCTAGTAACTAGTAAGCACCATAATGCAACATTCCTGATAATGAGTTAAACTACCACTGACCAAAGATTGGTTGTTGAATCAAATAAGAGAACAATAGCCAACAAATTTAAGTAGCACCAATTCCAGGAATATCGGAGCACAATTGCTCTCAACTATAAGAAAAGAAAAGATGAGTCCAAAATTGATACTTACAAAACTATCATGGCAAGGCTTAAGGTTAAAAACAATAAGTACAAGAATATTGCATGCCTATCGCAAAAAGTTGTACTGAGGAAGATAAATAAACTGCCTAATTGGCATATATACAGACTTACCAGCAACATCTGCAATTTACTCCATCTAGGCATGTGCGTGCAGCCGCAGCCTCTAGCTCATCCCTGTGTGGAACCGCTTCCATTGGCTGCCCACCACCGCAAGAACAACAGAAACCAATTAAGTTCCTGAAAGCACCTTTACTGAAAGGATGGACCCTTTCAGGGACACCCCTCAAGTATAACACGCGGCGCCTCCTGACAAGCTCGTAAGTAGTTTGATTCGTCAGGACGAGGTAACTGTGGAAAACAAGGAGCAGGAGAAGGAAGATCAAGGAGATCAAGAGGATGGCCACGAAAGAAATGGAGACCGCCTCCACCAACCACGACCTTGTAATCTTCCCCTCTAGATAAGAAAAGTACAATACACAAGTCCAAATGCATAGCACAGTTTCCTCAAGAATATACCACCAGAAGCGGCAGTGGTTCCTTCGGCCGATGCACGTCCCCAACCAGACGCAATGGTGGTCGAACTGGAGGACGCATTTGTCACAGTCATGGCAATGCTTGGCGCGAGGGGGCTGGACGATGTTGCAATAGGAGCAAGTCGCGTTTCGGCTAAGGTACCCCGGAGGGTACAGATCCATCACCAATTCCGTCCAATCCCTAGAACCCCTCAGAGATGCATCCCCTTGGCTTGATGTCATAGATCTCATCGCGTCCTCCACGAACCCCGGAGACGAACCGGAAGTGTAGAGGTATTGGAAAAGTGTCGCGATAAATAGAGCCAAATAGGCTCCAATCTGCCAAGGCTTGTGGTGAACTAATGATGAATCGAAAAGGAGCAAAACGCCTACGGCGACCACGTGCACCAAAAGTAGGGTGACCTTCAAGCACAAGGAAGCCCTTCGAGCTGCAGGCCTCCAAATCAGAAACCCCAGTTATAACGGCGAAATAAAATCAGGAACTTGTGATAGTAAGGGATGGAAGGGGAGGTAGCATACCGGGATCCGAGAGGCAAGGGAAGGCGAGGAAACAGAACTCTGAGAGGCGGTGGTGGACGGAAATCCTCTCCATCGCCGGGAGAGGGAGTTGGTCCTACGGCGTAAATACCTGATACGGAAGCGGGAGGGGTTTCGCCGCGGCTGCACCGGTTTTTGACCTTTTAACCTCTCTTGTCTCTGCGCTCCGGTGCTGGAAGTCCAATGAGGGGATCACGAGATTATGGTCGATTTGGTTGCGCCGTTGCAGATCCTTACAGAAAAAAGATTTCGTGGAAGTTTGTGAAAAACGAGAACTTCGTTGAAAATAGGACTCCCTAAATCCTTTAAATCTAATCATAATTCGTATATACAGAGGGAGTTGAAAGCTTATGTCCGGATGTTGGTAACTACTTATATCCGATTTTTTCCATGATTTTTGGATTTCTTTGAAAGAAATTTTAGGGAGATTTGCTTATTATTGAGGTAAATATGTGTTTCAAGATTCATTTAAAACAATTTAAAATTTGGTAATTTTGATGGAGATGATAGAAGTCTCGAATTAAGTTAATTTTGAATGACATCGTAGTGATCCAATTCCCTCAAAGTTTCATTTTCAAAAAATTAAAAAAATAATGAATAATTGAGTCGGGTGTAGGTATTTACCCCTGCACCCGGCCTTTTTTCTCACTTTTTTATTTTTTTCAAAAAAAATCTTTGGGAGATTTACTTAATATATTAAGGGGAATATGTGTTTCAATTTTCATGCAAAACAAACATTCCTAACATGTTCATCTAGAATGTGTGATTTTCAGCAATTTCAGACCGTTAAAATTTGATGATCTTGATGGACATGATAGAAGTCTCAAATTAATTTGAAATTGGAATGACACCATGGTGAGATATAGTGATCTAATTACCCCAAGTTTTCATTTCAAAAAAACAAAAAAATCATGAAAAAATGACCTGGGTGTAGGTAGTTACCTACACCCCGGGTGTAGGATCCCTTCTCTCTCTCTCTCTCTCTCTCTCTCTATATATATATATATATATAAGGAAAAGAGAATCTACACCAGGGGGTGTAGCCAACTAGCTACATCTGATCATTTTCGTTATTGATTTTTTTTATTTTTTTGAAGGTAACATATGAGGATTTACTTAGTTTATTGAGTGGAATATGTGTTTCAATTTTTATGCAAAACAAACATTCCCAACATGCCCATATAGATGTAGTCAATTTCAACAATTCTGAGACAGTAAAAATGTGAGTCTGGATGAAGATGATACAAGTGTCGAATTTAGTTGAATTTGACATAAGACCATGGTGATATATGGTGATTTAAATCCTCATAGGTTTCATTTCAAAAGCACAAAAAATCAATGAAAAACATGGTCAGGTGCAGCTAGTTGGCTACACCTCCACGTGCAGCTTCCCAGCCCCGTGTGTACACACACAAACACACACAAATATATATATATATGTGGTTGATCCTGGGAGAGCCAAAATCTGTGAGAGCATGAGAGCAGTGAATCTGGACCACTAGATTCTGATCTTCTCTCTCTTATATATAGGTGATGAATCCACATTTCATCATCTTTACTTTATCATTTTGGCATCAAAAACCCTAGCAAATGCCTGTAAATACCCTTAAATAGAGCATCTTAGCATTCATGCATGTGCATCCTATTAGTGTATAAAATACTGTAATTAAAGCCAAAATTATAGAATAAATAAAAGAAAAGAAAAAGAATAAAATATTGTAAATATTTTATGACCCAAAACCCCGAGACCTAGGCATCTTGATGAATAGGTCGACAAGGAATAAAGTAGGGGGAGATAAGGGCCAAAAATACCAAGAAAATCCCTTTTATTTTATTCTTTCTTTATTCATTTTGGGACCTATTTTTGGTTCCACTTTTTATACATCAAATAAAGAAACTTTGTACATGAAAGTTGTAGATAATATTACAAAGAAAAATACAAAATTAATTTCACAGAAAAATAATGTACAGATAAAAAGTTATGGTCTGAATAAAAATCCAGAAGCCCAACTTCCCAGACCCGTATCTCACAACTGACAACTCCAAATGCAGCAAACTCACTTTAATTGTATATAGAATAAAATAAGTTATTTAATGGTGGTGGTTTCGCACTTGGCGGAGCTACGGTTTGAAAGTTGAGTTTTGGACCCACATTGTATACCTGTACAGCTTAAAATATTCAATTTATTCTTTAATCGTTATTTTTGTATATTTATATTTTTATAATTTTGTGGATATTATTTATAATAATTATGAGTATTAAAACAGGAGTAAAAACCTAATTAAAACTCAAAATAAAAAGAAATGTAAATAAAAAACACAGGTACTATGCCTATGTACATACCTATACAATATCTACTTATATTTTATTTAATATACAAAACATCTCAGCAAAATAAAATAAAAATATATTTATGTATATAAAAGTATTTTATATTTTTAGAAAATAATAAATAAAAATAATAATATTAAAATACACAAAATAAAAATAAAAGAACAAAATATGTAGATATTATACCTATATAGGCTTTAATAAGTAACTTATAAAATAAATCTCATAAAAATAATTAAAATTCATAATAAAATATTTCATAAATTAATAAACATTTTTTATTTTAACCAAAATGAAATTCATCCATTTTCTATTTTTAATCGATTTTTGAAATAATTTTCAGAGGATTTTTCCTGGTTGGTCCACGTGGACCAACCAGGTTGGTCTGACAGTTGACCTCGGTCAACTGTCTGACCTCCTCCTCTAGACTTGTCAGAGACCATTTTGTCTCATCTTCTCGCATTTTTCCAGGGCTGACCTTGCACCAATTCATGTCGATGTCTTCTGCGTTTTTGCGCCTCGATCAATGGTGAATCACGCCCGGGTGATTCCTTGGGCTGAGGACCATCGATCGAGGCGCTGGACCCTCGTCTTCCACGCCTCGCCGTCAACCCTTCAAAAGGAGACCCCCAACTTCGATTCAAACTTGATCCTTCTTCCGCCAAAATCACCTGAAAACCCCTACCTCCTCGTGCTCCTGGTGACAGTGGGAGTCGAATCGACCCGGGGTTCGCGTCTTTTGGTGTAGAATCGAAGCGATCCGTCCCCTCGCCGGAGCTCCGCCGCGCCTCGCAGCCCGTCGTCTCTGGTGAGCTTCTCCCCCTTTCCTTTCCATTTTCTTGTAGTCTTAGCATAGAATAGCTTAGGTCTATAGCAGTTTTGAGTTTCGTTTCGTCAATCGCCGTGATTCCTTGATCGAAGCCACGGCGGAGCTGAGCTCCGCCCATCGTTTCCGGCCATTCCCGTTGTCGACCGCCGCCCAAACCACCTCCATTCTCTCCCCCTTCGCTCCGTCATCATGCAGCACCCCTCCATTTCCCTCGATCTCGCTCAGATCGAGCTATCGAGCTCCTCTCTCCGCCGCTCGCCGGAGCTCTTCGCCCGAGCCACCGTTCGCCTCCACTAAGCCATCAGAACCACCCTTTTTGTTCGCCTGGGTTTTGTGCATCTAACCTTGCAGGTCCGAGCCCAAGAGAAGGCTCAATCGACCTTCGACGGCCCCAGGACCATCCGCCCAGGTCGCCTCCACCGTCCGAGCACCTCGCGCCGTCCCTGCCTCGCCTGAGACCACCTGTGGACGCGGAAGGGCCCCAGGATCATTTTGCCCCTGATCCTAGGGCCGGAGCGGCCGTGTGTCGGCCGCAGTCGCCGGTCAAACCTCGCCGGGGAGGTGTTCTTCGTGAACCTTCCCCTGCCGTTGGATCAGGAACCCGCCTCCAGACGCCACGTACGCCGTCCGATCGCCAAGCGCCCCCAGCCGTCCGATCGTCCATCGAAGATCTAATCTCAGCCGCCCAGGACGAAGGGGTATCAGCCATCGGATGCTCGCCACGTGGATTAGTGAAGCTCCATCGGCCGCACGATCAGATCCGTGGGTATTTTGCATCTTAAACCCACGAATTTTTGTATTTACTTTTTAGTCTTAAAACTTTCGTCTGCAGTTTAAAAATTGTTGTAATATTTGCACTTAGGCCCCCGCACTTTTTATATTTGCACTTTACTCCGCGCCACATCACCTCACGTGACTGGGGTGCGTGCTTTTTGGGAATTTTGCACTTTTTATTCCAAACTTTAAGGTATTTGCAGTTATACCCCTGTACGTAGCTATTTAAATATGCTTTTCGAAAAATTGCATGTATGCCCCGCCGGCTTTTGAGATTTACAATTGTGCCCCTGTGAATGATGTATCACGTGTTCTGCACGTGTCTTTTTGACGAAACTTGCACTTAAGCCCCTGGATGTTTATATAATTGCATTTATACCCCTGCCAGTCTTAGGAATTTTGTGTGCTTAATCTATTTATTTCACGTGTCATTTAAGTTCAGAAATTCTCAAAAAATAGGTTTAAGATCCTGTGTACTTGTTCTTTAACGCCATAATTTTAGTTTTAGATTTTATTACATTTTTATATTTATTAAAAATCAAAAACATGTTTTTTATTCATTGTCTAGCTTAGAAAATACCAAAAAATATTAAAAGACCTCAAAAAATTCCAAAAAAAATCCCCTACTGTCTATTTTATCATATTTTAGTGCCAGTCCAAAAATCATTAAAAATCTCAAAGGAAAAACCCTAAAAATTCAAAAATATATAAAAACTTCAAAAAAAATATAAAAAATTGTAGAAAACTCCAAAAATTATAAACTCAGTTTCTGTTTACTAGATATTTTATTATCTTTATTTGAAAAATAGTTTAGAAAATTTTTGTAGCTATCTGATATTTTTAATTCCCATTTTACCCCCAGCCAGTAGCCTTTTCACTGTTTTGGTTCATTCTAGTTTTTAAAAATACCAAAAACACTTTGAAAAATACCCAAAAATCAAAAAAATAGTAAAAAATTATAAAAAGACCAAAAGATTTTATTTCTGAATTTTTGACTATTTTTTGCATCTTTTTATACATATTTTATCTTGTCTTTTATTATATTGCTAGCTTATTCCAATATTGAAAAAAAATATATATATATATAATATAAAATAAAAAATCAGAAAATGAAAAATCAAAATACAAAATTTAAAATTAAAAATTAAATAAAAAATAATAAAATTTAAAAACCCACAAAAACTTTGATTGGCTAAGTGGTTTATTAGACCTAGGGCTTTGACTTTTGTCTTTACTCTGCACCGTTGTTTCCTGTGTTCGACCCCTACTTGCTAGCCATTATACATTGTTAGTAGGGTATAATAAATTTTAATCCTTGCTATCGATTGCTTTATTGATTGTGTGGGTTAATTGTTGACGAACGAAGAGGCTTGAGTAGTCGCATCAATGACAGTGAGTCTGATTTGTCAGACCACTATTTAGCGGCTCCCGCCAAATCATTTTTCAAATGGCGCCGCTGCTGGGGAGCATCGGCTTGTAGAGTGCTTTAGTGTCTTTTATCTACTTAGCCATTTTTTATTATTTGTTTCTTGTGCATAATTTGTTGTGAACTGTCTGACACCTCTTTTGTTTTCTTGCGAGGGACCGCTGACCGAGGAGGATCGCCTAGGGGATCCTGTGCATCCTTGGGAGGAGGAGTCGGCTATTCTACCCTAGCCGGCAGGAGAGAGCAAGAGAGCTTGAGAGAGAGACGGTTAGTTTTTTATTTTTTTGTGAGAGAGAGTGATTCGATTAATTGTAATAATACAGGACTTGGACACTTGGACACTTTGGGCCTAATTTCCGGGTGTTTGTTCACCCGGGGGCTCACCGCGGTTTTCTCGTGCTTTCTCGACTGTCATTTTTCGGTTTTGTTTTCATTTTATTTTCTTTTGTGGATTGAGCTCTTAGACCTAGGCATTGCTTGATCGATTAGATTAGGTCCAAACACCTTAACAACAATTGCATGTACCTATAGCTCGTGCTTGGACTTAGTTTAATTAAATAGCAAAGTCACTCTTCTTTGATCCGCGCGCCGCGAGCTCTCCCAGTAAAGCGATTTCTCCTAAACTCAAGTGTGTTGAGCAGAGGAGGGGTGAGCCTAGATCGGACCTTAGGATTGGAGATGAGTGATTAGCTTGTGGTTCTTCACACTAGCAGTTGCCTATCTTAGGATGATTTCCGCATTGCATACCGGCATATAGTTAGGTTTATAAATTTCTGCTTTGCATCCCGCATGGAGAGAGTTGGGATTCACTGTAAGTCCTCTATCTTAGCATCCATCATCTAGGCACAAAGGTGAGATTTCCACCTTGGTGTCGACTTGCATCAGCTTTTCCGACTCTATTCTCCCCCTGTTTTTGAACAAAGTAGGATCAAGAAAATACAAAATCGTTAGGCGCTTGTTTGAATTCACTCAAAAGAAGCGATAACACCAAAAAATTAAAAAAGGGACTGCTAAGAAAACTTTGACCTAAATAAAATTGGTAATTGGACTCATTGATTGGGGAGAGCAACACCCTCACTTGTATTCAGGTTGCATGGGAAGGTCTCCTTCCAAGTGAGCAGAGTGCTTCGTAAGGATTAGAGCCCAAAACCCAACTTGTGGCTGCCTTGTGTATCGCCTGGATTTCCGAAGTATTGGCGCTACTATCGTACGTAGGCGAGTAGGGCTTGGTCACCATTGGTGACTCACTATTGTGTGAGCATCGACCTTGTCCGAAGTACCGAGCTTAGGCCACGCCTTCACGGGTGTGTCTGTCTCACCGTCTGCGTCCGAGTAGGATCTTGCACGCTCACGGGTGATTCCGTTGCGAGCGAGATCCGAAGTATCGGTTTCGCCTATCGGCTTCCTCCCTCTATTTCTTTGGCTGAGTAGGGATCCAGGAAGGGTTACAAGGACCTTAAAAAGCGCAAGTTACAGGTTACACAGGAGGAGGACAAGTACGGGAATACTTTTCCGGCAGTACTCTCTCTCCTTTAGGCGTAGCGCTCTAAGGACTCGTGACAAGATTAATTCCTGAATTCAAGCTAAAACCGACAAGATAATAGCCGAACCTTCACGGCTTCATGTGTTGAGTTGGTGAACTCACCCATGTTTTGTGTTTGATTGCTAGCTACATTTAGGTCAAGATCAAAAATACCGCGCCTTTGCGCAAAATTTTCTCTTCCCTTCAGTTGACCCCTGCTCATTGTGAGCCTTCTACTGTTTTACACTCCATTTGCTTCTCGTTGACCCCCGTGTCTTTCATCCACATCGATCTTCCTCTTGATCTCCGAGATGGCGACGAATGGGCAGTTTAGCCGAGACTCCGTCGGCACCCACATCAGATCCATTCGCTCTCCCTCTCCAATAATTCAGGGCGATTCCCGAGAACCTGGTTCAGATCCCGTGAACCGATCTCCAGACTCCATGTCTTCTTCAATAAACTGGGATCACTCTCGTCCCGAATTCTGTCTGTTTTGGATGGAAATTGATTTCACTCCTTATACATCGCCATCCTTAACAAAATTCTGTGTTGACCTTGACACAGACCGTATCTCTTTATCTGGTGCTGCAATCCAGACTGATCGGGGAATTCTACCATGTGCAGACTTAGAGCCCGAGTCAGCGAACCGAGCATAATCCGAGATGGCAGGAGGAAGGGGAAAAGGACCATAGGCCCCACCTGAACCAGAAGTTAATTCGGGGGAAGGGCAATACACAACGTAGGGCGAGGTTAACAGTCAGCTGCTGGCTTCCATCCAAGCCATTCAGCAGTAGTTGACTAATCAGGCCCTGGCTCAGACAGCCTTCCAGGACATGCTGAACGATCTGAGGAGGAGGGCCGATGCAAGAGACGGCCGACAGGAGGATGATCAGAACAATGAGCTGAATTTTGAAGAAGTCAGAGATGAATTCTCAGTGGGAGGACCTGAAGATCCACCGCAGCCGAAGCCTACACTGAAGGAAACATACAACCCAGGAGCGGGACGTATCACTGAGTGGATTCAGGTTCCACGCATGCACGCCCACTTCGAGCTGAAGCCGCAATTTCTGTCGCTACTTCCCACATTCCACAGGAACACCACTGAGGAACCGTACATTTTTCTCAAGAAATTTGGCCGCATCTGTGCCACTGCTCACTACCCTGGAATCCCTCTGGGGGTAGTCAAGATGACCGCGTTTCCCTTCAGCCTTCAAGACAAGGCCCTTTATTGGGTTGACCATCTTGGGAAGGTCATCACAACCTGGGAGGAGCTGAAGTCTGCATTTCTCCACAAATTCTATCCTCTCGGGCGATTGAATCAGATGCGTGCCTGGATCTCCAGTTTCTGCCAGCAGCCCCACGAGACCATCCATGAAGCGTGGGAGAGATTCAAAGATCTGCAGGAGAAGTGCCCCCACCATGATATTACAAAGACCAGTCTCGTACAACACTTCTTTGGGGGGCTATCATTTGAGAGCCAAAAGCTTGTAGATGCAGCTTGCGGCGGTTCACATTTCAACAAGGACGAGGACGTGGTATGGAACATCTTCGAAGAAATGGCTGAAGGAGAAGCAGCCCAATCCTCGTCCAGAGTATACATGAAGCCACCAACTGCCATCAGCAAGCCAGTGAACATGGCTTCTCACACCGAGGACAAGGATGAGAGCTCCAACCTGAGCATCATTGGGAGCCACTTATCCAAGGTGGATATCATCGAGAAGAGGTCACAGGACCTCGAAAAATTGGCAGTCATTGAGAAGAGGACCCAGGGTCTGGAAAAGCTCGACCAAATTTCCCAACAGCTGGAGCAACTAGTCCGTGCCTTAAATGCAAACATGTGCAACGCTGTATCTACTTCTGCCGAGCCGAATGCTGAGAAAAAGGAGCCCGCAATGCATCAACACCCTCAGCCGACTCCACAACAGCCCCAACCTGTCTAGCACGTGTACTACGTGCAGGTCCCGGAGCAGCCCCCGCAGCCCCAAACACAGATGGTTGTGTATCAACCGGAGCCCCAGCCAGCATACTCCGAGCAGTTCTCTCCACCCCCGCCACTGATTCAGGAGATCAATGGCGTATGGAACAATGAAGCGCAACTGACCCGTCCTCAGGGACAACCTCAGGGTCAGAACTTGGGCAACATGCCCTATCACCAGCAGCAGCATGGTGGGAGACCATTCCAGCCCTCTTACCAGTACCAGCCTCCATCCCACGGAAACACCTGGAGGCAGAATTACCAGCACGGTCCTCAGCAGTCCGGATATCGCGGACAGGGATATCACCAACAACCGGCTGCTCAATTCAATCAACATTCCTCCAGCCCTCCTCCTCACCAATTTTCACAAGGTTATCAGTCACAATCTCAGCCGTCATATCAGCATTCTAGACCCCAGCAGGGGGACTCCTCTGAGATTGTGCCAGTCAATCCGGCCCTGGTCTGTTTAGAGCAGTTAATGAAGAATATTGCTGAGATGAACCAGAAGATCGACGACCTGACGGTAGCCAAGACCGTCATACCTGCCCAGGTCGAAGCCAACCCGAACAATTTCCGACGCAAGGAGCAGGTAGCCGGCAGTTTCCAACCTGAATCAGGTGAATTAAATTGTTTTTATCTAATGCTGTTACTCTCAGGAGCGGTAGGACACTCCAGCCATCGGCGACGGCGAAGGGAAAGCATCTTGCATCTGACGGGGAATCGTCAGTCCAGCCAGCACCAGGGCCAGCCAGCATTTTGGGAGCAGCACCAACATCCATAAAATCACAAAAAAATGAAGAAAATAGCAAAATACAAAAAAATAGCAGCAACCTCGGTGGAGATCAGCCAGCATTGGAGACGCCTGCACCTGCATCACAGCCAGTTCCTGACAGAAGGAGCACTACACCTGCAGCGAGTCCAACGCCAGCACCAGATGTCGAGCCTGTCATTTTTGGTCCACAAATTGTAGATGAATCGATTCCTTTTTGCCATCTACCTGTACACAACAATATGGACACTGTTTTGAATGAAATTGGTGAAGATTTTGTAAATATTCCTTTTCCTGAAGCAATGAAAAAACACAAAAAAATGAAAATTTTGAAAAATGCTTTGTCTGATCCTGCCATCATAGAAATCATTCAAAACTTGGTGCTGAATATGCCATTGATGAAAGCTCTTGAGTACATGCCAGCTGTAAAGAAAGGATTAAAAGAGGCATGCACGGCCAAGCGCAGGCCGAATCCCCACAATTCCAGAAGCAAGGGTGGCAAGTCCGAAAAGCATATCCTCACAATGGCCACCGTTAATGCCATCAGTAACCTCCCGGATAAAAAGCCATATATGGGAGCACCTCTTGTACGTTGTCAGATGTTCAATCAAGAATTCGAACGAACACTTCTCGACAACGGGTCTTCTGTCAATTTGATGCCAGCTTCGTTACTCACAGAGTTCAGGCTAGGACCGCTCAAGCCTACAAAGATGATTCTGCAGTTCGCAGACAAATCAGTCAAGCGGCCTAGAGGCCTGTTGGAGGACGTGATCGTCACAGTTCAGGGAAAGTCATTCCCGGCCGATTTTGTGGTCTTAGATATGGACGTCCCCTCTCCATTGCTCCTTACCCCGATCATACTCGGAAGACCATTTCTGCGAACATCAAACGCAGTTGTGAATTATGGGATGGGAGAAATCACTTTCGGCGCTGGCAGTGAAATAATCAGAGTAGAGACCCTGTCTGAGGGAACACATGCCGAGCAGACATCTACATCATGTGCAAGGGTGATTGAGTACGCTGACGACTGCGACCTTCTAGCAGAGATTCAAGATATCAATTTATTTCTGGATGACAATGAGATCCATGAACTCCTCTGCCCCGATGAGGAAGTGGAGACCGTAGTCGAATTCCCCTTTATCAATCAAGATGAGGAACTTGCTGAGGTGCTACAAGAGACTGCCATGGGGGTGACGTGCCTTTAGAACCAAGAGCTGAAGTTTGAGGAATTTTTTGATGAAGATGACATCATTGCGGAGTTTTGTCAGGATCTGAGAGAAGAAGCAGAACAGATTATGGTGGACACCGAACAGATGAAAGAGTCACCATCTGCACTAATAGCTGAGGTCACCACTGAAGCAGCTCAGACTCCGCCAGAGCTAAAACCCTTGCCCTCCAACATGAAGTATGCCTTCCTTGCGGTAGAACCGAACATGTACCCGGTCATTATTAATGCACATCTGACCGAAGACCAAGAATCTCGTCTGATGGAGGTTCTTGAACGCAACCGCAAGGCGATAGGATGGCGAACTTCAGATCTCCATGGGATCAATCCGTCACTCTGCTCGCACCGCATCTTTCTGGAAGATGATTGCAGGCCCTCTCGAGAATTGCAGAGAAGATTAAATCCGAACCTGCGGGAGGTCGTTATGAAAGAGATCCAGAAATGGTGTGATGCGGGATTTATCTATCCCATCTCCGACAACAAATGGGTGAGCCCTCTGCATGTTGTGCCCAAGAAATCAGGGATCACCATTGTGAAGAATGACAAAGGAGAGGAGATCGCAACCAGAGTACCCACTTCTTGGCGAGTATGTGTGGACTATAGAAGATTTAATCTCGCTACCAAGAAGGATCACTTTCCTCTACCCTTCATCGACCAGATCTTGGAGAGATTGGCCGCGAAGGAATACTTCTGCTTCTTGGATGGATACTCTGGGTATAATCAAGTTGCTATTGCTCCTGAAGATAAAGAGAAGACCATGTTCACCTGTCCTTTTGGCACGTATGCCTTCAGACGGATGTCGTTCGGGCTTTGCAATGCCCCAGCCACATTTCAGAGGTGTATGCTTGCAGTTTTTGCCGATATGGTGGGCAACTTTCTCGAGGTCTTTATGGAAAATTTTTCGGTCTACGGGGATTCATTTGACCAATGCCTGGATTATTTAGACCGAGTCCTACGGAGGTGCTGCGAAGTCAATCTTGTGCTATCGTGGGAAAAGAGCAATTTCATGGTGACCGAAGGAATTGTGCTGGGTCACGTTGTTTCTAAACGTGGCATGGAGGTTGAACTAGCCAAGGTGGATGTGATTTCCAAACTTGAGCCACCTACAAACATCAAGCAAGTCCGGTCATTCTTGGGCCATGTCGGTTTTTACCAACGTTTCATCAAAGATTTCAGTAAACTGGCCAGACCGTTGACTGAGTTGCTCGGCAAGGACAATGAATTCATTGTAGATGACCGTGTGCTCCTTGCCTTTAATCAGTTGAAAGAGCTCATCACGCAGGCTCCTGTCTTACAGCCACCGATTTGGACTCAGCCTTTCGAGATCATGACCGACGCGTCAGATTGTGCCATCGGAGTTGTATTGGGACAGAGGAAAGATAATGTACCATTTGCGATTCACTACGCTAGCCGAACGCTCGACGAAGCCCAGAAAAACTACACTGTCACTGAAAAGGAGTGGCTAGCGGTAGTCTTTGCCTTGGAAAAGTTCAGATCACACCTCCTTGGATCCAAAGTAATCATCTACATTGATCATTCGGCCATTCGATACTTGATGAAAGGGAATGATCAAGGGTCTAGATATCTCACAAGGCGAGAAATCCAGTCGCTGAATTGACCTCTTAAAGATTCCCAAATCAATCAACAATTAACCCACGATAAATATATGCAATGAATATCCAAAAATGTGGAGTTAAACTTTATTATAACTCTACATGCAAATGTGTATAGGTGTAAGTACAGGTAGAGGTCGAACACTGGGAGGCGAATGGTTGTATGTGATGTATCATTTAATTATTCAATCAATTGTTCATGTCCTTTTATTGTTTTTGTGGGTTTTGGATTTTATATATTTTTTTATATTTTTGTTTTTATAATTTTTATTTTGTTTTTATATTTTATATATATTTTTTATATTTTTAGTAATATAAATATATAGATACATATATATACATATAAGATATATAAGATTTATATAAAGAGATGTATATATAAGAAGAGAGAGAAAGAGGAATCATATATTATATATATAGAGAGAGACATAAATACTAAATATATACATAGGTATATTTTTTTAGCTTTTTAATATTTTTCTAATTTTTTTGTTATTTTTCTGAAATATTTCTAATTTTTAATTTCAAAAATGTCCCTAATATAGGACTAATTAACTAGCCGAATATAATTTGGGTTTTTAAAAATATAAAATAAACTCCAAAAATTCCCAAATTAATTTTAATATATTAATAACAATAATATATAGAGAATTAGAAAGGAGAAAAATATATTTTTGGGGGTTTTAAAGGATTTTTCTATTTTTTTGTTGGATTTTGGGGCTTTCTGATTTTTTTAATTTTCTTTTTCATGTTTTTAGGGTTTTTCAATTTCTGGACTCAATATAGGTATAATTATACCATATATAATTTTTTTATAATTTTTCAAAAACCTTTTATAATTTTTTTTGTATTTTTTAAATTAGACAGTGCAAAAATGGCTTCTTTTTCATTTTTAATAATTAGGAAAAGTGCAAAAAATGCGAAATAAAATATGGGCGTGAAAGAACACTGCATGGAGCATCTATCCTATTTTTTGTGAATTTTTAGAAGCCTCATAGGTATTTTTAATAAATGCATAAAGGATACAAAAATCAAACAGCCTGGCAGGGGTATTTTTACAATTAAAATAAGTTCCAGGGGCATCAGTGCAAAAATACAACAGAAATAAACATTTATTTTTTTTAGAACTATTTTACAATAAACAAAAGCCGCCAGGGGTTACATGCAATTTTCACGTGCCTCACGTGGGACTGCACGTGAGGCGCGGAAGGACCTAAATGTAATTATAATAAACACAGGGTCCTTTCTGCAAAAACTACAATTTATTCACAACGTGCAATTTACTTTACAATATTAAAAATTAAATATACAAAAAGGCGGGGGTACAAGTGAAAATTACCCCCAAAGTGGGCACTGATGGACGGCTGGATGTGGGTCACTTGACACGCGTCACTCCCTCTGCCCCTGATACCGCTTCGCCGATGAAGCGCTAGGATTAGATCTCCTGGCTGAGATCTACGGTGGTTGCTCGCTTCATCGGACGGCTGTGGTTTGACCTGGGACCTGCCCTTCATCCGACGGCTGAGACGACGGCTGGAAGAACGGGGAAGAACGCTCGCCTGGGCGAGCTTCTTCCGATGATGTCTCGCGTCTCCGCCGGCCTTTGCTACTCCGAGGTGTCCCAAAGGCTTCCTGGAGGTTGGCTCTCTCCGCTGGAGGTGGTAGATCGGCCGGAAATGCCTTGGAGCGGCGCCACGAGGTCGGTGAAGAAATGCGGCTCCAGGTACCTCCGCCGGCCTTAGGAACATCTCCTGGTGCTCCTCAATGCACCTGACCTGCACAGGAAGGTAGAGAGGCTCGAGGGCGTCACCCTCGACCTGGGGTTTGAAGCTGTTAGCACGGGGATGGTGATGGGCGGAGAAGCTCCGGCGAAGGGTGATGGAGGAGCTTCGATTCGCGGATTCAGATGCGAATCCGGTTGGACAGGGTGGCTGGGAGATGGAGAAGGCGTAGGGGAACGAAATGACAGTGAAAGGGTGGTCGGAAAACGTCGGGGTTACAGTGAACAGTTCGCCGGAGCGGAGCTCCGACGAACTACGAATCGGCCATTCTACGTTACAACTAAGTGCTAATGATTAATCTAAAGACAGAAATGAAATGCTGAAATAAAATCCTAACTAAAATAAGTAAAAGTGCAGCTCTTATACCTGGGGGCCTCCAGGGAGCAGGGCGGCCGCCGGAGCGCCGCCGCGACAAAATTTTCCTCCATCTCCGGCCGAACTGAGGTGCTGGGAAGCGCCTCCTGTCACGAGGGCTCCACCAGGAGCTGATTCAAGCTCAAAGAGGGGGATGAAATTGGCCAAATTCGGCCGAGGAGGAGGAAGGTGTTATTTATAAACATTCCTGAGGACCCCCAGTGACCGGCGATTATTAAAGAATCTGTGGTATGTACAAGGGTTCCAAGATCACGACGCGAATCACGGATGGTCAGGGAACAAAATCTGTGAAGAGATCGAATGGAATGGATCACTGAGCCAAGCGGGAAAAATGGCAGAAAATAGGGGAAAAGACACGTCTGACGGGCCAGTCAGAGGCGCAGGGGGAGTTGACCGGAGGTCAACTTTCCCTGGCCCCTGATTGGCCCACATCAGCCGAATCTTGACCCCTTTATTTAACCTAATAAATGAATTAATTAAAATTTATTTATAAAATAAAAAATGTTCATAAATTAATGTAGTATTTATTTATGATTTTTATTATTTTTTGGAAGTATTTTATTACGGTTTTATTAAAATAATGTATTTATAAGTATATTTATATATATTTATTTTTATTTTATTTATCTTTATTTAATTACTTTATTTTTTATTTTATAAATTTATAACTTATTTTTATGAGTATAAATATATTTTTATTTAATTTTTATGAGTTTATTTTCCTTTTTAAATAAATGTGTTTATGTATATGTAAGTATAATTATAGGTATTTTACCTATATATTATATGCATTTTATTTATTTAATGTATTTTATTTGCTTTTATTTTGGATTTGTATTTTTAATAAGTTATATATAATATATACATTATTATAAAAATATAAAAGAATGAAATAATTAAAGAATGTTTTCCCTTTTTATTTATGTACATACTTCACATAGGTCTTTTGTCTATATATTACATAGACTTATTTTATTTTACAAATTATTTTTGGTTTTATTCTAATGTCAATATGTACATGAATTATATACATTATCTACAAAATTCTAAAAATATGAATTTATAAAAATAATGAATATTGAATAAAATGAATATTTTAATCATGTATTATGTACAAGAAGGGCCAAAAACCTAACTTCCACAGAGGGACTCCAAAAATTATGAAACCAATTTTATAAAATAGTTCTTGGAATGCTATATACAATTAAAGGTGAGTTTGGGTGATTTGGAGTTTTTATTTGCAAGATATGGGTCTGTGAAGTTGAGATTTTGGCTTTTTATTTTGTGTATAAAATGTACATTGAGTATTATTTTTGCACAAACTCAATTTTGTAGTTTTATTTACATTATTATCTACAACTTTTATGAACAAAGTTTCTTTATTTGATGAATAAATAATTATGTACAAAATAGGTGTCAAAAATGCATTAATAAATGAGGTATTTATTGTATAATTGGCCCTTATCTCCCTTGTCGACCAATTCCATGCTGGCCTTGGTCTCGGGGTTTGGGTCACAAAATATTTGCAATATTTTATTCCGTTTTCTTTTCTTCTCTTTATTCTATAATTTTGGCATTAAAAACCTTATTTTCTGTGTGATTAATACAATGAATCATGAATGCTATTATGTACAATTAAATGCTATTTAACTGCATTTGCTGGGGTTTTTAAGGCCAAAATGATAGAATAAAGGTGATGAAATGGAGATTCATCACCCCCCTATACTTGCCTTTGCTAGTCCCTAGCAAATACTTATGCAATAAGTACAAAAAGAACAAAGAATAAGAAGAAAAGAAAAAGCAAAAATAAAGAATTTAAAGAATATATTGAATTGATCATGATTATTAAACTTATCTGTACAAAATCAAAGTTTGGAGCTCAGGTTACACCTTGGTGTGAAAATGTGTGTGGAACCTAGTAGGGAACCAAATTTAAAATGCAACAGCCTTCGAGAGTCACAGAACTTGGTTCAAATCACCTCAATAGCCAGGTCAGAACTAGCCTACATCATACGCAAACACTTATGACTTTGAAGCTGACTTGTACGTTTAAGTGATAGTGGCTCTCCCCAACTGAAATGACAAAGAGACTGACTTCTCCAGAATGACAACCCAATGATTCCCTAATCCAACAACTCTTTCCTCGAGGAGCGGGGTATTCCCTTCTAAGTTCAAGTGGCATCCGACTCAAGAGGAGGAGGTAGAGAAAAGAATGGTCGGTAGCCAGTGTAGCTACCTATCCTGGGATGCAAGACCAGTGTAGTCAAGTCATCCATCTGCAGGCTCACATGGTATAACTTTGATGCTCAAGCTTGCTTATTCTCTAAATACATACTTTGCAGGCATTTTATTTTTTTACAAGCCTGACCATTTTTTTTCAACATACTATTTACAGCAGCATTTACATAAGGACTTTTTCCTCTTGAGCCAGAAGACTATCCCTCTTTTGAAGCATATTGCAACCCACACTCTCCTGTCGTTAGACCTCATGGCGATTGGACCAGGTTGGGGTGCACTTCCCTCCCTAGACGAGGACAAATGTTTCCACCCGTGTGCGTCTCAGACTGGCAAATCCAACCCCCTCACCACTCCAACTGAGTTGAGCCAAGTGAAAGGTGCAAGTGTCCAAGTTAGGTCACGGTCGACAAGAGTCATACATGTGTTTCGAAAAGTTCTAGTTAGTCCACTGAGGTGACTTGAACCCAGCCCTGATTCCTCAAAGAATTAAGTCTGAATAGACCTGAAGTACCTTAAACCTAGTTCCCATAAGGTTCCAGTGCAAGTAGGTGCAGTAAGGTCCAACCAGGCTCCAATCTTCGACTTTATTGGACTAGTTCAATCATCAATCTCAATGAAAGAATATGAATACTATGCAAATGCTATTTACAAATATGCAAAGAATAATTCAAATTTTCAAAGAATTTGAAAACAAAGAGAAGAATTTTTACACAAAGAATTTTTGCAAATAAAAGAATTTTGGTACTAAATATGTACAACTATTTATACGGGCGTGCCGCAAAAATTAAGAATTTACAATTTAGTTTTTATTTATAGGTATACATGTACACTTATTAAAGAATTTTGTTGATTTTTTTATTTCTATTTATAATTATATATATTATTTTAGATTTTATTATATGTGACTATTCCTCAAATTTATTTGACACAAATTTTTCAAACAATTTTTGAAAACTATAGTCCAAGATAATTTTTACAAACATTTTTACAAACATGTACACACATTTGAAAATCATTTTGCAAAGGTTTTTCAAAACAGTATATACAGATTTTTCAAAATATTTTTGCAACCATTTTTCAAACCATTTGCAAATCATTTTTCAAACATTTTATTTCACACAAAGAAAATATATTTTACAAACCACACATTTTTACACAGGTTGAAAACATGTAACAAAATGTTTTCAAAATAGTTTTCAATAAATGTTCACGAAGATTTTCACAATATTTTTCAAACATTTTGCAAAAAACATTTTCACCTGATTTATTAATCAGTATATACAAAAAGAATTCGAGGAATAATCACACATTTTTTTATTAAGGGTTTTTAATGAATTTTAAAGAATTATTAGCCATATTTATACAAAAGTACGAGTTATGGCTAAAGTATATACATAGTATATACGACCCCCCTATACTTTGCTTGAGCTATGTCCTCATAGATCGGAAAGAAAAGAGAAGACATAACTCGTACTGAGTATAGACAAGTCTAAAGAATATACGAATAAGAGATGAATGAATGAGAAGTTGACCGTCCCCCCTAAACTTAGGATCAAGTAATCCTAAGTATAGCAGACTGTACACAAATCAGGGAGGGTCAAGGGTGGGAATAGACATATGAACAAATCAGGGGTGCACCCCCTATACTTAGGACAAAGTACGACCTAAGTACATAAAACTGACACAAAGGGGCGACACCTTTTATTGAGATAAAGAAATATGAAAAGGAAAAGAAGAAAAGAAGAAAAGAAGAAAAGAGAGATATATACAGATTGATGAAAAGATCGTGGAGAATCTACACATCACTCCCCCTATACTTAGGGTGAGATATCCCTTAGTATAGGCAACAATAGAATTGACGAAAATGTGCAATGAAAGAACAACTCGGTGTGTGCCCCCCTATACTTAGGACAAGGTACGTCCTAAGTGTAGACACAAAGATGTGGCGATAAATCTGGGGCACACAGAACATACGAGAGAAAGAATGAAAAAGGTACACATATATACAATCGGTGAAAAACCTGGTGGAGTACAGGACGGTATCTGGCAAGTGAATACCGTACTCTCGTCGTCGTCTCCCTGTGAGAACGAGGACGCATTCAGAAGGTGAAAAGACACCCTGATATGCAGTCAGGTGGGTGTCAGCTACCGGGGACAATCAGATCGGAAAGTAAAGCAGGAACCGGTAGCGTAAAGCAGATAATCGGCTCATATGGTCATCATGAGGGAATATAGCCGATACCGTAAGACCAGGAGGAAGAAAGAGCAGTACAGACTCCTCCGGTCAATCAGAGTCCCAGATAGATTGGAAGTAAAGCCTATGAGACTGTGTGATGCACGGTGGTGATATAGTCTGAAAGTCAAAAGAATACACCGGAGAACACACTATGTGGCTCACTCCTGCGAGGGTCCTCAAGGTGAGCAAAATCAGAGAATAATCAGAGTACTCGGCTCCGTGCTTCATTAGACAGGAGACACAACCAGGGCGGAAACCAAGTAAAAAGCTCAGAAGACTCGGCTTCGTGTTCCAACAGATAGGAGACACCAGAAATGAAGCCGGGTACCTACAAGGTGATGTACCCTCCCGCAGGGAATGGTACATACGAGTCAATGAATATTCAAAACAGAAGCTCACCCTTCCGAGGGTCGTCAAGGAGAGCGGGCTCAAATGAGCCTGATCCATCAGACGGATCAAGGGAACGGTCTCGGTAGGTGACAGATCGGCTACTAGCAGAAGAGACCATCTAATTAAGAAAGTGTGGCAGCATCCCGCAAATAACCCTCGGGGAACGTGCTGCCAGCTAGGCATGAAAATAGCAGATACCAGAAGCTCTACCTTGCGAGGACCATCAAGGCGAGCAGACTCAAAGGAGTCTAATCAGATAGGTCCCATGATCCGCAGATCGGATATACAACTCAAGATGGGACCAAAAATCATATATATCAGACGACTTGGTTCCGTGCTCCGCAAATCGGAGACACCCTCAGCAGTGGGAACCGAGCGTAAAGAGAGTGTCGCAGTCTCTCGCAGATAGTCCTCGGAGAGCACTGTGACTAAGCAAAGAATAGTCAGAACATGTCTCTACCTTGCGAGGATAGAGAATGGCTCAAAGGAGCCGGATCCATCAGACGGACCCACTTAGTGGTCTCAGTAGTCGACAAGGCGGCTTCCAACAGAAGAGACCAATCAGATCGGAAAGTCATCATAGTTTCCCGCAGATAACCCTCGGGGAGCTATGAGCTAGGCATGGAATAATCAGAAAAGTGGAGCTCTGCCTTGTGAGGACCGTCAAGGAGAGCAGGCTCAGATGAGTCTAGGACATTGGCCTCGTGTACCGACAGGTCAGGCACACAATCACAGGGGGAGGCCAATCTTGCATATCATCTGACTCGGTTTCGGATCCCCCCACAATGGCGACCCAAGCAGTGAATGAAACCGCAGTCTTAGAAATTGTCGCATTCTCCCACAAATAGTCCTCGGAGAGTAATGCGAGCTATATCAATGTAGGTTTTGGGAATGCTGGCAAGTCGTCTCAGGTCCTCAAAAGTTTGAATCCATCAATCCATAGGAGGGTATAAGATCATGCAAGGGAGAAAATAATCATGTCATTCACCAAACCTCCCTTTGGTCAATCCAGTCAGCTGAGATGGCACGAAAAATAGTCAGAAATCCTCTAAGTGCCAGAGTGGATAGAGAGTCAGGATATCAAGGATGGGTCAAATAGGAAGATGAGAGATCATGCAGGATCCACACACCTCTATCAGGCACTCAAAGTCAGAATAATCTTTCAATCCTCAAAATCAAGATGGCCGGAACCTCAAGAAAGATAGATCACTCAATACTCATGAAATCTTCATCGAACTATCGCATCATACCACATCCTTAATCCGGTGTGCGAGAACTAAATCTTCAATAAATAATCACATCTAATGATCATGCATCATCAAAAATCCTCAATAAGCTTGTATGCATGTATCCAAGACAAATCCATCACATCAATCTCAGCATCCTCAACATCATGAGCCCGACTTACAAATAATCAGTATACATGATCCTCGATGCGGGCTTCATCAATATGCACAGCATTCCCGGGTAAAGGGAGAGATGATACAGGGTATACGAGGAAGATGGGTAAGAAGGGTACACAATGGGGTGGAGAAGCTGATGGAGCGGGCGTGCCAATATCGTGGTGGTAGAAGAGTGATATAGAGGGTACGAGGAGGGCGGGAGAGAAGATCGGGACGTAGAGAAAATTGGGTGCTCCACACAGGGCGGGAACACCGTCAAAATTGTGGTCCGAAGAGCGGTCTCTCCCCGAACTAGAGAATAAGGTACGATGGATACGTAGAAGATGGTGAAGAAGAGGGGAAACAAAGGACTTGGCGAAGAATGATTGAGCTCAAGCGCCAATATCACTACTCGATGCAAAAATGATGATATATATATATATATAAGAGAGGTAGAGAGACTCAAAGACGAAAAATGCATGACTCACACGGTGGGACCGACTACTCTAGGAATGAAAGCAAAACACAATGAACTCCAAGTCACAATCAATACGCAAGGCAAACCCCCAATTCACCTACTCAACACAGTGAAGATCATCAGGTGACGGTCATTTATTTTTTCGATTTTAGAGTTAGGTGAGAACCACAAAAATTGTACAATCACATAGGAGGCTTGATAGGATTTGGGCTCTACTCCTTAGTGTGTACGTGAGCATTTAAAATGCATCCAATGAGGGGGTTGCTCTCCCCAAGACAAGGAATTCATTATATTTTATCTTTAAGTCCAGTAGAGTTAGCAGTCCCGATTTTATTTAAGTTATCACTTTTTTGGGTATTTTCAATGCACGTGCCTATCGAGGTTCCAATTTCCATTAAGCACCCTAGGTTGGCAAAAACAGAGGGAGAAGATCGGAAAAGCCATGCAAGTCGGAAAATGATGATGTATGCCAAGTAAGAAGACTTACAGTGCCTCCCAGCTCTCTCCATGCGGGATGCATAACAGAATTTAAAACCTATGCTATATGCAGATGCAAACCGAAGAAATTGCCCTACGTTCAGAAATTGCTATTATCGTGAAGCACCACAAGTCGCTCATTCACTTTAGCCTCAAAAAGTCCGGTCTTGGCTCACCCCTCCTCTGTGCTCAACACACGTGAGCTTAGGAGAAAGCACTTTGCGGGGCTCGCTGTGGCACAAAGGCTAAAAGGTAAATGAGTGGCTGTTTAGAGTTTAATCTAGGTCCAAAGCGAACTATAGGTACATGCAAATATTAGGGGGTTTGGACCTAACTCTACGAGCAAGCAACTCCTAAGCTAAGTCTCATTCACACACAAAATAATAAAAATAAAATAAAAGAAAAGCGTCAAAAATCATCGAGGCCCCCAAGGGAACAATCCCTCGGGCACTAGACCTCGGGAGTCTTCGTGTACCTGTGAGAGTATTGTATTATTACATGTTTCTAAGTGTCACTCTCTCACATGAATATACATAATAAAATGAAATAAAATAAAATGCATCAAAAGTGTGGACTGTCTTCCAAAAATCCTCCTTCATCTGTCCTTGATGCTCTCTCCTGTTGGCATGGCATCGAAGAGCCAACTCCACCTCGCTTGGGTGCATAGGTCCTCCTAAGAGGTCCTCCTTCGCTTGGCGGTCCCTCGCATCAAAGATAAAGAAAGGAGATGGTCAGAGCAGTCAATCCAATAATGTCAAATAAAAATAAAAACCAAACAAATAAACACTGCATGATGGACATGAGCAAATAATTGAATAAATAAACAAATACACTCACAAAATCATACAAAATCCGTTGCCTCCCCGACAACGGCGCCATCTGATGAAAGGGAATGATCAAGGGTCTAGATATCTCACAAGGCGAGAAATCCAGTCGCTGAATTGACCTCTTAAAGATTCCCAGATCAATCAACAATTAACCCACGATAAATATATGCAATGAATATCCAAAAATGTGGAGTTAAAATTTATTATAACTCTACATGCAAATGTGTATAGGTGTAAGTACAGGTAGAGGTCGAACACTGGGAGGCGAATGGTTGTATGTGATGTATCATTTAATTATTCAATCAATTGTTCATGTCCTTTTATTATTTTTGTGGGTTTTGGATTATATATATATTTTTATATTTTTGTTTTTATAATTTTTATTTTGTTTTTATATTTTATATTTTTTTATATTTTTAGTAATATAAATATATAGATACATATATATACATATAAGATATATAAGATTTATATAAAGAGATGTATATATAAGAAGAGAGAGAAAGAGGAATCATATTATATATATATATAGAGAGAGAGAGATAAATACTAAATATATACATAGATATAATTTTTTTAGCTTTTTAATATTTTTCTAATTTTTTTTGTTATTTTTCTGAAATATTTCTAATTTTTATGTATTTTTAATTTCAAAAATGTCCCTAATATAGGACTAATTAACTAGCCGAATATAATTTGGGTTTTTAAAAATATAAAATAAACTCCAAAAATTCCCAAATTAATTTTAATATATTAATAATAATATATGGAGAAGTATAAAAGAGAAAAATATATTTTTGGGGTTTTTAAAGGATTTTTCTATTTTTTTGTTGGATTTTGGGGCTTTCTGATTTTTTTATTTTTCTTTTTCATATTTTTAGGGTTTTTCAATTTTTGGACTCAATATAGGTATAATTATACCATATATAATTTTTTATATTTTTTCAAAAACCTTATATATTTTTTTTTGTATTTTTTAAATTAGACAGTGCCAAAATGGCTTCTTTTTCATTTTTTATAATTAGGAAAAGTGTAAAAAATGCGAAATAAAATATGGGCGTAAAAGAACACTGCATGGAGAATCTATCCTAATTTTTGTGAATTTTTAGAAGCCTCATAGGTATTTTTAATAAATGCATAAAGGATCAAAAATCAAACAGCCTGGCAAGGGTATTTTTGCAATTAAAATAAGTTCCAGGGGCATCAGTGCAAAAATACAACAGAAATAAACATTTATTTTAATTTTTAGAACTATTTTACAATAAACAAAAGCCGCCAGGGGTTACATGCAATTTTCACGTGCCTCACGTGGGACTGCACGTGAGGCGCGGAAGGACCTAGATGTAATTATAATAAACACAGGGTCCTTTCTGCAAAAACTACAATTTATTCACAATGTGCAATTTACTTTACAATATTAAAAATTAAATATACAAAAAGGTGGGGTACAAGTGAAAATTACCCCCAAAGTGGGCACTGATGGACGACTGGATGTGGGTCACTTGACACGCGTCACTCCCTCTGCGCCCGATACCGCTTCGTCGATGTAGCGCTAGGATTAGATCTCCTGGCTGAGATCTACAGTGGTTGCTCGCTTCATCAGACGGCTGTGGTTTGACCTGGGACCTGCCCTTCATCCGACGGCTGAGACGACGGCTGGAAGAACGGGGAAGAACGCTCGCCTGGGCGAGCTTCTTTCGATGATGTCTCGCGTCTCCGCCGGCCTTTGCTACTCCGAGGTGTCCCAAAGGCTTCCTGGAGGTTGGCTCTCTCCGCTGGAGGTGGTAGATCGGCCGGAAATGCCCTGGAGCGGCGCCACGAGGTCGGTAAGAAACGCGGCTCCAGGTACCTCCGCCGGCCTTAGGAACGTCTCCTGGTGCTCCTCAATGCACCGGACCTGCACAGGAAGGTAGAGAGGCTCGAGGGCGTCACCCTCGACTTGGGGTTTGAAGCTGTTAGCACGGGGATGGTGATGGGCGGAGAAGCTCCGGCGAAGGGTGATGGAGGAGCTTCGATTCGCGGATTCAGATGCGAATCCGGTTGGACAGGGTGGTTGGGAGATGGAGAAGGCGTAGGGGAACGAAATGACAGTGAAAGGGTGGTCGGAAAACGTCGGGGTTACAGTGAACAGTTCGCCGGAGCTGAGCTCCGGCGAACTACGAATCGGCCATTCTACGTTACAACTAAGTGCTAATGATTAATCTAAAGACAGAAATGAAATGTTAAAATAAAATCCTAACTAAAATAAGTAAAAGCGCAGCTCTTATACCTGGGGGCCTCCAGGGAGCAGGGCGGCCGCTGGAGCGCCGCCGCGACAAAATTTTCCTCCATCTCCGGCCGAACTGAGGTGCTGGGAAGCGCTCCTGTCACGAGGGCTCCACCAGGAGCTGATTCAAGCTCAAAGAGGGGGATGAAATTGGCCAAATTCGGCCGAGGAGGAGGAAGGTGTTATTTATAAACATTCCTGAGGACCCCCAGTGACCGGCGATTATTAAAGAATATGTGGTATGTACAAGGGTTCCAAGATCACGGCGCGAATCACGGATGGTCAGGGAACAAAATCTGTGAAGAGATCGAATGGAATGGATCACTGAGCCAAGCGGGAAAAATGGCAGAAAATAGGGGAAAAGACACGTCTGACGGGCCAGTCAGAGGCGCAGGGGGAGTTGACCGGAGGTCAACTTTCCCTGGCCCCTGATTGGCCCACATCAGCCGAATCTTGACCCCTTTATTTAACCTAATAAATGAATTAATTAAAATTTATTTATAAAATAAAAAATGTTCATAAATTAATGTAGTATTTATTTATGATTTTTATTATTTTTTAGCAGTATTTTATTACGGTTTTATTAAAATAATGTATTTATAAGTATATTTATATATATTTATTTTTATTTTATTTATCTTTATTTAATTACTTTATTTTTTATTTTATAAATTTATAACTTATTTTTATGAGTATAAATATATTTTTATTTAATTTTTATGAGTTTATTTTCCTTTTTAAATAAATGTGTTTATGTATATGTAAGTATAATTATAGGTATTTTACCTATATATTATATGCATTTTATTTATTTAATGTATTTTATTTGCTTTTATTTTGGATTTGTATTTTTAATAAGTTATATATAATATATACATTATTATAAAAATATAAAAGAATGAAACAATTAAAGAATGTTTTTCCCTTTTTATTTATGTACATACTTCACATAGGTCTTTTGTCTAAATATTACATATACTTATTTTATTTTACAAATTACTTTTGGTTTTATTCTAATGTCAATATGTACATGAATTATATACATTATCTACAAAATTCTAAAAATATGAATTTATAAAAATAATGAATATTGAATAAAATGAATATTTTAATCATGTATTATGTACAAGAAGGGCCAAAAACCTAACTTCCACAGAGGGACTCCAAAAATTATGAAACCAATTTTATAAAATAGTTCTTGGAATGCTATATACAATTAAAAGTGAGTTTGGGTGATTTGGAGTTTTTATTTGCAAGATATGGGTCTGTGAAGTTGAGATTTTGGCTTTTTATTTTGTGTATAAAATGTACACTGAGTATTATTTTTGCACAAACTCAATTTTGTAGTTTTATTTACATTATTATCTACAACGTTTATGAACAAAGTTTCTTTATTTGATGAATAAATAATTATGTACAAAATAGGTGTCAAAAATGCATTAATAAATGAATTAATAAATGAGGTATTTGTTGTATAATTGGCCCTTATCTCCCCCTACTTTATTCCTTGTCGACCAATTCCATGCTGGCCTTGGTCTCGGGGTTTGGGTCATAAAATATTTGCAATATTTTATTCCTTTTTCTTTTCTTCTCTTTATTCTTTAATTTTGGCATTAAAAACCTTATTTTCTGTGTGATTAATAGAATGAATCATGAATGCTATTATGTACAATTAAATGCTATTTAATGCATTTGCTGGGGTTTTTAAGGCCAAAATGATAGAATAAAGGTGATGAAATGGAGATTCATCAGTACTTACAGCAGAAGAAGGACGCCAAACCACGTCTCATTCGGTGGATCCTTCTCCTCCAAGAATTTGACTTGGAAATCAAAGATAAACCTGGGGTAATGAATGTAGTGGCCGATCATCTGTCAAGGCTTCCTGAACCAGAGTCTACTGAGCTGAATCTACAGCCGATCACAGAGACCTTTCCAGATGAGGCAATCTTGTCTGTCGCCTCACTTCCTTGGTATGCGGACATCGTGAATTATCTGGTTGCCAAGAAAATCCCACAAGACTGGCCTAAATTGAAAATAGACAGATTCTTGTCTAAAATCCATTTCTACCAATGGGAGGATCCGTACTTGTTTTGTGAGGGAGCAGATTGTATCTGGAGAAGGTGCATTCCTTAGGAGGAAGTTCCAAGTGTCCTCGCTTTATGTCATGATCAAGATTCTGGAGGACATCATTCAGGCAAACAGACGGTAGCAAAAGTTCTTCAAAGTGGCCTCTGGTGGCCTTCATTATTCAAATATGCAGATGAGTATGTCAAAGGTTGCATTGACTGCCAGAAGATGGGTGGAACCATAGGAATGAGAGATACGATGCCTCTGCAATACATTCAGATCTCAGACGTCTTTGACGCATGGGGCATCGACTTTATGGGCCCGTTTCCTAACAGTCAGGGTTATGAGTATATTCTGCTTGCTGTCGATTATGTCAGTCGATGGGTGGAGGCTATTCCCGCCCGAGCCGCTGACAGTAGGACTGTTTGTCGATTCTTGAGAGATCACATCATAGCACGGTTCGGGATTCCCAAGATTCTCATATCTGACGGGGGTAGCCATTTCATAAACAGAGAGGTGAAGAAGCTGACCCAAGAATTCTGCATTGAGCATCGTGTTGCTTCACCCTACCACCCGCAGTCCAATGGCTTAGTTGAATGTTCAAACAGGGAGATCAAGACAATCTTACAGAAGCTTGTGCGTCCGGATCGCAAGAACTGGTCTCAGCTGCTTGATTCCGTTCTTTGGGCTTATAGAACAGCGTACAAGTCACCTTTGGGAATGTCTCCCTACCGCCTTGTGTATGGCGAGCCATGTCATTTGCCTGTCGAGTTAATTCACAAATCCTTATGGGCCATTAACATCTGTAATTTGGACTCCAAGCAAGCAGGGAAGAACAGAAAACTGGATCTGAACAGATTATTGGAATTCAGAGATTATGCATATGACAACAGCCTGATGTACAAGGAGAAGGTCAAAACATGGCATGATAAGCATATCCGTCGCAAGTCCTTTGATCCAGGTCAGAATGTGTGGTTGTTCGATGCAAAATTGAAGATCTTTCCAGGCAAATTGAAGAGCAAATGGACTGGGCCATTTTTGGTTAGGCAGGTGCGTGACAACGGAAGTGTATTGATATCCAATCTGTCAGCTGACGCACAACCATTTGTAGTCAATGGACAACTTCTGAAGCCATACCTGGAACATGATACATTTATGGCTGTCGTTGACTCAGTTCAAGTAATCTATGAGGATGAGCTGAATATCTCCAAAGAAGCAGAGAAAAGCGAAGCACAACAAAACATTTTTGAATGATTTGTCATCTTTTTCTTTTTCTTCTTTTCTTCTTTTCAACGTCTTTTACCCTCTTCTACCGAATTGATGCCATCCCTTTCGTCATTGCTACACTTAGGATGTACTCTATCCTAAGTATAGGGGATGCACATCCCGAGTTGCTCATATCCACTTTCATCCATTTTCTTCTTTTTTTCTTTTCGTCTTCTATTTTCTTAATCTATCAAAAAGGTGTCGCCCCTTGTAGACAGTTTTCTATACTTAGGGCGTACTTTGTCCTAAGTATAGGGGGGTGTGCACCCCGAGTTAATTCTATTCTTTTCGATCCTCTCCATTTTCTCCTCTTCTTGTCTATACTTAGGGATATCTTACCCTAAGTATAGGGGGAGACAATCTGAGTACGATCTGTTCATTCCCACCCTTGACCCTCCCTGCTTTGTGTACAGTCTGCTATACTTAGGATTATTTGATCCTAAGTATAGGGGGGACGGTCAACTTCTCATTAGTTCATTCATCTCTGTATTCCTTTATTCTTTAGATTTTCCTATGCTCAGTATGAGTTATGTCTTCTCTTTTCTCTCTGATCTATGAGGACATAGCTCAAGCTAAGTATAGGGGGGTCGTATATACTACGTATATACTTTAGCCATAACTCGTACTTTCGGATTTTCTTAATAATATGGCTAATAATTCTTTAAAATTTATTAAAAAGCTTTAATAAAAAGGTGTTTTGTTCCTCAAATTCTTTTTATATACACTGATTAATAAATCAGGTGAAAATATTTTTTGCAAAATGTTTGAAAATAGTTGGAAAATCCTTGTGAACATCTATTGAAAACTATTTTGAAAATATTTTGTTACATGTTTTCAACCTTTGTAAAAATGTGTGGTTTGTAAAACTTCTTTTCTTTATGTGAAATAAAATGTTGAAAAATGATTTGCAAATGGTTTGAAAAATGGTTGCAAAAATGTTTTGAAAAATCTATCTATATTGTTTGAAAGCCTTTGCAAAATGATTTTCAAATGTGTGTACATGTTTCCAAAAATGTTTGTAAAAATTACTTTGGACTATAGTTTTCAAAAATTGTGTGAAAAGCTTGTGTCAAATAAGTTTGAGGAATACTTACATCTCACCAAAATCCACTATATATATAGGTATAAAATTGACCACTTACCCTGTCAATTCTTAAAATCCTTTTCTTGTAGATATAAGAAGCACTCCCGTGTACATAGTTTTAACCTAGATTGTAGCCAAAATCTTTTTGTTTTCAAAAAATCCCAAAAACATTTGCAAAATTAAAATCCAAAAACATTTGAAAAATCTTTTTGAAAAATACAAAAAATGCATGCATCATCTTTTCAAAAATCCATAAAAAGTTCAAAATTTTTGAAAATTGCATCACAAAAATATCTTCTGCATAGCATTGCATAGCATGAGCATTTTTTTTCGGATTGAGTTTGATAGTTGAACAAGTCTAAGTAAAATCCGGAGATTGGAGCTTTATTGGACCTTAAAATCTACCTAATAACAGGAACCTTATAGGAACTGGGTTTGAGGTACTTCAGGTCTAGTTGACTTAATTCTTTGAGGATCACGGGACTTGGTTCAATGGATTCTTGACTGCCTAAGTAGAGTATTTCAGAGCACACGCACGACTCTTGTTGATAATGACCTAACTTGGACACCTGCACCTTTCACATGGCTCAACTCAGTTGGAGTGGTGAGGGGATTGGATTTGCCGGTATGAGACGCCCACAAGTGGAAACATTTGTCCTCCTCTAGGGAGGGAAGTGCACCCCAACCCGTCCAGTGATGAGGAATTCTAAAGACAGGAGAGTGTGGGTTGCAATAAAGCTTCAAAAGAGGGATAGTCTACTGGCTCAAGAGGAAAAACTCCTTATGTAAATGCTGATGTATATTGTATTTCAAAAAAAATGTTCAGGCATGTACAAAAATAAAAAGCCTGCAAGTATATACAAAGTTAATAAGCAAGCTTGAGTTCCAAAGTCAAATATGTGAGCCTACAGCAGGATGACTTGACTACACTAGTCTTGCATCCCAGGATAGGTAGCTACACTGGCTACCGTCCATTCTTATCTTCACCCCCCTCCTCTTGAGCCGGTTGCCACTTGAACTTAGAAGGGAATACCCCGCTCCTCGAGGATGGAGTTATTGGATTGGGGAATCATTGGGTTGTCGCACTGGAGAAGTCAGTTTCTTTGTCATTCTAGCTGGGGAGAGCTACTATCACTTACACTGTACAAGTCAGATTCATAGTCGTAAGAGTTTGCGTATGAGTTGAAGTATTTCTGACCTGGCTATTGAGGAGATTTGGACAGAGTCTCGGGAATCTCAAAGACTGTTGGATTTCAAATTCGGTTCTCATTAAGGTTCCGCACGCACTAAAAATCCAAAGGTCCGACTTAAGCTCCAAACTTTGATTTTGTGAAGACAAGTTCGATGATCAAATAAAATCCAAGTTCTTCTTTTTCTTTTCTTTCTTTTTCTTGTTGCACTTATTGCATAAGTGTTTGCTAGGGAATAGCAAAGGTTAAGTATAGGTTGATGATGAATCCAAATTTCATCATCTTTACTCTATCATTTTGGCATCAAAAACCCTAGCAAATGCCTGTAAATACCCTTAAATAGAGCATCTTAGCATTCATGCATGTGCATCCTATTAGTGTATAAAATACTGTAATTAAAGGCAAAATTATAGAATAAATAAAAGAAAAGAAAAAGAATAAAATATTGTAAATATTTTATGACCCAAAACCCTGAGACCTAGGCATCTTGATGAATAGATCGACAAGGAATAAAGTAGGGGGAGATAAGGGCCAAAAATACCAAGAAAATCCCTTTTATTTTATTCTTTCTTTATTCATTTTGGGACCTATTTTTGGTTCCACTTTTTATACATCAAATAAAGAAACTTTGTACATGAAAGTTGTAGATAATATTACAAAGAAAAATACAAAATTAATTTCACAGAAAAATAATGTACAGATAAAAAGTTATGGTCTGAATAAAAATCCAGAAGCCCAACTTCCCAGACCCGTATCTCACAACTGACAACTCCAAATGCAGCAAATTCACCTTTAATTGTATATAGAATAAAATAAGCTATTTAATGGTGGTGGTTTCGCACTTGGCGGAGCTACGGTTTGAAAGTTGAGTTTTGGACCCACATTGTATACCTGTACAACTTAAAATATTCAATTTATTCTTTAATCGTTATTTTTGTATATTTATATTTTTATAATTTTGTGGATATTATTTATAATAATTATGAGTATTAAAACAGGAGTAAAAACCTAATTAAAACTCAAAATAAAAAGAAATGTAAAGAAAAAACACAGGTGATATACCTATGTACATACCTATACAATATCTACTTATATTTTATTTAATATAAAAAACATCTCAGAAAAATAAAACAAAAATATATTTGTGTATATAAAAGTATTTTATAATTTTAGAAAATAATAAATAAAAATAATAATATTAAAATACACAAAATAAAAATAAAAGAACAAAATATGTAGATATTATACCTATATAGGCTTTAATAAGTAACTTATAAAATAAATCTCATAAAAATAATTAAAATTCATAATAAAATATTTCATAAATTAATAAACATTTTTTATTTTTTAACCAAAATGAAATTCATCCATTTTCTATTTTTAATCGATTTTTGAAATAATTTTCAGAGGATTTTTCCTGGTTGGTCCACGTGGACCAACCAGGTTGGTCTGACAGTTGACCTCGGTCATCTGTCTGACCTCCTCCTCTAGACTTGTCAGAGACCATTTTGTCTCATCTTCTCGCATTTTTCCAGGGCTGACCTTGCACCAATTCATGTCGATGTCTTCTGCGTTTTTGCGCCTCGATCAATGGTGAATCACGCCCGTGTGATTCCTTGGGCTGAGGACCATCGATCGAGGCGCTGGACCCTCGTCTTCCACGCCTTGCCGTCAACCCTTCAAAAGGAGACCCCCAACTTCGATTCAAACTTGATCCTTCTTCCGCCAAAATCACCCGAAAACCCCTACCTCCTCGTGCTCTTGGTGACAGTGGGAGTCGAATTGACTCGGGGTTCGCGTCTTTTGGTGTAGAATCGAAGCGATCCGTCCCCTCGCCGGAGCTCCGCTGCGCCTCGCAGCCCGTCGTCTCTGGTGAGCTTCTCCCCCTTTCCTTTCCATTTTCTTGTAGTCTTAGCATAGAATAGCTTAGGTCTATAGCAGTTTTGAGTTTCGTTTCGTCAATTGTCGTGATTCCTTGATCGATGCCACGACGGAGCTGATCTCCGCCCATCGTTTCCGGCCATTCACGTTGTCGACCGCCGCCCAAACCACTTCCTTTCTCTCCCCCTTCGCTCCAACATCACGCATCATCCCTCCATTTCCCTCGATCTCGCTCAGATCGAGCTATCGAGCTCCCCTCTCCGCCGCTCGCCGAAGCTCTTCGCCCGAGCCACCGTTCGCCTCCACTGAGCCATCAGAACCACCCTTTTTGTTCGCCTGGGTTTTGTGCATTTAACCTTGCAGGTCCGAGCCCAAGAGAAGGCTCAATCGACCTTCGACGACCCCAGGACCAGCCGCCCAGGTCGCCTCCGCCGTCCGAGCACCTCGCGCCGTCCCTGCCTCGCCTGAGACCACCTGCTGACGCGGAAGGGCCCCAGGATCATTTTGCCCCTGATCCTAGGGCCGGAGCGGCCGTGTGTCGGCCGCAGTCGCCAGTCAAACCTCACAGGGGAGGTGTTCTTCGTGAACCTTCCCCTGCCGTTGGATCAGGAACCCGCCTCCAGACGCCACGTATGCCGTCCGATCGCCATGCGCCCCCAGCCGTCCGATCGTCCATCGAAGATCTAATCTCAGCCGCCCAGGACGAAGGGGTATCCGCCATCGGATGCTCGCCACGTGGATTAGTGAAGCTCCATCGGCCGCACGATCAGATCCGTGGGTATTTTGCATCTTAAACCCATGAATTTTTGTATTTACTTTTTAGTCTTAAAACTTTCGTCTGCAGTTTAAAAATTGTTGTAATATTTGCACTTAGGCCCCCACACTTTTTATATTTGCACTTTAGTCCGTGCCACGCCACCTCACGTGATTGGGGCGCGTGCTTTTTGGGCATTTTGCACTTTTTATTCCAAACTTTAAGGTATTTGCAGTTATACCCCCGTGCGTAGCTATTTAAATATGCTTTTGGAAAAATTGCATGTATGCCCCGCCGGCTTTTGAGATTTACAATTATGCCCCTGTGAATGATGTATCACGTGTTCTGCGCACGTCTTTTTGGCGAAACATGCACTTAAGCCCTTGGATGTTTATATAATTGCATTTATACCCCTACCAGGCTTAGGAATTTTGTGTGCTTAATCTATTTATTTCACGCGTCATTTAAGTTCCAAAAATTCTCAGAAAATAGGTTTAAGCTCCTGTGTACTTGTTCTTTAACGCCATAATTTTAGTTTTGGATTTTATTGCATTTTTATATTTATTAAAAATCAAAAACATGTTTTTTATTCACTGTCTAGCTTAGAAAATACCCAAAAAATATTAAAAGACCTCGAAAAATTCCAAAAAAATCCCCTACTGTCTATTTTATCATATTTTAGTGTCACTCCAAAAATCATTAAAAATCTCAAAGGAAAAACCCAAAAAATTCAAAAATATATAAAAACTTCAAAAAAAAAATATAAAAAATTGTAGAAAATTTAAAAACCCACAAAAACTTTGATTGGCTAAGTGGTTTATTAGACCTAGGGCTTTGACTTTTGTCTTTACTCTGCACCGTTGTTTCCTATGTTCGACCCCTACTTGCTTGCCATTATACATTGTTAGTAGGATATGATAAATTTTAATCCTTGCTATCGATTGCTTTATTGATTGTGTGGGTTAATTGTTGACGAACGAAGAGGCTTGAGTAGTCGCATCAGCGACGGTGAGTCTGATTTGTCAGACCACTATTTAGCGGCTCCCGCGAAATCGTTTTTCAATAGGGGCCTTTCCAATAGGACTTGGTCTTTCCATCCTTAAGAATGCCAACGATCGTAGCTGTTAGATTCAAATCTAACGGCATCATTAATTTATTTGTCCAAAAGAGCATTTTGGTCATCAACTTTTACATTAATTATACACACCAATTAAAATTTTAAAATACTAAATTTAATTAGTTTAATTTTTTGTATTTCATAATACATATTTAAATAATGTCCAGTTTTGTGCTGGATGACATTATGTGGGGTAATGTTTGTATCCTCATGTGTTTTTTTAGAATCCGTGGTTCCTTTTGTAATGATTGTATGTTTTTTGTATTTACTATGGTTTCTTCAAAATTAATCAGTCATTTGTAAAATTTGCATGGCTCTTTGTAGAATACAATTAATATTAACAATTAATGCATGGTTATTTGTAAGGATTGTATGGTTCTTTGTAGAATAAAATTTGTATGGTTCTTTGTAAAAATGCAGTAAGTCATTCACGCTCAATCGATGAATAAAATAGAACTTAAATATGTATAAAACACATTCAAAATGTATAATGCATGTCCAAAATGTGTAATACACATCAAATATACAATATGTATAAAATAACTATAATTGTCATTTACACCCACTTGATACGTAAAAATGCATATCAAATATCTATAATACACATTAAACTTGTATACTACACATCAAATAGTGTATAATACACACAATATTGTATCTCAGTGTCGATCGGAACCGCCTTGCCGATGAGGCCGCGCATGATGTTGGGAAGCCTCCGAGCAGGAAGAAGCCCTCCTCCTCCGCCAAGAGATCCGCGAGTCGAACGAGGCGAGGACCATGCTATGCACAGTGACGCTCCTCACCACGCTGTGTCCATTCCTCCTCTCGTATTCCCCCGTGCTCCAGTCCAATGCTGCTAAGTGCATTGTACGATCTGGTGTACGATCTCGCTTGATCCCGCCAGCAAGGCGTCCATCGCACGATCTGGTGCGATTCCCCTGCTCATCTCTTCTCTCAAGCCACTAGATTCCAATACATGATCTGCCGCTACCGCGCCCGACATCTTCCTTGCTTCAACAGTCTGCGGCATCGCCAATGTCGCCCGCTAGGACCTCGTCCTCCTTTTTCTCCCACTCTCCACCATCGACGTAGAAAAATGGCGTCTATGCATATACAATATATAGGCTTTCCAATTTTAAATTAGCAATTAAGGTGACAAATTAATGGAGGAGATAATTGTGACAGTTATATATTATATATAGATATTGTATAAAGACCAAAATGGATTTTTGCTTAATTTGTAGATAATATTAACATACTATTAATAACCACCGCACGATTAGTTATGGAGGGCTGGGATCGTTGGCTTTCCTTGGAGATGGAAGGACCATGTCCCATTTGAAAGATATCATATATATAGAGGGTTGACCTTGTGAGAGACAAAATCTGTGAGAACGTGAGAGCAATGATTCTGGACCATTAGATTCTGTCATCTCTCTCCTCATTGATTGCAGGAGTAGGGAGGAGAGTAGAATCTTGTGGTCCAGATTCACTGCTCTCATGCTCTCACAGATTTTGGCTCTCACTGTATCAATTATACATATATATGGAACTGATGGGGCTATCCCAGAGGGTAACCAATGGGTTGTCCTCATGCTATTTTTTTAGCAAAATTTTTTATTTTTTTGGAAAATATCATCATGTATATTCATTTATATATCCCTCCAATATGTCATTTGCATTTCGTCAGAAACGTAGACTCATATTCTCTCCATATAGAACAGGTCGATTACAGAAATGTTTAGATCGCTAAAATTACCTGTTCTAGATGGAGGGCATAGAAATCTCTGTTTCCGACGAAATTCGAATGGCATATTAGAGGGATATATAGATGAATATACATTATGATATTTTTCAAAAATAAATAAGTAAAAATATTACAGAAAAATGGTGGAGGGGCAGCCGACGGGCTATCCTCGGCTATTTTTTGGTAATTGTTTTTATTTTTTTGCAAAATATCATCATGCATACTCACTTATATATCCCTCTAATATGTTATTCGATTTTTTTAGAAATAGAGACTCATATGCCCTTCATCTAGCACATGTAATTTTAGCGGTCTAAACATTGTTAATCGACCTGTTCTATATGGAGGGCATAGGAGTCTCTATTTCTAAAAAAATTTGAATGACATATTGGAGAGATATATAGATGAATATACATAGTGATATTTTCCAAAAAAACAAAAAAATTATGGAAAAATGGTCGGGAGATAGCCCGTTAGCAACCCCCTAGGGGCAGCCCCATCAATCCCTATATATGGGTATAATGGGTTGCCCCCTAGTTCCCTCTGTCCTATTTTTCTCATTTTTTTATTTTTTTGGAAAAATATTTTCATAGATTTTTATCAATATATGTATTTATTATGTTATTCAAGTTTCGTGTGAAATAGAGACTCCTACAGCCTCCATCAAGACAAGGTCGATTTCAACAATTCTACGACCGTTAAAAAATGACTGTCTCGATGGATACTGTAGGAGTCTCTATTTTTCCATGAAACTTGAATGACATAATATACGAATATAATGATAAATTTCCACGTAGTTAGTTTTCAAAAAAACAAAAAAATAGGAAAAATAGGGTGGGAGAAGACAAGTTAGCTCCTCCTGGAGGCAGTCCCATTTTCCCTTATATGTGTAGGGTAAAATGGGACAACCCCATATAGGGTAAAATGGGACTTCCCATTCCATTTTCATATTTTTTATTTTTTTAAAATATTCCATGAATTTTCATAATTATATCTCGATATTGTGTAATTCAAGTTTCGTGTGAAATAGAAACTCCTAAGGCCTCCATCTAGCATGGCCGATTTCAACAATCCTGCAACCGTTAAAAATGATTGTCTAGATAGAGTTCATAGGAGTCTCTGTTTTGCATGAACTTAAATGATATAATATAGGGATATAATGATGAGATTCCATTGAAGTATTTTCAAAAAAATTAACAAAATGGGAAAATGGGGGCAGGAGGAGCCAAGTTAGCTCCCATGAAGGGGCAACCCCATTTTAAACCATATATATACTTCCCGGCTATCGACAACTTGAAAGGAACAGATCACGACATAAGCTCACCAAACAAAGATCTACCTACTTCGTCGATGTCAGCCATGGTAATTAGCAAGAAAAGTATATATGTTGCTCTACAACAAGAATAGGTAGGATCATTATCGTTCTTTCGGAGAAAAAGAGGTGGACATAAAAAAGTGATTGTATGTTTGGGATTCGACCTCCTGGTATATTGGGTCTGAGGAGCACAAGCTCGTTGTCCTTCCACCATTAAGAGCGGGAGGTAATCGCTCCTTTGTGAAACCGACCTCACAAATTGCCATCTGCTTTAGGAGCAACAGGATTTGTACCTTCATTCGAATGTTGAAACCCAACCATTAACTTGGAATAGGAGCAACAAGATCCGAACCTTCATCCTAATATGTCATTCAAATTTTGTCAGAAACATAGATTCCTATGCCCTCCATCCAGAACATGTCGATTATAACAAATCTAAGACCGTTAAAATTTCCTGTACTGGATGGAGGACATATGAGTCTCTGTTTCTAACATAATTTAAATGACATATTACATGGATATAGTTAGGAAAATCCATGGAAGCATTTTTCAAAGAAAATAAAAAGAAGTTTCAAAAAATGAAAATGGAGTAGGTAAGTTACCTACTCCATGGAATAGGATCCCTTTACTCATATATATATAATCTTTTGGAATTTTGAAGATGCATAATTGTAGCAGTGTCAACTCTAATCATAACTCATGGGTGTTTGTCTACTCTTATTACAAAATATGTGACAAAAATTTTTGATTTCATATGTGCAAACTCTTTATGTAATAGAACTGAATGATACGTGGAATCCTCAAGCGCATCAAGGAAGCGTGATGATCACATCTCATGCAATCAGGGCGACTAGTCGCACTAGTCGCTTGGCGCAGCGGAATTTAAAAAATGTAAATAATATGATGAAACCACATGATCACAAGAACGTTTCTTGGATCATTTCATCTAACCACAAAGTATTAGAAATACCTGTCGAAGCGTGCTTGCGATCACTAGATCTCTAAAGCAAGAGATCCTCCTGACTCAAGTCCGATCTACGAAGATGGCATTTGCAGGCACGATGATGAGACGCGTCCTCCCCGCAATCCTCGATGAAGATCCAAGCCTTGAATATCCTGATTTCGTCCAACGAAATCCGAGATCTCCTTCTAGAGCAAGAAGCCTTAAAGAAGATGGAGATCTTCTAGCAATCAAAGCGACATCGCGACGGCGTAGAGTCAATTGCTATTCCCTCAAACTCACAAGGTGACGGCCACCTTTAGAGAGAGAGAGAGATGGCGAGAATGAGAGATGAGAGAGAGAGAGTAGACGTGTGCTATGTGTCCCCTCAAAGGGCTAGGGTTGCCCTCTTTATATACTAGTTTGGGAGCCTATGTATCACAATCCATGGCATACAAAGTCAACGGTTAGATTGATATATGTATTAATCAACGGCCATGATCATTGTTGTTCAAAACAACAATTTATTAATTTAAATTAAATCAAATATATGTCGCATTATCATAAACATAATTCTTTTTAATAAAAATTAATTATCACAAGATAATAAGATAATAAAAAGAGGATAATGACACACCCCTCCAAAATATGGGGCGTCACCTATGACCAAGTCATTGTTGACGCCACCTCATCTTTGGTGGTGTATTATCTCCTTTTTAATTTTATCCCATTATCTCTTAATAATTTGCAATAACATTTATTGCAAAATTATCCACTAAATTAATTCCAAATTAATTAGTGAATATTTCGATCATACCATTGAAAATATGTGAATCATATTCACAACCCAAACTAAATTATAAATTACATTTCCAATTAATTTTTTAATGTGAATCCAATTCACATTAACAATTAACAAATGTTATTTACAAAGTTGCTCTCTCTCTCTAATATATTACAAATCACATTTATAATATATTCACAGATATTATGGATAGCACTATCCACAATCTGCACTTCCTTGATAATGAAGTCTTATTTAATTATCTAATTAAATCTTATTTAATTATCTTGGATAATCATTCTCATAATATGAATCTTATTCATATTATACTTGATTATTAAATCTCATTTAATCATCAACATCTTGTTGCTTGGATAAATTATTCATCACATGAATTATTCGTGAACTCCTTCAAGAATAATGCGCTTTCTCCACAGATACTTGGATATAAGGACCTGGCGATTGTATTGTTCCACGTATAGTGACTTGGATGTTGGGATCTCATCTCAAATCCAGATCTCATGGACCTCCCGTAGATGCTTGATTAAAGCAAGACCGCAAATCTAATCTTCTCATTGTATCTGAAACTCTTTCAGACCAATGTCCAACACTTGGACCAATTTCAGATCGCTTCTCTACTGAGAGGAGTCACTAAAATCCAAACCTGTTTCATCACTCCCTCGGAATGGCAGCGTCATGGTTATACAATCGTTTATGATCACATCACCCTCAGGTATTCCCAATACATGTACATCCTGCATACTGGAAGACCTATGATCAACCTGAAGGTGCAGATCAATTTTACACTGTCTTCTTCAGGGTTTAATCACCAAGTTTCTCAATCTTGGTCATTGGTAATTGGTATCGATCATATGCTTTCCCAAAGCACATATCATACCTTCAAATTCTTGTCATGCTTCCAAAGCACGACGACCATGCATGGAATTTGATCGGTCCCAATACCTCATGAGTGAGCTCATGTCTTTCGGTTCATAAGTGAACCTGTATGATCCCTTTGAGAGATCATATTGCTCATATGCCCTTACATGCACACCGGCTCGTTGGTGTATAGACCTTGGTTAGGTCATCAACCTAATGGTCTGCCAAATTTACACACTCAGACATATAGTAACACATCTGTCTCTGGTCATATGATGCGTGCCTATGCTGTGACAACATTCAACATAGGACTTAGGTTATCTCGATATCGTTAAGTCAACCCTTTGACCTAACTAATCTGACACCTCCGAATCACTATTCCCATGCAGAGGACCTGCATCAAGAGGTCGGTCAGATATCATCCTATGTGAGAAAGGATTGCCATCTCCTACTCAGGCTGGAGTCCATATCTTAATAATCATTTGACGGTGCTTGATGAGTCCTCGATCTAACTCTTTATATATTCATCCAAACACCAGCCTCTATAATTCATTTAATGAATCAACAGCTACATGATTATCAAGATGGCCATGGTATATAACCATAATTGTACAGAGAGACCTTATATTGCATTCATTCATTTAATTTCAGAAAGGGAGTGAAACAATAAATAACTTTTATTGATAAAACATATTTATTACAATAACATTTATTGTAAGAATGGTTCGCCTCGGGCTCACATGGCTAACAATCTCCCACTAGCCCTCAGAACCATTCAGGAACAATCCTTAAACCCATACTCATTACATGTTGGTCGAAAACCTTCTGTGTCAGAGGTTTGGTAAGAGGATCAACAACGTTGTCGGCAGAGGACACCTTGGTGATGATGATATCACCACGCTTTTGAATCTCCCGAATGATGTGGTATTTCCTTTCCACGTGCTTGCTCTTTTGATGCCATCTGGGTTCCTTTTCTTGGGAAATGGCTCCCGTGTTATCACAAAGTAACGAGATGGGAGTATCAGATGAAACTACGCCAAGCTCCAAGATGAACTTGTGTAACCACACCGCCTCCTTTGCAGAATCCGATGCAGCAATATATTCGGCTTCTGTTATTGAATCTGTCGTAGTGTCCTGCTTCTTGCTTCTCCAGCTCACAGCACCACCGTTCAACAGGAATACAAACCCTGATGTCGACTTTCGATCATCAATATCCGACTGGAAGTCTGAATATGTATATCCCAAGACTTGGAGATCACCATCTCCATAGACCAAGATGTAATCTTACGTCCATCTTAGATATTTGAATATGTTCTTCACTACATTCCAGTGTTGCTCTCCATAGCAGGATTGGTAACGACTTACCACTCCCACTACATTGCAGATGTCTGGCCTAGTATACATCATGGCATACATTAAGCTTCCTACAGCTGATGCATAGGGGCATCCAGCCATGGCTTTCTTTTCCTCAACACTTTGAGGAGCCATCCCTTTAGACAGATGGATACCATGTCTTAAGAGGAGGAATCCTTTCTTGGAACTATCCATGCGGAATCATTCAAGAATCTTCTTAATGTATCCATGTTGTGATAATCCCAATATCCTCTTTTCTCGGTTTCTGAACAACTTCAGGCCTAAGACGTAAGAGGCTTCTCCAAGATCTTTCATCTCGAAGGTATGAGATAGCCAAATCTTTACATTGATCATCATTCATGTATCATTCCCAATGATAAGGATATCATCTATGTAAAACACGATGAACACAATAGTGCTCCCACTAAGCTTCTTGTACACACAAGGTTCATCAGGATTCTGCACAAAATCATAACTCTTTATGGTTTCGTCAAATCTGATGTTCCAGCTACGAGAAGCTTGTTTGAGCCCATAGATGGATTTCTTTAGCTTGCATACTTTTCCATCCTCAACTATGAAGCCCTGGGGCTGCTCCATATAGATATCCTCCTCAAGGTATCCATTGAGGAAAGCTGTCTTGACGTCCATCTGCCAGATGTCATAGTCAAGAGATGCAGCTATAGCTAGCAGTGTCCTGATGGACTTAAGCATAGCCACAAGAGAGAACGTCTTATCGTAGTCGATGCCTTCTCTCTGTGTGTAGCCCTTGGCTACGAACCGTGCTTTGAAAGTCTACTTTCCTATCAGGTCGCCTTTTTCTCTTGATGATCCATTTACACCCAATGGGTTTCACCCCTTTAGGTGGATCCTCTAGGGTACATACCATTCATATGCATGGAGTCAATCTCTGACCTCATTGCTAGCATCCATCTATCCATGTCATGATCCGCGAGTGCTTCATCAAATGAAGTAAGATCATTGTCAGTCTCACTCGACACATGGAATCCATACCTTTCAGGCAGTATAACCACCTTCGAACTCCTTCGAAGAGGTATGGGTGTTTCATCTTTATTTATCTCTTCAGTTTCTGGTTAAAGAATCTCAGAATCCTCAGTGATTCAATAAGTTCCTCTACTTCATTTTTTTCTTGACCTTTAAGGAAATCATCCTCCATAAATTTCACATCTCTTGAGACAAAAACATTTTGGGTCTCAGGGTCATAAAGTTGATATCCAATACTGATATCGCTCCCACTACCCTTGTTAATTCGAGCAAATTAATGTTCAAATTAATTGATATCATTCGTTGCAATCGGATAATGAGAGCAGATCAAAAACCACTTTTAATTAAGGCAAGTTAATCTTGAGCAGCATTTTTTTTACTTGGTTGGAAGTCCAAGGTCGAACTCAGGGAGGCACCTGTCTCCTTAGGTAGATTTTTAGCAAAATCCAATGTATGATTTTCAGAGGGGATATTTTTGGTCTTTTTTGTATATTTTATGCAAGACACATGCAAAATCAGGCCAGTTTAAATGTTAATTCAGATAAGTGATCAAATTAAGTCCAAAAATGATGAAACTTGGCTAGATGATGAAATATAATGTAATTAAGCTACCTTAATTTTTTTGGAATTTTTAGATGCACGGATAATGAAAAATACAGAATTTAGTGAAAATAATTGAACTAATTTTAATAATTAAGAAACAATGATATTTTTCGGAAATAAAATTAATCCAAATAGGTCTAGTTAAGAGCTATCCAAAACTTGAATTTCGTTAAACACTTCGCGGTTGATTAATTAAAAATCGATTAAAGTTTTCACTAAATGATTTTTTTAAGACAAACTATACGTGCAAATGGTGTGATTTTGTGATATGTTGCAGCAGAGACTTATATCTACCAATATTGATTTTTCAGAAATTTTTCGATAAGCAGATAATGCGCAATCAATTAATCAGTAAAAATGGGCAAAATATTGCATTTTTTACCAAATTAAATTCCATAAATATTCTGCGAATCAGAAAAATATAAATAAGAGATAAAATGGTAGAACAAGAGTTATGCTACACAATGCAATTTTCGAAATTGAAAATGGACAACAGAATGATGACTAAATAAAACGTGCAAATGCAGTGGTATGAATGCAATACAAAAAAAAGAAATATGAGCTCAAATGAAGAACAGGGACTTACATGCAATTACTGGAAACTTGAATTTTTTAAAAAAACTTGCAAAAGGGTGCAAGTGTCCCCTTTGCAAATTCCCTTTTCTTTATTTCGCGATAGATCTCCTTTGCTTTGTTGGGTTGAACATGGGAGGAGGCCGATGGAGCTTCACGAGGGGAGGTCTACCGCGGAGGCCGCCGGCGAGGAGGGTGGTGGCTGTGCGCAGCCGACCTGGAGGCAATGGCGGCAGGGAGTTGGGGGCGCACGTGGATGTGGGAGCTGGGCACGCGTACGTCGCGCACGAGGCGGGGAAGCTCGGGGCGGCGTTGGCGAGGTGGCCGTGCATCCAGCTGCTGTGACGGAGGGTGCGCTGGAAGGTGGCACGGAGAGCGAGGTGCGGTGGCGACGTTGGTGATAACGATGGCTGAGGGCTGGCCGCGAGTTGGAGATCTGCGGAGGCGGCACGGGGCGAGGGCGCCGCAACCGCGACAAGCTGAGGTGCGCGGTGGAGGGACGCAGCCCCAGCGGTTAGTCGAGGGTGATGACTCCCCTTCTGCTCCAGGCGACACACACCTGAAGCTTGAAGGCGTGGCTGGTAGTGTCAGTGGCGAACTCAAGACGGCCGTGGAGACGGTGACGGGGTGGCCGTGGAGGCGGCCGACACACGATCAAGGGTCGTCGAGGCAGAGGAGGCGTCGACGGCGCGGTTGGTGATGGTGTGTGTGCGTGGTGAAGAAGAAGAGGAGAGAGAGATCGGGGGGGGGGGAAGGCAAGAAACAGGGGAGTTTCACCACCACCCCTATTGCTATGCATTTGTTTAGCCATGGTTAAATTTTAGATTAATTGATTGATGAAAGTTTGCCGAAAAATTCAAAAAAAATCACCGTTGCGTTCGCAACGTGTGATTTATCCGTGGAAGTGGAATTGATTTTACGATTTGGATGATGGAAGATGGAGAATCGAGGAGAAAGAAATGAAATGAAGATGAAGAAGAAGAAGGAAGTTACCTGTAATGTAGACGGATAAGGTGCCTGGTAGGAGGAGCGAAGTTGCTCCTGTCGTCGCTCAACGTGCGGCAAGCGGAGCTCGAGCAGACCTCGTGTGAAGCTTGCAGCGGCGAAGGTTGAAGCCTCGCCGGATCTCGCCTGGAGGGGGATCGTTGTCGCTCGATGGGAACTCTTGGAGCTGTCACCTACAAGATCTCAGAGCTGGACCTATCTCCTATTGAGTGGCGGATGATGAACAATGGAGGAGGGGATGAAAATAAAAAGAGGAGGAAAGGGAAGTTGGAGAAGGGGTGGAGGGAATGGAGTGGTGGAGAAGGTGGAGGCTTGGAGCAGAAGGCAAGTTAAGAAGTGGTAAAAGGGGATAAATAATAATATAATAATAATAATAATATAATAATATAATATAAGTAAAATAAGTAGGCTACTAATAATAATAATAATTAAAATAATAATAATAAAATAATAAAATCCGAAAATAAAAAAAATAAATTCGAAAATAAAAAAATTGGGGTGACATGTGGCGGCTCCAGGAGCTGCCACATGTTGCTCCTAGAAAATTCAAAAATTAAATGTAAAGAAAAATAAAAAAGAAATAACAAAAGAGATTGAATAAAAAAGTGGTCAACACAAAAGTTGCTCGTCTCGACGAGATCTACAACTTTTGTGAAGAGCCGAAAATCAAAGGAAATCATCTGTATAAAAATGTATTTTTGGATGGTACCTTATAGATATAAAATACCGCATTTTATATTTTGTAATTTTTTTGTCATTTTTAAAAGAGAGAAAAATCAAAATAAAAATAGAGAAAATATAAAAAGAACATTTACAACTTAATCTAATTTTTTGGATTTTTAATAATTAAGAAAATAAAATGATAAAATGCAAGGGCAAAACGATCAATATGTACAATATACAAAAGGGGCCCAAAAGCCAAGTTTTGCATACGAGCTCCGATTTCAATGAAATTGGTCTTGTTTCGAAGGTCTTTGAATGTATATTATTTTAAATTGAGTATATCTAATTCGGACACTGTATGAGAGAGATATGTGCATTTCAAGGTCTAAGGTTTTCAACTGGGTTTGGGGTTTTATTGGGTAATTTTACAAGTTAATATTTTTTGATATTTTTCTTTAATCAGTGTTAGTAATATATATACAATAGAGTTGGTTTTATTGGATTCGGAGTTAGTATAAAATATATACAAATACGGTATTTTTGCTAATAAACAGGTGAATATTTACAAGTGAAATTGGCTTCTTATTTTATGCAAATATGAATGCTAAAATGCAGATATTATGCTTGCATGCATGAATGCTAATTATGCAATATAAGTGGAAATATGCATCTAATTACTCAGGAACAAAGCTCTATTTTCAACTTTTAGAGTCATGAATCACATATTCATCACCCCCCTATACTTAAAACTTGCTCGTCCCCGAGCAACTAAAATGAAATGCAAGAGTGAAATGATTTTGGGTTCCATACCAAGGTCATGAACAAAAGTTGAAAATGGAGCTTGACTCGACCTTTGGATTAATTGTGTGGCAGAACCTTATTGGGATATGAATTTAAGACCTAACAGACTTCAAGTTCCACAAGTCTTCTATTCAAGACTCCTTAATAGTCAGGTCAGAACAAATCCTCAAACGCAAATTTCTGATGACTATGATTCTCACTTGTACTGTGTAAGTGTAGAATAGCTCTCCACATCAGAAATGGCTAAGAAATAACCTCCTCTTACAAGGTAACTCAAATAACCTGGTCTAATAACTCTTTCCTCGAGGAGCGGGGTATTCCCTTCTAAGTTCAAGTGTGACCAGCTCAAGAGGAGGGGTGGAGAAAAGAATGGACGGTAGCCAGTATAGGTGCCTATCCCCGGATGCCCGACCAATGTAGCCAAGTCATCCAGCTGCAGACTTCTTGCTAATATACATACTCCGACAGGTATTTTATTTTCACTTGGACCTGTCTGATTTTTTTGGAGTTTTTGCATTTTTTCTTCTTTCTTCTATTTTTTTGAACTATATACAAGGTGCAACATGTACATCAAGAGTTTTTCCTCTTGAGCCAGTAGACTATCCCTTTTTTGAAGCATTATTGCAACCCACAACATCCCATCCTTAGATGTCAACACCACCAGACTAGGTTGAGATGCACTACCCTCCCTAGAGGAGGACGGATGTTTCCACCGGTGTGCTACTCCAAGCTAAAGGATTCTACCTCCTCACCACCTCATCAATGAAGAGCTACGTGCATTGTGCTTGTCCAAGTTAGGTCACTGTCTATAAGAATCATGCGTATGCACGAGATATTCTACTTAGACTAATCAAGATGACATGTGAACATAGACTTGCGGACTCAAAGAATTAAGTCACTTGACCTGAGAAATCTTAACTCCAGTTCCTATAAGGTTCCTCTGAAATTAGGTGGATTAAGGTCAAATCAGGTCCATCCTCAATATCTACTCATAACTTGGTTCAGAACCCACTAGCTTTTCACTTTGCATATGCAAGATATGCAGATGAGATGTAGATGACATGCTTTGTAGATGAATGAAATGCAAGACTCTTTTTTTAATGCAAGGATGATATGCAAGAGTAAATAAGAAGCCTATTTTTTGTTGTTTTTGTTATTGTTGTTTTTTTTGTTTTTCAAAAACTTTGTTATACCTCCTATGTTACAACAATTTTTCAAGAGTTTTATAAGTATTATACGAGTGTTATACAATATACAAGTATATATATATATTAATTTTTTTTCAATTTTTACAAAAGGTTTACAAGTATTATACAAGTATACAATTTTTTTTCAATTTTTACCCACCTGTAATTATTGCAAAAATATATACAAAAGTACGAGAAAATACGTGAAAGTACGAGCTATGGGTAAAGTATATTTGTAATATATACACGCCCCCCTATACTTAGCGTGTGCTATGTCCTCATAGCACGAAAAGCGAGGAAAAAGACATAGCTCGTGCTCAGCGTAGGAGAGCTAAAATAACAAAAAAGTATAGAAGTCGTCCCGCCCCCCTATACTTAGGCTATGGCAGCCTAAGTATAGAAGAAGATCAAAAATGGGGCGGGCGAGGTTAAGAGGGGAAATGGAGGAGTATATACACAGTGGGCATCGGTCCCCCCTATACTTAGGCTCTGGTCAGCCCAAGTATAGGACATGAGTGAGTATGAGGACGGATGTGATATGGAGGATGCACAATTAATAGTGAAGAGACTCGGGTCACTCTCCCCCCTATACTTAGGAACTGATTATCCTAAGTATAGCCATAAAATGAAATGATATGGATCCGGGGCGAGTGATTCGAATCACTGGGGAGGGAGGGGAAATATATACAAGGAGGATTGATAATATACATGGGTCAAGAAGGTTTGTGACGTACCTTCTTGCGGGATCGTGGAGGTAGGTAATATACAAGTGTGTCGCTGTCAGAATCGTCCTCAGATGAATAGTAGTGAGGTGAAGGGATCGTCCAACGCGGGTTGACACACGGTTGCTTGCTTAGATAAGGCTTGAGAACATCCAAACTGAGCTCACTCATATAAATCACCTTGTCCGGACCTGATGAGGATTCCTCTGAAACTTCCTTCTCCGGAATGTTGAAGGAAATTTTCTTAGTCGGTTTTCTAGAACGTGAATCATTGAGAGGGATATGTGAGCGACGCGTCTTGAGAGGTTCGGGGGAACATCTCTAGGAATTAATTCTCGACTTCCTCTCACTAGATAGCTGACTAGAAGAGGGAGCAACTGTGTTTTTATGTGGAGTCAATTTAATCTTGGTTTATTCCTTTGAAGGTCCAGGATGTGGTGCGGTGCTGACCATGGGTTCCTCATTAGACGAGTCACCATATAGATGAGCATATTCTTGAAGGGTCAGTACACGTCTCGAGAAGGTGCTAGTGATCTCAGTTGGCTTGACATTATTGGGCTCTTATGTCGGATCATCAAAATGGTCAAGACAATCAGCAAAAATCATGTCCGACTCAATGTCAGCTTCTGGTCGTGAGTCCTCCTTAGAAGCAGTCACGGTGGTGGTGCAAGCAGTTGAGGAGGTGCGAGGAGTCTCTGAACCAACGGTCGTCCGAACAATCGGTCTCTCAGGTGTAGTAGAGAGGTGGGACTCATCTTCCTCTCGATGATCACGACTGTCAGCGGATGTGCGAGTCACCTTAGAGTAAAGTGTATCAAAGAGTGAGTGAGGTCTAAGCGCTCCCAATGTTGAAAAATCGATTTCCCGAGTCTCGCAATCTATAGTCGCCTTAGCCAAGGCTAAAACAGCTTCCCGAGAATAATCGGAGACTGGGAAAACTCTCTTCGGTGCTCAATGTCAATGATCGTAAAGTCCACCTGGAGTAGAGCAAGTCCTTTTTGTCAAAGATGACTTACCGCTCCGTGGGCGGGATCAGATCAGACCTTCCACAAGATAGCATCCCGTAACAAGAGACCTTCTCTCAAACCATTAGGCGGATAAGATAGATGGAGTGTGTCAAGTCCTAAGCCGCGTGGAACCCTCTCCAAAGTGACAAGGGTTAGTAGGTATCTTTAGTTCGTGCCTTTCTCGTTCTGGGAGGTCGGAACCATAGTCGGAAGATGGCGAACTTTGCCCTGATGATCAGAGGGTTATTTCCTCTCAACAGTTTGATAGATCGATCAGCCAGCTGAACGATCTCTCTCGACTTCCTAAGTGGCCCGAGTTTGAGATTGTCAAACACAGAGGTCGGGAGGATATTTATCGGTGAGTCATCATCGATTCTTGCATGGGTAAAGATTGTGTCTTTGATTTCACATTCAACTCGGGGCAACCGCTTCACTCTGCAGCTTTTGGTCTTTCTCCCCATCACCAAGGAGGTGGCCATATACACTATGTGTCTTTCAGTCCTTGTCCTCTTATTGTCCGACCTCTTGGGCATCACTTTACTTCTCACAAATCATTTGAGGTCGGGAAAGTGATCTATGGTCTTTATTAAGGGAAGATTAAAAATCAATTCTTCATCGAGTGCTTCCCTTAGGGCAGGATCTAATTTTTTAGGTCCTTTTCATTTTCAATTTTTATGTGATTTTTTGGTTTTTCAAATTTTTTAGTATTTTTGTTGGATGAATGATCAGACTCTGGATTGGAAGGCAAGGGGTTAGTAGAAGAGGGAGATAGAGTGGACTTCAGCTATACAAATGGTGTGGGTTCCTGAATGCTCGCTCGGTTTTCAACATCAGATCTACTTACTTCCTTCTCCACTTTCGTACCCAGGCTGGCAGAAATTGAGTGCAATATTTCCATGACATCTCTCAACTCATTACCAAATGATTTATTTTTCTTAATAAGTCTAGAGATGTCATCCTCCACAAATTTCTCATGACAAATCATGGGAGAGTTCTGCTCAAGTGGAGGATACTGCTGAGATATTGGGGTCTCATACTCAACATACGTAGACTCTGGCATGTAATTCTGGGTCGAGTATGGACCATCTAGATGGCAAATATTGGCCGGAGCCTCATATGATGAAACAATGACTGATAAGTCTAGCTCATGAGTCCAATCTTGTGAATGTATAGGCTCTCCGAATGAAGGCTGGTTAATGGAAGCTTGATCACTAAAGTCAATCAAGTTTGGGAAATCATGATGTGCAGGCCTCTCTATCCGGGTTGTTCGATTGACCATGTTATGCCCTAAGGTCAAGTCGGGATGCGTATATGTAAATTGTTGTCTGGTCCCTACTTGAGGTGAGAATGAAGTATGTGGGGGTATATAATTTTGCCAATCATCTATCTCAGCAGTGGCTTGCTCTTCATTTGCTTTGTTGATTCCTGCAAGCTCTCGAGAATAAGGACAATCGACCCAAGATGGAAATGGATCTGGAGTGTTGGAATATGGAGTAGGTGAGAAATGTGAAGAAGTGGAGAAGTCAGTCGAAGTTCTGACTTCATAATCGGATTGAGGTGGAGCCGACCAGGGGATAAGGGTCTCCCGTGGATGGCGGGAGATACATGGAAGAATGAGAAGGTGAAGATGAACGGTATGTGGTCGAGGAGGATTGACCAGATGTCACAGGGTATGTGGACCAATATCTCGACATCTTTGAAGAGGAAAGGATGATTGTAAGCAGATGGAGGTAGAAAATGTGCAATTACACAGGATAACACACATAGACAGACTCAAAGACAAACACAAGAGAAACCCTGAGTTCACACTCAACACGGTGAAGGACCCGGAACCGAGTCTGATTAATCTGGTTGATTTTAAGTGTGAGTTTATCAGACAAGATAGCAAAGGTTACGCGGCCTATAGGGAAGTCAACTCAAAGCCGAATGCGTCTTCCCTGTTTAACCTGTCACCTAAGATACCGCCGGTCCATCCTTTCTTCGCTCCTATCCCAAGTTGATGGGTTCAAAGACCTGCCCCTATCTACCTGCAAGTAGGCGGAGGCTGAAAAGGCCGGAACTTCACCCTGGGGGGTTACTGGCAACATGTCGCGAAGTACCGCAATTTCGCCCCTATCTACCTGAGACAGGCAGAGGCTACTTGGTACTAGTCAATGAACCTGAATAATTCAACTTGTGATATTTGCTAGGATCAGTCGGATCGTGATATGGAAGGCGGGGATTTGGGCTCTGCCATATGGTGTTCACACACACACTCAAGTACCCTCACTCAGCCTGAAAACAAGGTCGGGGTTAATTTCCCGCAAATAAGGGTTAATTTTAGTCAATTTTTTGGTTAATAATGTTAGCAGTCCTGGTTTTAAGTTAAGTTATCACTGATTTAGTCCAATCCACACAGCACGCCTATCGTCCAGTCCCAATTTCCTTTTACTTAAGTTTGTAAAACAAGAGAGAGAAATCGAGAAAAGCAATGCACGAAAATCGATGATGCTTATGCTGAGTGAAGAATACTTACAGGTGATCCCTTCGCTTTTATGCATGATGCAAAAAAGAATTGAAAGCTTTTATACTACATGCAAATGCAGACGATAAAATCCGCTCCTAGACAGACAGTTCTATTAGCGAGTGGAGCACATGTTTGATTTGACTAGATCTGCGATCTAGATGCGTCTTTTAAGTGCAATATGTGGTCCTAATGAATTACGAGCACAAGCAAATCCTAGAGTGGCTCGAGGAGCCGCTTGTGCAAGCCTGGTCTAAAATTCAATCGACACAGCATATAGGGACACGATTCCACTATATTTACACACACGAGAACCCAAACGGAAACCGCTGTAAATACAGACACTTTTTTACAAGTTAACAAAAAATCTTCCTGGCGTCTCAACAACCGACTTGATCCACGAATCGTCGGCCTCCGATGCACTTCGAGATGCGTCGACTTCAAGAAAGCCGCTTCAAGTCCACCGGGCCCTCGCACAAAAAGATACAAAAATGTCAAAGAGAGAAAAATAAATGGAAAAAATAATTGAAAAATATGGAATAATTACAAGGTGGTTCGGGGATCAGACTACACGAGAGAGTGGAAAACGTAAAGCTAATTTTCTAAAGTGATCCTAAGTCGTTTGCCTCCCCGGCAACGGCGCCATTTGACGAGCCCCGGACCTACCCTTTTAGTGTTGTCGAATTGACTAACTCATTGCAGTCAGATAGATCCGCGTCGATCAAAATTAACCGCACGAATCGATGAATCGTCGAATGAAATTAAGTGTGGTTTTATGTTTATTTAGCCTGGGCAAGCCCCAGGGTCGACTCAAGGAGGAAAAGGAACAACTCGGGATCATGTTAGATGGATTAGATTGCAGTTTTCCAAGTGGTATTTTTTTTGTAATTTTTTAATGCAATAAAAATGACAAACACAGAAATGCGGATGGATTAAGTTGTTAAGAAAATCAACAACTTAGCTAAATTTAATTTTAATGTGAAATAAGTCCAAATTGACTAAGTTATATTTTTCCTATAAACCCAATCCAATGATAAATGCAAATGTATTTGTTTTTGGAATTTTTGGGTTTAAAAGCACAAATGAAAAATGCAAACTTTTTTGGGGTTTTATGCAATTTTTCATGCAAATGATAAGCAAAATTTATGAAAAATTTACTGGAAGTTAAACATGGTGAAATGAAGCTACACTAATATTTTTGGAATGTTCTAATACATTGTGATTTTTTTATGAATATTTTACTAAAAACAAAGCGACTGTGAGTATTTAATTCCTAATTAATCCAGTAATCAAATTATCCAAAGATCTATTTATCTCAAATAGATATTTTAATAAGGAATCCAGGAGCTTTGAAATTTCTCGAAAATCTTATTCATGGAATTAATTAAAAATCATCTACAGAAATCATTAAGGAATTTATTTTCTGCAAAGACAACTCCTAATTGAACGAAATTTGGAGTGTAATTAAAGCACACTTAAAGGCATCATTCATAATTTTTCACAATTTTTGGAGCAATAAATGACTATGTGCGAATTTCAGAGCTTAAATGGGCAAAATATCACTGATTTTAAATCTCTGATTTTTAATAAAATATCAAATGCCCACAAAAATATAAATAAATAGCCACAAGATAAAGATTTAGTTACTCCTAAAACGTGCTATTTTTTGGATTAAAAAATAATGCAAAAATGACTTCCAAATTAGTGATCAAAGTCAGGGTTGTCAATGCAAAGCATAAATGAAACAAACTGACTTCAAATGTGCACATGGGCACTTCTGTAGATAATGAAACTTAAAGGATGAAATATGTAACTTTTCCAAATATAAAAATAAAAGAGGAAACCTTATCCTAGGGCACAAGGCGTCAAGGAGATGCGAGGGCGGCAACTGCACGGGAGCGGCAGCAGTGTGGCCGACGCGAGGGCGCGTGGAGGCGCGATGGCGTCGAGGGCAGCTGCGGTGCAGCTGGAGGGCTCGTGGGCGGCGTGCGGGATGGCATGTGGAGGCACGTGCACCGGCGAGGTGTTGGGGGTGCGCGGGGCACGCGGCGCACGAGTGGCGGTCGGCGTCGAGCTACGGCAGCCTGGGGGAGATGGGAGATGGCGTCGAGGGCGACTACGGCACGGCTGGAGGGCTTGCGGGTGGCGCGCGGATGGCGATGCGGAGGGCACCGTGCGAAGGGGCGGCCCGCGGCAGCCTGAAGGGCGACGAGGACGGGCGTGCAACCATAATGGAGCGGCGCTCGACGGTTCTGGAGGGCGGTGCGCCGCCTATGGCGGAGGAGGCGGGCTGCTGGTGTCGGGACGATGTCGGGCGCTGCTGGCCTGAGTGGAATGTGCGCTGCTGCTGCTGGTGCTGCTGAAGCTGGTACCCTCGTTCGGGCCTGGACTGAATATAGCGCGGTGCGGGGACGGAGCTGGTTTCCTGGTAAGCTGGGGAAGGTCGGTGAGGCTGACCATTCCCCATCCCCGACTGTGTGCTGACGGGGTCACGGTTGTACCACAACCCGTTGATCTCGAACACCTGCGGAGGCTCCTCGTATCCGGTCTCCACTTGTGGGGGTGCATGCTGGTCCTGTTGGGTGTAAGTCTGATCCTCCACCCAGCCGCTCTAAGGCCCCGGTGCCTGCTCCTGTACAAGATGGACTCTGTGCACAGGTGCGAGTGGTGCAGAAGGGGCATGTAGCTTCATCTTAGCTACCTTCTCAGTAAGTTCCTCCACTTGCTTTGGCAGACATGAGAGAGACTCAAGGTCAGTGACCTTCTTGTGGATCTGCTCGACCATAGTTAACTTGTCAGCTATCATCCCCATGCTGGGGATGAGGTCCTCCATCAGATCCGCTATAGTCCTCCTAGTTGTCTCATTGGATAAGATTGAGGGAGACAACTGATAGGCCCTAGTGGCCTGCGACCTGCCGGTTTCCGCCATATACTCTAGGATCTTCCATACAATGTTCTCGTTCTTGTTCAGATAGCTTCCTCCACAGGCGGCACTGACTAACCCCTGCATCTCCGGGGTTAAACCACAGAACAAGGTCTGGACTAAGATCGCCTTAGAAATGCCGTGGCAGGGACATTTCTGAATTAGGTCATTGAACCTATCCCAGGCATCATGGAATGGTTCACTGAGTCCCTGGGAGAAACTGGCGATCTTTGCTCTCATTTGGTTAGTCCTACTGAGAGGGTAGAACTTCTTCAGAAATAAGTCCTTGAACTGCATCCAGGTTGTACATATCACCCCTAGGTTTTTCAGCCAATGTGCTGCCTTATCTCCTAAGGCGAAAGGGGTGGCCTTCGGTCGAATGTAATCCCGTCCAACCTTAGGATGACTAAGGTTGTCGCAGACCAGCTCGAAGTCTCGGAGGAAGGCATATGGTTCTTCATGGGCATTTCTGTTGAACTTCGGTAGCAGGCTAAGGAAGTGGGGCTTGAGCTCGAATGCTTCTGGGGGAACCGGTGGTGCCAACCAACTGTGCATCTCGTTCTCCACTGGGTTGTAGGCATCAACCATTGGTCGATCGATTCCTCCTGCTGCAATAATATGTCCCATTCTAGCTGTGAGATCTGCATTTTGTTGTTCGGCTGTGGCGAGGCAGTTAAGAATTTGTCGCAATGGGTCCTCATCCGGTGGCTGCTTAGGTGGTATCTTGTCCTCTAGTCCTGGGTAGGAAACAAGGTTCGTGTCAGAGGAGAAATCAAGGAAAGGGATTCTTACCGAGGCGATGGTCTTCCTCGATAAGCTCGGAGGAGAGGAAAGGGTTGGTTTGAGAGTAACCACCCTGGGTGTGAGGGAACCAGAACTCAAGAGGGTCATGAGTTCTGGGTGGTCCAAGGTGCGCTTGGGCCGATGAAGAGGAGTTTCGTGGGGGGCTCAAAGAGAGATTGGTGAATAAAGAGTCGATATCCCCCCAGTCACTCATCTTGATTTGGCGAGAAGAATTGGGAGTTCTAAGTGAAGATAAGATTTGACTCCTACCTGAAGCAAACAATTCAATCCAAGACCCTGGGTTCACACTCAACACAATGACGGACCCGAAAACGAGTCCAATTAATCTTGTTAATTTTTAAGTGTGATTTTAAAGCAAAATAACAAGGATTACGCGACCTAGAGGGAAGTCAGCTTAGAGCCGGATGCATCTTCCCTGTTTAACCTGTCGCCTAAGATACCGTCGGTCCTTCCTTTCTTCGCTCCTATCCCAAGTAGATGGATTCAAAGACTGCCCCTATCTACCTGCAAGCAGGCAGAGGATGACAAGGCCGGAACTTCACCCCGGGGGGTTACTAGCAACTTGTCGCCGTGTCCCCGTCTGCGGTGTGGATTGAATTTCTAGACTAGGCTTGCACTAGCGGCTCCTCGAGCCACTCTAGGGTTTGCTTGTGCTCGTAACTTTTTAGGACCACACAACCACTTAAAAGACGCACTTAGACTGCAGATCTAGTCAAATCAACCTGTGCTTCACTCGCTAATAGAACTACTTGTCTAGGAGCGGATTTTGTCGCTTGCATCTGCATATAGTGTAAAAGATCTCAATTCTGTTCTGCATCCTGCATAAAAAGCGAAGGGATCACTGTAAGTCTTCTTAACTCAGCATACACATCATCGTTTTTCATGCATCGGCTTTTCTCGATTTCCCCCTCTGTTTTAAAACTTAAATTTAAACGGAAATTGGGACTGGACGTTAGGCGTGCTGTGTGGTTGGGACTAACAAGTGATCACTTAACTTAAAACCGGGACTGCTAACATTATTGACCCAAAAAATAAATAAAATTGGAAATATGTTTGCGGGAGACTAATCCCCGACCTTGTTTTCAGGCTGAGTGAGGGTACTTGAGTGTGTGTGAACACCTTAAGGCAGAGCCCAAATCCCCGCCTTCCATATCACGTTCCGACTAATCCTAGCAAATAACACATGTTGAATTTTTAAGGTTCACTGACTAGTACCAAGTAGCCTCTGCCTGTCTCAGGTAGATAGGGGCAAAATTGCTGTACTTCGCGACAAGTTGCCAGTAACCCCCCGGGGTGAAGTTCCGGCCTTGTCAGCCTCCGCCTGCTTGCAAGTAGATAGGGGCAGGTCTTTGAATCCATCAACTTGAGATAGGAGCGAAGAAAGGAAGGACTGGCGGTATCTTAGGCGACAGGTTAAACAGGGAAGACGCATCTGGCTCTTAGCCGACTTCCCTTTAGGCTGCGTAATCCTTGCTATCTTGCTTAAAAAATCACACTTAAAATTTACAAGACTAATCGGACTTGGTTTCGGGTCCTTCACCATGTTGAGTGTGAACTCGGGGTTTGCTCTTGCATTTGTTTTTGTGTCTCTCTGAGTGTGTTATCCTGTGTAATTGCACATTTTCTCCTTCAATCTGCTTACTCTTCAAGATGTCAGGATATTGGTCCCCATACTCTGTGACCTCTGGTCAATCCTCCTTGACCATATACTATTCATCTTCACCTTCTCCTTCTTCCATGTACCTTTTGCCATCCACGGGAGACCCTTACCCGTGGTCGGTTCCACCTCAACCCCGATGATGAAGTCAGAACTTCGACTGACTTCTCCACTTCTTCGCATTTCTCACGTACTCCATATTCCAACACTCATGATCCACTTCCACCTTGGGATGACTGTCCTTACTCTCGAGTGCTTGCAGGAATCAAAGAACCGAATGAAGAGCAAGCCACTGCTGAGACAGATGATTGGCAGAATTATATGCCCCCATTCTCACAGTAGGGACCATACAACAATTTACATATACACATCCCTACTTGACCTTAGGGCATAACATGGTCGATCGAACATACCAAATGGAGACGCCTGCACATCCTGATTTCCCAAACTTGATTGATTTTAGTGATCAAGCTTCCATTAACCAGTCTTCATTCGTAGAGCCTATACATTCACAAGATTGGACTCATGACCTAGACTTATCAGTCATTGTTTCATTGACTCCATCACATGAGGCTCCGACCAATATTTGCCATTTGGACAGTCCATACTCGACCCAGCATTACATGCCAGAGTCTAGGTATGTTGAGTATGAGACCCCAATATCTCAGCAGTCTCCTCCAATTGAGCAGAACTCTCCCATGATTTGTCATGAGAATATTTTGGAGGATGACATTTCCAGACTTATTGAGAAAAATGAATCATTAGGTAACAAGTTGAGAGATGTCATGGAAATATTGCACTCAATTTCTGCCAGCCTGGGTATGAAAGTGGAGAAGGAAGTAAGTAGATCTGATGTTGAAAACCAAGTGAACATTTGGGAACCCACACATCATGTATAGCTGGAGTCCATTCTATCTCCCTCTTCTACTAATCCCTTGCCTTCCAATCCAGAGTCTGATCATTCATCCACTAAAAACACCAAAAAAATTGAAAAATCAAAAATTACATAAAAATTGAAAATGAAAAAGACCTAAAAAAATTGGATCATGCCCTAAGGGAAGCACTCGATGAAGAACTGATTTTTAATCTTCCCTTAATAAAGGCCATAGATCACTTTCTCGACCTCAAACGATTTGTGAGAAGTAAATTGATACCCAAGAGGTCGGGCAATAAGAGGACAAGGACTGAAAGACACATAGTGTCTATGGCCACATCCTTGGTGATGGGGAGAAAGACCAAAAGCCGCAGAGTGAAGCGGTTGCCCCAAGTTGAATGTGAAATCAAAGACACCATATTTACCCATGCAAGAATCGATGATGATTCACCGATAAATATCCTTCCAACCTTTGTGTTTGACAAGCTCAAACTCATGCCACTTAGGAAGTCGAGAGAGATCGTTCAGTTGGCTGATCGATCCATCAAACGGACGAGAGGAAATATTTCAGTCATCGTTACTTTCCAAGGTGCTCTACTCCAGGTGGACTTCACGATCATTGACATTGAGCACCGAGGAGAGTTTTCCCAGTTTCCGATTATTCTCGGGAAGCCATTATTAGCCTTGGCTAAGGCGACTATAGATTGCGAGGCTCGAGAAATCGATCTTACATCATTGGGAGTGCTTCGACCTCATCCATTCTTTGATAAATTTTACTCTAAGGTGACCTGCACATCCGCTGATAGTCGTGACCATCGAAAGGAAGATGTGTCCCACCTCTCTACTACACCTGAGGGACCGATTGTCCGGACGACCGTTGGATCAGAGACTCCCCACACCTCTACTTCATCAACTACTTGAACCACCACCGTGACAGCTTCTAAGGAGGACTCACGACCAGAAGTTATCATTGAGTCGGACACAACCTTTGAGGATTGCCTTGATAATTTCAATGATCCGACACAAGAGCCCAATAATGCCAAGCCAACTGAGAACACTAGCTCCTTCCCGAGACACGTGCTGACCCTTCAAGAATATTCCAATCTATATGGTGACTCGTTTGATGAGGAGCCCATGGTCAGCACCGCACCACACCCTGGACCTTCAAAGGAATCAACCAAGACTAAATTGACTCCACATGAAAACACGGTTTCTCCTTCTTCTAGTCGGCTATTTAGTGAGAGGAAGTCGAGAATTGATTCTACGAGGTGTTCCCCCAAACCTCTCAAGGCGCGTCGCTCTCATCTCCCTCTTAATGATTCAGGTTCTAGAAAACCGACTAAGAAAATTTCCTTCAACATTCCGGAGAAGGAAGTTTCAGAGGAATCCTCATCGGATCCAAACAAGGTGATTTATATGAGTGAGCTCAGTTCGACTGTTCTTAAGTCGTATTTAAGCAAGCAGCCGTGTGTCGACCCTCGTTGGACGATCCTTCACCTAACTACTATTCATCTGAGGACGATTCCGACAGCGACACACTTGCATATTACCCACCTCCACAATCCTGCAAGAAGGTACGCCACAAACCTTCTTGATCCATGTATATTCTCAAATTCTCCTTGTATATATTTTCCCTCCCTCCCTAGTGATTCGAATCACTCGCCCCGGCTCCATATCATTTCATTTTATGGCTATACTTAGGATGACCAGATCCTAAGTATAGGGGGAGAGTGACCCCGCGTCTATTCATTGTACATTCTCCAGATCACATCGGTTCTCATACTCACTCCTTTCCTATACTTAGGCTGACCAGAGCCTAAGTATAGGGGGGACCGATGCCCACCGTGTATATACTCCTCCATTTCCCCTCTTAACCTCGCCCGCCCCATTTTTGATCTTCTTCTACACTTAGGCTGCCAGAGCCTAAGTATAGGGGGGCGGGACGACTTCTATACTTTTTGTTCTTTTAGCTCTCCTACGCTTAGCACGAGCTATGTCTTTTTCCTTGCTTTTCGTGCTCTGAGGACATAACATACGCTAAGTATAGGGGGCGTGTATATATTACATATATACTTTACCCATAGCTCGTACTTTCGCGTATTTTCACGTAGTTTTGTATATTTTGCAATAATTACGGGTGGGTAAAAAATGAAAAAAAAATATTTGTTGTATAATACTTGTAAAACTTTTGTAAAAATTGAAAAAAAATAAAAATAAAATACATGTATACTTGTAAAATTTGTACAACACTTATTAAACTCTTGTAAATTGTTGTAACATAGAAGGTATACCAAATTTTTGAAAAAAACACAAAAAAACACACACAAAAAAACAAAAACAAAAAAAATAAGCTTCTTATTTACTCTTGCATATCATCCTTGCATTCAAAAAGAGTCTTGCATTTAATTCATCTACATAGCATGTCATCTGCATCTCATCTGCATATCTTGCATATGTAAGGTGGAAAGCTAGTGGGTTCTGCACCAAGTTATGTGTAGATGTTGAGGAAGGACTTGATTTGACCTTAATCCACCTAATTTCAGAGGAACCTTATAGGAACTGGAGTTAAGATTTCTCAGGTCAAGTGACTTAATTCTTTGAGTCCGCAAGTCTATGTTCACATGTCATCTTAATCAATCTAAGTAGAATATCTCGTGCACACGCATGATTCTTTTAGATAATGATCTAACTTGGACAAGCACAATGCACGTAGCTCTTCATTGATGAGGTGGTGAGGAGGTAGAATCTTTTAGCTTGGAGTAGCTCACGGGCGGAAACATCCGTCCTCCTCTAGGGAGGGTAGTGCATCTCAACCTAGTCTGGTATTCTTCAAAAGAGGGATAGTCTACTGGCTCAAGAGGAAAAACTCCTGATGTACATGCTGCACCTTGTATATAGTTAAAAAAAAGAAAAAAAATGCAAGAACTCCAAAAAAATCAGACAAGTCCAAGTGAGAAAAAAAACCCTGTCGGAGTATGTATATTAGCAAAGAAAATGCTGCTGGATGACTTGGCTACACTGGTCAGGCATCCCGGGATAGGTAGCTACACTGGCTACCGTCCATTCTTTTCTCTACCCCCTCCTCTTGAGCTGGTCGCACTTGAACTTAGAAGGGAATACCCTGCTCCTCGAGGAAAGAGTTGCTGGACCGGGTTATTTGAGTTACCTTGTTAGAGGAGGCTGGTTCTGAGCCATTTCTGATGTGGAGAGCTATTTTACACTTACACAGTACAAGTAAGAATCATAGTCATTAGAAATTTGCATCTGAGGATTTGTTCTGACCTGACTATTGAGGAGTCTTGAATAGAAGACTTGTGTAACTTGAAGTCTGTTAGGTCTTAAATTCAGATCCCAATAGGTTCCGCCATACAATTAATCCAAAGGTCGAGTCAAGCTCCATTTTCAACTTTTGTTCATGACCTTGGTATGGAACCCAAAATCATTTCACTCTTGCATTTCATTTTAGTTGCTCAGGGACGAGCAAGGTTTAAGTATAGGGGGTTGATGAATATGTGATTCATCACTCTAAAAGTTGAAAATAGAGTCTTGTTCCCGAGTAAATAGCAGCATATTTCCCCTTATATTGCATAATTAGCATTCATGCATGCATTGATAATATCCACATTTTAGCATTCAAATTTGCATTAAATAAGAAGCCAATTCACTTGTAAATATTCACCATATTTCACCTATTTGCATATATTTTATACTAACTCCGAATCCTATAAAATCAACTCTATAGTGTATATATTACTAACACTAATTAAAGAAAAATATCTAAAAAATACTAACTTGTAAAATTGACCAATAAAACCCCAATCCAAGTTTGAAGTTGTAAACCTTAAAATGTACATATCTCTCTCATACAACCTCCGAATTAGGTCTACTTATATCTACCAATGATGATTTTTCAGAAATTTTTCGATAAGCAGATAATGCGTAATCAATTAATCAGTAAAAATGGGCAAAATATTGTAATTTTTTACCAAATTAAATTCCATAAATATTCTGCGAATCAGGAAAATACAAATAAATGATAAAATGGTAGAACAAGAGTTATGCTACACAATGCAATTTTCGAAATTGAAAATGGACAACAGAATGATGACTAAATAAACGTGCAAATACAGGGGTATGAATGCAATATAAAAAAAGAAATATGAGCTCAAATGAAGAACATGGACTTACATGCAATTACTGGAAACTTGAAAATTTTTTAAAAACTTTCAAAGGGGTGCAAGTGTCGCCTTTGCAAATTCCCTTTTCTTTATTTCGTGATAGATCTCCTCTGCTTTGTTGGGTTGAACAGGGGAGGAGGCCAATGGAGCTTCACGAGGGGCGGTCCACCGCGGAGGCCGCCGGTGAGGAGGGCGGTGGCTATGCGCGGCCGACCTGGAGGCGACGACGACGGGGAGTTGGCGGTGCACGTGGATGTGAGAGCTGGGCGCGCGCGCGTCGCGCGCGAGGCGGGGAAGCTCGGGGCGGCGTTGGCAAGGTGGCCGCACGTCCAGCTGCTATGACGGAGGGCGCGTTGGAAGGTAGCGTGGAGGGCGAGTCGCGGTGGCAACGCTGGTGATAACGGTGGCTGGGGGCTGACTGCGAGTTGGAGATCTGCGGAGGCGGCACATGGCGAGGGCGCCGCAACCGTGGCGAGCTGAGGCGCGTGGCAGAGGGACGCGGCCCCAACGGTGAGTTGAGGGCGATGGCTCCCCTTCTGCTCCAGGCGACATACGCCTGAAGCTTGAAGGCGTGGCTGGTAGCGTCGGTGGCAAGGTCAAGACGACCGTGGAGACGGTGACAGGGCGGTCGTGGAGGCGGTCGACACACGGCCAAGGGTCGTCGGAGCAGAGGAGGCGTCGACGACGCGGTTGGTGATGGGGTGTGTGCGTGGTGAGCGTGGTGAAGAAGAAGAGAAGGAGAGAGAGATCATGGGGGAAGAAGGCAAGAAACAGGGGAGTTTCACCACCTCCCCTGTTGCTCATGCATTTGTTTAACCGGGGTTAAATTTTAGATTAATTGATTGATGAAAGTTTTCCGAAAAATTCAAGAAAAATCACCTTTGCGTTCGCAACATGTGATTTATCTGTGGAAATGGAATTGGTTTTGCGATTTGGATGATGGAAGATGGAGAATCGAGGAGAGAGAAATGAAATGAAGATGATGAAGAAGAAGGAAGTTACTTGTAATGTAGACAGATAAGGTGCCTGGGAGGAGGAGCAAAGTTGCTCCTGTCGTCGCTCAACGCGCGGCAAGCGGAGCTCGAGCAGGCCTCATGTGAAGCTTGCAGCGGTGAGGGTTGAAGCCTCGCCGGATCTCGCCTGGAGGGGGATCATTGTCGCTCGATGGGAACTCTTGGAGATGTCACCTACAAGATCTCAGAGTTGGACCTATCTCCTATTGAGTGACGGATAGGGATGAATGGAGGAGTGGAGGGGATTATAAAGAGGAGGAGGTGGAGGTTGGAGAGGACATGGAGAGAGTGGGAGAGATGGAAGATGGAGTGGAGAAGATGGGGTAGGATCTGGAGGTTTGCATACGAGCTCCGATTTTAATGAAATTGGTCTTGTTTCGAAGGTCTTTACCGGCAACAGATGCCATTTTGATATGGCTCCCGCTACCCTAGTTTCGAGCAAATTAATGTTCAAATTAATTGATATCGTTCGTTGCAGTCGGATAATGAGAGCAGATCAAAAACCACTTTTAATTAAGGCAAGTTAATCTCGAGCGGCAATTTTTTTTACTTGGTTGGAAGTCCAAGGTCGAACTCAGGGAGGCAGCTGTCTCCTTAGGTCGATTTTTAGCAAAATCCAATGTATGATTTTCAGAGGGGATATTTTTGGTCTTTTTTGTATATTTTATGCAAGACACATGCAAAATCAGGCCAGTTTAAATGTTAATTCATATAAGTGATCAAATTAAGTCCAAAAATAATGAAACTTGGCTAGATGATGAAATATGATGTAATTAAGCTACCCTAAATTTTTTTTGAAATTTTTAGATGCACGGATAATGAAAAATGCAGACTTTAGTGAAAATAACTAAACCAATTTTAATAATTAAAAAACGATGATATTTTCCAGAAACAAAATTAATCCAAATAGGTATAGTTAAGAGCTATCCAAATCAACTTGAGTTTCGTTAAAACACTTCACGGTTTATTAATTAAAAATCGATTAAGGTTTTCACTAAATGATTTTTTAAGACAAACTATATGCGCAAATGATGTGATTTTCTGATATGTTGCAGCAGAGACTTATATCTACCAATGGTGATTTTTCAAAAATTTTTCGATAAGCAGATAATGCGCAATCAATTAATCGGTAAAAATGAGCAAAATATTGCAATTTTTTACCAAATTAAATTCCATAAATATTCTGTGAATCAGAAAAATACAAATAAATGATAAAATGGTAGAACAAGAGTTATGCTACACAATGCAATTTTCGAAATTGAAAATGGACAACAGAATGATGACTAAATAAACGTGCAAATGGAGGGGTATGAATGCAATACAAAAAAAAGAAATATGAGCTCAAATGAAGAACAAGGACTTACATGCAATTACTGGAAACTTGAAATTTTTTTAAAAACTTGCAAAGGAGTGCAAGTGTCCCCTTTGCAAATTCCCTTTTCTTTATTTCGCGATAGATCTCCTCTGCTTTGTTGGGTTGAACAGGGGAGGAGGCCGATGGAGCTTCACGAGGGGTGGTCCACCGCGGAGGCCGCCAGCGAGGAGGGTGGTGGCTGTGCGCGGCTGACCTGGAGGCGACGACGACAGGGAGTTGGCGGCGTACGCGGATGTGGGAGATGGGCGCGCACACGTCGCGCGCGAGGCGGGGAAGCTCGGAGCAGCGTTGGCGAGGTGGCCGTGCGTCCAACTGCTGTGACGGAGGGTGCGCTGGAAGGTGGCGCGGAGGGCGAGGTGCGGTGGCGACGCTGGTGATAACGGTGGCTGGGTACTGGCCGCGAGTTGGAGATCTGCGGAGGCGGCGTGGGGCGAGGGCACCACAACCGCAGCGAGCTGAGGCACGTGGCGGAGGAACGCGGCCCCAGCAGCTAGTTGAGGGCGATGGCTCCCCTTTTGCTCCAGGCGATACATGCCTGAAGCTTGAAGGCATGGCTGGTAGCATCGGTGGCGAGCTCAAGACGGCCATGGAGATGGTGACGGGGCGGCCGTGGAGGCGGCCGACACATGGCCAAGGGTCTTCAGGGTAGAGGAGGCGTCGACGACGCAGTTGGTGATGGTGTGTGTGCGTTGTGAGCGTGGTGAAGAAGAAGAGAAGGAGAGAGAGATCGTTGGGGAAGAAGGTAAGAAACTGGGGAGTTTCACCACCTCCCCTGTTGCTCATGCATTTGTTTAGCCAGGGTTAAATTTTAGATTAATTGATTGATGAAAGTTTGCGGGAAAATTCAAGAAAAATCACCATTGCATTCGCAAATGTGTGATTTATCCGTGTAAGTGGAATTGGTTTTGCGATTTGGATGATGGAAGATGGAGAATCGAGGAGAGAGAAATGAAATGAAGATGAAGAAGAAGGAAGTTACCTATAATGTAGACGGATAAGGTGCCTGGGACGAGGAGCGAAGTTGCTAATGTCATCGCTCAATGTGCGACAAGCGGAGCTCGAGCAGGCCTCGTGTGAAGCTTGCAACGGCAAAGGTTGAAGCCTCGCCGGATCTTGCCTGGAGGGGGATCATTGTCGCTCGATGGGAACTCTTGGAGCTGTCACCTACAAGATCTCAGTGCTGGACCTATCTTCTATTGAGCGGCGGATGATGAAAAATGGAGGAGGGGATGAGAATAAAAAGAGGAGGAAAGGGAAGTTGGAGAAGGGGCGGAGGGAATGGAGTGGTGGAGAAGGTGGAGGCTTGGAGTAGAAGGCAAGTTAAGAAGTGGTAAAAGGGGATAAATAATAATATAATAATAATATAATAATAATATAATATAAGTAAAATAAGTAGGCTACTAAAAATAATAATAATTAAAATAATAATAATAAAATAATAAAATCCGAAAATTAAAAAAATAAATTCGAAAATAAAAAAATTGGGGTGACATGTGGCGGCTCCAGGAGCTGCCACATGTCGCTCTTAGAAAATTCAAAAATTAAATGTAAAGAAAAATAAAAAAGAAATAACAAAAGAGTTTGAATCAAAAAGTGGTCAACATGAAAGTTTCTCGTCTCGACGAGATCTACAACTTTCATGAAGAGCCAAAAATCAAAGGAAATCATCTGTACAAAAATATTTTTTTGGGTGGTACCTTATAGATATAAAATACCGCATTTTATCTTTTGTAATTTTTTTGTCATTTTTAAAAGAGAGAAAAATCAAAATAAAAATAAAGAAAATATAAAAAGAATATTTACAACTTAATCTATTTTTTTGGATTTTTAATAATTAAAAAATAAAATGATAAAATGCAGGGGCAAAACGGTCAATATGTGCAATATACAAAAGGGGCCCAAAACCCAAGTTTTGCACATGAGCTCCGATTTTACTGAAATTGGTCTTGTTTCGAAGGTCTATGAATGTATATTATTTTAAAAGTGAGTATATCTAATTCAGACACTGTATGAGAGAGATATGTGCATTTTAAGGTCTAAGGTTTTCAACTGGGTTTGGGGTTTTATTGGGTAATTTTACAAGTTAATATTTTTTGATATTTTTCTTTAATCAGTGTTAGTAATATATGTACAATAGAGTTGGTTTTATTGGATTCGGAGTTAGTATAAAATATATACAAATACGGTATTTTTGCTAATAAACATGTGAATATTTACAAGTGAAATTGGCTTCTTATTTTATACAAATATGAATGCTAAAATGCAGATATTATGCTTGCATGCATGAATGCTAATTATGCAATATAAGTGGAAATATGCATCTAATTACTCGGGAACAAAGCTCTATTTTCAACTTTTAGAGTCATGAATCACAGATTCATCAAATACCATCTTTAATATACCCAATGAAGTAACACTCACAAGTGCGAGATTCTAGCTTATTTGCGTCCACATTCTTCGCATGGACCAAGCAACCCTAAACCCTCAAGTGTTTAACACCAGGTTTATTTCCATATCAGATCTCATGAGGAGTCTTGGGTACAGATTTGCTAGGAATCTTATTTAGGATATATATTGCAGTCTCTACTGCATATCCCCAGAAACTAAGAGGTAAATGTGTTTTGCTCATCATTGAACGGTCCATGTCCATGATGGTATTGTTGCATCTTTCAGCAACACCATTAAGTTGGGGGGTTCCAGGGGGAGTGAGATTTGAGACAATTCCATTCTCTTTAAGGTATTCCTTGAATTCATCTGAGAGGTACTCACGACCTCAGTCAGATCGAATCCGTTTAATCTTCCTATCGCTTTGGTTCTCAACCAAAGCCTTAAACTCTTTGAACTTTTCAAAGGTTTCGGATTTATGATGTAGTAGGAAGATAAACCCGTATCACGAATGGTCATCAATAAACATCAAATAATATTGATATCCATTTTGAGTCACGGTACTGAAGGGACCACATACATCAGTATGTTCTAGGTCAAGAATACCTTCACATCTTGTAATCTTGTTACGGAAAGGCATTCTGGTCATTTTACCTTGAATGCAATGTTCACAGGTAGGGTAAAGATTGAACCTGCAGAAAATCTAAATGTCCATCCTTTATCAATCTATTGATCCTATCAACATATAAATGACCAAGCCTTTGATGACAAATCTTATTTGAATGATTTCCATTCTCCCTGGATCTTTTAGGGTTCTTATTAGTGGTAGTAACATTCATGACATGTTAATCAATGCACAATTCATAGAGTCCACCAGAAGTCAAAACACCATCCGCAATAAATTTATCATATTGATTAATGACTAACTTATTAGAGAATAGGAAGGAATATCCATTTCTAACAAGTTTAGACAAGATATCAAGTTCCTCCTGACTTCAGATCATAAAGACACTCTTTAAGTACTAAGACTCTACCACTAGATAACGATAGTCGGCAGGTCCCAATGGCAACTGCTGCAACGCTTGCATCAGATCCCATCTGGATGACTATCTCCCCTTACTCCAGATTCCTAGTTTCCTGAAACAAATACAACAAATTGCATACATGAACAGAAGCACCAGAATCTACAGCCCAACTTCCTTCTCGTCCAACGAGAAAACTAGTTTCAATGATGAAAGTAGATTTCATACCTGCTGGGGCTTTACCTTTGTCAACCGACTTCAGGTTTTCTGGACAGTTACGCCGCCAGTGCTCCGACTTCTTGCAATGGTGACAGACATCGGGTCTTCTTTGATGTCATTACTATGGAAGCACTAGAAAATGAACCAACTCCTTGATTCTTCTTCTTTCTCTTCTGGGGCGGGCCCTTCCGAGAACCTTGCTTCCAACCGCGATTTCCTTTTAATTGTGCAACCATTGCACTAGCAGAGGGGCCGTCCTTCCTCATTACATCTTCTGTAGACTTAATGTAGCTAACGACCCAGCATTACTAAAATCAACTTTGCTCATGTGATATGACACGACAAAGTTATTGAAAGACTTAGGGAGCGATAGGAGAATGAAATCAGCCTGCATATCATCATCCATGAAGGCTCCCAGGGTTTCCAAATTCAGAGAGGTACCCAAACACTTTGAGTACGTGTTCTCTGACAGAGGTCCCTTCCCGCATCTTGCAGCGAATAAGCCCTTTCATCACATTATAACGCTGTGTGCGATTAATGTCACCGAACATTTCTTTCAGATTCAGCATGATTTCCTGGCAATGGTTCATTTCCACATGCTGCTTCTAAAGCACATTGGATAATGAGCCAAGGATATAACATCTTGCCCAGTTATGATCTTCATCATATTTCTCATTAAAAGATTTATCTTCTGGAGTCTGAGGGTCTGCTATCTTGTCCTTGGATAGCACATACGAGATGTGCTCTGCAGATAGGACAAGATCCAATTTTCAAATCCAATCCAAATAATTTGGTCCGGTCAACTGATTGACCTCCAGGAGCCTGCTCAGTGGGTTCATGGACTTCATTTTCTGAAATTAAGAATGCACTATATTAGAACATATAATTATATATTCATATTTAAAACATTTGACTAAGGCATTTTAAATCAAATTTGTCTTGCTATGTCAACTTTGAAAGATTATTCCCTTATTGTCTCTCAAAGTAAAAGATATACTTACCGCTATATCTCATGCAAGATCTGGGATCTCCTCTCTATCTTTATTCACATCCCAATAATATGAGAACTTGTGACTCGAATAAAGAGAAGCGGGAACACATTCCGCCTTGCAAGTCCAACTTGCATTTCCCAATTCGGTCCTTAACACCCGGCCCACCACCCCTAAGATGATGTTGACCCGTCGTTAATTGAACCAACCGTCAACATGCTTAATACTCGCTATACACAATCCAATATCGCCCCAATAATATGAGGACTCGATATTGGAGTCACTAAGTATACGGCTTTACTCTTTCGAGAAGCATAGAACTCAATCCAAATAAATTGTATACATGATCTATCACTTCGGACAGGCGTCTCCTGTATACACCATCTGGCAATGGAATCCTTTGCCTTGACGGGAGACCATGGATGTCACTTATGTGATCCTCCACCTCATATTCAAATAATAATTAATTATCGTGAATCATATTCACATAATTAAATCTTTCAAGGGAAATATACATCTATTTATAATAGAGTGCTTTTAATTGGATATAATCAATTTAATCACATTAAATTAATTATCAATCCAATTTTCAATCAACAAACTTGATTATTACTTGAATAGTAGGTATAATCTCAAAGTACGTATTATTTGAATTTTAATAATTAGATAAATACACCTTGATTTCTTCGGCATTATCGAGTCCCTACCCTCTCATGGCCAGTACCGACAGAAGTGGGACAGACCGCAACTGGTGCGATCCGCTACCCCACTGCTCCCCGACTAGACACCATATCCACCTCAGGAAAGGATAATGCAAGATAGATCATTGTGTACTTTGAGATGCTCATCAGTTTTTCAACCGAAAGTATACCATATAATATTCATCAAAATCATTTTGATAATATTATGAGGAGATTTTCTAA